>JAJHZJ010000212.1:87500-1287500 GCA_023548195.1 Bettongia penicillata ogilbyi
ATTCAAACTGTGGTTATGAGATTAAAACTTGTTTTGTTCTAACTTTTAAGGATTTTTAGTGCACAGATGTTGACTCCAGCTGTTTTTGTCAGTAATCTACAGGCAAAAATGGTCCTAAGTAGGTGGTGTCCTCACTTGATGGCATCACAGTGTGTCCTGCTAAGACTCATGCCCAGATAATCCTAAGTAAAAAATGGCTTATGAATGGGAAATCTCTTGGAGTGAGGGGAAGGGAGGATTTTATTTTTTAAAGGGTAGATAGACTGTCAAAAAATTGCCACAATCGTAGAATAAAACTTGAGCCACAAGAAAGTTTAAATTTGTTATTGCCCATTTGCAATTTGGGCTTTCAAATAGTGATAAAGAATTCCATGACAAATTCCAGGCTAGATCTCTAACTCTGCATCCCTTTGGACAAGTTGTTGGGTTTTCCTCATCTGTTGATGGAGGACTTCCAATAAATATTTTCCAAGTTTACTTTTGACTTTACCATTCTATGATGCCATCATGTTTGCAGGTTCCTCATAATTTTTGGTTTATCATATTTTACAACTTTGCTGAATCCATTTATTGTCTTGCTGAGTTAAAACCCTGCCTATAATCACCACCATTACATGTGTGTGGTATGAATAGGAGGGAAAGACAATTAAAATGTCAGTGCCCAACATAAGGAGGAGAGGAGGAAGCATATGAAAGCGCTAGTTATACCCTTAATGAAATAAGCTTTGTACTGAAAGCTTTCACAACTGTACCTCCTGGGCCCCATGGAGATTTATGTTACTTAATCTCAAATGGGTCCTCACTATTACATGGCAGTCTTTTTACGCTTTTCAAACTGATTATCACATTCTCCAAAGTAGCTGTTGCAGACTTTCCTCAAACCTCTTCCCATCTCCCTTTCAGCAGAAATTCTCATCTCTTTACTGTACCAGGAAAGGAGACATCCTTTTTGTGATCTCCCCCTTCTCCAATATTCCATACCTCAAAACCTCTGGACATCACTCCCCACATCCTCTTCCTAACCTCAGGCCCCAGACCTGATAAATAGATAAGCATTCTTCCTGAATCTGTCCTCTCATACATTTTTGTGAAAACTTGTCCCCTTGATCACCACCCATACACACTTTCATACTCATATTTTCTTTCTCATAACCTATTAGCTACATCTCTACTATTTACATATATGCTTGCCCAAGTCTCCCCCAATCTTTAAACCTATGTGATTTAAACTTTAAATTTTTTTCATTTAATCCTGTCATGCCCTCAAGCTGTTGTCCTATATTAGACCCTGCCTTTTTGAACAGCTGTTTTCCTATAGAAGAAAACATTCCTCTGTACTTGTTTCTTCACTTTCTTTCCTACTCGCAGTCTGGCTTCTAATCTAACCAAGGTCAGTTTTCATCCTTCTAGATAAATCTTCAATATGAGACATCTAATCCATCTGATCTAACCTGACTACCTAATCCCCCTGGAAGCTTTCTCTTCTCTGAGGTTTGGTAATATTGTTCTCCCCTGACTCTCCTGCTAACTGTCTAAGGCTTCTTATGGTCCTTTGCTGATTTATGACCCACCATAGACATCCTCCAGGTCTTTGATTTGGACTCTCTTATCTACATTCTTTCTCACTTTGTAAACTCATTATAGATATTCAGGGCTAATCTCTCCAGTCCAGTATGATCAGTCCCAAATAATAATGAGGTCCAATCCCACAGTATCAGCTACTTGTTGAATCTTATAGGCATCAAGTATGAAAAAAATTGCTATGCCAATTCAGGCTGGCAACTTATTTGCAAATTATAGTTTTAGAGAGCTGCCTAGAGCACTGAGAAATTGAAGGCTTTCCCAGAGTCTTATATGTAGAGTGTATCTGAGGTGAGGCTTAAACCCAGATCTTCCTATCTACCTCTCAAGCCTGTATGCCAGATCTAATCCTTATCCCTCTTTTTTTCCCCATAAATCCATCCATCCAAGTCACTCTGAGGGACAAGTGGGAGGTAGCATTTGCCAAATGCGTCAAATTACTGCCACCACCTCAGTCATTACCTCCCCTTAGACATTTAGAAAAATAGTTCAGGATCCTGAACTCAGGAGTGCTGGGAATGGCTATACCCCCAGGACAATGGTCCTGCTTGGCTGTCACAGAGGGGAGCAATCTCTTTGGAGAAGAGGCTCACTTTCCTAACTATTACCAATGCCAACCATTGGCCAAATGCTACTGATGGGTAAGTAATCCCAAGAACCCTCAGAATGACAATGCCCTCCTAGATCACTGGTCCTCTTTCCATCCCAGCTTCAGCTCCTCCCAGCCTTCTTCCCAAGAGATGAGACATAGGAAAGGCTTCTACAGGTACTTAAGTCACTCTTTCTTCAACAACCACAACCACTGAAGACTGCCCCCCCCCACCAAAAAAAGTCTACCAGACCAAAGTCATTGGCAGTATCAAATGCTTCCACATCAGAATGGGTGTGATCATTGGAAACAGCTGTATCCTGAAGACCATGGGGTCTTTCCATCAGACTTATGCCTGAAACTTCTTATATATGTTTTCTCCTTCATTAGAATGTGAGATCCTGGATGGCAGGATTATCACAGGTTTTATATTTGTATTCTCAGTACTTTGCACATGGTAAGCATTCAGTAAATGTCTTTTTCATTCATTCATTCATTCATTCATTCATTTTCCAAATTTTCCATCTCTGTGGAGGATACTATCATCCTCCTAGTTACCAGGGTTTGCTATCTCAGTTCACTCTCCCTTATCTTTCACATACAATCAATTAAGTTTTACTGATTCTACCTAAACAGCATTTTTCATATTTATCCCCATCGCTTCATTTACTTCTCTACTAGAGTTCCAGTCCTTATCACTTTGGGGATGCCCACCTGGGATTCAGTTTGCCCATCTGTTAAGGGGTTAGACTAAAGGGCTTCTGAGGTCCTTTCCAGCTCTAAATCTAGGATTTATATCTAGGACCTCTAACTTGGTCTATTTCAATGACCTCTTAATTGGGTATCTGGCTTATAGACTCTACCCTCTCCAATCTATCTTCCACACAGCAAGAAAAGTAAATTTCTTAAAGCACATCTCACTCAGTCACATCATTATTCAAGAGACTTCAATGGTCCCCTGTTGTTTTAAGGATAAAGTATAAACTCCTCATCCAGTTTCAGCCAGTTTCCAATTTTTTTCAAACTACTCTTATTTACACACTCACTTCCATCCAAATTATCCTCCTTGCTGTTCCTTGTACTAGAATTCCACCTAGTGCCTCTCTGTCCTTGTATAAACTATCCCCTATGCTTGAAATATATTCCCTTTTCACCAATACATCTTAAAATACCTACCTTCCCTTAATAGAAAGGTTCTCCTTATACCCCATTGTATCAGTAAGCACCACAACATGCAAAGGGAGACCTGCTACCACAGGTTCTTAGATCTGCATTCATAAAAGGAAAGACAACTTTTGAGGGGTTAACAATCACTTTAATCAAGCATAAGTTTCAGAGAAAATACAGAGAAATCAAAAGTCAGCACACATGCTTCCAAAATGTCTGACCATTACATACATATGCAGTTTCCAGAGAGGGAAGCATCAACTTCTGGGTTTTTAGCTGGTGGGGTGGGGAGGGATGGGCTCCTTAGCTTCCCAGAGTCTCTCTGGCCAAAGAAACACTTCCAATTAATAAGCCCCAAAGTAAAACCTCACTGTTAGAGTATTTATACACTCTAGAGTCAGAGGCATAACCCAATGCCTCAATAGAAAAAAACAAAAGGTACTTGGGACCCTCCTACAAAATAACTCCCCTACTCAAGCTTCCCATAGTGGGCAGGCCCATCGATGGGTGGAAGAGATCTTTTCCAATCACATTATTCAATCAGAGGCATTTTTAATAAAACAAAAACAGCAAAAGATCCTAATTTGATTGCCTTTACACCCATCCTTTCAAAAATACCATTATGCTCCCACTCACTCAGCTCAAAATTCTAGATATCATGCTTGACTATTCACTCCTTCTTACTCCCCCTCCCCCACCATATGTAACCAGTTGCCACCTCTTATTAATTCTACCTTCATAATATCATGCCTTTCTCTCCTCGGACCCTGCCACCATCCTGGTTCAGACCCTCATCACCTTACTCCTGTACTATTGCTATAGTTTTCTGGTCTCTCTACCTCCAATCTCTCTCCTATCCAGTTCATCCTATACTCAAACATTAAATATTTGATATTTTATTAAATACAAAGTATTTGATTCAATATTAAAATGATATTCTTCTAGTTCATGTCTATGTCTCACACACACATGCTCAATAACTTTCAGTAGCTCCCTAGTACCCTCCAGCATCAAAATATGAAATTCATTCTATCTCTACAATCTTTTATTTTATCTGTCTCCTCGTTTTTCCCCATATCACAAATACCCTAATTCAGATCCCCAACACCTCATGCTTAGAGTATCACAGGAACCCCCATATTGGTTTTCACACATCAAATTTCTCCTCTCTTCAACTCATGTTTCCATGGTCCTGTCACCCTGATATCCCTAAAGCATTGAGATGATCCTGTTGCTACATTAATCAATAAACTCTACTGGCTCTCTTTTGCTTCAAGAATAAAATACAAACTCCTCTGGGTGGCATTTAAAGCCCTTCAGAATCTGTCCCAGATTCCCTTTCTAAGCTCATTCTGGATTTTTCCATCTCTGTGTTCTCTAAGTTCTCTGTGTTCTAGCCAAATTGGACATTCCCCAGCTTCCCTTTCTAAGCCCTTTCTGGACTTTTCCATCTCTGTGTTCTCTATGTTCTCTGTGTTCTAGCCAAATTGGGCATTCCATACCTTTGGATTCCATCAGACATCACCATACCTTTGTCTGAATTGTTCTCTCTCCTTGGCTCTGAGTCATGGAAACTCCAATTTCTTTCAAGCACTAGCTCCCACAAGATACCTTTCTTGATTCCCTAAGTTATTAGTGCCTCCTCCATAAAATTATTTAATACATACTTTGTGTTCACTGGTTTGTCAGTATGTTGAGCACCACCACCAGTAGCAGCATATGTAAGCTCTTTGAGGACAAGGACTGTTTCAAAATTGATTTTGTATCCCCAGTGTAAGTGAAAAGGATGGGATGGTAGTGAAAAGGAGAGACTTTTCTAGCAAAACCTGAGCATGTTTTAGGCAGATGGGAAAGAACCAGTAGTGAGGGAGAGATTGATGATGCATGAGAGAAAGGTAATGACTTTTAGAGCAGGTAGGAGGGAATGAGATCAAGGGCACAGGTAGAGGAATTAACCTTAAAGAGAAGTAATGAGAATTCACATTTATGTTGTACTCAAAGCTTTATAAAAGCTTCTTCATATTTAATCTCTATGATAGGTACTTCAAATATTACGCTTCCATTTTGCAGATGAGGAACCAGAGAAACATAAAGGAATGAAATAAGCATTTAGTAAGAACCAGGCACTCTGCTAAGCATTTTAAGAACATTATTTCATTTCATTCTCACAACAACTCTGAGGTAAGTACTATTATTAACTCCCATTTTACAGTTGAAGAGACTGAGGCAGATGAGGGTTAAGTGACTTGCTTAGGATCATACATTTAGGAAGTATCTGAGGCTAGATTTGAACTCCAGGCCCAGTACTTTATCCATTGTACCTCCTAACTGCCTTAAAGGTTAAATGCCTTGACTAAAGAAACACAACTGACATGTCAAAGCTAAGATTCAAATTCAGATCTTTCTTGATTCCCGGTCCAGTATTCTTCCCTTTGTACCATGTTACCTGTTCTGCGAGCACTCAGTCAAATGTGTGGCATGTACAAGGTACTTTTAATAAATGTTTGTTATTGGCTTCTGTGTCTATAGAGAAGGCAGAATCATAGAGAATAAGGGCACTAAGAAGGTTTGGAGAAGAGAAGAATGAAAGGGGTTCATGCTGGTGGTTCTAATTTTCTGGTTATAAGTGGTAGAAGACTGCTCCTAATCTGCAAGTATGGGGTGAATTGGCTTTGAGCAGGGAAAAGAAAAGGTTTGGAACAAGGACTGTGGAAAATAATATTAGGAGTCATTAAAGTCAGAGAAGGATTATCAAGTAGCCTCAAGAGCTAAGAAAGATTATGTACCATGGATTTATTGTGGGTGAAATCAGCTCGATTTTCTTATTTCTCCCAGCAGCGGCAGCATCCTTGAAGATAGAATGGAAAAAAGGCATGCAATGCTTACTCAGGGATAAGAATTTGCAAGTAGAGGACATCCAAAGCTAAAGAGGACAAGGAATAGATGGAATGAGACATTCTAGGGTAATAGTTATTGAGGCATTCATATGACAACTACCAGAGTAGGGATGGGCATAGAGGCACAGAGTAGGGCATTTGGACTAGAATATTATGGATAATTCAAGGATTGAAGGTCAAGAAACAGGTAGAGAGTATGTTTGCTGTGAGGATACCCTGGGAAGAGGCTGATTTTGCCCAAATCACATGTAGACCACAACAGCCTCGATGTGGTGCCATCTCATACTTCCATCAATTTCATGTCTCATAAGACAGCTGACACAAAAGACCAAGTCATGACATCCTTCAACATCCTGTCTGAGAACATAAACTCCCTCCCTTTGAATGAAATACATGGGGAGCTCCCATTTAATTCAACAGCCTCCTATATTGTCTCAGTTGCTGTGTCTGGTAGTTTGGACTCCACATCTTTCCATACAGTCTTCTGGTGAAAGTGACCTTTAATCTACCCCCCAGCCCTCTGCTCCATGCCCTGCCCTATCCTATCCTCCATGACCATCACACAATATTCCTTTCTTTCTGAAGCAACTGGAAGGACAGGATGCTGTAGTCAGTAGAATTTCAAAGTTCTGGACTTCGTTCTCAGAGTTGGTATAATTTTGAGAGAGGACAAGATCTGAAGAATCACAACATCACTATATGGCTAAAGTGGTGATTGAAAAAGGAGGTCTATAGGGTTGAGGAGTTTGAAGAATTAAGAAGCCAGATTTTCAGAAGATTAATCAATATGAATATTGAAGTTCCCAAAGATGATGTCAGGGAATGGATTAGGAAGGAAGACAGCCACTTAAATACCAAACACATTGAAAATACTGAGACAGTGAATGCCTTGGAGACTGATGAATGATGACCTGTGTGTGTGAAAGACCCCCTTTGGAAGTCTGAGGATATCTCTGAATCCCTTCACAGAATAATGTTTTTTTAAATTTATAAGGCAGCCATTTATATTAAAATACAGTTACCAAAATGCCTTTTAAAACAAGTTTACCTTAGGTTAAAAACCTCTGAGTGAGAGCAAAAAAAAAAAAAATGGGGAGTGGGTTGTACAAATAGAATGACTGAACCTGGAAAGAAGAAAAATCATAGAGAGGTGGTGGTACAGAAGTGTTCTAACAGTAGGAAAAGGAAATAACAAATACATCTATCACTCCTCTTAGCTCTGTGAGTAAAGGATTGCAAGGATATAGTGCCTCCAGGAAAAGCTCAGTTTACCTTACCACAAGAAAATAGAAGGAATGGATGCTGGTTTAAAATGTCAGTGTTGCATGGAAGTTCAGGAACCATATCTAGAGTAGAGGTTCCAAAAGACATGGTAGAGCAGACTAAGTGAAACAGACAGTCAACAAATATTTTTTAGGTACTTACTATATGCCACTTGCTGTGCCAAGTTATTGTGAAAATGGAGAAAAATATAGTTAGCTGGGTAAGGGTTTAAGAGGAAATATGGGCATAATGCTTGCACCTTAAATACTGACACTGAAAAGTAAAATTGGAGAAATTCAGTAGGATGTAGATTGTGGGGAGATAGGGGAATGCTGGGTGAGTGGAACTAAAGCATGGAGAATTGGTAGAGTTCATCCTTCCAGAAAAATTTAGAATTTAGAGGCAGATATAATGAGATAGGATTTAGAACCTTGGAGTTTTGTGGAGTGTGCTTACCCAAAACATCTCCTCCTCAGGTATCTCGGTGAGGGAAGAAGGCCAAGAGTAGTCATAACCTGACCTCCAACGTTCCAAGGTCAGTGTAGGGGAGGGTTGAAGAGTTTCTCAAGGAATGTCAGGGCTCTAGCAGGCCTCTTCTTGAGGGCAACTGGGTGGTACAGTAGATAGAGCATTGGGCCTAGAGTGAGGAAAACCTGAGTTCAAATTTAGCCTCAGCTACTTACTAGCTATGTGACCCTGGGCAAGTCACTTGCCTCAGTTTCCTCATCTGTCAAATGAGCTGGAGAAGGAAATGGTGAACCACTCCAGTATCTTTGCCAAGAAAATCTCAAATGGGGTCACAAAGAGTCAGATGCAAGAAACGATTCAATAACAACAGAATACCTCTTATCAAGGTGTTGAGGGATCAGAGCCTCAGATCTCCCTGCCTTCTAGGCTTTAAAGCTCCGAATTGGGGTAGGCAAGAAGACAGGTAAATGTTCAGACTCCTCCAGGTTTCTCATCCCTTCAACATCATAGTCATGCAAATATTCTAGGCCTTTACAAATGTATTCATACCCTTTACAAATAATATTCTATGTCATCAACCTTAAAAAATAAAAACCATTAACAGAATTAACTTTTGGCACCATTATAATCATAGGTGGAATGGAAAGGGTGATGAATAAAACATTATAGATTTTAGCAAGGGTTAATATCCAGTCAACCCTTTATCATATACTCTGCCCATTTTGAATTCTTTAATTGCTATCTAACTGCTTCATGGGTGAAAGTCCAATCATCCTAACACACTTTAAGTGCCTGATTTATAGGAATGATAATTATACCCTTTTATTCTTGTTGGTCACTTGTTTCAGTCATGTCCAATTCTTCATGAACTCATTTGCGTTTTGTTGTTTGACAAAGATACTGGAGTTGCCATTTCCTTCTCCTGCTCACTTTACAGATGAGCAAACAAGGTTAAGTGATTCAGCCAGGATCATACAGCTGGTAAATTTCTTAGACCAGATTTGAACTCAGGTTTTCCTGATTCCAGGGATGGCCATTTATCCACTACGCAACCTGACTGCCCTTTGAATTATAACATTACTTCTCTTATGTGGGGCAGCTAGGTGGTGCAGTGGATAGATCACCAGTACAGGAGTCAGGAGGACCTGAGTTCAAATCTCACTTGAGATACTTGACACTCCTTAAGTCACTTAACCCCAATTGCCTCGTCCTGGGTCATCTCCAGTCATCCTGATGACTATCTGGTCACTGGATTCAGATGGCTCTGGAGGAGAAGCGAGGCTAGTGCCCTGCACAGCCCTCCCTCACTCAAAATTAAGTCAAGTGCAAGTCATGTCATTATTTCTCTGATGGCATGGTCTTCTTTGGCAATGAAGGCCACGCACACACACACACACACACACACACACACACACATACACACCTTTTATAATACACCCTAATCATGTTACATTCTTCCATAGAGCCTTGTGCAAGGCTGGACTTAATAGATATTTGCTGAAATAAATTTAATCAAATCATTAGTGTGGGGATGAAGATGTTCTAATATAACTCTAACCCCCTTCTCTCCAGCCTACCCCTTACCTCCTTATTTCACTCCTTGTTAATCAAGCCAGTACTTTTCATTTTTTGTTGCATCAAAAATATACACAGTGAATTCTATTTGTCTCGTTGTGCCAATTGAAATGTTCTATTTGTCAATCAGAGGGAGAAAAGAATAAGTGAATTAATTCAATTTTTAATAATGTAATTTATTCTAAAAGTGTTCTACATGATTACCTAACAAACATCAGAGATTAATGAGTAAAAACATGGTGACAGAACTTAAAAATACATAATACTTTCATGTCCTTTTCTTTGGTGGCGATGTTATCCCTCAATACTAATACTATACATATTATATATGAATACATATAATATATAATGTACATGTGTGTGTGCATATTTCATTCAGGAAATATCTAGCATCACCTCATATATCAGGGCAAAGAAAGAAAAGCTATTTTCAAGTTTGAGATACCTTGTATGTCAGCACCCATTCAAAACTATAACTTATGAGCCCCCATCAATATATTCACTTCTGTCAACTAACCAGAGGATACATTATCTCAAAGCAAAAAACACTTAAACAGTGAACAAAATGACAAATAAAATTATTTCTGCCCCTACGCCCTCTGCATCTAGGATATTTTGTTCTGTTGGGTACAATTTATGTTTGCCCTTCATTTTCAAAGACCATGCCATCAGAGCAATGATGACATGATTTGCACTTGATTTTGATTTGAGTGAGGGAGGGCTGTGCATGTCACCAGCCTCACGTCTCCTTCTGAGCCATCTGGGTCCAGTGACCAGATATTTATTAGGAGACTGGAGATAGCCCAGGATGCAATGGGAGACCTTGACCTTTTAGGCTAAGGTCTTATCAGGTACTCACTTAAAGTGAGGTAATGCCTATTTAGTGAATAGACCTCTTTAAAGTCAGGAGGATGGCCCCTTTAATAGAAAAGAAAAAAATAAACAGATAAATCATGCTGGGAGGGGCAGGAGCCTCAGGGTTACTGCTAGGAAGAAGGCACACTTGCAGAGAACATGCAGGAAGGCTTGTGTGAAACTCATACCTTTAAATTTACATAGCTTCTATCTTCCTTTTGTGCTATCATCATGCTGCTTTTTGACTAGGAATTGTGCCACTGTGCTCCATCACATCATCTCTGCCAGTCTTCTCCATTGAATTTCATGTTTGCTAAGCTTATTTAGCCTCTGCAGGGTCATCTGCTACTTTCTGCTTCCATGAGCCAGTGTAGTGGCCTCTCCTTGGAAGGGAGGACTATGGCTATTATTATAACTAAGGAACTATTCAGTGCATAGCCTAAAGCTATGAGCCACCACACTCAACCAGGCATTCAAGTAAAGGAGAAAGTCCCAGGCTAAGATCATCTATTCTTTTGACTGTGTTTTTATGATATTTATTCAGTCTTTGGTTCCAAACAACTACATGACATGGATTTTTTTTATCTCCTGTTAAGTCCCTGCTTGTGAATCTTTGTTCCCCAAACCCATTTCAGAGACCTTTCATCCTCCCCAGGTCCCCCCAGATCTCACCTCACGGGAGCTCAAGAGAAGTTAGAGCAACAAGTTTCCCAAAATCTCTGATTGGCGTACAAATAAAACTCAGGGGAAATACAAAAATCTAGGTGACCCAGGCAGGGCCATTAGTTTCTACTGTGGTTTCACAGTTTCACATTCTTGTTTCGTTATTCATGTCTACTACCAGCAACAAAAATCACTGATCTTTTATGCAGCATTCTCTCTAGCACAAACCTCCTTGGTCTCCCCACATCCTTTTATTGAGCACATGTCATGCATATAGCACTTGATTATGGGCAATACAAAAGGAGCCCTTTAGGAAAGTATGGCATAATATGGAAGAAAAATAAGAAATTGCTAGAAAATATAAGAAAGTGCATGATAATGTTGTCAAATGTGTGCATATGCTAGCTGAAAAAACAAAATAAGGGAGGAATGATGACAAGGTATATTGGGACAGAGAAGCAATAAAATAAGAAGAAAATGCAAAGTCCACAGATGAGGATAATTACTTTTTATTTCAGAAGAAATAGATTCTGAGGATGAGGCAGGAGGTTGGCTTGGAAGATTTTTAACTATGAGGAAGTCTGCACACATAAGCCTCAATAAGAGAATTAAAAGAGTTGGAATGAGAGTTCAGGAAATAAAATTATTTCAAAAGTTTGAATGAGCTGCAGAAGGGGTGGTGTACGGATAAGGGAAGATATATGTCATCACAGAATCTCAGAGATGGAAAGGATATCAAGGAACATTGCCTTGACCCAACATACCAGCTACAAAATACCCAACAAGTCAGTCAGCTAACATTTATTGATTGCAGTGTGCTAAGTACTGAAGATACACAGAGAGGCGGAAGGAAAGAAAGGGAGGAAGGAAGGAAGGAGGGAGGGAGGAAGGGAGGGAGGAAGGAAGAAAGGATGGAAGGAAAGAGGAAAGGAAGGAAGGAAGGAAGGAAGGAGGGAGGGAGGAAGGAAAGAAGGGAGGGAGAAAGGAAGGAGGGAGGGAGGGAGGAAGGAAGGAAGGAAGGAAGGAAGGAAGGAAGGAAGGAAGGAAGGAAGGAAGGAAGGAAGGGAGGGAGCCCATCTGAAAATCTGTTGTTTTTGAATATCAAGCTGACCTAAAATACTACAAATTTTCCCTCTGTCATCAAAAAAAAAAAAAATGATTTTGAGTCCTTCCATTGAGTGAGTGTGATAATGGCCAAATTGCTCCTTCCACAAGGAGAACACCTTAAAAAGGAACCAATAGAGCACTAGAAGCAGTTAATTGATCTCCAGCATGACTGGGATTTTCAGGCTGGTGTTAAGTTTAACAATCTTGAAAGGTGTTTTGGAGTTCAAATGCAAAATAAGTCCCTCCCTCAGAGGGAATTCTGTGAATTAGTCAGAGGCAGAGGCATTTACAGCTCACAGGTTTCTTCATTTGCTGGAGGGTATCGTTATCTTTATGGTTCTATATACAAAGAAGAAGGCAAGTGGCCCAGGTCATGCCTCTTCCCTAGTAGAGCTGAGCATGGATTGAGGAGGGGAGAGGGCTATGAAAATTTAAACAACTGGACAAGAAGGTGACAACACATGCATATACACGTGTAAGCACGTGTGTGCACATACACACACACTAAAAAACACACATTGTCCATTTAGAAAACTGGAGACCTTTCCCTTAACACTGAAGACTAACTTATTAGAGAGGGGAAAATGCTCCTTTGGAGGGCAATCCATCCACACAAAGTATTCCTTGTTGTTCATGAAGAGGAGGGAGAGACGAGAGACAGAGAAAGAGATAGAGTCAGAAACAGAGAAAGAAGAGAAGAGAATCTACAATCTGAGCCTTCAAGACCACTGATAATGGGACTTATTGGTGGAAACCAATGTCCTGTACCTGAATGAGGAACAAGATGGAGCGGGAGAGAAAAGAAATCTCTTCAGTCTCTTCACTCTTGTTTTTCTCTTAGGGCTCTTCTGGCTTCTCTCTTCAAGAGAGAAGATGGATGATGCCAAACTTACTTCATGTTGCTGCATGGAGAATAGGATTCCGAGAAGCCAACATGAGTGGAGCTGGGAGTCATCATGTTTCCATCCCCAGCTTGCTAACTAGATACTCAGGGAATTTCTCCTTTGGGGAAAATGTCTGGAACTTTCTCTCTCTCGGTTATGTTGAGTTACCTTCTAACCATTGGAAAAGCTCCATCATCCTGTATTGTCTAGCATATATTTTCTTGTGTTTACTTTCTTTCATTCATGTTTTGCTCTCAACTTGGATAAAGGAGTTTCTTTGTTATTTACTATGTATATTCATTGTGGAACAAGTACTTGGTTGGAAATCAATCAAGCCTTGAATTTAAATCTTGGGGTTCTCCTTCTTCAATAAGAAATAGCAATAGGGAGTTAAGCTTGAACCTCAAAACTACATCCCCTAGGGTGAGTCTAATGATATTTAAGGGAGAAAATAGATAAAATTCTAGCCTGGCTACCCCCTCTTTCTGAGTAGAGTAGTTTCTTGACTCAACCTTCTGCTTCCCTTCCTGGCAGAAACCAGTGTTCCTTGGAGAAATATGGGAGGAGGAAATGCTGGAGATGTATATACTTTTCACCTCCCCTTGAGCCAAATAGAGACAGTTTCACTGCATATCTATATAGGGATTCCTATATCTATATCAACATGCAGAGATATGCTATACTTATATCCATATGTATACATACACACACATATTTTTACAGAAGAAAACCTGAGATATTCCTTTACACCTGTGAGAATCACTGGACTCAGCTAATGATGACCCAGCCAATCAGGATTCAAGTAATTTTGTTATTGCTGTATTAAAATCATAATTTTAAACCTGGAAACTTAAAGCTGAGATAATACCTTCTCCAGCTCCCTTATTCGACAAGGGAGGGAACCAAGTCCTGAGAGTTGAAAGTAACGCATTCAAAATTGTGTATCTAGTTAATACCAGAGCTAGACCAGAAGTCCAGTCTTCTGTCTTATAATCTACTGCTTTTTCCATTCTCTTGCATTGTCTCTCATTAAGCCATGGTTTTCTAGTTTTCATATTCAGCTTTTCATCCAAAAACCTAAATCACTTCACAATAATGATAGTCCTTGACAAGATGATTTTTTTCATGACTTCAAGATTCCAGATTATAATTTATGTCATGCCAGAGGAATCATAAAATCCCAAAATTTGAAAGTTGGCGGACACCCCAGGGAGCCTTCAGTACAATCTACACCTCAAACGAATCCCCACTAGAACAAATCTGACAAGTGTTTATCCTGCCTCTACTTGAAGACCTCCAAAGAGGTGCAATCTGTCACTTCTCTGGAAGTAGCCAATCTCACTTTTGGACAGCTCTGTTAGGAAGATTTTCCTGAAAAAGCCCAGACAAGTTTCTTTGACATTTCCACTTGTTTTTTCTGGTTCTTTGCTCTGGCACCAGATGGAACAAGTCTAATCCCTTTTCAGGCTGTCAACAAACATTTATTAAGTGCCTACTACATCCAGGTGATGTACTCAATGCAGGCTTTTGTAAGAATCATTATCGAATGGGAGTCATAGATTTGATACCACATTTGAACAGCATTACTCTGCGGTTTAAGGTATTTAGGCTCTCCTATGAACAGAATTTTTGCTATGCAATAAGAATGCATAAGTAATTATCTAAAACAAGGCCATCTAATTATAGCAAAGGGTTCCAATAACAGCACAAACCATGAAAGTGGAACTTAAGTGCTTTATTATCAGAATCATAAAACAGATATATAGTCTTTTATTGTATTACTGAAAATTCTTTATTTTGATAATACAGATTAGAGTGTGCTTCTCAGATTGTCATTTTTATGCTTGAAGATATGCCTGCTCCTTTGTCATATTGATATTAACGTTATTACATGATGTCATGCCATTGTTTCTAATGGACATTTTCATAAAATCTCCTCTAATTTACACACAAAGGGCAATGATGAGGTTCCTGCTGTAATATTAATTGACCCATGTTGTACACCAAGAAAATGAATTTCATGTTTTACAAATATGTACGGGGCTCTAGGCAAATATTTCATACACTGTGTCTGGTGATCACCTCATAAAATGTTTTCCCACCATTGAAGAGCACGGACGCACACATATGTGTAACTTTGAAATAGATTGCCAGCAGAATGCCTTTGAAAAAAAAATCCCACTGCAGCTGAAGTATCATCAATTGCTGTGTTTTTTCTACTGTATACTTTATGAATTGCCTCATCATAATTAACTCCAACCACTGGAATTAATTACTCCAGATGATTTGGAAATTGGTCTTCTCAATTCCTCTGGTGTTGGTTGGGATCATCCCTCACGGTGGGGGAAGTAGTTGGAATTCAGCAAAACCTATCACTGAAAAAACTCAACATTTTCAGATTTTTTTTTTGATCAGGAGTGGGAGTGGTGAGGCTGAGAGGCAATTTAGGCAAATTTTATTCCTTTTATAAATTATAGGATGTTAGAGCTGGAAGGAAATTTTTAGGTCACAACCCCCTCATTTTTTCAGGTGAGAAAACTGAAATTCAAAGAAGTTAAATTTACTGAAGTTCACACAGTTTAAGAGCCTGGCCTAGGACCCACGTCTCTCGTCTCTCAGCCCAGTGATTTCTTTTCCCCCGCTAAACTACACTACTTTCTTGGAAAAGTTTCTCTGGGAAATTTTAAAACAAAAATCCTAGAACAGCCATTGTTTGAGAAAAATCTGCAAATTGTCTAAGCTCATTTCAACCTTATCCTAAATTTCTTACCATTATGCTTCTTTCCCCCTAAAATGACATGAAATTATCGGGTGTTGAACATAAGAACCTGTAGAAAGTACATTGAATACTGCCTCTTTCTATGTTAGGAACTCGACAGAGATAACCAGATTGGCAACAGTAAAATCCAGCAAAATAATTCTTTTCTTCTGTTTTGAGGGATGTGTAAATCCTTGGAAAGAAAAGTAAGGTATTCTCATCTTTGGGCACTTTAGAACGGGAGTTCTTAGCCTTTTTTGTGATATGGACCCCTTCGATAGTGTGGTGGAGCCCATGATGCCCCTTCTCAGAATGACAAATTTAGATAATTGAAGGAAATGCCCAATTTTAATTTGAGGCTAGACAAAATTAATTTTTGTTCACCTCAAAGTTCAAACACCCACTAAAATATGTTCATGTTTATCTATCTACTGATCCCAGTTTATTAACACCTATTTTAGAGCTTTTTTCATCACTGAGTTTTTCAGGCTTAAGGACTTGATACTTCCTCTTCAAGATTATTTTATATTTGATTTCTTGTATCTGCTTAGAAATGGGTACTTCATCTCTGTGGAGAAGCTTCTTGAAGGTATGCACCAGTTTTCCTCTTGTCTTTGTATCTCCATGTTGTAGCATGTAGCCTGGTACAAAGTTAAGTGTTTCATAAATACTTCTTGATTGAATGATTGATTACATTATTGAAAGAAGAACTGTATTGTTAATTATTCTGAGAAGTTTTCTGTCTTCTCAGGAAAAACTAATTTCAAAAAACCTATAGCCTGAGTGAAGTCAAGGGTGACCTAACTAGCATGCTGTTTGAAAACCAATACTGAGGATCAGATCTAAGAAGGACCCAAAGTATGTCATATGTGTGCAAGAACAAAAAAAAATTATATAAAATGAGAATAAAAATAAAATGAGAATTTTTCCCCTCTTGTTTTCTGTTGTTTCCTACTATAGATCTACTGATGTGCGGAAGGGTAGCAGAAGTACTGATCTGGTGTGGTTGTTGTCCTTCGTCTTCGAAGAGGACCAAAATGAAATCATCATTGTAAAGTGAAATTTCAGTGTGTCTGACTGTGACTGATCAGACCAATATGAGCTCGGAATGCTCTACCACAGGTTGAGCACAGATAGTCCATGTGAATATTTGGGGTGAATATCCCAAATTTGCACATCCTGGGTTTACTTTGTGCTGTCTCAATTCTGCTTTGCTCAAGGAGCACAGCACCATGCTTAGCAATCCAGTGCCAGTGTCTCCCATGTTGCCCAGTCAAATCCAAAGTTGGAACTTTGGATAAGTACTGATAACTGCTTCATGTCATTCCATTGCATAGAATCTAGAAAGTCTAGATGTGTTATTACAGTAGTATTGTCTATTTTATAACTATTGAACAGAGACACTACTGTAACACAACAAATCTCTTATACATAGAGGCCTTTCTAAAGTACTTCCTTACAACAGGGACTCAGATGGCACCCTAAAGGTCTCACTCCATCAAGTTCAAAAATTACCTTTGTGATTCTTTCAAAACTGTGAAAACTCCCTATTTTGACATACACCCTGCATTTGAGAAAACCATGTAATTAAAACATCCATGTTTGGGTCATAGAGCTCTGATAATTCTGAAGAATCCTTTCCTAAATCCAGAAAATTTGTTTTTTCCCTTGGGTATCCTTAGAACATTTTCCCAACCACATTCCTTCTCATCAATTTCCTCTCCCATCAGAACAGCAACTCCATTTTTGGTCCTGCTGATTTGCTTTAATCAAATTACTCAGTGATAGAAAATACAAAGGGAAGAAAAATGAATTCTGTCCATTCTCTGGATGTTTTCCAAGCTGCTTTTTTGTCTCTGCTGCCCTCCTCCCTCAAGCCAGATCTTGGTGACATGACATTAACTGCTGCTAATGACTTTTCTTTGCAATAGAAAACTATCAGATTCTCTCACTGTCCTCCTAAGCACAGTGGCAGTTTGTTTTGTTCAAGACAAAGTTGACCAGCACAACATACATTTGGCCTTATATTTATTTAGCAAAAACCAAAACAAACAAAAAAAGTCCCAAAAAAATTCTTTAAACTTTATAAGCTATGTAACTCTTATAAATGAATAAAATACCAAGTTATTCTTCAGAGTTAAAATGTAATAATCTCTCATTTTTATGGCACTTTCTTCATAACTTCCTTTGAGGTTAGTATGGCAAAATTATTACCTCTATTTTGAAGAAAGAAAATCAGACTTAGTCCAGTCTTCTTTCCATTATGCCCTTCAATACAGAAATACATATAAAGTGGCTAAGACCGCTTAAGGTCTTGCTGGTTTGTCCTAAGTTGAATTGTTCAGAATTATTTAGAAATCATTCAGAAATTTCTTCCTTTGACCCGAAGTTCCACAATTTTGTGCTTTCATTTCAATCATGACACACAAATATCCTATGGCAATGCCAACTGTCTGTATGTGCAGATTGTGGGCAGTGTTCTTTTAAGAACCTAGATCGGTGATATGTGATTTATTATTTTATCGTTATTGCTTTGGTTATAAATTAGAAATTCATCATGGATATTTCCACATAAAAAGAAAGGAATGAAATGTATATGAAGCCATATACCTATTGTACGTTCTGTGTTTTTAAACATGTTTGAAATTTATCATAGTGGCGCCAACATTATCTCATTGATATTTTTTTCTTTTTTTAACTATCATTCCCCTACTTTCCCTCACAACTTCACTCCCCTCTCCCAATAAAAGACTTCTTTTGTAACAAGTATAGCAAGCAAAATATGCCTGTATTTTATTGGTAATGTCACTTTCTGCTTCTATAGCCCATCATCTCTCCACCAAGAGGGAGAAGCATGCATCATCATCTGTTTTCTAAAACTGTGATTGGACATTGCCTTGATGAGAGTTCATAAATCTTTAAAGTTGTTTTTCTTAAGAATGTTGTGGTCATTGTATAAATAGTTCCCCTGGTTCTACTCACTTTACTCTGAATCAATTCAAACAAGTCTCCCCAGGTTTATCTGAATCTACCCCTTCCATCATTCCTCACAGCCCAATGTTATTCCATTGCATTCATGTACCATATTTTGTCTATTCATTTAGTAAGAAGACAATTTTCTTTGGGAGTCATGGATGAATGTGTTGTTTTCTTAGACCATAAACTGAAGAGGATTCTAGAAGTTTTATAGTTCTGTGAGACTTCACTGCCTCCTAGAAACAAGAGTTCCTCAGACTACTTCCAACTCTCAAAATCTGTAATTCTGGGGGTCAGATTTACCTATTCAAAACATGAAGGATTAATTTTACAAAATTTTTTCCCGTATATTTGATAGGCAGTGCTCATCAGAACTAGGGTCTAGCTGTAGACTGCTTGATTAAAGACATTAGGACTGACTGGGATAACTCACACTTTCATTCCTCCTAACGAAGAAGAGAATTCAGTAGACTTTGTTTCATAGAAGCCAATAGACTGAAATCCTAAAACCTGAATTTCATGGGGAACATTGGATTCTCAAAATAACCTAATAAGAGGTGACTTTTGCTGACATAGCACTTTATACACATTACTTCATTTGACGTTCACTCCCCCTAATAAGATACTTAGTGATAGCAAGTCCCATCATCTGAATTTAGCAGAAAAGGAATCAGGAGTTCAGAGTAGTTAAATGACTTGCCTAAGGTCCCCAGTGCTTCTGATCCTATGTACAGGGTATGTTCCTTCCACTAATCAGGATTCAGGAACCCATGGCCTTTAGGCTGCAGGTTCCCCACCCTTGTACGAAACCATTCACTTACTATAGCTCTGAGACTCAGGCTGAGAGGGAATAAAATGAAAACTAGCTTTCTTCATTTGGGTATCTTTTCTTTCTGATTTACTTAAAACTCCTCTCTCTATGTGTTTCTCTGTCTCTTTCCTTATTTCTCTTCCTCTTTTCCTCCTCCCTCTCCTCTCTTCTTTCTTTCTTCCTCTCAATCTCTCTCTTCCTCTTTGTTCCCCTCTCCTCCTTCCCTCCATATATATTATATATATATATATATATATATATTTCTCTCCCTCCTCTCTCTTCTCTCTCTCCCTTGTTCTTTCTCTCCTCCTCTCTGTCACATACATACACAATTTTGTATTTTCTGTTAAACGATACAGGCATATCTCAGCTATAATCCTTAACTGCTTCTATGAAAACACAACATTAATCGAAATGTTACAAGGGAGGGTTGGTTCCATAGGAACAATATTTAGGCATATACAATATATAGTATGATGACAGGAAGCAGACTACTCCTCAGGAGGTTAACATCACCAGGGTTCAATTACTAGATCAGAACATTGTTAGCCATGCGGTTTTTGACTTAGGCTGAATGACATTATTGAAAGATTTCACTACATTATAGTCACATTGCGTGATCATGTTTAGCAAACGTAAAACTGTATGTTCTTTACGTGTGCTTGGTTCCCTGACTCTGAGTCCCATCTACCTACCTTGCATGTCATGCACAAGAGGAAGTCCCTGGTAATTTGAATAACCTTACATAGCTGACACCCACAGGAGAAGTTAAGGAAAAGGGGATAAATAAGAGAGATTCTATCAAGCCTGAAGACACCTTAGAAAGTGTTGATATAATAATACTAGGTAGCATTCATATAGTACATTAAGATTTACAAATACTTTGCATATATTATCTCATAGTTCCTCACAACAACTCTTTTGAGGCAAGTGTCATTAATATCCTACTTTTACAGAGGGAGAAATTGAGACTGAATGAGTAAGAGACTTTCCCAGGACCACACAGCTAATAACTTTCTATGAGATTTGTGCTCAGGTTTTCCTGTCTCCCAATCCAAGTATTCTATCTACTAGACCTCAACAAACAACCTAAGTGCTAGAGAAGAGAGGATGGAGGCTTATGTAGTTACTCCAATCCAACCTGGTTGGAAAATAAAGTTCCATTTGGAGGGAAATGTGTACCTGCCTATTGGGCATGCTTTCCTAAAGCCAGTGCTTGACAAAACTGTAACACAAGGAAGAAAGCTAGAGTAGCACTTCCTCTGCCCCCTTGACGCATTTCATTCCAACTGGTGCAGAGGACAAATGTGACTAGAGAAGGTCAAACACGGGTGATTTTGTTATTTCCTATGTATGTATACCCTGCTGATTTTCTGTGACACTAGGTCATTCTCTGAGCCTTGCAAACTGAAGCCATTATGTTAGCACTATATAAAGAGAAATCGATGACAAGGAAAGTTGATAACAATACACAGAGAAGCATCATGAATTATTTGGGTGGGGCCGCTATGCACCTCAGGAGTAGTACATCACTGTGTCCCCATCAGTGTATCCAGTCCTTTTGCGTCATGCAAGAGTCTCTGATAAAAGGACTGCAAATGTGTTAAAACAATATGTTGTATGATATGCCAAAGATGAGAAAAAAGCAAGCCCTAGAAAGTTTAATAAAGGAGTGACTTTCCATACTTATTTAACATATTTGGGGAAATTAGTTTCTTGACCTTAACTTTAACCCCATTGGATATTGGTCTTGACCCTAGATCTAGTCTAGTTTTTTTCAAACTGTATTTTGTGAAGTTCCAGACTCCACAAAGCACTACAAGAGTTCCCATCAATTCAGTTCAATTCTACAAATATTTATTTGGCAGCTGCTATGATAAGGCACTGTAATGGAAACTAGCCATACAAAGAAAAAGATAAAGTAGCCTCTAGCCTCAAGGTGCTTATAGTCTACTGGGAGAGGTTCTGTGATTGTACCAATTTGGGAGTCCCTTTACAGTGATGCTGATTACAATACATGTGTAGCTGTCCATCCTGTGAAAGTTACAGGAGGATTAGGGGGCAGTCTTCAATGTTCTTAGCTCCTCTTAATTTCTATCAACATGGTTAGTATACTAGTGGAGCACCCTGGCCATCTCCCTGGCATCCTTCAGTCTTTCCATGCAATAATCCCATCTTCTATTTCTATATTACAATCATTTAAAGACACACTTTACTCTTGTTGTTTGGATTTCTTCACTGGTTATTTGATGTAACCTGCTCTTATCATCATGTGTTTTTACACTGGGCACCATGTCATATTTACACAAAAATTCTGAACGTCAAAGATTCTAGACAAAGAAAAAACAATGGTACTCAAACCTATGTGCTTTGCTCTCTGTGTCAATGGCATACTGTGATATACATTTAGCCTATGCAGAAATCACCAGATTGGTCAAAATCAATCATGTGTTCAAAAAAATTTGCTCCTTATTGGGATTAAATCAATCACTAAATGCACCTAATAATATATGTCATATGATTTATCCTTAGTCTATTTCAGAATAGTGGCCGTATAAACATTACTTACCATTTTTTTTCCTTAAAGGGCAGTTTTATTTTGTTGTCTTTTCTACAGTTTTCAATACCATATATTATGCATAATTAGGAAAAATATGAAAGTTTGAAAGAAGAAAACATGAATACATTTTTAAAAAAAGACCAAGGATGAAACAAACACATGAACCCAATTTGAGTGCTAAATTCTAAATTTGAAAGAAATACAAATATAATAGTAACAATCTTCAATTTAAGTTTCCTTTTAATGATCTTACTAATTTTTTTAAAATAACATCATGTTCTGGCAAATTTACTAAGGCATTTAGAAATAACAAGTCTCCATAGGACTCTACTAGAGATGTTTTGAGCTGACGTTGACACATGAACGACAATGCTGTTTCCGTTCCTTCAAGCAGCTCCAAATCCATCTAATTGTACTTAACCCATATCTCTCCATCACATTCACAATCATAGCATAAAGACTGCACGGACTACCTGACTACTTCTTCTCATCATGGAGATCTTAGGAGGACCCTAGGTTATCACTCATATTTGCCCCCAAATATGGCTGTTCCTTGGGGCTAGGTTATGGACTCTCTTCTTTTTTCCTATATGCCTGTCTTGGAAATCTCATCAGCTTTCATGGGTTTGATCAGTCATCTTCATGAAGATGAATCCCAAAAGTGGATATTAAGCTGTAACCATTCTCCCAAACTTTAGGCACCATCAACTCCCCTTGCATGTTGCATAAACATCTCAAACTCAACACTTCTAATGTAGAACTCATTTTTCCCTCCCAAACACAAGCTGGCAGCTCCTCCAAACTGCTTTATTGTTTTGGGTTTTTTTTTTTTTGAGGGCAGGTCTATACTTCCAGTCACTCAGGTTTGAAATCTCAATCATCCTTGACTCTTTCTTCTCTCATGTGATCATTTGCCAAGTCTTGCCAGTTCTATTTCCATTTCTTGCAATTCCCCCTTCTTCAACACAGTCACATCCTGGCATTTTTAGAAAGTCTGTTTGTCTCAGTGTCCTTACTTGTGAAGTTAGGATAATAGTATTACCTCATGGAATGATTATGGAGAACAAATGAAAAATATTTGTAAAGTAGCACAGTACCTGGCACATAGTGTTCTATAAATGTTAGTTATTATTATTAAAGAAGTAGCAGGCATAGGCTAGATGATTTTTTTCTAGGAGCTTGGCGAAAAATGGGAGAGAGGGAGATAGGACGATAACTGTAAGGTTGAAGTCAATATTTCTTTGAGTTTTTTTTATGAATGGGTAAGATGAGGACATGTTTGTAGTCAGCAGAGAAGGAGCCAATAGACAGAAGGAAATTAAAAAACCAGAGAAAAAGTATGATTTTGAGGCAAGTCACTAGAAGAGATAAGATAAATTTCAAGGTGGCCAAATCCCAAAGTCTTCAAAGCAGCAAAGCTGGGAAGTGAACCCAAGACCTCTGATGCTGAATTTAATGTTTTTCCTACATCATGCTGACTCTCTGGTGTTGAACTGGAGCAATACTCCCAAATACTGACATATACATGTGCATACACATATACACATATGGAAAATGAAAATTGTTGGGAAGCATTTATAAGAGGAGCTGTCATATTTTCCCCAATAATGAAATATCTATTGGGCATGACCAATAATATCCTTTCTTTAATTCGTCATAATGATGTCAGTTGCAAAATACAATTGATCTAAAGATACAACCTTACGTTATTTGGCAGTTGTATTGATGTTACCGTTTTGGTTGTGGTGACAGTAGTTGAATCTTGACTGTGTCCAACTCTTCATGACCCCATTTAGGGTCTTCTTAGAAAAGATACTGGAGTGGTTTGCCATTTGGTACCATTCAAAAATATTTTTAAAATGTTTATAGCAGGTTATAATTGAAAAAGATACTGGTTCTGGAGTCAGTGGCTCTCTATTTCCTCTATGAACAGAATTGCATCAGCATCATCATAACTCATATTGTACGTTAACATTTGCAAAGAATTTTACACGTTATCTCACTTGTTCCTCCTGGCAGTTAGGATGACTGGTAGGTTGGGATGAGTCAGCAGTAGGATTAAGTAATGCAATTTTAGGCTGCAAAAAGAAACACAATATCTAAGACCTAGAAGGCAATAGTTCCATTGTTTTCTGCCCTAGTCAGAGCACATATTGTGTTCATTTCTGGCACCACATTTTAAGAATACCAAGAATGTGGAGACTTCATCCAGTGTAATGTAACCAGGCTGGTTAAGAGCCCTGAACTAACTGAATTCAATTGAAAAAACATACATAAGCCCATAATATGAATAAGGCATTGTGTCATAGTGAATAGAGAAAGTTGGCCTTGAAGTCAAGAAGACCTAGGGTAAAGTCTCATCTATGACATATACTGGCCCCAAATAAGTCATCTTTCCAGCCTTCTTATAACCTCTTATTTTTGTTGGTCAGTCATTTAGTTGTGTCTTACCCTTTATGACCCCAGGGACTATACTGTCCATGGGGTTTTATTGGTAAAGGTATTGGAGTAGTTTGTCATTTCCTTCTTGAGTGAATTGAAGCAGAAGTTAAGTGACTTACCCAGGGTCACACAACTAGTAAGTGTCTGAGGCTGGATTTGAACTCAGGTCTTCCTGACTCCAGGCCCAGCTCTCTATCTGCTGAGTCCTCTAACTTCTCCTCTAATACCCCGCTTCCTACTATGTACTCTGTGATCCAGGGATGCTGGTTTTGCAATTCTTCAAACAAGACAGTACATCTCTCAACTCTGGGCATTTTCATAGACTTCTCCTATGCTTAGAATTCTCTTCCTTCTCCTCTCTCCCTCCCTAGCCTCCTGACTTACTTCAAGCCCAAATTAAATCTCCCCTTCTACAAGAAGCCTCTTCCAATCCCCTCTTAATACTAGTGTCTTCTCTCTCTTGAGTATCTCCAATTTTTGCTGTATACACTCTAATTGTACATAGCTGTCTGCATGTTTTCTCTTGCATTAAACCACAGTTTACGTAGAAGTTACAATGTCTATGAGAACAGAGACTTTTTACTTTTCTTCATATCCCTAGTGCTAAGTGCAGTGACTGACAAATACAAGTTATTTAATAAATGTTGCTGACTAGCTGTCAACCTCCCAGTGCCTCCGCAAACTCTCTAAAAGGATGAAATGCCAAGCAGTTGCCAATTGGCATTGGTGGAGAAAGTTTCCTCCCTGAGAATTCTCTATATCTGTGGTTTCCAAACGTTTTGGCCTCAGGACCCATTTACACACATAAAAATTACTGAGGATCCTCTCCAAAGAGATTTTGTTAACATAGTTTATATCTATCAAAAAAGATTTATTACTATACTAATAGTCAGCATATCTTTATTATTTTGAAAATAGTTTGAACCATGTGAATCCCCTGAGTGTCAGAGCATCCCCAGATAGCTCTGGACCACACTTTGAGAACCACTGCTATACACACAAGAGGTGTCAAACTCGTGGCCCACAAAACTCTAGAGTGGGGCAGATCTAGATTAAAATGTAATTGGTAAATGTTGAACAAAATAAATAAAAATACCACAAAACATAATCCTGTAAACTTGTAGGTTTCGAAGTCAATATGCAGACTGTAGAGATCAGTTTCTATCTTCAGTTTGACACTACTGCCTTACACTAATTAAATTACGGGGAGGGGGGGAATATGGTGACACAGTTTAGAAGCTAGGGGTATAAAGACAAAATTAGAACAAAATAATTCCTGCTTTCAAGAAGCTTACATTGTGCTGGGACTAGGGAGGGGCAAGGATAGACTATATGATTAGATAAAAGCAATGTTGCCCTGAAAAGAGCAAGAAAAGCCTAAGATGAAACCATGTTTGTTGATAAGAGAAGAGGATTCCAGAGAGTCTCAATGAAAGGGGAGAACAGGCCAAGGTGGATGAGAATGAAAAGTAAAGCAACATCACCAAAGTTATGCATTAGGAAGATTACTCTGTCAGCAGTGAACGTAGAGGATGGATTGTAGTGAGTCAGAGTCTAGAATGGAGAGATCATTTAGGTTTCTATTAAAATAGGTTAGGTGTGGGGAAATCAAAACTAAAGTGGGCAATGGTGGAGAAGATGGAGAGGAAGGTACAGAATAGTAAATTGGACCGGATTTTGTTGTAACTGGAAATTTAGGCAGACAGTAAAGTTGACTGAGGTTTCAAGCCTAAGTGACTAAAAGAGTGGTGCTACCATTGAAAGAAATTGGTAAGTTACGAGGAGGAGGAACCGGTTTCGAGAAAGTTGGAGAATCAAATTTTAATATTTGCAAAGCCAGACATCCTGTGGAAATAGCTAGCCAGAAGTTAGATAGAGTGCCAGGACTGAAGACAGGAAGACTCATCTTTCTGAGTTCAAATTCAACCTCAGACAATACCTGTGTGACTCTGGACAAGTGACTTAGCCTTGTTTGCCTCGGTTTCCTCATCTGTAAAATGAGCTGGCAAAGGAAATGGCAAACCACTCCAGGATCTTTGCCAAGAAAACCCCATTATGGGGTCATGAAGAGTCAAACACAACTGAAAGTCTAAACAGTAATAAGGAGAGACGTTTGGGTCGGTAGAAGGTAAAAGATCTAAGAGCCATCCACTTAGAGGTAACAGTTAATAAGGATTTTAAAAGATCTCCATTGGAGCGAGTGAGGAGCAGGGAAACCAAAGGGCGAGAGAACCTTGGGGAGCACGTTTAAGGACAGGTCTAAGTGAAGACCCACAGTAAATTTTAATTACTCAAATGACACCCACACACACAGGTGTTTTGAGGATAGAGAGGGAATGAATGACTTGAGGCAATATGGGAAATGTTAGGGGGATTCTGAGTGGGGAGGGTAGGGGAAAGGTTGGTAGCATTTCATTTTCTCCTAGAAGTGAAATGGACTTAGTGACATTTAAACACTGGCCTGTTTGACTTCATCATCAAGCGCTCTAGAAAAATTATTGAATTTGTCTTATTTTTTCTCCTGAGCCTGCTGACATGCTTTGGGTAACTAGTTTATTTGATTTGACATCCACCACACAGGAAGGTTGCCCCTTCTGCTCTGCCTATCATGGCGAGTATCAGGAACAGAGAAAGAAAAATTGTGCAGCTGGTAGTACAGTGAACCCAAAAATATACAAAGATGTACCAGAGGGAATAGTCATCAACATAAAGTGAACAAGCACCCAGACTATTGATTACATGCTGCTCACAGAACACCAGGCATTTCTGCCAACTCCTTCCCTCCTCATACGCTGAGCTGCAGACAGCATGTTGTACTTTGCATCATCAGTTTTGATGAATAATGCACTGATAAACACTGGAGCCAATATTCTGGAGGAGCTGAGAAGCCAGATGTCATCTGGACCTCCAATAGTTTTAACCCTGGGTCTCTGACAGGCACTGATGCAAACCCTAGGCATGTACTGGGTTGGGCAATTGCTAAGCACAAGATCATATTGAATAGGATTCCATAGTGAACAATGAATGGGAAAATCAGCTCTGTCACAAACAAGAAATGCAGGGTGGTGGGATGTTGTGGTGGCATTCGTTGCTTAATGTAGCTGCTGCTAAGTAAACTTTAATCCTGGGTAGACTAGGAATTCCAAAACAAAGAGATTTGGAAATAACAGAAAAATTGACAACAACCCAAATCCTCATGATTGCAAATGGACTCCACTGGTAGGCAGATGGAATGAGGTCTCTCCACACTGGAGTTCTGGGAGAGGGCTGGTTATGACAGATTTGAAGGTCACCTTCGTGGGAGGGCACATGAGATCCCCGCACACTTGAAGCATTTCAGCAGGGGAGCTGCACAGATCATGTTTTAATTCCACCATTAAAGGTAAATGTTCAAAAGGATCAATTAGACTCAAGGTTTCCTCCACTCACTAACCACAGACCTACCCCACGTTGTTTTATGGGTGGAACCTGGAGTAGGAGCAACAATTGTCTTTGCTCTATTTAATTCTTCACCTAGACTTGAACAGATTTTTCTGACCCTAAATCCAACAATGGTTTCTGACTCTATCCCCAAGCATAACCTCATTTCCCCCAACCAATGTGCTCCAGCTTCTTTCTCCTCTCAGCCTCCCCAGAGCTAGTTTCAGTTCTCTCTAGTTTCAGTTCTTTCCTGTCCTCTTCCGTGGTATTCCCCAGCTACTCAAACCTACACTGTCAGGATCAATACCCAACATCTGGCAATAAAATACATCTCAGCTTCTAGCATCATCTTCCTAATTTTTGAATATCATTTGTAGAGACACTGAAAAAGAAAAAGATCTATGATAGAGAAATTAAGTGAGCATTTAGTAGATTAATTGATATAGATCCCAGTTAATTTAATGAAAATTATTGTCCTTACTCTGTTACTGTTTAGTTATGCTTAAAGAAACTCCCTAAGGACCATTTCCTCACTTAAAAAAAAAAATGTAATCCAATTTGCCCAGTAAGAAAGCCAGTGTTCCTATGGAAATGATTTTTGTCTGGGTGAGAGACCTCACCCTAACTTATGGTGACTACTAAGTATATTTCCCAAAATTTTCTCTTGGTCCATGAAAATGACTAGGTGTAGAAAGGGTAAATGGGCAAACTATGCCTTGGAGACAGGCTCATTGTTTCTGTTGTGGTTAAACTGCTTTGCAGGCCTTTTCCAGTGTAAATGATCTATTCAACCTCTCCTATTCTCACCCCTTCTCCACCAATCCTTTTTACAAGGTGCAAATGAGCCTGCTCAGTTTTATATCCTTCACAAGATTTGAAATGATCTACTCAAAGGTGAAAGAGATTTTACCCTTTACAAGGGGCAAAGGCAGTCTGGATAGGACATGACCTTTCATCTGCAAATAGAAAAGTCATGATTTAAACCTAGACTTTTTGACACTAACTCCAGGGTTCGTTCCTTTCTACACATACTTTTGATAAAACATAAAAGAACAAGTAGATTTTCATAAATGATTTCTACAACTTATCACATCTTCAGAGTCACGTATCTCACTAAGATATGTATAGACTATAAAAACTCCACAGTGTATATTGTTTATTGATTTTTCAAAAGCATTTAAAGTAACAGGATAAAATGTAGCCTTAAAGGTTCCACACAAACAAGGAATTTCCCATGCATGTGGTATAATTACATAAGACTCTCTGACATGCACCTGTGGCAATAACTTTGTTCAATAATCTACTGAATACTGACATGAAGATACACACACATATATATAGTGTGTGTATACATATACATACATGTGTACATACTTATGCGTATATATATATACATATATCATGTATATAGCAAGATATAAGACACATATTCAATGAAAGTGTTTGTCAGCAACATGGAAAGTGACCTATGCCAAGTTTAAACAAGATTATGACTGGAATTTTCTCTAAATGCTCATGATAAACTATTTACATGAACACTACAAAATCTTTCTCAGTGAAAGAGATTGGTCTAACTATATACTCTGGAAAAATTAATTGGATAAAATAATGTTTATCTCCTATGCTATAATTACTAGATTAGCAGACTAACAAATGGACGGGTCCCAAAGAGGAGCTACAGTCCAAGCAAGGAATCGATTAGAAGGAGGAAGCAGGATTGGATGACATTTTGGAAACTATGTAATGCTTTAAGAAACATCCCAGGCTGCTCCCTACCACAAAAGTCCCTGAGATTTTAAATAACTCCCTTTATTCCCCCAAGTAAACTACAAATTATGGAACCACAAACTCAAGTAGATAACCCAAAAGATTAAGGAAAGACATGGACATGGTATGTATGTATAGTACCCGTAGGTAAAAGAAGAGAAATATTCTTATGAGAAGGAAATGAGAGGAAAGTATTAGTCAAGCATGAGAGATGACCAATGTAAAAGCAAAGAAATGGAAGAGGTCATGAGTGACGAATAGATAGAAGTCCAATTTGTCTGGATCACGGGGTGGGGGGGGGAGGAGGAGTCATGTTCAATGAAGCTGAGAAGACAGGTTGGGAATGAGCTGCGAAGGACTTTAAAAGGTAACCTAAGCAGCATGTATTTTATACTATACCAGCTTCTTCTGATTAGTGAATAGTTTATGAACAAGATCTCATATTTGTTTTTAAGGTTCTTTTATTAATATTAAAAGCAATTTTACTTTTACAAATTTAAATTGACTTTATGTGGTAGAATGTCTTGGTGACCTTAACTCGCTACCTGATTTTAGCATTGAATTTGCTCTCATGCACAGTGGAAAAAGTTGGATGTGTGTAGCTAGGAGAGTTGGACAGAATCAAGTTTGGGCAGACTCCACATTGCAGTGAGGCTTCTGGTCACACCAAGTGGATGCCCTTTTTTATCGCTGACACCAGTACAATTTCACTCTGTGGGGAGGCTAGAGAGCTTCTCATTTATTCTGAAAGATGCTATAGACAGAGATTCAACATGAAGAAACCAGCAACTCTGAAACTCACAAGAAGGCTAAAAAAAAAATCAACAGGAGTACTTTATGAAACTATAATAATCAGAATTACCAGAATGGGGCTTGGGGGGGGAAATGTGACTGCATTTGAGCAAGTGAAAATTCAGACAAAAAGGCAGAGACAAAAAAATCTGCTTTAAAAATGCTCACTAATCATCCCTTTAATATGACATTCTAGCATCTTGCCACAATGAGAAATAATGTAAAGAATATTATCAGAGAAAGAGGTAGGTCAGCTGTAGTGAAACCAAGGGGAAAGTAGTGGACAACATTCATTTTCCATTGGCCTATTTACACAAAGCCAAGAAATTTAGAGGAAAAGCCCCCAGAACTTTGAGTGAATTGCCTGTCAAGGATATATATATGTATATATATATGAAGATATAGATAAAACTTGCACAAGATAACAAGGTTTACATGGATGAATGAATGAATGCATGGATGAATGGATAGATGAATGAATGAATAAATGAATGAATGAAAAAGTATTTATTAAGGGACTGCTTTGTAGCAGATACTGCTAAACACTGAGAATGTAAATATAAAAGAGAAATAATACAGACTCTATCTGTATAGATATTTGTCCACCTACCTATCAACTCCCTACCATCTGCAGATACCTATAAATACAGATATAGAGGAAGATCATATAGATAACTATAGAGATAGATTACATGGATTATAGACATAGATATAGACATAGGTATAGATATATAGAGGTAGCCTGGGAGGGACTTCTCTGGGTTCAGATCCTGACTGCTATTTATAATGTGACAATGGGTAAGTTATTTAACTTCTCTGATCCTCCCTTTCTTCCTCTGTAAAATGAATTCTGTGATCCCTTCTCACTCTAAAATCATAATCCTACAAATCTAGTTACTACTCTCTATGGCAACCTGCATAATGTAGATACACTTCTCTTCCTGTGGCATTATTTCTAGCCTGCCATATCCTGGGTTAATAGCCTTCGGTGGTTCCTTTATGTCTACTTAATTATTTAATTCTATATTGCTTAGTCTAGTATTGAAGAGTCTCTACAGACTAACCCCAACCTATGTTTCCAGGTGAACCTCCAATTACCCTCCTATAGAACTCTATATTCACAACATCTGGTACTTTGCTATTCCTGAATTAATCATACAATCTCTCCTTTCCCTTCATTCGTCCTGTCCCCTTTGCCAGGAGTGATCCCTCTCATCTCCCGAATCTGCAGGTTAAAATCCTCTTTACCTTTTTTGGGCCAACTAGATACTCAAAAGCCAATGTTTCTGAGAAGAATTCTCTGACTACCCCAATCGGAAGTGATCTCTTTTTCCTCTAAATCTTACTCCTATTTTATTTTTACTGTTCTTTCATTCAGTATCATACATACATTTAAGTCACAGTTATTGAATACTTTCATTTTCTCATCTCCTAGACTATAAGCTCTTAGAAGTCAGGAACTGAGTCTTATTCATCTTTGTATCTACCGCAGTGCCTTGTGTTTAGGATCTACTCAATAAATAGATGAATAAATGCATGCATGATGTGCAAGAGCCTCAAGTTAAACATTAGAGTGGAGTGCTAGCTAATGTTCAATGCAAATGAAAATATAAGGAAAGTTACCCTTTCCTTGAGGGCTGAATAATTTAATTTACTAAATCAGTCGGGAAAGATAAACAAAGGTATAGACATACCTCCAGCATTTTCTTGTTTTCATTTGTTTGCTTGCTTACATTCAGCATTAAATAGTCCTCAAGCTAAGGTTGAAGCTTAGTGCATTGCCCAATACTGGCTATGGTCAGCTCTCTCAACCTAATTAGTCATGTATAAAACATGATCTATCAATCATGCACAAAAACAATTTGAATCAAATAACCAAAAAAATTGCTGAAAACTTATTGTTAGGTTGAAGACAACAGACAAATTAAGGAATGCTAGAAAAGAAAAATAACTTCAAGTGGACTTCTTTTTTCTCTGTAAATAATGACCTTCAGATTAGTTAGGAAGGGTAGACTAAAGACAGTGAAACCCTATATTAGGAAATATGAGTAAGGAGATGGTAGAAAGCATAAAGCTGAATGACCCCAGGAAATGAAGTCATGAAGCCCACATAAAGTGTGTATTAGGTACTGAAAAACCAGGCAGATACTCAGTACTAAGGTACTAAGACACAGGTACTAAGTCATTGTTACTGACCTTTGAGTTATGATGAGGGTACTTCAGGACTGGAGACAGATAAACACTATCCTTCAAAGGAAAGAAGAACGTGAAGGACCAGATAGACAATGTGACCCCACCATTGGATCACCATAAACTGAAAGTCTTGAGGTAACAGGGGAACAAGAATAAAATGGTGTCAGGTTCTTATTGCCAGGTTCCAGTGTTAAGTTTTTTTCTCTCTGCTCCAATAAGTCAGAGCTCAGAGCTGAGATGAAATACTGTCAAAGATTCCTGCATCACCAGATGGAAAAGCACCGAATCCCAAAGCCATGCCTTATATCTTGAAGAGGATTGGTGAAGGGTTTTTTATCTTAAATGAATGAATAGATGAGTGAATGAATGAAAAAAGTATTTAAGTGCTTACTTTGTGTTGAGCACAGAGGGGAAAAGAGGGAAAGAAGACATTTCCTTTTTTCAAGGAGCTCACACTGTAATTGACAAAGGCAACAAACATGGTAGAATTCAGTTGCTAGGTAGATAGCAAGGCCCCAAAGGTACTGCGGGTTCAGCTACAGGGCACATGGTAAAGCCCAAGAATTTTCAGGATGCACCTGGCTGTTTTCCTCACAGGAGTGGCCCACAACCATTGAGAAGAAGGAGGTCAGCCTAAGGGTCAGAGTGGAGAAGAGATTCTGAATTTCCTCCAGAAATGGTGGGGATGTTTAATAGTATTTTTTCAGGAGAAAAGAGGAAGAGGACGTGACAGGAAGGCTGGGGATGGTTAGAAAGTTGGGGTAGGAAGAGGGAGGACAGTCCCACTTCATATGAACTCCCACGAGAGCCTTCCAGAAGCGCTAGAATAGGAACTGGAGTGGTCTCCCAGTAGCCAGCTGGGCAAAGCACCCAGCTATGCAGAGTAGAGTGCCCAACTAGACACCCTGCAGTGACAGAGACAGAAGTCAGATCCCACGTGGCACCAGCTCTGACTGGAGTCCTATTGTTTGGAGTAAATCAAACATCAGCATATATACAAACCTTTACCAGTATTACAGTTCTTTTCCTATTCATGGCAGGGATGAGCCATGGGGACTAAATGCATTTTTCTAAGAACTCCAGTGTTTCCAGCAGCAAGTGCTTTCCTGAGAAATTGCCTGGTTCTGAAAACAAAAGCAACAACTATGGTTTTGTTGTTACATAGTAGATGTTGAATTTTGTTGTTTAGTCATTTTCAGTCCTGTCTGATCCTTCATGAATTCATTTAGGGTTTTCTTGGCAAAAATACTGGAGTGGTTTGTCATTTCCTTCTCCAGTTCATTTTACAAATGAGGAAACTGAGGCAAACAGGTTAAGTGACTTGCCCAGGGTCATATTTGAACTCAGGAAGATGGATCTTCCTGAATCCAGGGTAGCGCTGCATCCACTGCTCCACCTAGCTGTCAAACTAGTGTATATACATATACATATTGCAACCATGGTAAATATAATAAACTATATACTTGAACATGTTTTCTTTGTTACTGTGGCATTACTCCATTATATCAAAGTCATGTGATTAAGGATTAGTGAACACAGTATTTCAGACTGAAACAGTTTCCAGGAGAATGGAAGGTCAGAGCTAATTCTTATTATATATGACTTAGACTAACAAAATGGCAGGGATACTCAGAGAGAACCAGAACCTGCAAATGGAAGTTAGCTAACCATCTGAATTTGATACTCCTCTAGCATGTCTGTCTGCTCAGAACATTACTGAACTGTAACTATGAGTGATGTGATCATAGGACCATATATTTAGAGATAGAAGGGATGGGAGAATCCATATTAGGAGTCTACTTTCTTCACTTAACATATAAAGAAACTGACCACAGAGGTAAAAGTTCCAGGCTACAAAAGTGTAGGAGTTGAAAAAAACAGATTCTTTTTCTTCTAAATAGGATCATATTTGGTCTAGGATATTGGGATATGCTATATAAAAGAGTTACGATGATCTTATTTCAGTTCTAGAAGCTGTGATTTTACTGTCATTGAGTACACTTTCCATCTGCACAGATTCCAGTCCCTCTATAATCTAGTAGATGGCCTTTGTCGCCAAGGCCAAAAAATGTATCACTCTACATCTAACCTGTTAATATTTTTCTGCCTTTGATAGGTTGATCCATCACTTTGCCCATGCTTAAAACTTCTCCAGCTTGGCAGAAACTTCTACAATGTGCAAATCCTTAGTCTACCCTTCAAGAACCCGAGTCTCCTTTCACCCTGTGCTCAGGCAAGAAAATGGTAGTTTGGTGGAGGAATAGGATCTCAGGCTGCACTAGCAAAAACATCATGACTGGACATGATGTCTGGAGAGAAGTAGTTTTAGTGGGGAAATGATAATTTTCAAATATTTGAAGGGATGCCATTTGGAAAAGGGAAGAGACATTTTTTCTGCTTAGTTTGTTTGATATATATATATATATATATATATATATATATATATGAATATATATATATAAATAGTATATGATTATTTTCCAAATAATTATATAGACAGTAATTGATACAGATGTTCAGAGAAGAGAGTATGGTCAGAATGGAATGGATCAAGGGAGGCCTTAGCCTCAGAGGGTAGAATGAAGTGGAAATAGGAGAACAATAGATTTCAACTCAAAATAAAGAAAATATAATAATAATTATAGTTAACATTTATATAGCACCTACTTGAGCTAGGCACTTTATCAAATATTATCACATTTGATCTGCACACAACCCTAGGAGGTAGGCGCTATTGTCTCCATTTTGCAGATGAAAAAACTGAGACAAATTGTGGTTAAGTAACTTGCCCAGGGTCATAAAGCTCGTAAGTGTCTGAGGTGGGATTTGAATTGAAGTCTTTCTGACTCGAGGTCCAGTGCTCTATCCACTGTCCCACCTAGCTGCCCCAAATTATTCATAACAATTAGAGATTTTGTTAAAGATTGGATGGGTGGCCTTAGCAAAGAGTGAATTCCCCGTAAATGGAGGTCTTTAAGAAAGTAGTTTGTCACTTGTCAGGGATGCTGCAGATAGGATTCATGCTTGGGGCACGGAATTGGTTTGGAAGCAGGGTTTTCAACGAGAAGGATATGAATTTAAAAAATACTTTGAAAACTGTATTTCTATATAATTGGTTTACTTTCTAATCTTGTGTATTTTATCTTACACATTTAAAAAAGACCATTACTCTGAGAAGGGGTCCACAAGTTTTGCCACACTACCTGAAGGTTCCACAACACAAAGAAGGTTAAGAACCCCTGTCCAATACTGAGAGTCTAATATTCTATGATTTAAATGCCTAAAAAATGAAATCTAAATAAGAGGATTAAATAGCAATTCAAATAAGAAAGTTTGTTTGATATATATATATGAATATATATATAAATAGTATATGATTATTTTCCAAATAATTATATAGACAGTAATTGATACAGATGTTCAGAGAAGAGAGTATGGTCAGAATGGAATGGATCAAGGGAGGCCTTATGGAAAAAATGACATTTAAGCTGAATCTTGAAGGATAAATATGTTTTTAATGGTCAGAGAGTAAGGGAAGGGTATTCTGAGTGAACTCACAAAAGTGCAGAGATAAGAAAGTACAAGACATGTACAAAATCCAGTAAGAAGTAAGCAAGCTTGGCTGAAATAGAATATTCAGGAATTATTTTAGTGAAGTCTACAAAGACAAGTCAGAGACTAGTACAGATTGCCTTGAATTTGGAATCTATTCTGTCACCAATAAGGAGCCCTTGAAAGTCATTGAGCAGGAGTGACCAGTTATTTTAGGAAGGCTACAATGGGAAGGAGTGCAGTGAGGGAATAGGGAGTATCAAGCCTGGAAAAACAGAGGTCAGTAAAGAAACCATTGCAGCATTCCTGTGTGAGATGATAAGGACTCAAATTCTCTTGGTGACAGAGGAAATGGGGGGACAAAGGTCAGATCTGAGACAGAAAGAGAAGGAAGACTTGGCCACTGATTCAATATGGGAATAAACCAGAAAAAGCCAAATAAGGCTCTAAGATTTCAACTCTGGGAGACAGGAAATTCTGATTAAACAAACAGTGTGTTAAAAATCCTTCAAGGCATTGTTTTCTTTTATGAGTTAAATATTCAACTCTAATTTTGTTATTCACTTGCTTGATAGACTTTTTCTTTTATAAAACAAATGTAAAAATGAGCATGATCCTTTCTGAATTAGAAAAGTCTTAATTCATACATTTTTTCCTTTGACTTTGATTTGCCCATCAAAGTCCAAGCTATGTGATGTCCACATAGCACATTAAGGTTTCCAAAGAAATACACATACACACACACACACACACAAATACAAACAACCTCATTTGGTATTTCCAAATTGTGAAGTAAATACGTCAGGTATTATTAGCTCCATTTTATAGGAGAGGAAACTGAAGCTAAAAAATCTTAAATGACTTGCCCATCACAATACAATTAATAAATGCCAGAGAAGGAACCTAAATAAACACAGGCATCTACCTCCTGATTCAAGACTAACAAGCTCTCCACTACAGCTTGTCAGAATATGGGAGTAACTTTGCAAAATGCAGAGCATCTCCCTGAAAACTAGTGCTTCTTTAAAATATGTTTAATCCAAACTAGGAGGCCAGAGTAAGCCCAGAAAGATAGACATTAGGGAAACAATGACTGGTGAATTTCAATCACCCTGACACTGACTGACATAATGAATAGAATCTGAAGGATGCCTGCCTAGGAATGTAGGACTGGAATGTTTCCTCACACAGTTTGTGAAGCAATCAACAATACCAGGGGCTATTCTGGACTTACTCCAAGGAAAGGAGAGTAGGTAAAATGAATACTGTAACATAGAAACAAGGAAACCCCCTAAGGGAAAGTTATCATAATATCACCAGATTGGAACGCACTTCTGAGGATATTTGTGAATGGTAATGGAAGTATAAAAATTCTGGGAATGTGGAATGAGTTGAAAAAAGTTGATTGGAATCAATTGTTGTGCTTTATGTTAGTAAGGTGTACAAAGAGAGAGAGAGAGAGGAAGGGAAACATTTACTCTCCTAAAAACCAGTTTTTATAACGTAAGTGAATGTAATATCTTAAAAATATAGTAATAGGAATCTAAAACTAATTTCCTTGGTTAAAAATGTCACTAACGTTGGTAAGATATTTAATTATAAAGATTAGAAGGAATGAGGGGGAAGTTTAAAGCAAGACAAAAAATATATTTAAAATTTAGCTGTCTATGTCAGTTGTTAGGCAGATGTCAACTACATTCTTTTTTCCTAGTTTTAGTGGTAATGCCATCATGGGGTCCAAGTACACTGCTAACCTTCTTATCTAATGTCTAGGTAGTAAAAAAGATGAAGGCATGGAAGATAGAGGCTTGTGCCCTCGAGAAGCTTGGTAGACAGAGACAAGAAAGTGAATGATGTCACTTCATAGTTAACTACTTAGCATCCTTCCAGACTTAGAGTCACTGGGATAGAGCAGGCCTCAAGTGTGTAATGTCCAAGTCAGGGTTGGCTCCTTTTCTGGAAATGTTAGCAGGGAGGTAGGATAGAAGGCTTCTTCAGACTTTTCTAAATCAAGCCACACATACCTCCTTTTTTCCTATTATAAAAGCAAAAAGCCCAGGGACGGTACTCTTACAAATGTGTTCTTGGGTAGTGTTGCTATCAGTATAATGGACCAGAAATGCCCAAGAATCCATTAAAGAGGCAAGTAAAGGTGGACACCACCACCACATTTATCTACCTTAAGCTCTATATTAATTCCCAAACTGACAACAAGTTTCAGAATTAGCCAAAGGAACTGTAACTTCATTTTAAGGTAAACCTTTTTTTTAAGTTACCTATGTTTTTACCTAAAAATAAAATGTGAAGTTAGGAAGACCACTGCTGCATCTTCCTGAAACATGGTGATATCGTTGATAAGAATAAGCAACTGACTTAGGTTTGATTTCCCTTCAAAGCACTTCTACAGTCTTTGACAATGGACACAGCATGAGAACACTGACCTGGAACTTGGATGAGCTAGCTCAATTTACCTCACAGGTAGCCTCTCCAAGAGCCCCACCATGCTGAGAATATCCACAGCATATTAAAACTCTCCTCTCAATAAACCCACCTCATTTTCTCACATTTTCACTTTCCAAATGTCATCACCTCATCATATGAGATTTTTTTCCCCATCCCACTTAAAGGTTTAAGCTATGCTGACTATTTAAATTACAAATGACATTTCTATAGCACTTCGAGGTTTACAGTATATAGTACAATTAGTTTACCCCCATTTTAGAGATGAGGAAACTAAGGAGTGCTATCGTTGCACACTTTAGAGTTTTATAATCTTTTCTGGGATCCTTAGGTAGGACACTGACAAGCGGAAGAGTATCAGAAAGAGAGCAACCAAGATGACGAGGACCCTAGAAACCATACCATTTGAGAACTGATGGAAGGAAATGCAAATACTTGGCCTGAAGAATTCAAGAAGGATTTAGGAACCAAGACGGCAGTAGAGTAGTAGCCTAGTTCTCTGCTATCACTCTTCACAAAGAGTTAGAAAAGGTGCCTTTATGAACCCCAGGCTGTGTCTTGAGTGAGAACCAGAAGAAAGGATGAGCTGTGTAGCTCTGATCCCAGGATGAAAACAGAGCAAGGATCTCATTTCTAGCCTCCCTCCCTCCCCCTCCCCCTGCAGCATGAAGCCTATAGCAGAAAAACCAGGGCAAAAACCTCAGATCAAAGTTTGAAGTTCTGTTACTCTGAATCGGCAGAGCCTTCTACTGAGTGATAATGACTGCATGCTGCCACAGTCCACAGGAGTTCCAAACAAGAACAAGTCCATAAATGAATTGCTCAGACCCAAACCCAAGTCAGACTAGGAGGGTAACAACCTGGTTGTGCCCTGGCTCAGATTGTTTTGGGAATACTGAAAACTTGCAGATCTCCAGCTTGATCTGTCCCTGGGATCCTGGAATAATACAGTACTCAATACCCGGCCCCAAGAAAGCAGCAATGTCTGAAAAGAACATAAGCTCAACCCAGACATTTCCTCCACAAATACACAGAAGCTGACCCTCACATAGAAGTTCAAAGTTAGGGAGTAAGTTGGAAAAATGAGAAGAAAGGAAGAAAGGAAGGAAGGAAGGAAGGAAGGAAGGAAGGAAGGAAGGAAGGAAGGAAGGAAGGAAGGAAGGAAGGAAGGAAGGAAGGAAGGAAGGAAGGAAGGAAGACCCTCAAGACAAATCTAGAAGAAAAGAATGATTCCAACACATCTACAAGCGGTCTTTAAAAAGTGCTTGGGTACAAATTTAACTAGAGTTACTAGAATATATGAAGCATGTATTTTTAAAGACTTTTTTTTTTTACAAATAAAATGAAAGGTGTAGAAAAATGGAAAAGAGACAAGAATAATGGAAGAACGATTGGAAATGGAATTAGCATCTTGGTATAAGGCAAATAAAAAGCTCATCCAAGCAATAAACTCTCTGACAATTAGAATGGTTGAGATAGAAGTTAATAAGAAATATTAAACTAAGTTAAAACACTGAAAATGAAGGAGAAAATGAAAGGTATCTCATAGCAAAAACAATTAACCTAGAAAACAGTTCAAACACAGAAAATTTAAGAATCACTAACCTGTATACTAAGACCAAGCAAAAAGAGCTTATATATCATATTTCAAAAAATCATAAAATAGCCAGATTTCTCTTAGAACCAGAGGGCAAAGTGAAAATAGAAAAAATCTACTAGTCACATCCTGATAGAAACCCCAAAATGAAAACTCCTAAGAATATTACAACCAAAATTCAAACCCTCTGCCTAAGGAAAGAAAAATGTAATCCACTGCAAAGAAAGAATTCAAGTACTGATGAGACAGAAATAGGTAGCTTTTTAGCAGCCACCACAAAATGAAGCAGAAAACTTATATGGACCATATATACATATATATCCAGCAAAACTAAGTATAGTCCATTAGGGCAAGGGGGAAAAAGTGGATCTTGAATAAAATAGAGGATTTCCAAGTTGCCCTAATGGAAAGGCCAGAGTTGAGTAGAAAATTTGAAATGTAAATGTCAAGAGAAACATTAAAATGTAAACATGAATCAGCAATAATAAAGGGACTAAATATGGATATACGATTTTCCTTCTAGTTTAGAGAGATGATACATGGGTCCTATAAGAACCCTATCATCATTAGGGGTCACAGAGGGAATCTAATAAAACAGAGGGCCTAAGAGTGTTTCTGTTATGTTTTGATGATCATAAAATAAGAAGGGAAAGGGAAGGAGAAAAGAATATACTAGGAGGAAAAAGGGAGAGGGAAGGTATCAGAAATTATCTCACATAATCTACATTTGCAAAGAGTAGACATTCAAACAAAGAGGAAGGGGTTGGGTAAGAGCCAATGCTTGAACTTCACACTTATCTGAACTGGTTAAAGGAGGAGAAACCAAAAACACAGTTGGGTATGGAAATCCATTTCTACGGATTTCAAATCCAAATCTATGGATCCTATGGAAACAAATGAGAAAGAAGAAAAAGAAGAAAAGGGTGGATTAAGTAATGGCTTAATCCTAAATAAAACTAACTAAGGAAGGTAGAACATGAAGAAAAGTTGAAATAGAAAAGAAAGGATAAAAATTCACTTATGCTTTGGGTGAGAAAAAATGAGGTGCTAAGAATGTTCTCACTATTTATCTATTCTTTATAAAGGGAAGATAGAAAATAAAGAAAAAGAAAAATATCAGAAAATTAGATGGAGGAAAACATAATGATGATAATTGAATGTGAATTGGATGAATTCACTGATAAAATGGAGAAGGATGGCAGAATCTAATAATATGTTGTTTATAAGAAACACACTTAAAATAGGAAGATTGTTATAGATCTAAAATAAAGTACTGGAGAAAAATCTATTACATGCCAGCTGAAGTATAGACTTAAAAACTCTAGTCAATTCAATGGCCAACCACGATTTCAGCAGTCTGAGAATGAAGCATGTTACCCATCTTCTGACAGAAAGATAATGGACTTAGGGCACAAAATGAAACATACATTTTTGGAACTGTCCAATGTGAGAATCTATTTTGCTTAATGTAACACATATATGTTTTAAAAAAGTAACAGGTGGGGGGAAATCTGAGGAAGAGAAGTTTAATATTTATAATTAACAAGAAGATTAAAGACACTAAAATTTTAAGAAAAAGAAAAGAATGAGACAGACATCTTTCAGTATTTGAAAGGTTGTTGTAATACAGAAAGAGAGCTAGATGCGCTATCTGGGTACAAAATGTAGAACTAAGAGAAGCAGATAGAAGTTTTTGTGAAGGAGTTTTTGGCTTAAAGTAAGGAAAAACTTCCTAATCATGAGAACTGTCACATAAAGAATGGGCAGCCTCATCAGGTCATGAATTTCCCTTCACTGAAATTCTTTGCTGCAAGGGTTCTTAGCCTTTTGTGTATGTGTCACAAACACCTCTGATGATCTGACGATGCGTAAGGATCCATTCTCAGAATAATTACTTTAAGCACATAAAATAAAGTAAGATTTAAAAAAAAAAGACTATTACATTGAAATGATAATATTTCCAAAAGCCTTAAAAATAGTTATCCCTTCCACATTGCTATTTTCCCCAATATGGTTTCCATATATCATGGGTCAGCATACGAAATTAAATGGGAATTTTAGGGGAGTTTTACTGAAGCTGCAGACAACATGTAAAGACCAGCAGATGACAAAGAAAAATTAGAAAAGTATAAAATATATGTATAGTATTGTATAATATAGCCTATGACCAAATAGTTAACCAAAATTTTACAATGAGGTGTTGTAAACACTCCATAACAGAAGAAAAAAAAAAACAGACTTCTCTGATAAGAAGGGAGGGTCAAAAATTTTATGCATTTTCCAGATCACAGGGGTACCACAATCCTAAACCCCATGATATGGAAGGGATAACTGTAGTAATGTCCTGGAGACCACTAAATCTGCTTCCAACCCAGCCTCCTCAACCATCAGTGGTGGGGAGAAATCATCATGAAGACGGAGCTAGCCATTCCACACATCTGCCAACCAACTGCAACTCACAGGGTAGGTGAGCCAGCTTGACTGAGGCAACAAGGCATGCTGAAGGATGGACAGGAAGAAGTATTTATTAGGAAAATCAAACTATCACTACCTACTTGATGACCCAGGACCCTGAACTCAAGAGCTTTTGGAATAGCAGTGCTTACCATCCAGAGTTCACAGTCATCTTCCTGGGAAGCAACCCTTGGTGGAAATGCAGTATTTCCACTACTTCTGAAAGTGATGAAGTCACTTCTCTTGAAGATCCAGAAATTTCTTGCTCCCAAAGTCCTTAGCATTATCAAATGGCCCAACATCGGAAACTGGTAAGATTTTATCAGTTGAAAGACAATCAAGGAAGAAGCATAATCATCTGCTTTGCCTCTGCACCCTAAGGACTATGGACCCTTCCGTATGACTTGCATCTAAAAACTTCACATATATGTACTCCCCCCCACTAGAATGTGAATTCTTTGAAAGTAGGGATTATCTTATTGTATCCCCAGAACTTAAGCATAATGCTTTGCACATCATAAATGCTTAATAAACGTTTTATTCATTCGTTCATAAAGGTGTAAGTTTTTTCCTATCTACAGACCTCCTGTGCCCCATCCCCAGCCCCAAATTAAATGCCAAGTTAGGAAGCTCTGCTTTAAGGGATGACACAGAAATCACTTGCCTCAGTTATTTAAGAGGGAATTTGTGGTCAGGTACAGGTTGAACTAGATGACCTCCTAGATGACTTCCAACTCTGAGATTCTTTGATTATTTTTTACTTTCCCAATGTCATACACCTACTTCATGATAGAGTCAGGATTCAGATCCAGGTTTTCTGCATCCAAATACAATTACAATCTATTCTACCACAGCAGTTACTATTAAGGAAATGTATACATAAAGCAGCAAGTTCTGATTATATAAGAACTAGAACATACGAGATGAGATTATTACCGGAAATCCTTGCCAAGGTCTTGTGTCATTGAAACCTGAAAGTTCACATAATGAGAAACACTTCTTGGGAGAGCAACATGGGTCAGTAGGTTAAGCAATGGTCTGGAAAGGACTCTGGGCCTATGAATTTTAATTTGTGGTTTGCAACTAATTTTGTGACCTTGAACAAGTCATCTAACATCTCTATATCTCAGTTTCCCTTCTGTAAAAGGGGATGATGTATTATGAAATGATAAGTAGGGGATCTCTTTATTACACATGATTTGACACTTTTTTCCTCATGCCTCAGAAAGGTAGATTGATGTAACTATTCCCATTTTGTGGAACAGGACATAGATGCAAAAAGGGATATCTTCCTAGGATATTCTCCTATAGTTATACACCAGATCGATAACCTTTCTAAGATTGGAAGTGAGGGTGTCCAATTTCTCAGCATGCTACCTGGATCCATCATATTCTTTATGTACTTTGAGGCAATAAAAAAGTAACAATAAAGTATCAAGGCACGTGATCATTCAGCTCAACTCTTATCATACATGTATATATATATACATAAAGGAAAGAAAAGATACTCTCCTCTCTTCTCCCTTAGACGAGACTCAGTTTAAGGAAAACTTCCCCCAGATAATGCCTTAGCCACCTCTGGAAACTACGTTCCCTGTCATATAAAACTTTTGATTAGAACAATTTCTATTCAAGGCATACAATGTCTCCCTGAAGAATCCTGAGGGAATGAGTTCACCAGCTTCTGTCCCATTCTACCTCTTATTCTAAGCTCTTCAGTGTTTTCTTAGTTAGTGGAATTCTACTGTGTAGCTGCATATTGTGTGTAAGTGGGTGGAGGACATAATCTCCTCATCCTTTTTCTCCATTTTTAAGTTGGTCTCTCTCGCTTCTGAGCAAAGGGAAGATAAGACAAAAAACATTTTATTAGAATGTTCATTTTGAACTTTTCTATTATGGTTCTATTTCCTATTTTCTCTCTTCTCCAAGAATGTAAGCTGTCTGACAGCAGCAGCAAGTCAAGAAGTATTTATTATGTGATTATGATAACACAGGCACCGTGCTAAGGCCTAGGGACACAAAGAAAGGAAAAACCATACTTTATGCCTTATTTAATTTGTACCCTTCTCCACTTTGCGTAATACCCTGCGCAGACTAAAAACTGCGCAGTCCTACAGCTGGGTGGGAACACAGAGGACATCCAACCCAGGATGGGAACCCTGTGGCCTTGAGGCCACATGTGGCCATTTGGATCTTTAAGTGTGGCTTTTAACTGAATCCAAATTTTACAGAATAAATCCTTTTAATAAAAGATTCTATTAGATTATAATCCAATAATATTCTTTTATGGATGAGGAAAGTGATGCCCAGAGAAGGGAAGTGATAAATTGAGTTCTTATTATTGTTTTCATTACCATTGTTATTAATATTTCTCTTTGTCATTGTTTTTATTAAGTAAGAAGCTTGTACTTTGAATCATTGCACAATAATTGAAGCCATGGGAGCTGGCGAAACCAAGAAAAAGAATAAAGGAGAGGGTTCAGGAGAGAGCCTTGGGTATACGTACTCAGAAGGGATAGGACATAATGATCTAGTAAAAGAGATTAAGGAGGAACAGTCAGATAAGTATGACTTACATGGAATAATAGATTTAGCACTACAAGGCAATCCTTGCATGTTATCTAGTTCAACCTCCTCATTTTCACAGATAGTCACTTTCACCGAACCCCAGAGAGTTTAATGGGCTTGCCCAAGGTTATGTAAGTATTGAATCCAGGTATTGTGACTTCAGATCCAATGCACTTTTCATTGTGTTACTCTGAGAATTACCAGAGAGGAGAACTAAGAGTGGAAAAGGACCTAGGAGGATGATCAGTAAACCTGGCAGGGAGGTCAAGAAACATGAGGTCTAAGAAAAGCTATTTAGCAATTTCAAGGACTTGCAAACCTTAAAATATTCTACGTGTCAGTTATTATTTTTGATCTCCACATCACATCAAAATTCACATTCTTTTTATTCTCTGTAGCAATGTACAATTCTTCGCTCATTGTGAATCAACATTAGAATTGATAGATGAGAAAATGGAGTTACAAAGAAGGGAAATCACTTGCTTAAGGCTACACAAAGTGGATAGCATGTGGAACTGGGATGAACAATTAGAACAGTCTGAAAGGAGAATAAACTGCCTTGGAAAGTTAGTGAGATCTCTATTAGCAGAGGTCTACAAACCAGAAGATCACTCCCTAGCCACAGATAGAAAAGATCCTTTTTCAGGTAGGAATTGGACTACGTAGCTTTGGAAAGATCCCTTTCAACTCTTAGGTTCTATTTCAGGGAAGAAAAGAGTTTGCACAGAATTGCACAGAATTCCTAAATCCAAAGCCCAGGTTTGTTTTATGGAGTAGTGTAGACAACTACTTTAGAACTCTGTACACTAAGAGATTAAGACTCTTTGATCTGACCTTCTGGTCCCATGTTGTTTAGTGTTATTAGGAGCCTTCCTACTTAACTGCCTTTTGCTGTTTTTATTCAGTCATTTTTTCAGTTGTATTCAACTCATTTGGGATTGTGACTCTATTTGGGGTTTTACTAGCAATGACCTTGGAGTGGTTAGGGTCACACAGCTAGTACACATCCGAGGTCAGATTTGAACTCAGGAAGAGAGGACTCCCCGACTCCCAGCCCAGCATTTTATCCATTAACCACCTCACTGCCCCTGACTCTCCATGGGAATACTATAATTATTCACTTTGAAATAGGAGATAAAATAATGGGCTTCTCCGAACCGTGACAGTTGTAGATGAAACCAAAAACAAGATGACAAAGGGTCACATGATGGGAGTTCATGTGACATCTTGATGAATTGATCTTCTACTTAAGAGGGTTACACCACTTAAGATCCCCAAAATCTGGGATCAAACCCTCGGTGTATGCTGAGGCTCCAGTAAAATGGAGTGACACATAACCTTACCATGACCTCACTAAACATATCGGGAGAACACCAATGTGCCTAAGACGTTCACTAAATCCTTCAGCTCTTGAATATTCCTTCTGGCAGGCAGGGCAGCAGCTGACAATAACACTCACCCACTCTTCCCATCAGCTTTTCAATGTTTACTCTGTCATAAGAGGAGTAGTAAACAGCAGCGTTGCTATCTTTGCTCTGTATTGAAGCTGGGAGGCATAGATGGACTCATATAATGGCCTGAGGTCAGAAGAAAAAGGTATTTCCATTCTATTTGCAGAAATTCTGGTTGATCTAGGGTTAGCATTATAAATTACAGCATCAGTGTCTAGATGCTGTTAATAATGGGCTCATGTATTTGCAGTGAACTAGAAATTTTCCTTAAAATTCATATGCTTGTAGTTCCCTCACTATCTCTATCTCTCTCACTCCGGCAATTTTTTTCTTCCTTCCTTCCTTTTTCCCTTCCTTTCCTTCTATCTTTCCTCATTCATTTATTTTTAGTTTTCAACATTCATTTCTATAAGATTTTGAGTTCTAAATATTCTCTGTCTCCTTCCCGTTCCCCACTGCCCAAGATGGTGTGCCATCTGATATAGGCTATACATACACATTCATATTAAACATTTTCACATTAGTCCTGTTGTAAAGAAGAATTAGAACCAATGGGAGAAACCATGAGAAAGAAGAAACATATACACAAAAATGAGATCAAATAGTATGCTTTGATCTGCATTCAGATACCATAACTCTTTTTTGGATGTGGATGGCATTTTCCATCATGAGTCTTTTGGAGTTGTCTTAGATCTTTGCATTGCTGAGAGGAGCTAAGTCTATCAAAGTCAGTCGTTGAACAATGTTGTCATTACCAGTAATTTTCTTAAAACAGGATTTTGTTTATTTGGCAAGCCCAGTGTCCTATTGTACCTTTAGGATATTAAGAGTTACTGGTAGAGAAAAGGCAATCAGTTATCCCCCCAAATCCATCCTGTTATAGCAGCTTTGCTTCTGCAAGGGCATGGGCATTTCTGCCCGACTTCAGTTAATGTAGCCATCAATGGCAGTAGTCACAAAATCAGTTAGTCGATCAATAGACATTAGTAAATTTTAAATGTGAAAACAATATAGTTTATGTGCTGTGATACCTTTGTGAGGTACAAACCTCCTTGACAGGGTCAAGAAGAGAATCCATTGATTACCTAACCAAATAATCTAATTACACCTATGGGGGCTTTGAAGTAATTTTAGCATTTTCAGTTAAATGATATAGCAGTCCATTGGGAATAGATTGCAAGTTTGGAATCTGATCATTCTAGATTTGGAGCCAGGTTCCTGAGGGGGAATACATCTTGTAAAAGGGTAGTGTTTCTCCTCTCACTTTTCCTCCATGCCCTAAAATCAACCATGTAAATCAGAGAAACTGCATTGGTAAGAGACAATACATTCATCTGGGGGCTGAGAAAAGCATACTAAGAACAAATACAGAAACAGATAAGAAAGATAGCCACTCTAGGAAGAAAGTAGTTTCAAGAAACATGACGTCTTACACAAGAGAAGGATGCCAGCTATAAAAAGAACTTCTAGTAATGAGAGATTGTGACTTATTCCTTTACCATTCATGTTCCCAACCTATGTACCTCTCTACAGTTGCACTGTAAGCTTGAACCCACTTTTTCCATGGACTTGTATATTTGTGGGAGAGTAGGTCCAATGTTTTTGGGAGGAGGTTTTGTACCCATTTTTCCTACTATACCACCTTAATAAAATGCCTTTGCTAAAAGCTTTTTGAGTCTACTGGCTGGTTGTTAATTGAATGCACACTGGTGGGGGGGCTGTGAGTTAGAGCACTAGAAATCCAAGTCCTCAGGGGTTATCACTAGGACAGATGATAGCAACCACTGAATAAAAACCCTAAACTGTGAGTTTAAGTTCAATGTCAAAGAAGACCAGTAACACCAAGAAGGTGATATCCTGATTTGTAAGTGAATTGGATTTGAGTGAAGCAGGGCCATGCAAAGTCACCAGCATGACTTTCTCCTCCCGAGTCATCTGGGTCCCAACATGAGATGTAGAGCAGGACAATTGGAGATGGCCCTGGATGCAGTGGGAGACTTTGGCCTTTGTAAGCTAAGGTCTTTCCTAGGTCTCAGTTTGTGTGAGGCAACACCCATTCAGTGGTTAAGTTTAGGTAAGAAATGAGGCAAAGGATGGACTCTTTTACCTAGTGAAAAAAAAAAAAAGATCAATCTGGCTGGGGAAGACCCTCAAGATTTCTGACCAAAACAAAAACAAATTGCTTTTTACACTCACTCTGAGCCATCAGAACTCAAACAATGACCAAGTAAGGCTTAGGCTGGGACCTACTGTTGGCCAATCAATAAGAGCCAGAGTGATTTGGATTTAAGGCATGGTTCTTAGGAAAGAAATCTAGCCCCCAAACACCAAAATATCTTACAATGATCAAAATTTATATTCCTTTGGGCTGAGCACTGGCAGATAAGTCCCTGTGTGGACAGAGGGAGAGGAGGGAGAATCTAGGTACAGGTTGAAAGAGTGACCAGAGGGAGTGTTTCAAACCCAGAAACTTTATTCCCCAAATTTCTAAGAGACTGTTGATCCTTGCTGACTGGTCTCCCTGTATCCTTTTTTCTGCTTCTTTCTGCTGTAATTTCCCTTTCTGAACTTGGCCAATAGTTCATATCATTTGTGAGCTTGTCTTCCTCTTGGCCAACCAAATTCCTGGGCCTGCTTCCCACATGTGGTCTGCCCTGCCCTATAGTAATTCAAATCCCAGGATGTTCTATACTGGCAGGAGCTGACCTGATGTGAAACATAGCAATACTGGATTTGACTCTTAAATGATGTGTACCATGACAACAGTCAAGTGGCACAAAGGATAGAGGGCCAGGCCTGGAGTCAGGAAGACTCATCTTCCTGACTTCAAACCCAACCTCAGACACTTATTAGCTATGTAACCCTGGACAAGTCACTTAATCCTGCTTGCCTCAAGTTTTCTCATCTGGAAAATGAGCTGAAGAAGGAAATGGCAAACCACTCCAGTATCTTTGCCAAGAAAACCCCAAATGGGGTTTTCACAAAGACTCAGACACAACTGAAACCACTGAACATCACCACCGTTGTGACAACAAACATCCACAAATGGGAAAGGTTGGCTCACTCCAAGGGAAGTAGGGGTGGGTCAGGGAGCAGCAAAGCTGTAGTAATCTGAAGATCAAAGAATTATTTGCATCAATTGACTATAAACAGCTCTTTGATCTCCAGATCCCTCCAGACCCCAGTACACTGATAGGTAATTAGCAACTGTAACCCTCTCTGTATCTACCTGTTCTCTCTGACCACTGGAAATATTAAAGGTGGAAGAGTTTCTGTGTTTGGTTTGCCTGGTTGCTAAGGGTTATCAAAAACTGATTCTGAAGAAAGGCAAGTGAAAATTAATGGGGAGAGAGCAATAGGAACACACAAACCCTGAACCATGACAGTTAATATGGGTCAGGCCTGTCTGAAGAAAGGAGATACTGAAAGAACTTGGTAAAACTAGAAGTGAATTAAGCCTCTGAGTGAATTAAAAAGGAAGAACTTTCAACTTTCATTATGTTTGGGAGGATGAGAGGAAAAAGTGACTCTAGTTGGAAAATTATGAGGGTGGTATCAAGGATGTCAAAATGGAGTGACCATTTTTCTTACTATAGAACCCAACATCCATGAACAAAGAACTGGGGAGCCACGTTTGTGACTTGAGAGTCCCCTTCATGTATGCATGAGGTAAGCAGCTCAGAGGAGGGGATTTCAAAGAAGACTGTATTGTTCACAGAGGCTATCAAGCATAGGGAGGGTGGAATTCCATCTGTTCAGTGCAATTCGGTTCAGTGAACTGGTTCACTTTTAATGGTTCACTGAGTTGTGACACCTAGTTGAAATTACAACAAATGTTTAAAAAAAACCCACCTTATATATGACCATTTAAGAAATTGCAAGACAAAATTATTCCCTCAGAAAAGAAAAAACCTTTTAAGCTACTATTTCCATGTACCCCTGAATTCCATATTTAGGGGTTTTCTCCCATTGATTATTAGACAATGAGTCTAGAGAATACCGTCAAGAATGAGGAATTTATTCATTGTGCTCTGTTTTGCATACAGCCTTAATGTGTGCATGGTTACAGACAACCAGAGGGGTAGAAAGCATGCAGTTGGACTTTACAGTCACCTTTGCCTTTGCTAGCCTTGACATAGGGAATGTTGTAAATGCCCAACAGCCTTTGAGGTAGCTTAACAGATACCCTACCTTCAGGACCAGGTAGAATTGCACTCTATTTGCTTGAATGGCTCTTTGAACAATACCAAGTTATTAAGTTTTTCAGTGATCCAGGGTGGTAGAGGGAGGGGGAGGGAGCCTTCTCTATCTGATGTCTGCTCAGTGGCATCTTACAGAAAGTCAGTAAGCTTGCCTGGACCTTTGCAGGAGGCCAAGTACTCAACAGCGTAGATTAGGATCTCAACCAGATCTTCATTCTCATTTGCCTAGAGGTGAGGGGAAGGGGGAGGGACAGGGAAGGGGTGGGGAGTACTGAGCCTCCAGGACCCTGTATAGTGATGGATGCTGGGGCAAACAGTAACATTAGCTACGATGAAGATCTGAGGATGAAACTTTCACTAGGCATCGCAGGAGGTTCTTGCCACAATCTGAGCTTCTCCTATCAAAAGGCCCATGCTGGTTTCTCTCTTAACAGGTGATGCTCCATAAGCAACACATTAAAAACTGGTTTTTTTTTTGGGGGGGGGGGTTGGGGTTGGGAACAATACTTAAGGAAGGTTTCCATCATATGCATTCTAAGAGGACTGAGAGAAAGGAAAAAGAATCTTTAGGGTAGTCATTGAAGCTAGAGGAAAGTGCACAGATGTTTAACCTCTTAGGGACACTCCATAGAGTTGATTAAACTCTCCTCTGAATATGGACACTATAACTTCAGATGCTTCCAATCACTCTGAACCCTGATCCTGGGATTATTCCAGGATTCATCTACTCACTGCTCAGTAACAGAGAAATGAGTATAAGGAACCTGTCATCTTGTCTCAGCAATAGACTACCCTGGGAAGGGTGATTTGAGTGGTGCCTGCTTCATTTGCAAGAAAAGGAAAAAAGATTGAAGTTCATCTCTGTGCTGTTGCCTCTGACATTTTCCCCTTCATTGATACACTAAGGATTACAATATTTATCCTGAAGAGCTGTTCAGTTTTCCTGGGATTCTGTTCTTGATGCTACTTTTTGGCTTTCTTTCTTAATTTACCTTGGACATCAGTGAAGGTATATCACTGCCACCTCAAAGCAGGTAGGGACAGATATATTCACTGAAAAGCATGGGGGTGCAAGATGCAAAGAGTATACTTTTTTAAGAATTCTACAATTTTTCTTGTTTCCTTAACTTTTTCTTTTCTAGAAATACTGAAAGTTATTCACCCTGAAACTGATTCACTCATATTTCTCCCCCTTTTCTTTACAACTGCTTCTGTTTCCTTTAGATGTGTCATATGTCATCTTGCTTGACTATCCTTGGCTTCCCTCAAAAGTGGTCTGGGTGACTAATTTTGAATGGGTGGTGAGACAGGTCAAGTTTGTGATCTGTTAATATTTAGAGCATTTGATTTTTGTTCTGACTCTTTTTATCTGATTTTCTGCTTTTCTAACCTTCTTCCTTTGCCAAAGCTTCTCAGTTAGGGCAATGAGCTCTGTTGATCAAGTGTTTTTACTAGATGGCAGGTGACCCGAGAATAGCTCCTAGCCAAATCCCACCCCCTTGCATGCTCTGATTCTATGTTTTTCACTATTTTATTTAAGAAAATATTTTTTAAAAATTCCTTGCTTGGTAATAAGTCCTATCTCAATTCTATGGAAAAAAAAATCCCCTGTGTTCAATCTGTGATTAGGCCTTGCTACTAAATTAAAAAGAAACCAACCAACAAACCCAACCTATGCTTATCTCAAAAAGAAACTCTGCCTCCAGGACTTGGAAAACCAGATTTAGATTTAGAATAAAGAGAAAACCATTCAGACAGCTGAGGACTATCCGAAAATCATAGGCCCATCCTTTTAGGGCTTTGTTTGAAACTGTTTCAGGATCTAACCTGTGTGGCCTTTAGAAAATCACAGCATGATTAAAGAGAGCTGGCATACTTTGCAAAAAAAAAAAAAAAAAGGTCAGGCCTCACTAACTTCTTGGAATTTTTAGAAGATACAACTGACCGTGAAGACCAAGAAAATATAATGAACAAACTATTCTTTGAGTTAGGTTTTTTTGTCGTTTGTTTTTAAAGAAAATTGATTAGATATTATTGAAGGTTTTTTTAAGTAGGTTAAGTTATGAATAGGGCCAGAACAGAGGATGGGGAAGAGGAAGGATTTTTAGTTGAACCTTACAAATATAACAATTGGTCCTTTCAGAAAGTCTATAAATGTCATGTTTGGAGTAAAAGAACCTCCTCTTTTCCTCCATCCAAACTGACAATTGTCTTCACTTTTGTACTTTTATACACGGTGCTAAATTCAATGTTATAGCATACTGTGAGCATTTGATAAATGCATCACTTCCCTCCTCTCCTGAACCCTTTTCTTTCCTCCTCTCTTCCTTTCTCCTCTCCTCTCTCCTTTCTTTTCCCTTCTCCTCTGCTTGTCTCATACTTCTTCCCATACTTCCCCTTCCCTCCTCTCCTATCGTCCACATTTTCTTCTTCCTGGTCACATTAAGGAATTAAACCAAATTCAGCATCTGGCAAGCTAGCTGTACATGTCAATACTTAATAGAACTAAGCTAAAGTGAGACACATGTTTGGGCTGGGGCACTGGGAAGACAACTTCAGAACACACATTTATGCAGAGCCTATCTGACAAAAGAAAGAAAAAGGAGAGAAGGTGCATTCTCGGGATTCTCCCAGCTCACATAGTGAACATGATTATTTAATATCGAAAGTCTCTGATTCTAAATTAGTATTTCTGAAATAACTGCTCGTTGATACTGGGCATGATTTCTGAAACACTTGAAGCTTGTTCCCATGCTAAAAGTGCCTTGAGGGCATAGCTAATGCTGCACAAACTCCCTGTGTTTTTATGTGCCCAATTGGAGACCCCAGGCAGCAGGACAAGGTACACGGAAACTTAGATTCCAAGGAGAAGGCTGGGCACAGTTTATATCGCAGCTCCTCTGATAGTGGTTCTGAACCTCTGTGGGCTTGAGACATTTGATCATTATTGAGTATTATTAATATTATATTATTATTATTGGTTAGCCTGAACAATACACAGACCCTTTTCCTAAAAAAAAATGCAAAGTACCCTTTATTTCTTTTTAAAATTAAAATGAATTAAAATTAATTTTGCCTGAAGAATGTGGGAGAATATTTTAGGCACTCCCTTAAGATTATTAGAGTTACTCTGGGGTATCATAAAACCAAGATGGGAAATCATTTGCCCTGTGTTCTTCAGATAAAAAGACAGCTTTTCAGAAGCTTCCATGTAGTTACTGTAGCTTTAAGCCATGTCTATTTACTTAGCTTCCTGCCTTCACAGCACAGTACCCTCAGCACTCCAGAGATATTTGGGTAGAAGAGAAACCCTCTGCTCCTTTGACCCTCCAGGGTACGTACGCACTTAGGCACATAAGCTTTGTGATAAGACCAGGATCCACCAGGGTTGCTCCCCTCCCCCCCCCAAACTGGGTTAGGAAAAAACAAAAAAACAGGATTAATTTAATTGACCAGGGAGTAATGGAAGACTCAAACTGTGCCTCCCTTAATGCAGCTTCCTGATGATTTTCTGGCTACCAGGCTTAAAAGGTCCCACTTACTGGACTAGAAAGACTCACCTTCTTGAGTTCAAATCCAGCCTCAGACACTTACTAAATGTGTGTCTCTGGACTAGTCACTTAACCTTATTTGCCTCAGTTTTCCCATCTGGAAAATGAACCGAGAAGGAAATAGCAAACTACTCCAGTGAAAACCCCAAAATGGGGTCATGAAGAGTCAGACGCGGCTGAAATGACTGAATAGCAAACATGAAAGTAAGGCTATTTGACATGGCAGATGTTTGAAGATGTGAAAGTCATCACATTTCATCCTGCTGAGGAGACACATTTCCCTATCTGTAGTATCAGAGAGGTGCAGAACTATTTTTTTTTTAATTCTGCTTTTTAATGGTCTAAAGATTCAACAATTCATTTCTAAGGAAAAGAATTGCACGAGCAAGAACGTATTTGGAGATGGGGGAAGGCAGCGTGGAAGGTTCTGCCATGAGTTGTGCTTTTTACATTTCCTTTCTTGTTAGGGCTAAGTAAACCTCCTTTTGTTAACTGTTCAATTACATAGGAGGGCTCCATTTCATTTTAACATCAAAATGGAATGAACAGAGTACTATCCTCAGGTCCACCCCTAATAGATCTAGAGCAGGCAGTCATCCTGGAAGTTATTTAGTTCAACCCCTTAATTTAATACATAAGAAAATGGGGGTCCAGGAAAGATCACTGACTCATCCAAGGTAATTGTCAGAGGTAGCATTTGAACCAGCACCCTTTGACTCCAGAGTCAGATTTCCTTCCCCTATAACCTCATGCTTCCATTTCCTAAGCTGTATGTCCACAGTATAGAGCCAGGTTCCTCAGAATTGTTACGGATGCACCCTCACACTCAAAGACAGCTTCCTGCTGAGGGCCCATGAGTGTAAGGTCTTATGAGATAGTCCAATTCCAGAGTTCCATAGCTATCTTTCCTATCCTTTATATAAGTAACACTGCTCGTGGTTTCTTCTAGTAGCCACTATAGTAGTTGAAGTTGTATCACTATTGGTAACTCTTAGCCTTTGCCTTGAGACTATCACACTGAGCCATCCTGTTCTTGGCTGCGTCACTCCAGGTCCGTGTGTCTGCTCAGCTCAACTCAGCTATTTCAGTGCTAACCGTCAGCCTCTATATGTGCTTTCTTTTGGTTATTCTCTTTAAATGAGAACAATGGTTTGGATAAGGGGAGTAAAAGGTAGGAAGACGTGATAGGAGACTGTTGCAATAATCCAGTTCTTTTCATGGCAGTCACAGAGACCACGTGACCCACATTCCATTTTTTAAATTAATTTTTTTCTTTTGAGGCTGAGAGGGGGAGAATTTTGTAATCCTTCCTCCCTTAACATCTTACCTAGCAAAATCATATTGTTATATATGTATACCTCTGAGTTCCAGACTCACATTCATCCGCACTTCACCTGAATCTCTCTGGCACTTCAAGCAACATGTTCAGAGCCAAGCTCTTCCTTCCAAACCTGCTCCTCCTTCTGAGTTCACTACTCCTGCCTCGCTGCCACCATCCACCTGGTCTCCCATGCTCTGAATTCTGCTATCATCTCTAACCCTTCCAGGCCTTCACCTCTCCCATTCCATCCAGTATCTGTTGATTTCACCTCTGAAGCATTTTCTTCCTTCCTTCCTTCCTTCCTTTCTTCCTTCCTTCCTTCCTTTCTTTCTTTCTTTCTTTCTCTTTCTTTCTTTCTTTCTCTTTCTTTCTTTCTTTCTTTCCTTCTTTCTTTCTTTCCTTCTTTCCTCCTTTCTTCCTTTCTCTCTCTTTCTTTCTTTCTTTCTTTCTTTCTTTCTTTCTTTCTTTCTTTCTTTCTTTCTTTCTTTCTTTCTTCCTTCCTTCCTTCCTTCCTTCCTTCCTTCCTTTATTGCAACAGTTTCCTACCAGATCTTCCCACCTTTTCTTTTTCCCTTATCCAAACCATTGTTTGCACAACTACCAGACTTATTTTCCTTATGTGAAAATCAGATCTTATCTCTTCTCTATATTCAATGATTCCCTGTTGAATACTAAATGGGTTCAATCTCCATTGCCTGGAATTCAAAACCATTCACAATTTGGCAAGCCCCTCTAATCTTATCTTTTGGTTAGAAGCACACCTTTACCATATACTATTTGTATGACTAAAGGCAGAGTGATTTTGCTTCAATGAGTCCCAGTTATCTCATCCATAAAATGGGGATAATAGTACCTGACTCACAGGGATGCTTTAATGCTCAAAAGAAATAATGAATATAAAGTACTTTGTAGACTTTAAGGTGCTACATGAATGGGAGAAGTTACTCTCTATTTCAGCCTACTTGGACTACTTGTTATCCCTTGTATGTACATACATCATTCTTTCTTGTCTCCATATCTTTGCTGAGAATAACTTTCACCTGCCTGCTGAATTCCTAATCCTTCTAGCCCCACTTAAATTTGAGGTTGAGGCAGCTAAGTGGATAGAGTGCCAGGCTTGGACTGGAATTTGTTTCAGCAAACCTTCCCTGGTCTTTTCCTTTAAGACTTGACATACTACTTTGTTTCCACCTCTTTTATGCAGTCTCTATTTATCATTTTGTTTGTGAATGTTTCATATTATTGTTAGATTGTGTGGCTAGGTTTCATTTCACCATTTCAGCGGTTTACTGGTAGTCACTTTTTAAATATTTGTCAAATTGAACTGTTGTTCAATGCTAACAGAGTAAATATGTTATTGATATTGAGGCAAATCAATTCAATAAACATTTATTAAGCACCTACTATGTACCAGGTACAACACTAAGTGATGGCAATACAAATAAAAAAAGATAAAGGACTTACAATTGAATGGTGGAACACAACACAAAAAAAGAAGATGGAAGTTGGGGGCAGGGGCACGAGAGGGTACCTAGTACAGGGACATCATGTTCCCTGGAGTCTGAACTAAATAAAGCTACTTATAGAAAGTGGAAAGTGAGCTACAAAGTCCAGATCCCAGCCCTTGCTTTTGGAGTTTGGTGCTCCACCCTCCAGTCCCCCAATCAGAAGGGAGAAGAGAATGTTGAAGGGTTGAGTATCCAAACCTGGGGTAATCAGAATGATGATGAGATTTCAGATGATCAGCCTGTTCTGGGTGGGGCATCATGTTTCCTGAAGTCCAAAGCAGACAGAGCTGCTGGTGAAAAACGTTGTTTCAGAGAGGATAGAGTGCTGGACTTTGAGGTGGGAAGACCCTAAGTTCAAATCTCAACTTGGATATTGATTTATGTGACCCTGGACAAGTCATTTAGCCTCTGTCAACCTCGGGTTGCTGGTAAGTCCTGTCCAACTCTTCATGATTCCTTTTGGGGTTTTCTTTGCAAAGATAATAATTTGTCATTTTATTCTTCAGCTCATTTTACAGGTAAGGAAACTGGGACAGCAGGGTTAAGAGATTTGTCCAGGGTTACACAGCTAGTAAGTGTCTGAGGTTGGATTTGAACTCAGGAAGCAGAGTCTTCCTGAGTCCAGGCCTAGCAATCTATCCCCTGAGCCACTTAGCTGCCCCAACCTCAGTTTACTCATTTGTAAAGTGAGGATTATAAAAGTACATACTTCACAGGGTTGTCATGAGGATCCAATGACTTAACATGTAAAGTCCTACATGTGAGCCTATGTAGTGTTGGTTTCTATTAATGTTTCTGATGGTATCCTTTCAAAAAGATAGTATTTTACTTTTACCTAGTTAATGTAAATATAATTTTTAACATTCATTTTTGAAACCTGGAGTTCCAAATTCTCTCCCTCCCTCTCCATCCCTCCTCATTGAGAAGGCAAGCAATTCCATATAAGTTATACCTGTGTAGTCATGCAAAACATTTCCATAATAGTCATGTTGTGATTGAAAACAAACCAAAAAAAATCCTCAAGAAAAATAAAGTAAAAAAAGTATGCTTCACTCTGACATCAATTCTTTCCCTGGGGATGGACAGCAATTTTTATGAGTCCTTCATGAAAAGAAGGAGTTGTTTGAAGTCATTCCCAATTCATCATCTCACAATATTGCTGTTACTTTGTACATTTCACTCTGAATCAGCTTATGTAACTCTTTCTAGGTTTTTCTGAGAGTATCCTGTTCATTATTTCTTATGGCACAGTAGCATTCCATCATAATCATACTCCACAGTTTGTTCAGTCATTCCTCAATTGATGGACATCCCCTCAATTTCCAATTTTTTTCTACCAGAAAAGAAAAACTGCTGTAAATATTTTTGTACAGATCCTTAGATTCTACACAATATTTTTTTTCACAGTCCTATGAGGAAACTGAGGGCCAGAAAGAGGGAAATGACATCTAGTTACATATGGGGAAGAGGCAGTATTCTAACTCAGATCCTATGACCTTCTGTGACATTACTGAAGACACAGTAGATGAACTCTGCAATGGAAGGGGCTTACAATTTCCTATAGTGGTGAATTACTCACCCACCTACCACCAAGAGAGCAGCAGAATATTTTATAATAAATGGAGTGGCAGTGGTTGACAGCTTGCTCCTGGGTAGCTATGACAGAATGTGTCAAGTAATGTATGAAATATGTGATGACAAAGCCCTACCAGACAATACATCTCATTAGGATAGTCCTGAGCCATCAGTAGTCAGGTGGAGGTCTCCAATTCCCAGGCTGAAGCAATATTGGGATGTCCTAGTCCCCACTTTCATTGGGGTTAGGTGACAGGCATTTAGTCTACTGATGAATTTATCACACTATCCTCAGTGAAAAAAACCTGAATGTTCCCCATACTGCAAATTGGATACAGATGGGGTGGTGGAGATAAGATGCCCGCTAATTTCTTTTTAATGATAAGAGATATAGATCAGGACAATTAGAGGGTTAGTATTATTTGCATCCATGAATAGAATCAGAGGTAGGGAGAAACAATTTAGTAACCTACAGATTCAAATGGAAAGAGGATCACAGAGGCAAATACTTCAAAATATATGCAAGTAATCTAGGAGAAGATAAGATGAGAGAGGTCACCAAGGCAAGCTTGGGAATACTTGTCAGTAGGACATAGCTCCCATGCAGAAAAGCAATCATAGGAACAAAGGATAGAGTTGAGTGTCTGAGCCAGGATTTGAATTCAGTTTTTCCTGATTTCAATTCTAGTTCTCTATCCACAGTGCCACCTAGCCATCTCCAGGAGTAAAAGAGAGCTGGAGGATAGAGGTAGAGCATTATCCAAACAAAACTAGAGCTTGTTCATGTTGTGTGACTATGTTTATGAGTGGGGTCTGTCATTTGAGGTCCCTTAGAATTTTATGAACATGTGATTTTTCAATTTAGCTAATACTTACTTATATGATGAGTAAGTAAAATATGCCTCTATCACATAACTATATTCACAATCGCATTCAAGTTCAATAAACATTTATTAACCTCAAGTTTACCTTCTACATTATGTTAGACACTGTGCTAAACTCAGAAGGGGATAGAAGGATGAACAAAATTATAAAATCAGGGAAGAATCAGATGACACTATATTTGAAAGTGGTTTAAAATATGTGTATCACTTATTAATACTATAATACTCACATGATAACAGATCAATATTTCAAAAGATCTATGATTAAATCCCAGTGGGTACTCCATTCAGTGACAATAAGCTAGTCTTCAAACAATAGACATGGCCTGCTGCCAGACTCGTATTTGGAGTGTTTCCATTTGAGAGCACCTGTCAGAACTTTCAGTCCACTGTCAAGAACCTTTGAGTTCCCAGGGAGGGTTTATTTGAAGTACTTGAGTACATCTCTGATAGGATTATGCAAACCCCTTTATAAAAGCAGAATGGTATTTCCTCTATAACTTACAACCTTAGAGAGCAGACTGAGGCAAGGAGTCACATGGTCAATATGTGTCAGAGGCAAAAATTGAACCCAGATCTTTTTGATTGTGAGGTTTGCTACACAGACTCTGGTGGGAGTAGGAAGAGGAGGGAGAGGGGAGGTGTTACAATCTATAATTAATAATCACCACTTGAATCTCCCATTTTCTGGCCAATCATCCAAGTACTTTTCTGGAATGTAGGAAGCATAGTGAGATAAGGTCTAATTAAGTAGCCAAGACTTATCAGATCATGTTGTCTGAGATTCATATCATGTGGAAACTCTGGGAAATATGGGCTCAGAAGATTCAAGGTGAGCTCTTTAGAAGAGAATACCAAATCAAGGGTGTCAATGTCAGAGACAGAAGTTTCAGAATAACCATTTCAACCCTGGCAGCGGAACTATGAGGTTTAATAACAGTGTATTTGTGTAAGTGATATGGCAGTCATTTCATTAATTAATGTACCAGGAAAGGTAATCAAGTTAAAGGTTGTTACTGCATTTATAGAGGAACTGAAGAGAAAGGAGGGGAAGGGGAAAAGCATTGATAAATCACTCTAAAAACTGAGTAAATGAGACAGACAGAAAGTCAGACAGATGAGGGAGAAGAGAGAAGGGGAGAGAAGGAAGGAGAGAAAGAGAGGAGAGAGATAACAAGAGAAAGAGAGAGAAGAAAGGGGGAGAGAGAAGAGAGAAAAGGGGAAAGAGAAAAAAGAAAGAGAGAAAGTAGGGAGAGAGGAAGAACTTTAAGCACTCACTCTACTTGAATGTCAATTTGTCTTCAGTTTTGTGGCCTTCAGTGTTTTAAATGCACTCTTGAAGTATTGGGATGATTCGGGAGCATCACATTTCTGACCAGGGGAAAAACAAAATTGTTAACGTGAAACAAAAATAAAATACAACTCACATACACTTTTCCATCCCAATAAGCAAGGTCCTTCTAAATTTTCTTCAGAATTCTTTAGGATACTGTGCCTCATGGAACCTCATACATATGCGCAAATCCCTTTATGTGGATCATCAACTATGTGGAAGCCACCCCTGACATATTAATTCATCAACAAGCTCCTGTACCTAGTTGGATTTATTTCATTTTTATTTTTTCTGCATGTACAGGATGTGTGAAAAGTCTTAGTGTACTTTTAAGTTATTAAAGCTTATTGACTCCCTTGTTAGAATGTAAGTTCAGGGACTATCATTCACTGAATTTGTATCTCTGGTGCTGATCACATAGTAAATGCATAATAAATACTAGTTATTTATTTGATTGATTTAGCGCCTACTTGTACCAGGCACTCTGTATCTTCTTGGATATCCAAAGAGCAAAATGGCCTAAAGGAGCTTACGTTCTATTGGATATCATATAATCAATAGAGATTGACAAGAAGTTTTTGAACACTTCTTGGTCAGACTTGCAAGTCCTTGCATGACCCCTCTACCATGGATAGTGGATTCTGACATATTCTTTCCACTGTGGTCAGCAACCACAAGCACATCACCTTCTCCAAGTCCATCGGGAATGCAAATTGGAAAAGGGAGGGAAGTTGCACCAGAATCTTCTCCATAATAATCATTTTTTGTTCAGTCGTTTACAATTATGTCCAATTTTTTGTGACCCCATTTGGAGTTTTCTTGACAAAGTTACTGGAGTTTAACATTTCTTTTCCAGCTCATTTTATAGATGAGGAAACTGAGGCAAATAGGACTAAGTGGCTCACTAAGGGTCACAAAGCTAGCAAGTGTCTGAGATTGGATTTGAACTCATAAAGATGAGTCTTCCTGATTCCAAACCCAGTAGTCTTATCCACTAGTCACCTGGTTGTCTTCACAATCCTTTACACACACATTTAAAAACCTGGTTGTCAGCACCAATACTCTATCAACTCACTTTACTCTGAACAGCTATCATAAAGATTTTTGGATATGTAAGTAATCATTCGTCAACAAAATGTCAATGACCCTTGGAGTATGAGGTTACCTAAAGCAAAATTTTTCACACAAAACCAACTAAAAGTTTATATCTTTCATTTATTCAAGATCAATTCAACAAATATTTATTATTCTTCTACTATATACAGAGCACTGTGCTAGGCCCTAGGAAGAAACAAAGGCTGGACAGGATGTGGACTTTGCAATCGTAGAATTTTCAATTTAGTAGGAAGTCAAGATACGAAAGTAGAAGGAATTAGCAGGCAGCAAGGCAGAGTGAAAAAAAGACTGGCTCTGAAATCAGAGGACATGGATTCAAATCCTCCCACATAGTAATTATAGTAGAAAAATGTAAAGCAAAATGGTGTATGTTTGTTAAGAATAATATTATTTTTAAGTAAAAATATTATTTTTGTATGAAAGGGGAAATCCAGAAAGGCTTCAGATGTCACATCCTAGGTCCTGATATACCTTTGGGGTAGGATGAGGGTAGAAATGAAGTATAGTTGTACATAATACAATTTTCGTACCATTTGTCTTCCCATAACCAAACAGGCCCTCTCAGTTCTTCATATACAATGCAGCATCTCCTATCTCTGTGTCTTGTACTATCAGTCTTTTATGCTTGAAATATGTGCGCTCCTCATCGCTGTCTCACAGAAGTTTTCCATCCCTTCAGGATGAAGCTCAAACATCATCTTTCCCATGAAGTTTCTTTTGATCCCCTCAACTGTTAGTGCCTTTCCTTTCAAACTACCTTGTATTTAACTACTTTGAATTTACTTGTATTGATTTCTTTATATTATTCTGCATATAATTATATAGCCCTGGTTGACTACCTTATCAGAATGTACTTAAGCAGGCAATAAGCATTTATTAAGGACTTAGCATATGCCAGGCACTCTGCTAAAAATTGGGGATACCAGCAAAAAATACCTGCCCTCAAGGAGTTTATATTTTAATGGGGAAAGAAAACAGAAAAAAAAAGGGAGTTGAAAAGCAGGGGAAAAGGGATAACCTAACATGATAGAGAAGTTCAGAGAATCAGAAGCCCGGCCAGGAGGAAAATGAAACATGATTATCCTGGGCCCATCCCCAAAATGGAGGCTCCAGAAAGAACTCACCAAAGGGAAAAAGGGAGCATCATGGTGGAGGGACGTTCCAGGGGGAGAAGACCTTAGTCAGGTCCATGGTGAGAAGGCCATGGAGCCATGATGACAAAGTCTAGAGGGCCAGAAACTCAACTGGTAATAGAATAGGCAAGTTCCTTGTGAGTAGGAATTGCTGCGTTCATTGTGTTTAATGAATACTTAGCATAGTGCCTGGCACACAGTAATCACCTAATAAAAATTTGTTAATTATTAGTATCATTAACAATATTATAAGGTCCTCCTCTTTAGAACTGGAAGACCTTGGAGATCAAAGTTAGATCAAGAAACAAATCCTTTCACCTCATAAATGAAGAAAGCTGAGGTTAAGTGACTTGCCCAAGGTGACGCCATTTGCAAATAATGGATTAAGTCACTTCTTGTCATGGAATGCTGTCATATTCTTCCAAAGTTCCTTCACTTTCCAAAAATAGTTATCATCATCAGGATGCTGATTCTCTCCAAATGTGGTTCCTGGACATGCCTAAATGATGGGGAGCCAAGAATTCTTAATTATTTAGTTATGAAATGGCTCCCTTAACTGAAAGGACCAGCAGTGGAATTCCAGCCCTGGACTCACAATGGAGAATGAAACCCTTGCCTTTCTGTCATTCTGCAAATTCCAAGGAGGCTGGGCCAGGCACAGCAGTCCGTCTAATGAGTGATTAATAGCTGAGCTGAGTCTCTGGCACTTTATTTCCTATTCCCTGCTCTGCCTCCTCTTTAACACTCAGGTAACTGTCAAAAATGGACCTGGGGATTATAGCTGACAAGGGGTAAATGCCTTCCTGTTGTCCTCCAAAGGTTAAGGTTTACCAGCCTCAGTTGGAAGCAGTGATCTCCAATAACCATTAATCCACTAACCTCCGGTAGCAGTGAACATATTTATGACAGCAGTCACTAAAGGGTGAAATAAAGATTAGTTTTTAGTTAGGATCGCAAAGCTTTTGAGATCAATACAAACTCACTGCTGAAATCAATCTAAAGTTTGGAATTTTTAAGTAAAGATTTACTGGGCTTCCTTGAACAGTTCATTTTCTGAAGGGAGAGAGCGTGGGCTAAGAAATGTTAACAGTAATCAGAATGAGTAAACTATAGTCAGTGGGCAACTGACCCCTGTTTTGTGAATGGCAAATGAGTGTATAGGAATAAAAAAACACCCGTAACGTGGATTGTAAATTTGCCAATTAATAGGTAAAACCAAAATGTACACAGAGACTTAACACGATTAAATATTAGTAACTACACTGGCCTATTTGAAAACATAAATAATCAATAGACATTAATAATGAAGCTGTTCGAGCGTTTCCCTATTACTGTGCATATTAAGTGTTTCAATTATTTCTACTTAGTTTGATAGATAAATGTATACCCACATTTTACATAAGCCTTCAAAAATAATATAGAACTGCTCTTGAAAACAAAAGCCACTGTTTAGATCTTTTTAAAAAAGCAAGTGGGCTGGAAATGCATAGCTTGTTATACCTCTGTGCTGTTCATGTTTGATGCATGTATACAATTTATTATGCAATTTCTTGAGATTTGACAAAGTAATTGTCTTGCAAACCAAAGCTTTAATGATTTTTTTTCTCCTTCCTACAAAAGGTCTGTAGGTAAGATAGAAAAGTGACTGAAGAAATCAGTGTCTATGATGTCAATTAACACTCATTCTATGTGCACATTTGCATAAGTGTTAGTGGTGACCCAAGTAATATTCCAAGTTCTGAGTTCTGAAATCCCATGGGCTAAATTCACTTTATTCAAAAGGGTAGATTTACCAAACCCCACAGTAAAAGCTGTAACTTCAGAAATCATTGAAGCTACTGGTACACCAGCAAAGAGTCTTATATTTGGAACCAGTGAACCTAGGTTCAAACTTTACTTCGACTGCTTATTTTGGTAGACGAATGCACTCTCATATTTACACAGTGACCTTGAGGAAGTCATTTTCCTTTTTTGAACATTTGCTTTTTCTTCTGAAGAACGAGAGCCTTGGACTAAACACAGAAGGTACTTTCCAGCTTTAAATCTCTGATCCTACTGGTTAGAGGTATTGACCATTTGGTGGCACCAGGAAACAAATGGATTATTCCAATCCAATTCTTTACATTAAAATGTAAGCTACCTGAAAATAGCGCTAGTCTTGCTTCTGTTAGTATCCACAGTGCCTAGTATATAGTATGCATTTAATTAATATTTTTCTATCAATGTGTATCTCATAACTATTTCTTCAGTCCCTCTCATATAAATTCTTGTGACACCCCCTGCTATTGATTACTCAGAGTGAATCTATATATAATGGCATTCCTTTTTTTTTCTCTGCAGAAGTACCTATAAAAACTTTTCCAAGTATGAGAGTATGAGAGCCCTATCAGATCTAATACTTAGAATATTTCATTGAAGGGATTTGTTCTGTGGAGTTTGGATTATTTGATGACTTAGAAGGCCACATGTGACCTCGAGGCTGCAGGTTCCTCACCCCTGGATGAAGGGCTAGCTACATGAGAGAGCTTTTACAGTTTCCTTGATGTTTTTAAAACAGGCTGTTGTAACCACAGAAAAATTGCTTATGGTCTCTTAAATAATAAAGCGAAGAGTATTTCAGTAGTTGGAAGAAAAGGAGTACTGGATTTGGGATCAGAAGGACCTAGGTTAAAATTCCAGCTGTGCTACTTATTAGGGCAGCTAGGTGGTGTAGTGGATAGAATGCTTGGCCTGGAGTCAGGAAGACCTGAATTCAGATCCAGCCTCAGACATTTACTAGCTGTATGACCCTGGGCACGTCACTTAACTTTGCTTCAGTTTCCTCATCTGTAAAATCAGCTGGAAAAGGAAATAGCAAACCACTCCAGTATCTTGGCCAAGAAAACCCCAAATGGGATCATAAAGAGTCAGACCCAACTAAACAATTACAATATGACATAGAGCAAGTCATTGCCCTTCTTTCTTGCTCCTCAGATTCGTTCATGTGTAAAAGAAGGGAATTGGGTTGGATATGCTCTAATATCTTTCTCGTCTCTGTATCTTGTGACTCTGAATTGTCATAGCTATCCTGTGACTAAGCACATCTTCAACTTCCAACTCCCAGGAAATCTCACTTCTTTTCTTTACAATCTGCAGGCTGGAGTCAATCAGTGATCCCCTCCTCTGGCAAGGCAAATTCCCAGGACTCCTCATTGTTAGGCAGAGCTTCCAGAAGTTGACCTACTGCACATTGGGGATGTCCCATATGTTATTATAAGGGCCAGAGGCAAACTTTTATCTGAACTGTGTGCTTCTAGGAAAAGAGCAAAATGCTGAAATTATCGCAGAGGCCATTGGGAAAACATATGAATGCCTTCTCAGAGGGTCCAAAACACAAGGGGCACAGTACTGCCACTTCCTCCTAAAAACGGGAGTAACTGTTCCTCCAACAGCTGAAATCATCTAAAGAAATGTCAGGAAGGAGGAACGTGCTGGAGTCGTTTTATACTGCCTCACAAGCTGACTGCTTAAGTTTACACTGTGAGAATTTACATCTCAGAAATCGGGAAATGCTACAAATTATGACAATTTATTGTTTTGCTGATTGTCTAGACAAAAGAAAGTGATAGAGAAAATGTTAATAATGACGATTGAATTTAAAAGTATGTGTGCATGTTTTGGGTTTTTTTGCCCCCACAAAGCCAATTGTTAAATATGGGCCAGTACATCACTGTTGGATGTGCTTTATTCAACACTTTATTTGCCTTTTAAATGCCCTTTATTCAGCACTACAGTGAATTAAAACTCCAATGAATTCAGTGACCTGGAGGATGTCACAGAGAATAGAGCTCTGGATTGGACACAGGAAAAAGCTGGGTTCAACTCTCACTTTCAATATTTGTTAGTTTTATGAGCATGGGCAAGACACATAACATCTCGGAGTCTCCATTTCTTCTTGTTTGAAATGGATGTAACAATACTAATAAGACTTACGTCACATGGTTATTGACAGACAAAATGTCACAGCATATGTGAAGTACTTTATAAACTTTAAATGTCAGTATTATGAATGGAGGTACTTTTTATGTCTCTTTTCTTTGCACTTATATCCCTAATGCCTAGCGCATAGTAGGCACTTGATATATATATATATATATATATATATATATATATATATATATATATATATATATATATATATAGAAACTTATCCCTCAGAGTTCATATATGCTCTGAGGTTCCTGCTAAGCATGGAACCATTGAGCTTCCTGTGTTCATATATGTCCTTACTACTATAGATCCATGGTGGCTCAATGGATAGGGCACAAACCCTAAATCCTAAATTCACTGGGCTCCAAAGTCATGAAGACTCATCTTCATGAGTTCAAATCTGGTCTCAGACACATACTAGATGTGTGACCCAGGGTAAGTCAGTCACTTAACCTTGTTTGCCTCAGTTTTCTCATCTGTAAAGTGAGCTACAGAAGAAAATGGCAAACCATTCCAATATCTTTGCCAAGAAAACTGCAAAACTCATGAAGAGTCAGACATGACTAAAAAGTCTAGACAACAAAATGCAGATTCAATGTGTCGGTAATTCCTACCCAGTTTTTCCTTAGTACATACCCTGTGCAGGCATAAGCTGCTTATTACATAGATACCAAAAAATCTCCCAGTCTCCTCTCTGCCCTCTATTTTCATAGAAAGGATAATTATCTAATGAAAAGAAACATCAGCAACCTGAGGAGATTACATTACTGATGCTGCCGGTTACATTTGCTATTTTAATTTAAAAACTTCCTCAGTGCTTGCATTATTTCTTTTAGGCTAAGACTCATGTTTATGAGGCCTTGTGGCTCTGAACTCATGCTAGCTTACATGGTTATCTTTATATCAAGTTTTTGGAGGCAGTGGACTGGACTAAATGACCCCTGAGGTCTCTTCCAGCTCAGTAAATCTCTGAGTTTCTAATTAATCAAATGCTAATTTCTGAGATGTCTGTAGATGAATTAATATGTTTCTTTATAACATAGCTGTATTCATCGTCATCTATTGTCCTCAATCAATTATGTTAACAGGGTTTTCTCACATGCACCAAGGGCAGTGCATAGCCCTCAGTACTATAGCATTTATACTGAAATGAACTGAGTTTCCCTTATTAACCTTGTTTTCCATGTTTGTCTCTCAGTAGCCACAACTAGAAACACAATGTGCTTTTATTTCTTTTTTAAACCAAATTTCATTGCACTCACTTTTAAAGCCTAAAACTCAACAGGGGAAAATAGAAGCTTATTATTTGAAGTGATTAAGACAGCAATTTCTTTTATACATTAAAAGATTTTTGAGTCCATCCACAGAGATACTCCTTTCCACTGCCAGCTTACAACCCATATGTGACTGTCTCTATGAGTCATTGTGGCCCGAAGCAGTTCTTTCCTAGGTGACCCACTCTCTGTGTGACATTCTATGAGTCTTAACGAGGTTGACCATAGACAGTAGACATATAGTCCATTGTGAAACTCATACTCAAAACTTTTACAGTTTCACAGAACTAGTTTCCATGTATGAATATAGTGCTCTATAGTTTCAGGGTGTGACCTCCGTGGCACTTTGATAGAGCTAGCAATTGCAACCTGCTGGCATGAATAGCTAGCATTTAATATAGTTCTTTAAGGTTTGCAAAACATTTCACATATGTTGTCTCATTCTATCTGCACATTGACACTGTGAGGTAGCAGCTATTATTACACCCATTTTTTCAGAAGAGGAAACAGAGGCTGAGAGAGATAAAGAGATGTGCCCAACGTCACACAGCTGGTAAATGTCTGAGGCTGGATTTGAACTTCAAACTTCCTGTCTTCAAGTTCAGTAGTCAGTCTATTATGCCGCCGAGGTGCCCTATGTGAATCTCGATGGTTCCATGCTTAGCAGGAACCTCACAGCATTAGTTTTGCAGTGACAAGAAAGGCCCACTTTGAGCAATAATGCTTCTAGATTTCAGTGAAATTACAAAGGGCTTTGTAGACTATAATATTTTAGTTATTCCCATTTCATTATTCTATACCAAGCTGTAACAAGGATGAGGGAAGTGAGACACTTGCCTTGAGAATGCAGAGCTGAGGCATGCAGAAACAGATTTAAAATATGCATCTGCTATCCCAAGCACAGAGCACACCATGCCAGTAGGACAGAGGGTGCACAGTTTGATATCTTTCCCTCAGGGGCAAAATGGTGCAGGCTCCATGTATAGATCTATTCTGAGGCAAAATCTGCATGTCCAAATAGACATAGAAGTCTTCAACCTAGGAGAAATCTCAAAGACCATCTAGTCCCTCCTATACCCAAACAGAAATCTTATCTACAACATTCTCTAGTGACAATTAGTCAGTTTCCCCTTGATTCAGGACTCACTACCACCAACCAAACTCATTCCATTTTCAGATAGTTTTATTTGTTAGGAGATTTTCCTTTCTATCAACTTCAATTCTTCCTCTCTGAAATGTCCACCCATTGTCCTTTGTTTTGTCCTCTAGGGGTAAGTCTGGTTCACATGAAATGTATTCAAATACAATGATTAAAGATAGCTTGTCTCCCTTTGGTCTTCTATTTTCCAGGCTAAATATCTCTAGTTCCTTAAATCATGACTTCTAGTCCTTTCCCCATCCTGTTCACCTGCCACTGAGTCTGCTTCAGTTCATTTTGTGCTTACTGTAATGTGGTACCAAGACCTAAGCATGGAACTCCAGATGTGGTCTGACCATCTGGACAGTTGGCTTTATTCATATAGCTTAGGTTTGAATCAGCTTTTGGGGGAGGGAAGGGAGCTTCTTTGTTACACTGTTGAATCACATAACTCATTTTTTTAGAAAAGACCTTTTTCATGTAACTGTTGTCTATGATGGCGAATTTTAATAATGCCCACAACTTTCAGTTGAACTGAATTTTCATGGTCCATCCCCACAGCAGTATAGCTAAAACAACTTTTTGATCTCAGACACTTTATAAGACAAGCAGTTTCTGCTCCTTCTACCTAAGCATCAAGATTGCAAAACGGCTTATAGAAATGTGAAAGTTATCTTGCAGTTCAGTCTTGGAGTCTATCATTAGGATTATTCCCTTAGACTGGCATGAACTTGGGGATGACAGCCCAAAGACCGGTAAGCAGGTGAGTGGAGGACATCAAGCTCCTCCCATAGGCGCATCAGTTGACAGGATTGAAAACATTAGGCTGAAGAGGATAAGATTTGGAGGAGGTACAGTCATCATCTTTAGATACTGGAAGGATTGGCATGTGGAAGAGGTATTAGACTTACTCTTCTTAGGCACAGAAAGTAGAACAAAGAATAATGGATGAACATTGCAAAGAGGTCAATTTAGGTGTGAAATTCCTAATAATTAGAGGTACAGCATGGGCTGTCTCAGGCAGTGCTGACTCCTCCACCCCCAACAATCCCAGGCACTGAAGATCTTCAAGCAAAGGCTTTAGAGTCTGTTTTACTGGGTATTATTTTTCAGGATGATGTTGGACTAGATGGCTTCTAAGACACTTTCAAGTCTCATATTCTGTAATTCACTCATCCCTTTGCTGTCCAGTAACTTTGTTTCAATTTTTTTTGTTTTAGTCTTTGTATTGGTATCTCTCATTTTGTTATTGCCTCATTTTATATCACCTCCCATTTCCAAATATGTGCTTCCTCCCTCCCTTACCCAGTAAGTCAACACTCTAACAACTGTTAAAAAAAGAAAGAGAAGGAATTCAGCAAAACTAACCAATATCCCAGCTATGTCTTAAAGTACATGCAATATCCCACACACATAATCCCATTCCAATGTGGAATAAGTTTCATTTTCTGAGCTTTTCTTTGGGGCGAAACTTTGTCATTATAATTACACTTTTATGCCTTTTTATCCTTATCAGTGTTTACATCATTTAAGTCATCATGTACAGTGTTTTTCCTGGTTCTACCTACTTCACTTTGTATTACATCTTCCCATGCTTCTTTGAGGTCTTCATATTAATAATGTCTCAAAAATCTAATACATTCAAAGACCATAATTTATTTACTCACTTCACTCCATTCTAATTTAGTTAGACATTATTTTGCTACATTCAATGGATACACAATGGATACTACTTTTTTTTCAATTCCTTGCAATCCCCAAAAGTATTATTGTGAATACTTTCTGGTACTGGGCACCTAATAACTTTGGAGAGATCACAGCAGCCATACTCTTTATTATCAGGTCATTAGGGGGATTTTTGGTGTTATTATTTTCCAAGCATGCTTGATAATTTCAGAAGAAATGTTGTTTGTGAATGAGGAAGGTCTACTTAATATTTGAATTATCTTTATCATTCTGTGTAATTTAGGTAGATATGAATTCGAACCTATTTCCTCTAATTCCACTTCTCCAGTGACTAAAAAAAATGGGAGTATTATGAAATCAAAAAGATATAATTGAGCACCTACCCGAGAAGCACCATCATACACTGATATCATACAATATCTATATACTCTAATAAGCAGCCTTGGGCTTTTTAGGAATTAAGAGTCCTGAAATCATAGGATCACAATAATAAACAATAATATTATTATTTAAATAGCACCTACTATGTGTCAGTACTATGCTAAGTGCTTTACAAAGATTATCTTGTTTGACTCTCACAACAACCCCTGGATGTAGGTGCTGTTATTACACTATTTTATAGTGAAGGGAGCTGAAGCAAACACACATGAAGTGATCCAGGGTCACACAGCTAATAGGTGTCTGAAGCTAGATTTCAAAGTATATCTTCCTGCCTCAGTGCTCTCTCCACTGTACTACCTAGCTGTCTTGTCAGAGCAGTGCTTCCTTTGCACACTTGCAAGATAAAACAAAATCCCAATAAATGTTGTGTAGGCTAACCAGTAATATTGTCATTATAAATGTCAATCTCCGATGAAACATATCTATGGTGTAATGGATAGAGTGCTGGCTTTCAAGTTAGAAAGACCTGAGTTCAAATCCTGTCTCATGTAATTTATAACTGTCGCCATGCAAATTATTTAACCTGTGTCAGCCTCAGTGTCCTCATCTGTAAAATGAAGATGATTGTAGAACTTACATCATAGGCTTCTTATGAAGGTCATATGAGATGATAATGATAATATATATAAAACACTTTGTGAATATTGTCTATAAAATTTTAACTATTCTTGATAATGTTGATTATAATTATATAATTATTCATTATAATTATATAAATAAATTATTGTTATTATATAAATATATAATTATATATAATCATAATAATTAAGCGCCATCTCAAAGATTTAAAATGCCTACAACTTCTCCTTACCAGTGTGCTGACACTGCCCTTAAGCCTGGTAATATGTGGTCACGTATGTCATGGAGGGAGTTCAGGATTCAGGTAGGGACTGAACTTGATAAGAAGAGCAATACACTTGAACTCCAAAGAACTAAGTCTGAATCCCAGCTGTATGACCCTAAATGAGAACTGAACCTTTCTGTACTTTGGTTTTCTCATCAGTAAAATGGGAACATTAATATTTGTACTATCTATTTCAAAGGAATTAAAGAATCCAGTAATAGACTAGAAGGTGACGGGAAAAGGAAAATTGTATCTTAAAAACACTCAAACCTTCCATTTAAACTCTAGCTAAATATGATACCTCTCAGATGCTTTTGGATGCTTTTGAAAGCCCTCATTCATATCTTGGCAAGGAATAATCTATCTCCTAGCATGATGGAGAAATGCAAACGTGCTGATCCCTGGAGTTACTTAGAGAAGGGAAGGGTAATTGACTCTAGGTGAAAACTGGGGATTAAGAATTTTAGAATTTCCAGTTTTCTCTAAGATAATGTTGGAATAGGACAGTAGGTGGGACATTGACTTTGACGTGGTTCAATTGAGGTAGCAGAAAGGTATTTCCAACTATACTTGGAGCTAAGGAATAAAGGACAAATACCTGTCCTGGGTTCTGAGGTTATGCTGGTGGGAACTGGCCCAACTGCTTTCCAGCAAGTTTCCAAGTTGAGGTGCATTTGTATTTAGAGATTAGAGACTGAATCACAGACTGAATCTGTGGACAAGTCCTGGTGATGTAATTCTTCAGTTCATCTCCTTCTCTAAAATTCAGAGTTGACTAAGACTTGGAAAAATTAAGTGATTTGCCTTTTGGACACATAGCCAATATAGGTCAGAGACAGGACTTTGACCCAAGGTCTTCCTGACTCTGAGGCCAATCCCCAAACACATACTCCACCCATGCTATTACATATCCAGCTTAATAAGGACAACTTTACATGAGGTATGCCTATATTCCACTTCAATTCTCACAGGCCACCCAGTGGCCATTGGATAGCAGTGATTACTGGAAGTAAGGTCAGATTGAATTAGGATGCTTTGGCCTGCTTTTCTCCTGATATTGTGAATCTGATTAAGGTTTTTCTCTTTGTGGTTTCAGGAGGTCAACCAAGGAATCTCTTTGGCTATATTAATATTAGTCTCCAAAGTCCTCCTTATCCTGGGAGGGGTAGGGGATTGAGTGCATAGTTATAAAGGACTTGCTGTTATCGGGTGACAATATGAGGGCATAAAGTTCCTAGTTAAGCCAACATTCTCTTGTGTGTATTGGGTACTAGTCCTCTCAAGGATCATCTGGATGTTGGGGAATCTGGATGTTGGGGAATGAAAATTCACTACTAAGGAGATAATAGTTCACCATCACATCTAATAGATTCCTCTTTGCCAACAAAACTGTACAGTTTAAGGGGAGCCCTCTTAAACAGCATTTCTGAAAATTGCTACTGAATGCTGTATTTTATACCTGTTTTGGATTGCTTGTTTCTGTCCTGTGAGCGAGGGCAGTGTGTTCTATAGCCTTTTGCAATATGTAGCAATACAGGTCATTGTGCACTTGTGTGCTTTTCCTTATATTTTCTAGGAATGTACTCCTACCTCCAAATGCTTTGTAAAAAATTAAGTCAAGTATAATGGGTGAGTTTTTAATCCATTCTATGAAATATTAAAACTATCTATAGGACCATCCAGTATGGGAATCTTGAAAGGTACATATACCTACATATATAATTTTTGTGCATATATATATATGTTTATAATATATGTACATTTACATATATATGCATAAAATTGATATGTGTTGCAACGTTATAATACATGCATATATTAATAGATAGATAGAAAGATAGATAGACAGAGGATCCTTGTGAAACTTTCTTCCCCACCCAGAGATGTAGAATTTAACATCAATAGTACACATATTACAGGTTTGTAATGGCACTGATAACAGTTCTAGGAGATGGGGCCCTTTATGATCTAGCCACATTAATGATCTGTGCATCATACAGCAGAAATGTTTTATACACTTCCTTTGGGAGCTTTTGGATTCTTTTAACTACTGTTAGAAAGACAAGGAAATTAATACATATAAAACTGTACCAGAGTATTCTTACAGGTGTGATTTAAGCCCCCCAAGGAAATTCAAGCTTAGAGATTCAAAAACTTGACCCATGTGTCACTATATTGCTACAAAACTACTTTAAATCTTTGCTGATCTTAATAAAACATGTTAAAAAATCATAGAATTTTTAAGAGCTGGAAGTGACAACCCCAGAGATCTTTTAGTTCACTCCCTACCTATAGCACGAACCCTCTTCAAATATGAGTCACAACTGTCATTCAATCGTTCCTTGAAGACCTCTTACTGATGGGGAACTCACTTTATCCTCAGGGTCTATCATATATATGTTCCTCTCTAATTATTAGGAGGTTGCTGTTTTGATTTGTTTTGGTTTTGCCTCCCAGCTTTGTATTTTAAAAATATTTATTTAACACTTAAAATTCTTACCTCGAATTTTGCATGTCTAGTATATCCTTATTTTCAACAAAGACCCTTAATGTTATATTAACAGTTCTTAGGTTTTCATTCTCACACTCATTTTTGAGTAGATACCACTATGTGAAGAGCTTACTTTCAAGAAACAACAGAGACAATTCATATCCATGAACTCATATGCAAAACGTAGTTCTTTCTTTCTTTCTTTCTTTCTTTTCCCAGCTAAGTAATACCTAAGATGTCTCCAAATCCAGAAACTCTCCCCTTTGAAAAGTATAGTTGTACTCCTCAGGATTTAAAGGAAGTATACAAAAATATTATTAAACATAAAATAGTAGTCTACAGTAATAATGGTAGCAGAAAAAGGAGGCATGAAACAAAGAGGAGGTAAGAAAAGAGGAGAGGGGAAAGAAATTAAGAGGGACAGAGAAAGATTGTTCAAGAGGACAGAGAGTGAAGAAATTACATAGACATTAACATCAATAAATCTGTGGGTAATAATGGAAAATAATCCACTATAAAAATAAGAAATAAAAAGGAAAAATATCAAAGGCAAAGAAGCATTGTCTTCTCGTGAAAATTTGAAAAACATAACAAGTGCTCTTCAGTGACAATTCAAGTTAGAAGAAAGAATTCTTATTGCAAAATGGATATCTCCCCTCAGCTTCTAAGTCTGAGATTTTTTGATGCATAAGAAAAGAGTTGTATTTTCACATTTTCTTCATAGCATTTTTTTAACTACAGCAATTCTTAAAAGCCATAGAGTAAAGTAGTGATTAGTGTTAGGTCAGACAATGTTTTCATGATTGGAACCATGAATGCTAGAAGCATATATGGATGTTCTAATGTACTGTCTTCTAACAAACTCAAACCTCAAAACATAAGATAGGCTTCATAAACTGCTGTGGTGCTCCTTCCCTTCTTTGCAGAAGTGAGGGACTACAGGTGTGGAACATGGACTACATGAGGAGAATTGGTTGATATGTTGGATAGTTTAGCTATTACTGTCCCCACTCTTCTTTATTTTGAGCAATAAAGGCTGGCTTTCTGGAGGTGGGAGAATATTAGGAAACAATACTTTTTTCTTCCTCCATTCTCTAATATTTAACCTTGGCACAAGCCACTTAGGAAATACCCAAATGCCCTTTGGAGATGCTTAGCACTGCTTATAAATTCTCATAATAACCTAGTAGGCATTGTTATTTCCATTTCATTGATGGGAAAAGTGAGTTCCAGAGAATCCTAGTAACATATCCTAGGTTATCAAATAGTTACAGTGCCTGACATATACTGTGTTAAATAAATATTCTATCTATTAAGTTATCTATCCATCTATTCATCTATCTATCCATCTATCTATCTATCTATCTATCTATCTATCTATCTATCTATCTATCTATCTATCTATCTATCTATCTATCATCTATCTAGGACCAGGACTTGTATGAGAATTTCCCCATCCCCAGCTGAGTACTTTAGAAATGGTTACTTCTTATATGTGAATCTGAATGTCAGTTTTCAAGATGCCTTTGTTTTAAGTTAGAAAGTTCTGGACGGTCAGACTTAATATTAAGCTTTTTGTTGTAAGTTTTTCTTAGTTGCATCCTCATAATCTTTGCCAATATATCCCATTGAACTTCACAGGAGACATCATATTTCAAAAGTGGTAAGTTTCTACTCAGCCATTTTTGAACAATTCTGGCATAAGGTCCAGTGAATATGGAACAGAGAAAATTCTAAAAATGAAAGTCGCTAACAGTGAACAGAATAGACTTATCTAGTCGCAAACCCACCAAACACCAACTTGTACTTTAGAAAATGCAACCTACTGTTTACTAGCCATTGTAAAGCCAAGGGCCAATTCACTGGATTAAGAAAAAGAAGAAAAAAGAAGTCATAAACAGGGAAAACACAGGAGAATCCTGTTGCTTCATTTCTGGAGAGTTTAATTATAGCTTTCAAAACCTAACTTGCACCAACCATTAAAGTTCCAAGAACTCCAAAAAAAGCCTGAACAGTGGTTACACTGGTGCAATGAATTGTTATTTTCAAAATTATGAATGGCACATTCACTTTTCTTCTTCATATTTTTACAATTTGAGGACTTTTTTTGTTTATCGTGCTATCCAGAACAATGAATGATATTTGCCAACTGGCTACTTTTGAGTGCAATACCAAGCATTCCTGTTTATGGAGCAGACTGTTGGTCAACATACACATTTTTGTGCTAATATTGCAAACTAATAGTTAATGAATCAAATATATTCATTCAGTATACCTCAGGGTAAACGGGAGGAGTGGGGGATGAACAGAATATAAGATACTATTTGATTTGCCAGGAATTTACAATCTAGTTGGAAATATAAAATATCCTCATATGAAAAGATAATTAGCAACATGAAACAGGAAATGTGAAGTGCCAAATGAGCGGTATAGACAATAAATACCATACAATTCTGAAAAAAAGGACAATCCAGGATAGTCTGGCAAGTTTCCCTAAAGACATCAGCTTAGAGAGAGGCAGGTAGAAATTTAAAAAGGAGAGGGGAGGTTTCTGGGAGAGTGACAGGATCGTGCTGGTAAATGTTTAACAATCAGCTTTCAAAAAACACACTCATAATACACATAACTTTGATCTACATCATTAATATTATATGAATCTTTTTCTTAAGTTTAGACAATTAACAAGACAATGACTCCAGTCCTGATTTGTATCATTTGCTGATTTCTGAAATGTAAATACTCACACTGAAAATTTAACAATGAACTCTGAAGCCAATATGAGTTGACTCCAGCACAATTCTGGAGGTGGGAGGCATGAGCTGTGATAGGGAAGAGAGAAAGTTTTCTTTGTGAAAGTAGACAGGCTATTGAGGAACATTAAAGGTTAAAGGGTTTGGTCAAGTGGAATATAAGATCACTGAGGACAGGGATTCTTTCATTTTTTGTCTTTGTATCCTGTGTAGCACAGTCTGATGTACTTAAGTGTCTGTAGAACTGAATTGAGTCATCAATTTAATTTAACCTGGAAAAGTGAAAGGGGGGGTGGGGTGGAGATGTCAGCTATTTTCAAGAACATAAAGGGCCATTAAAGGGCTCCAGAGGATAAGAAAAGGAAAGATTAGTAGGTATTGAAAAGAGGAAAATTTAGGCTTGATGAATAAAAAAGCTTTAGTAACCATGAATGCCATCTAAAAATGGAATTTGCTGTTTCAAAGGGACAATGGGTTTCCCATCACTTGAGGTGTTCTGTCAAGGCCTAGTTAACAATTTGAAAGTTGTGCTGTAGGAATGATTTGTTTTGGGGATTGCCACTGAGGTTTCTCCCAACGTTGGAATTCAGAGCTTCTCGGATCCTCTAGGCCAGTGGTCTGCAAACTTTTTTCATCATGCATCAATCACTCTACTGTGATGACTTACAAGCATTTCTGGATATTTGTGACTTGCTGGATAGAAGTCACAGCAAATAATAACAGCTGGCATTAATATATTGCTTTAAGCTTTACAAAGTACTTTGCATACATTATTTAATTGTCTTAGTGTGAATTCTGTTGCTTATTGATTTTGAAGAACTCATTTAATCCTTATTTGCCTCAGTGTCTCCATATATAATATGAAGTAATTGCTACTTCTGTTTGTTGCAGAGAATATAGTATAGTGGAAAGAACAGTGGATGTGGATTTAGAGAAGATGGGTTCAAATCTTACTTCTAATGTACATCATTTGTGTGACCTTGGGTCATTTAGCCTCTTTAGGTTTTAATTGTTCATCTTTATAATGAAGATTAGTCAACCTCTGAAGTTCCTTCAGATTTTCAGGATATCATGCTATCATTTGCCTAAAATGGCAGCATTATGAAAATTCATGCTTTCTTTTAAATTTCCCTCTTAGGTGTGATGCTTCAATATTTCAAAAGATCTGTATATTATATATATATAAACCATATATACATACATATATATTATATATATATGTGTGTGCATGTATGTATATATATATATATATCATACATAAATATGGCTAGATAGATAAGGGAGAGAAAGAGAGGAGAGAGAGAGTGACAGACAGACAGTCAGAGACAGAGAGAGTACCTGGTTGCTAATCTTCTGGTAATGAAGTTATATGATAAGGAAGTGATAATGACTCCTAGAGAAAGAATACAGGATAGATGTTCTCTATGTCTCACATGTATCCCCATGTCCCCACTCATCTCTTTTACCTGATGGATCACTACCCATGCTTTAAAGCCCAGCTCAAAGGCTACCTCTTGGAAGCTTTTCCTGATACTTTTTTTGTCTAATATGCTTCCTATGTACTATTTTGTATTAGTTATCTATGCATGTATTGCCCCCACCTACTAGACTCTATGAGGGCAAGGACTGTGAGATTCCTCTCGTGTCTATCACAACGGTCTGCATACAGTTGGCACTGAAAAAAAAATTAATTGATTTTTTTTTGAATGTAAAAAAATCATTTCTACAATTTAGGGATAAATTCAAATTCTAGATTTTAAGACATCAATGAAAACTTTAAAGTTTCTCTGTGACTGTCAACCTTTTGGCAGCAAGACCTTTTTAGAACTATTCTGAAGATGATTTTATAACACAACTGATCATCTATACTCCTTCTACCAATAAATTTGGGTCCTGGATCTCTGCCAATTATACTAGCATGTAATGTAGACTGATGGTTGATCAGTGCAAGTGATAGTCATGGGAGGAACACCTTTGATGTGAAGGAGATTGTAGATAACATTAATTCATGATCATTTTGAGAATTCTTCCACAGTAAGCATAGTTTGTGACTATAGTTAAATACTTAAAAACAAACAAAAAACCCTTTTCTTTCTAATCATCCAATATGGAAAGTCCAACTTGCTGAGTGTACATCACTGACTACTCACATCCTGCCATTTTACAAATGGTAGACAGAGGTACAAGCTGTTGATCTTGCTCAGCAGGGTAGATCAAACACACAGATGCACTTTCTGTATGATGAATAATGAAACCGCATAAAATTCAAATACTTGTGACAATCTTTACAGCTGGAATACCATTGCTACTATTTTCTTTGTTACTATTTTATTTTGTTTCTTAAGGACGTTTATCATAGGGGTGAATTTTCCCATAGGAAGGGAATTTAGAAGTCATGTAGTCTAATCTCAATTTATAGACAAGGAAATTGAGTCAGGAAAGGTTGACTGACTTATCCAACATCACACATATAGGGAGCAGCACACCCAGTATTTGGACCCAGTTACTCTGGCTCCAAATCTACTACAGCATAATGTAGAAATTGCATAAATATTTTTGGTCACTCATTAGTTCTGAAATAATTTATGTCATGTCAAATGGATGAGCCCCAAAATTTTAAAAGTACTGAGCAAACCTTATTTACATGATGTGTATGCATAGCCTTCAAATTCAAAATCAAAGGCTTATTTTTAAATTCCCAATACACCATAGTAAGACTAAATTTTATATATTACATAATGGTGATTATTTCTTCTCTAAAATTTGATATCTAAGCAGGTAAGATAATAGTAAATGAAGTAATGGAACTTACCTGATTATATTTTTCTCACTGTCATTCTGCGTAGATTATTTAGGAAAAACAAAATTAACATGTGACTATTGATATTTGGAAGTTGTCAATTCCATAACAGTAATGCCCTTTCCCACTGATGCAGAATGAAAATCTCAAAGTAAATTTGAGGCCTATCTAATACGCTATTCCTCCTTCATGAGGACATATAAAAGTGGCAAATACTAGTTTTAAATTAAAGGTATTGGAAATTGACCTTGGATTAGTTAAATACTATATTGATAATCTATAAAAGTTCAGCATCAAAATTTAGCTATAAACTAATTTTGCCTTTTTTCAGGAACACTTTGTATTCTGGATAAAATTAATTGCTAATGGAGTTAAACTGGAATGGAGTTATCTTGTAACCTGACTTTCTAGAACTCAAAGAAAAGATGAGAATTGAGAACGACAAATCCCAGACAGCAGGAGAGTAAACTTTGTAACTGCCTTGGTATTCATTCTTTTTCTATAAATATGTCTCTTCCATCCTGTATGTCCAATTATAGTTTGAGCTTATAGGTAATAAAATGAGATGGCATTGAATTGAAGGGTTGGGACAACTAGTATCAAGATAAAAGATGTCTATTTCTCAAAGAAGGGTGGTATTTGATAAGCATGAGGCTTCTGAAAAGGCTAAATATATCTTTTTTCCATTTATTTGAAAGTGAAGAACTAGAATAAGAGTTGCCTTCAATCTTTTTTAAGTTGGGAATCCCCAGTCTATGAAACTTCAGTTTATTACTTTTCCTTGCCTCTTCAGGTTCTCTACTCCCTCCTTCTGCAAATTTAAGGGTAAGATAAGAGGATGGGTTTTTAAAGACATACTCCTAGTATGGATGATAATGACAAGTGTGTTATTCAGAGCAGGTATAAGTTGGAATGAGCCATATTCTCAAATTTATCAGGGACGAAAACTTTATTTAACTGCTGCCCAGTCTTCTTTCATCTGTATTTCATTCAAGGGCATGCCTTCCCTTTCCTTTTTCTCCCTTGACAACAGAAGTACAGGGCTATAAATGCAAGGGTGCAATACATCATGGGATAAAGTCTGGAGAACACGTCCTCTACTAAAATGCCCCTTAGTCCATGGCAGAATCAAAGTGTCAGAAACCTTCCAGCTTCAGTTGTCAATGCTTAGAGTCAAAACTGTAAGCTGGGCATGGCTCCCTTTCCAATAAGATGTGCCCAGAAGTTGAAAGGTTGAGCTTGTGGAACAGCAGCTGCTTTTCCTATGGTTTGATTCTTACTCCTACAAAGCAAAGAAAGATTTCCAGACTGAAAGACAAATCTGACAATATGCTAATCTCCCAATAAAAAAAAAAATGTGACTTCTGAACCCTTATCTGTTGAAGAGCTGACAGTGAAGTTCAGAGACGGTTGTCTAACCAGACAAAACGATAGAGAAAATATGCCTTCAAACAAGATCATAAATCTTGAATAGTGCAGGGGAGCAAATGTAAAAGGAAGGGCTTCTCACTTATGCCAGCCCTGCTCTCACCCACCCCCATTCCACACACGAGCCACCCACCTCTAAAGCCAGAACTACTGTGTTCCATACTAGACCCAAACTATAAATACAAAGACAGTATAAAGTAATATTATATCATATGTGGAGATCAGACATTGTTTCCATCTCATGGGGGGAAGGGGAAAAGCAGAAAGCAAATGGAGTGAAATCTGAAAACAACAGCATGTACAATATACACACACAAAAAAGTTTGCATATTGCACAGAAGATCATAAATCTATGCATGAGAAAGATGTAGTGGAAATTTTGGGGGGGATTAGAGTTTATTTTTGTCATCTCTGTGAGACAGCTACTCATTCATCCAGATCACAGCTAAGAAAAAAGCTGGTCACAGAAATTAGCAGTTTCAGCTCAGCAGCAAAGTCGCCAGCCTGTGAAGGCAGAGAGAAATTGACTAATTAGCAATGCGCACTAAAACTTGACGGTTCTTTATAGAGAGAGAGAAGAGAGAGGGAGAGAGAGGGAGAGGGAGGGGGGGGGGGCTCGCTTTTTCCCCTTCTTTCTTCCAAAGATGTTTGAAATCGCAGTCATTTACGCTCGACAATTTTTACAATAGCCTTGAGCCATAATTTTGCGAGTCTCTCCAGCATCCATCCCCCTGTATGGTCTCTCTCCACTGGCCATGCACGACCGTTTCTCTCCCCAACCGTGGATTTCCTATTACTCTCGTTACGACTCACTGAGCCCCAGGCCCAAGGATAATGATGTGTTGTTTCTTGGTAGCATAATTTGTCACACGTACATTTTTTCTTCTTCTCCTCTTGCAGAAAGCTCTGCTCCCTCTCTCTCCCTCTCTCCTCTCTCTTCCTCTCTCCCCCTCTCTTTTTCTCTTTTCTCCCTCTCCTACATTTTCTTGCTGTTGCTAATTCATGGTGATCAAATGATGTACGACAAAATAAATTGTAAAGAGTGACTGCCTGGAGTTGGGAACCAGAAGGTGTTTTTCCCCCTCCCAAGGAGCGAGGAAACCTTTAAAAAGGAAGGACAATTGATTTTTGGGGGGGAGCTGAAGTGAGCCTTTACTTTAGCAGCTGACTGAGACCAGGTAAGTTTCTGGCCTTCTGTATACCATGTATGTGTTTTGTTTTGTCTTTTGGATTGTTTGCTGAGGGGGCAGTGAGGGAGTCTTTCAGAGGGGTCGTGGGGTACTTGTGTGACAAACGCCTTGAAAGAATAAACTCCCATTGCAAGAACTGGGCAGACCAGGGAGAGGCAGGGAAAGGAGAGAGAGAAGGAAGAAGGAGGGGGGGGACAGGAAAAGGTGGTGGTGGGGAGACAGGGGAGGCGGGGAGAAGGGGGGGAGGAATTGACCGGGTCCACTTAAAGGGAGAGACTCTGTGAGATGTTCCAGGAAAGCTAGAGTGGGGGTGGGGGTGGGCAAGTGAAGGGGGGGAGAGTAAAAAGGAGGTTGGGGTCCACCTGGAACTGGGTATTAAAAGTGGCTCGGAGAATTACCAGTCTCTAGTCAAAAGGAAGGAGCTCAAGTGCCGGTGCCAGGACAGAGTGATCTGCAATGGAAGGAGCAGGTCTCTGTGGGATCCCTCTGACGGGGAGCGGCAGTGGCGGCGGCGGCAGCAGCAGCAACAGCAGTAGCAGCAGCGCTCTTTGGAGCGGGATGTGGGCACAGAGGGTCTCTTTCTCCTCAGCCCTGGAAGGTGCAATTACAGGTTAAGAAAGAGGGCGTATCGATTGTTCTTTGGTCTCCCTCCTACCTCCTCCCCCTTCTGAATTTGACCCTCCACCTTTCTAGGGCCAAAGAGGCGGACGCATCTGACTTTTTTTTTTTTTTTTTTTTTTACAGAGTAGTTGGAGGCTAGGGAAGGTGGGCTAGACTGCAGGGTGCCTGAGTGCGGGCTGGTACCGGGCTGTTGAGAAAGAGGGAGAAGCTGCCGGCTACCAGTGAAAGATCGTAGGATAGGGCAGGAGGGCGCACCAGTCCCCCCACCTGCTTTCCCCCCACCCCTACCCCAGCTAGCTAGCTTCCAACTTGAACTTCACGTAGTTACCGGAGTTAAAGCGACGGCGCCTTCTGCCCAAGAGGAAGAAACGCCAGAACAAGGGACCCCTCCCCTCAACCTGGAACAGCCCAGGTGCTAACTATGATCCAAGTGGAGAGCGCTAAACTTCAGGGCTTGGAAATGCTAGGGGGCGGGAGGTAACCTCCGCCAGGTTTCAGAGCATCTTGGCCAGATTGGCAAAACTGAGTGGCGGAAGGAACAGCCAACAGTTTGAGGACCGGGGGAGCGGGCAGGGCCTGGGTGGGGGGGAACGAGCTTGAATTGATAAGGACAGCTCCCCGCCTCTCGGGAGTGCACGGAGCTAGTCACCATCGCGCTCCACTGCACTTTTCCAGGAGAAGAAAAGGCTTTATTTCCTCCATCAGACTGCTAGTAGCATAGTCGTTCCTAGGGGCACCACGGATAATCGAAGGTTCCCTCAGATCTGATTTTATTTCTCAAAGGCCAAGAGTCGTCCACTTTACGGGCTTCTCCCATCCCGACCTGCCCCGGCACAGCTTCCCTCCCCTTACCCCTTCAACAAACAGAACTACGAGGAGCCCAGCGGAGGAGGGGACGCACAAGTTGGACTGGAACCTGCCACGGTCGCCTTTCTCCTAGAGCGCCCCCAGCTTCGTCCTTCCTGGGCTCTTCTTTCCTCCGGCTCTGGGCATGGACAAGAGCCCACGAGTTTACTCGGCCTTAACAGCCCCATGCACCACTTTGCCGTCGCCGCCGCTGCTGTCGCTGCCTAGCGCAGAGTCAGGGTTGTTTTAGGAAAGTCAGGGGGTCGCATGTGAGTGGGGGGTTGGGGAGGGGGAAATAGCTGGGAGAAGAGCGGGGACCCAAATCTAGTTGGCTTCAAGAAATAAAGCCCTTTCGGGTGCTGTTCACGAAGACCCCCGAATCATCCTTCATATACCAGTGGCAAGAGGGAGTGCTGGACCAGGGGGCAAACTGTGTATTTATTGTTGTTCTCCGCCCTCCCCCTCCCCTCCACACCCTTCCCCACCCCAACCACACCCCATCCCCTCCACCACCTTATTCCCCCCATTACTCCCCCCTCCCCCTCCCCACCCCTGTTTGCCAGGTTGGAGGAGGGTTTAAAGCCAGGTGCGCTGAGGCAGCTCGCCATGTCCAGATCCGGGGACAGGACCTCCACCTTCGACCCGAGCCACAGCGACAACTTGCTGCACGGCCTCAACCTGCTGTGGAGAAAGCAGTTGTTTTGCGACGTGACCCTCACGGCCCAGGGCCAGCAGTTTCACTGCCACAAGGCCGTTCTGGCCTCCTGCTCGCAGTACTTCCGATCCCTGTTTTCCAGTCACCCCCCTCTCGGAGGAGGGGTCGGCGGCCAGGACGGCCTGGGGGCCCCCAAGGACCCGCAGCAGCAGCAGCAGCAGCAGCAGCAACAGCAGCAGCAGCAGCAACAGCAGCAGCAGCAGCAGGAGGAGCCGGGGACTCCTTCCTCCTCCCCCGACGACAAGCTGCTGGCCAGCCCACGGGCCATCAACAATCTGGTGCTGCAAGGCTGTTCGTCCATCGGGCTACGCCTGGTGCTGGAGTACCTGTACACGGCCAACGTGACCCTCTCTCTGGACACGGTGGAGGAGGTGCTTTCGGTCAGCAAAATCCTGCACATTCCCCAGGTCACCAAGCTGTGCGTGCAGTTCCTCAACGACCAGATCTCGGTCCAGAACTACAAGCAGGTGTGCAAGATCGCCGCGCTGCACGGCCTGGAGGAAACCAAGAAGCTGGCCAACAAGTACCTGGTGGAGGACGTGCTGCTGCTCAACTTTGAGGAGATGCGCGCCCTGCTGGACTCGCTGCCGCCCCCCGTGGAGTCGGAGCTGGCGCTCTTCCAGATGTCCGTGCTTTGGCTGGAGCACGACCGGGAGACCCGCATGCAGTACGCGCCCGACCTCATGAAGCGCCTCCGCTTCGCGCTCATCCCAGCCCCAGAGCTGGTGGAGCGGGTCCAGTCAGTGGATTTCATGCGCACCGACCCGGTCTGCCAGAAGCTGCTTCTGGACGCCATGAACTACCACCTGATGCCCTTCAGGCAGCATTGCAGGCAAAGCCTGGCCAGCAGGTAAGAGACAACAAAGAGGAAGGGAGGTGGGGGAGGAGGGAGAACCCTGGAGAGAGGGGAGGGGTGCCTGTGAGGAGGGAAGGGGGTGGGGGTGATTCTTGGATAGGCTTAAAATGCAAACAAACCATTAAGAGATTTCTTCTGAAAGTTAATTTCAGTATCCCCGAAGGGTCAATAGAACACTGGATGACTTGCATCCCAGTATAACCTAAATTCCCATTTCCTAATAAAATTAGGCATGGTGGGCTCATGGGCTGACTATGGCATAGGCAGATGTGTGGGGGTGCTGGGACTGGGGCAGTTAAAAATGATGCATGTGCAAAGCTCCTTGCTAGCCCTATAGTTAGCACCCCCTCCAAGTCCAATTATAAGCTGCCTGCTTCCTCGAGGGAAAGGCTTCAGTAATGAGATGTCCCCCCCTTCCTCTTGCAGTCTTAGCTGGGTGATCAGAAGCTCTAGAGTGTTGCTGGGATTCAAGGAGAGCACCGCTGTTCTCTCTGTCAGACCCTCAAGTTTTTTGGTAGTTGATGTTTGTTCCCTTTCAAGGTTATAATTACTGAGGTGCTTTGTCTGTTAGGGGTGCTGCTGGGAACCCTGTCATTCATCTGCCCAGGAAAACTTTTCCACCTTATGGAAATTCTTTCTCTTTTTTTGGCTTTTAAAGGAGGCACACACCAACAGATATTTAACTCGAAGGGGTTAATGACTCCCTGTGATGGGCACTGTCCAGCTTGGGGGTGGCGCCATAATGGGACAGAATTATCAGGCATAGACAGTATTTGGGGAAGAATTAGTGTATGCTGGATATGAAGTCACAAAGCAGTTGGCCAGTGGGCTGATCTTGTTTCTAAAGGTGTTGTATGTTGCCAACAGGATTATATTGCTAAGGCCAGGGAGGGAGAAATAATGCCTCTTAAGAACGCAGTTATGGATAAGAGACTCTAAGGATGGGTAACTATCACTTGCTAGCTTCAGTTTTAAATCCTTATTATGAGCCTTGGCAGAACAGTTTTGTTGTTGACTTTAAAGAAAAATAGTGCTTCATTTTTACAAGCTAAGCCATGGATGATTTAAAATGACATAGCAAGCCAATAGAGTCCACCAAAATGTTAAATCAACTGAAAGTATTGAAAACCCATTCTCACGTTCTTTTACCAGGGTGATCTCTAAAAAGGTGGCATCTATGTGGTACAGCCATATGGACTTACATGTTTGTGTTGTAGTCATAGTGCATCATCCACTCTTTAAGGTTTCTAACACATCATTTTTTCAGAGTTTTCTGAATGACTTGATAGTAGGATGAGGGCTATGGCATGGGAGTACTTAAACTGGAAAGTATTTATAGTTGCAAGTCTAAGAAAACTGTAGGTAATGAATTAATGAATTGTGAGGCCAGAGTATGAAAGTGAGATAAGAATCCAAGCAAGAAGGCTTCACCTAGATCTGTGACTATTGAACAAGTACAAATTCAAAGAGAATATGCTTATTTTTGTTTTATAAGAGTTTCTCTTTTGTCCAAAACCCAGAATACTGTTGATTCACTATGGTGGCCTAGCATTTTAAGATCAAATTTTTTTTTTTGAGTTTTCAGTCCACATTTTAACTTATCTCCACTAAAAGGACATTGTACTTAAATGCACAGAACCTGTTCATATTCAAGGCTTAGACACTGTCTGTTCTAGTCACAAACCAAGACACCAACACATAGCATAACCTTTATAAATTTAGTATGCACTCAGATAACTAAATGGATATAGAAAATGCCTTCTAGTATTTCACCTCTTCCAATGAGTGTCTTTAAATAATGTGCTTTCTCTTAAAAAAAATATCATGTATAAAAAGAAATACTGAGAACCTTATGTGGACTTTAGCCCATTAAATGTGACCTAGAATTCAATATTCAGAACAGTTGACTTTAAAAATGCAAAGTCCACTACCTGTTTTAGTTGGCATTCTGCACACCACCTGGGGCATGCTGGGGCTTGAGTCCTGGTGGATTGCTAAGATACCAGGCTGTCTGGTTCAGTGAAGATACCTTCCAGCTTCACTGGTCCATATCATTTGAAGGATATGTAGTGGTGTTCTGACCACTGAATGCTTACAAGTGTCATGGATGCTGTAAGAATCTGATACTCTTGCCGTAGAAAGGAAACTGTATTTTCCTTTAAAGGAAGAATGTGCAGGGGGGGAAATTTCTTTTCATGTCAACCCACACTGTTGATTCTATACCAATATAATTTTACTACCTCATGGCAATTATTAGAAAATGGTATTTTAAATTTTTTCAGTGAACCAAATATTTAACAATGTATTTTAATTCACAATAATGAAAAAGGAATTAACATTGAAGTTCCCAGCATTAATACAAGCTGAGTTGTAGCTTTTAGTATTTTATCTTCTCTGTTCTTTCATCTGTAGCATATTAACCTACATTGTCAGGTCCTCTATTCAGATTTACAGGAGAAATGTTTTTTATAGAAGACCTAATCATATTTGAAATTGAATTATTTTTATTTAAACATTCTTTAAAAAAGAAAAAACATCTTAGTTATGATTTGAATATTTATGTGACATTCCAAATGTGGAATATGGAAGTTTCTGAAATCCAGAAACTGAAATAGAAAATTAAATCTGACTAGTCTGTTGGGCTAAATGCACGATGTGAATAAATAATATCACTTGAAAAGTCAATTGACTTTAAAAAATTACATGTATTTTCTCTATAAAGCATAATGTAATAATTCCTTGCTAATATGGTAGTTAAGACATTCTAAGTATTCTTTTCAAGATTATTTGTATCCCTTTAATGAAAATACCTACAAAGAAAACACAACTCATGAATATCAAGGCTCATTATTGCCTTTTTTACGTTGCTTTACTGAGTTTATAGATCTTGGTTAATTTAATAATGTCAAAAATGAATAAAAGACTATGCAAAATTTAATATAATCACTAATTCACACTTAAATATATGTATATATTGTAAAATATATATGAATGGAAATACAAAAAATATCTTAAAGTTTTCCTTCAAGATCTTACTATTCCCCTAGAAGAAAAATTAAATTAAGAAAATGAAAACCTCTTGAAAAGTTTCTGAAAATATCAAGTATTGATGCTTAGACTTGTAAAGTAATTTTTGTGGTGTTTTTATCATTAGACAAATGATAAAGAAGTACCATGGAGCAAAGAAAAATACAAAGCTTTTCATTCTAAATACACCTTGAACTTAACTGGAAAAGTTCTTTACTTATTTGCTTTGGGGAGAGAGTCAGTATTTTTCCTCTAATACTAGCATTAAAAATCATAGCACAAAATCATTTTGATGAGTTTGTAATACTTTTTATTTGGGGACTATCCTTCAGCTAGAGGAAAGTATGTTAGAAAATATCAGATAAAATTCCCAAAGTAACATTTCGTAGTGGCTTATTTTTAGATATTATAGTGAAATTTAGGTAAGCCATGAAATAATCATAACCATGTTTTTGAAGGCCACCTGTCACCATTACTATTTTCTAAGGAATGCAGGCTGTCTCCCTATAAAGATTTCACTTCATACAGAGTATACTGTATGTGAACACATCCAAGAGGAAATATTGCCCAAGTTGCTGGGATAACCTCTGTATAAACATCAGGGGTGCTGATAATCTAGCTGCTAGAGTGATGCTTCAGTGGCTTAAGATGTCACCAGATAGTATCCTAAGATCTCTGCCTAGCTCAGTTCAGAGTTGCTGAGTTTGGTGTGTTTAAAGGACGATAGGCTTAAACAAGAAAAGTGCTCATTTAAAATTCAGACACAGCATTTTCCATTGATCCTGGTCTTACCAACCCAGTAGATATTTTAACAATGCAAACTGTATGTCATATTTATACATTCTCTGAACTGTTAATCCTCCACATTAGTTTGGTCACCTCAGATATGAAATAAATAACTAATGAGATTTTTACATCCTAAGTGACAGTCATTCACGTAAATCTTCTATTGCTTGAAATAATACTGGTAACAAAATTGTATCATAGGTGTGAGATAGCAGTTTTTTGTATATTCTTCCAAAGTAACTGAAATGAAAAGGACATCAGAACTGACAGTTATTATCATGTTATAGCTTGAAAATGAGTTGCAGAAAAAATTCAAGACTAGGTTTAAGATGTCATAAGTATGTTTTTCTTTGATCTCAACAAGATGATAGTCTACCTCGCAGCTCCATCACTAATCAACCTGTTTTCTAATCTAAAAAAATAAGCTAATAATATCTCATCTTCCTCAGCTATCCTATCCTCCAAAGAGAGGTTATAAGAATTAACTAGCTAAGGAACCAGTTCTCCACAGGAGGCTTTGTTTGATCATCTAGCAGCTGGAAGGGCAACTGAAGCTATCCATATCAATCCAAGAGGTAGATACAAATTGCTTTCACTCTTCAATGATAGAAGAGGAAAATAGAATTTAACATTATTTTCTTTGGAAATAAGTTGTGGGGAGGGGTTAGCACTTGAGGTGTCTCATATTTAAAAGTTTCCACTAATATTATCATTGTTATTTTTTTACAAAGAAGTAAAAAAAGGTCTAAGCTAATACCCTCAGTGTATTTTTCCAAGGTTTCAGGGTAAAAAGTTGCCAACACAGACTTCAGGTCTAATTTTTTATTATTATCAAAATAATTTTATATTATTATTGTCAAAATGACTTTTTCAAGTAAAGTATACGGGTGTTCCATACTACATATTTCCTGGCAATAGGGGAAGAGTTGGATAAATATCATAGTATTATTCCCTTTTGGGAACATGGTAAGTGTGCTGAAGTAGTTGAAGATTTGCATCAGGGGAGGTGATTTGTGTTATGGAGAGGGGGGCAGTGACGAGGAATCTGGTGACTTCCTAGTCATTGTTCTCCATATTTCAGTGATCACTAAAGGTCAAATGTTTCTATTACCAATAAACTAAATCAGTTATCTAAATGAAAAGGTAAAAGATAGCTATGAAGCTTCACCCTATATCATCAACTTCCTGGTTGTTTAAAATGTCAGAATTCCTAACTCCTGATTCAGTCAACTTAATTGCATTGATGAAAACACTTTATCTTTTCCTGTGTTTTTTTTTTTTTTTTTGTGGGGGGTTTTTGTCCTTCTTTACCAAAGAGGACCATGACATCAGGAAGGTAAAGCTATAACTTACAAGTCAATTGGATTTAAGTTAGGGAGGTTTAGGCAAAGTCACCAGCATCACTTTGTCTTCTGGAGCCATCTGGGTCCAGTGGCCAGATATAGATCAGGATAACTGGAGATGAACCAGCTTTCTTGTTTTCATACAATATTAGAACTTAGTATGATTAGAATCAAAACTTATCATTCAATTCAGTTCATTGTAAATACTACCATTCTAGAAAGGAAGAGTTAGAATTGAGGCAATGTTTCTACATACTTTAAATGCATGAAACTTATTTATTTCATTTACATGAATAATGATGGTAGAGTTTGGGTCATTTTTTATTTTTGTGCATTTTGCTTTTTTTTTATGGACAGGAATCCTAATATGTTTATAACTGCCTTAACTCATTCTTTTACTTTGTATGTGTAGATAAAGTAGCCTTAAAATGGGTCCTAACAGATCATATTATTGTCTTACCTATCTCCAACTATTTTTTATCATATTGACAATAGTAGTCAATAGTCAATAAATATTTATTAAGCGTTTTGTGTCAGACATTGTGTTAAATTCTGGGGATAAAAAGAAAACAAAAGATAGCCTTTGCCTTCAAGAAGGTCACAATCTAACGGTGGGAAACCACCCAGGTGGGTGGAGGCTACTCAGTTCCAGGGCATTATAAAGTCCTACAATAGAATTGGGAAATGATCTGAGGAAGTGAGAGTTTTAGAGTTGATTTCATCTTGAAGAACAATGAGTGTATGGAGATCATGAAATCCAGAAAAATAGAAGAGTGGAAAATGATGAAGTGAATTCTCTGGGTGCCCTACTTAAATGGTAGAGGTTCTGGGAAGATCTCTTTAATGTCCACTCTCCATCTTCTCCAGGCAAAGCTGGAGAAGGGTCACAGAGGCAGGGAGTGTTGAGGAGGTGAGTTTCAAAATTGTTTGCAGCTTGCAGAACACTATGTTTCTGGAGATTTGAAGTCCAAGAAAACAAATTTTGCAGATTTCAGTAAATCTAAAAACATTATCATCCAAATGGATATTGCATTAAGCCATAGAATCTCCTTCCCAACTTTTCTTCAGGCTACAAAGTATTAAAAGCACACTTTGGGAATTATTTTCCAGGCATGATTCTTTCCAGCGTACTTAACATTCATTGCCACTGAGGACATAGATAAGTGGATGCTAACATTAGCCATGAATGCATTGGCTTGATGAAAACAAAATGAGCCAAAATGTTTAGAAGACCTAGTCAAATCAGTTGATTAATTCAAAAGTCCCCTGCTAGGGATGAAAATATTGTGCTAAATGCTTGGGAAATAAAGATAAAATAGGCCCTACCCTTAAGGAATTTCCATTTTATGGGGAAAGTCTTTCTAAAGATGGAGGAAAATAATAGCTTTTGGTTTAGGTCTATGAGAGAACCTTTCAAAGATCTGAAGCTTGAATTTTGACTAAGGATTCCAGTCATGCAGGTTCTTAAGGGACGGGTGTTGTAGGGCTATTAGTTATATTTCTTGGAGAACAGTAAAGGGAGACAACTAAATAGCTCGCTAGCTGTTCATGTTTCCAATATGCCTTCACCTTCAGGGGATAAGTCCAATAGCTAGAAATGATGATTATGAAAGTAATCACAGGGACTGGATTGAGAAATAAAAATGAAAAACTGTAGGCTGAGCTTGCTTTCAATTCACTAGTTATATTATCAGAATCTGAAAATAATATTTCATTCACAGGTGCTATTTTGCATATTTAGAGCTTTTAATAGTATATAGTAAGAGTGTATCTAATTGAAAGGCATTCCATTTTTAAGTCCATCTTTTAAGAAAATTATGTTAGCAATTACATGTTGTGTCAACCAAAAATAAGACATTTTATGTATTCTCTCACTCTTGGAATTCTCAGAAAACAAGTAACTTGTCCCTGAAACTGCCATGTGCTGCTTAGATAAATCATAATCCACATGACACCAAGGATGGCTTTTTTTTTAAAGAAGGCAGATTTTACAATATAGACAAAATAATTTGGGCTAAGAAAGACTCCTCCAAGCTTTGAGATAATAAAAACAAGAACAATAATAGTATTTATATAGTGCTTACTATGTGCCAGGAACTGTGCTAAGTGCTAAGTGCTTAGTGCTTTACGACTGTTATCTCATCTAATCCTCACAACAGTCCTGGAAGTTTGAGATTTATCCCCATTTTATAGATGAGGCAACTGAAGTCAATAGAAATAATACTTTTTAAATCTTCTCTTTACCATTTCCCTTTCATATAAAAGACTTCTCAGTGAAAATAATGAAATAATGGTTAGCAGTGATGAAGGTGGAATAATGAAGAACTAGGGAGAAGCTGGAACAGTAGGAAAAGAAAAGGTAGAGTGAGAAGATCTGAAGAGAGCAGAGGAGATATCAATCAATCACCAAGCATTTACTATGTACCAGTCACAGTGCTAGGTGCTGAGGATACGAAGGAAAAATGAAAATAGCCCCTGGTCTCATGGAGCTTACATTGTAAAAGAGGAAATAACATGTACATCAATGGGGGAGATGCTTGTGTGTGTTCCTTCTTCGTTGCTGAAGAAAACTACGCCATCAGAGAAACTATGACATGACTTGTACTTGACTTTGTTTTGAGTGAGGGAGGGCTGTGCAGGTCACCAGCCTCACTTCTCCTCCAGAGCCATCTGAATCCAATGACTAGATATTTATCAGGATGACTGGAGATGATCCAGGATGAGGCAGTTGGGGTTAAGTGACTTGCCCAAGGTCATACAGCTAGTGAGTGTCAAGTATTTGAGGTTAGATTTGAACTCAGGCCTTCCTGACTCCTGCACTGGTGCTCTGTACACTGCATCATCTAGCTGCCCCCTGGGGTAGATGTATGTCAACTTTAAAAGACTTTATATCTACTTTCTAGATGTCATATGTAAAATAAATACAGAATGGAAATAAGATAACTATAGAAGAGAAGGCACCAGCACCTGGGGGGCAGGAAAGGTCTCCTGTAGAAAGTTATGCTTGACCTAAATCCAAAAGGAAGCAGGAGGCATAGATGAGGAAGAAAGAACATTTCAGGCATGAGAGATAGATAGATAGATAGATAGATAGATAGATAGATAGATAGATAGATAGATAGATAGATATGGATCATGTGTGAGGAATAACAAGTAGGACAGTAAGTCAGAAACATAAAGTATGTAAAGGGGAGTAGTGTGTAAGAAGACTAGAAAGATATGAAGGAGCCAAATTGTGAAGAGCTATAAATGCTGCATAAAAGAATTATACTTGATCCTGGAGGTGATAGAACCACTGGAATTTATTGACTAGGAGTTAACATTGTCAGACTTGCACTTTAGTAAAATCACTTTGGCTGCTATAGAGGGGAAAGAGAAAGACTTGAAATAGAGCCAATTATTGGATGATATTGCAATAGTGATGAGAGCCTGAGCTGATATGATAGAGAGGAGAAAGACACCGACAGAGAGAAAGAGAGAGAGAGAGAGAGAGAGAGAGAGAGAGAGAGAGAGAGAGAGAGAGAGAGAGGGAGGGAGGGAGAGACTAAAGGGTTAAGGAAATGAAAATCATAAAAAGAAGAAAAATTAGAAACAAGGGAACACTAAGTAAAAATATACATTAATTCTTTATACAGTGAGTATATATTCAGCCACTATTTGACTAGTCTGTTAGTCAGCTAAGAGGTAGTATTTATTTGGGGAAAACAAAACATTTAAAAATCTTTGGAAAAAGACTCCCTGCAAGAAGAAAATTTCAACGGTGACCTCAAAGTCAATCAAAATATTTCACAAAGATCATAATATAAGAAACCAGTTTCAGAAGTGCCAGAGGTCAGAAGTAGAAGAAAGTAGAAAGCAAGGCTGCTTTCAATCTAAAAGCTTTCATATTGCCTGGATATCTTATCAGGTTGGTAAAAAAAAAAAAAAAAAATTACTGAGAAGTGAAGAAAAGCTATAAAACCTTCCAAAACCTCTCTTAACAATGAAACTGTTTCTGGGTCTTACCCACAAGGGGGGCTTGTGATGATCACATTAGCCATATGTTCCGTTATGGCAAAATAGAAGAGATCTCAAGATTTTCTTACATGGTTTAATTCAGGGATGAAAAAAAAATCACGAGCTCTTGACATCTGTGAAAACACAGCAGCATTTCAAGGTGAGCTGAGAGGAGGCAAGTTGGCAGGGATTTACTGGAATGATGCCTAGTAAAAAATGGTTAAATCTGACTTTGAATCTGTATATGAACAATCAGGGCTCTCCAAGTCTTTAAAGTGAGGTGGAGGATATCCTTAGAATAAAACCCAAGGTGTCAAAAGAAAGCGCACAGAGGAAATGGGAGCTGTCCTAAAACCTTTCATTATACTGAGAGTTGATACATAGCCTCTTTCTTTAAAGACCCATTTTTAAGCAGCTCAACACAGGGAAAGAAAAATGTTAACTTACAAAGTTTTAAATACTTTATGCCCTATATTTTTATTTTATTTTTAATTGTTCAACTGATAAGTATTTTGTGTACCCTCTTACTTCCTCTTTTCCATTTAAAAAAAAGGAAAAAAACCCAAAACTTTTAATTTAACAAAAGTTCATAGTCCAACAAAGTATATCTCCATACTGGTCATGTCCAAAAACACGTCTTTTTCCACATCTTGAGTCCACTATTTATCTGTCTGGAGATGGGATAGCATGCATCATCATGGGTCCCCTAGCATCATGGTTGATTGCTACATTGATCAGAATTCTCAGGTCTTGTATCTTTTTTCCCAAAGGATTAACAGGGAGGGTATCTCTCTTTTACTCCCTTAATCTCAAAAACTCAACTTTGAAGTTTTATTTACTGATACTTTTCTCCAAGTCTTGATTTTTGGCATGTAAGTCCCCACTGTACCCAAAAGAGTGTTGGCAAATTGCGCCTGCATGAGGACTCACTGAACTTAGAGTTCACCTGAGCCACCTGATGGACATTGACACATTGGGGGGCTACAGAGAAGTGAACGGAAGAATTATTGTCATTTTCCCTTCCTTGCTTCATCTGCCTTCAGGTGCCACTGAAGACAGGCTGGGTCGAGACAAGCCAAACAGAAGGAGAGAAAGAATAGTGTGAATATCAGAGTAGAAAGGGAGATTTGATAACATCAAGGCATTCATGAGGAATGGGTGTGGATGTGTACACACATGGGTGTGACATGAGATCCCAACTCCGAGGACTGGAGGATACTGGATTTTTCTTGTAATGCATTTGCAGCACTTACTATATCTATTGATCATCTAGCTAGCTATCTAACCATCTATCTACATGCCCATATACATGTGTAGCCACATAGAGATGTATATATACACATACTTGTGTAGCATACATATATATACACACAAATGTACATACTTTCCCCCCGAAAAAGCCATTGTTCTCTCTCTCTCTCTCTCTCTCTCTCTCTCTCTCTCTCTCTCTCTCTCTCTCTCTCTCTCACTCTCTCTCTCTCTCTCTCTCTCTCTCACTCTCTCTCTTACTCACTCTCCCTCTCTCTCATGCTTGATTGATTAGTAAGTTGTAGTCTTGCGCTCAATGAGAAATTATTGGTAAGAGAGAGAGAAAAGAAATTGTCTTGGAAAGGAAAATCAGATAGTCACATTAGTAAATCCTGCTTAGGAACTGAACAGTTTTCTATGGTTTTGACCTGGTTTTATGCACTCCATACTAACTAGGTAGCTTATAACTGAGAATTCTGTGCAGAAGAAAACAATTACAAGAAAAACTATTATATCATAGTCTAGGATAATCAAGGTAGTGGAACTTAGAAGGAGAAAAGTTTTAAATGCACCTTGGAGTTTAAACAAATAATACTTCACATGAAGGAAAAGTAATCAGTAATAATATAATGTATCTTATATGACTGGTAACACAGAAAAATTTGGTGGCACTGGTTGCCTGGGCAACTGGATCATACATCTGAGTGACAATTTCTACCATTATGCTAACTAGATAGGTCTGTGTGTGTTCATCCTTCATTGCCAAAGAAGCCCACGCCATCAGAGAAATAATGACATGACTTGCACTTGACTTTGTTTTGAGTGAGGGAGGGCTGTGCAGGTCACCACCCTCACTTCTCCTCCAGAGCCATCTGAATCCAGGGACCAGATATTCATCAGGATGACTGGAGATGACCCAGGATGAGGCTATTGGGGTTAAGTGACTTTCCCAAGGTCACACAGCTAATGAGTGTCAAGTGTCTGATGTGAGATTTGAACTCAGGTCCTCCTGACTCCTGCACTGGGTACTCTATCCACTGCACCACCTAGCTGCCCCAACTAGTAGGTGTATCCTAACTGGAAAGGTGCCCATTTTTTTAACCTAAGATGATATCTACAGATAGGAGCAAAAAATAGAAATTATATTGGTCAAAGAATAACCAACTCAGAACTGAGTGAGTAAGAGAGAAAGGGAGAGACAGACTCAGAGATAGAAAAGGAAGGAAAGGGAAGGGAAGGGAAGGGAAGGGAAGGGAAGGGAAGGGAAGGGAAGGGAAGGGAAGGGAAGGAACAATTGTATTTAAACGTAGAGGACTTAAGTTCAAATCTCAGATCTGCTACTTAATACATGCATGACCTTGATCAGACCTTATTTCCTTCTGCATCAGAATTACATTGAACTAAATTGTCAGTAACATCGCTTTCAATGCCAAATTTATAATTCTATGGCCCACAGAAACTTTAGGTAATAATGCAGATGTCTCAAAAACTCATAAGGAATTATTTCAATAAATGTATGGTTTTATTAACTATATAATGCTTTACTAGTTCAGATGGCAACCTCTCTTAGTAGACAGTCTCTGAATGTTGTGGCCTAAGTCATCCCTTTGAAGTCAAGCACACTGTGGTGAGTTCTTAGCAGTAAAAGATTGTTGGTTTGCGTTGAATTTGTCCTTCTCAAACAAAGCTGGGCTGGTCCTTGAATGTCAGACATACAATCCATCATCAGAACCATATGCAAAGCCTTTCCAACTTGATAAGACCTGCCAGAGCTTACATTCTACTAACAGCCTTCAAGAGCCCAAATTTGCCCCCATCTTACAGTAGTTATCACAGCAGGAGTTCTGTGGATAAACAATTGGATTCATTACAAAACAATTCTTAAATACCATTCTAACAACATCCAGGTTCACCTTTTATCCAGACTGACTCAACAACCTGTGGGCATTCTTAATTTCCCACAGTGCATCCATTTCAGGTTAGTATTTGTAGAATATTGATTCCTGGGGATGTTTTTTTTTAAAGGTTAATTTCTCTTTTCAGGTAATTGTTCCTTTCTCCCACCATTCAGTGAGTCAGATTCTGTCACTTAGCTCTGTTAAGGTACTCCATTCATTTTCTAAGTGCTCTCCATGTGCATTTATCTGAGGAAGTTAAGAGAATCATAGCTGTTTCACAAGGTACTTTGGGCAAACATGACTAGACAGACTGCAACATCTGCTCTCCTTTTTTTGATTTTCTAACCAATGCCCTTGAGTGTGTTTCACTTAAGAGCTTTATCTATATAGGTTTCTTTAATACTCTGAAAAACAAAGTACTGAGCCTGAAGTAAGATTGAACAATTAGGGCTTGTAAATATTAATGAGGTTATTGATGTAACCTTGTGCCTCCCTCTGGAAAATTTTTCTTTAGTCAGTCAATCAGCAAACATTTATTAAGTACCTACTATATACTAGGCACTATGTAAGTACTGGAAATACAGAGAGGAGGATCACAATCCATATCCTTAAGAAGCTCACATTCTAGTGGAAGAGACAACATGCAAACAACTATGCACATTTAAGATATACACAGAGTAAATAAAAAGAAATCTCAGAGAAAGGGCACTAGCAGAGGCAGTGGGAAGGGGCATGGAGAAACACCAACAAAGGTAGGGTTTAAGTTAAGTTTTGAAGGAAGCCAGGAAAACCGGGAGGGAGGAATGACAAGGGAATTCTTAGGGAAAAGCAGAGAAAATGGAGGAATGATAAAGAGGCAAGTGCCACTAGATTATAGAGAAGATTAAAATTTAAGAAGACTTGAAAGGTAGAAAGAGGCCAGGTTATGAAGAGCTTTAAAAAACAAAGAGAGAATTTTATATTTGATATTGGAGGTAATAGGTAGCCATGGGAGTTTATTGAGGTGATATGGTGGAAATGGGACATAGTTAGACTTGCACTTCAGGAAAATCATTTTAGCAGTTGAGTGGAGGATGGATTGAAGTGGGGAGAGACTGAAGATGGGGAGACTGATCATAAGGCTATTGTAGTAGTCCAAGCATGACATGATAAGAGCATGCCCCAGAGTGATAACCATGTCAATGGAGAGAAGGGGGGGATATAAGTGAGACATGGCAAGATTTGAAGAATGATTGGATATGTGGAGTGAGTGGACAAAAGCTGAAGATGATGCTGAGGTTATAAGCATGGGTAGCTGGCAGCACTGTGGTACCCTCAACAGTAATAGTTAAGCTTACAAGAGGGGAGGATTTAGGGGAAAAGATAATTCTGTTTGGACACGTTAAGTTTCAGATACCTACGGGACAACCAGTTTGAGAAGTCCACAAAATTGACGATTTGGGACCAAAGACAAGAGAGAAACTAGGGTTGCATAATCATATGCATAGAGACGGTAATTGAGGGGATGGTGAGAGCCTTTGGAGACGGTAAGATCCTCAGTAGCTATTTGTCTCAGGCAGTTTCAGTTAACTTCTGGGAGGTAAGCTTTATTTAGAAGATATGCTGAGATAGTAATTGAACAAGTAATTGATTGAATAATTCATTTAGTCATTTGGATTTTTGGAGATATTTAATTTATAAATATTCTTGTTGTTCATTCATTTCAGTTGTGTCTGAGTCTTTGTGACCCCATTTGGGGTTTTCTTGGCAGAGATACTGGAATAGTTTGCTATTTTCTTCTCCAGCTCATTTTACAGATAAGGAAACTGAGGCAAACAGGTTTAAATGACTTGTCCAGGGTCATACAACTAGTAAATGTCTGAGGTCACATTTGAATTTAGGTTTTCCTGACTCTAGTGTTCGATCCACTGAGCCTCCTAGCTATCCCTAAAATGTGATAATCTTAGCTGTATCTACTGTGCCACTTAGTTTAACTTTACAGGTATTCAGCTGATCCTAAATATCTGGGCTTGGCTGGTACAAGCAAGCATAAGAAAAACTCAGGTATGTTTGATTAAAATTTTCACTTCATATCTAACTTTTTGATATACTTAATAGTTTGCCATAGAGAGTCTCATCTCACTCTGTCCAAGTTGTACTTCAGAAGAAAAAAATGTTAAACATTTTTAACATCCTTAGCTTCTACTTTCTCATTAATCCATAAGACCTTTATTTAAAGTGCATACATACATATGTGGTGTATGTATGTGCACATATGCATATTTACATGTGTATGTATACATAAATATATGTAAAAGAACTGTTATATATATTATATACATATATAAGAAGTATTGCATACATATATAAACATAACTATACATGTATATTAAATAGTTATATACATATATGTATAAGAATTGGTATACAGCTTTATGTATAATTAATAAAACAGTTCTTTTATGGCTATTGAGAACGATAGAATAGAATGGAATGGTTAGGAGATATATATTTTTAAGGTCATCCCAGAAGAAGAAATACATAGCAAACAAAACTGAACAAGGGTTCTTGGTTGATAGTTTGGCATGGCTAATCCTCATGGGACCAGCGGGACTTTGCTGTTCAGGGTTTTCAGTCATGTTGGAGACTCTGCTAAGGGATCTACTACACACACAATCAGCACAGCCTTTTCCAGGTAAATTAGAGCTAAAGCCATCCTTAGGATCAACTGTCCAGTCCCCTTATTCTACTGCACAGTCACTGTATGGTTTGCTTCAAGAACCATGGAATCAAAAGATAAGGCCAAGAAACAACTCCTATTCCTCATGGTAGTATAGGTCTTATTTTTGTGGAGACAGTTGCTTTTTAGATATGTGTACACAGAGATAATGTGTACACATTATTTTAATCAATCAATTACTCAATCCACAAGTGTTCATTAATTACCTACTGTGGACCAGGCACTGTATAATACTGATTAGATACAGAGACAAAAATGAAAGAGACCCTGTCCTTAAAAAGCACAAGTTCCACAAGGGAAGGTAACAAGTACACATATAAGCGCATACAAAAGAAATACAAGATCATTTAGGGGAAAGGCATTAGCTGTTGGTATGCTGAGAATCAGGAAAGTGCTGTTATAAGAAGTGATATTTGAGCTTAGCTTTGAAGGAAACTAGGGGTAGCTAGGTGGTGAGATGGATAGAGTTCTGGGGCTGAAGTCAGGAAGACTGGTCTTCTGAGTTCAAATCTTATCTCAGATGTTTACTAGCTGTGTGAACCTGGGCAAGTCACTTAACTTTGTTTGCCTCTGTTTCCTCATCTATGGAATGAGCTGGAGAAGCAAACAGCAAACCATTCCAGTATCTTTACCAAGAAAACTCCAAGTGGGTCGGACATATCTAACAATTAAAAGGATTGGAAGAGGTAGGGAGAGAAAAAGAAAGTGCCTTCTAAGCATAAGAGACAGACTGTGTAGAGGCAAAGAGAGGAGAGGAAATGAATGTCTTGTTAAATAGCATCAAGAAAGCTAATTTGGCTAAAAAGATAAGTTGGAGCCAAGTTGTGAAGGGCCTTACATGACCAACAAAGGATGTTGTGTTTGATTCTGGAGGTAATTAGCAAGCCACTTAATGGAGCAATATAATGACATTTTCTTATTCGTATGTAATCAGATTCTATCCTCACAACAATCCTGGTTGGTAGGCTAAGCAAGTATTATTATCAGACCCATTTTACAGATAAGGAAGCTGAGGTTCAAAGAGTTAACTTGTCACTAGTTAACTGGACACAGAGTTAGCTACTGGCTGAGGAAGAACTCAAATCTGCCCTTTTTACCTCCACATCTATTATAATTTCTGTTACATTATGTTTCTTCCCATGGAAATGGATGAAGAAATGCCCTGTGCTGTGAGTCTGTTGTATTTGGGTACTGTGTGAGGCAGGGGCTTCTCAAAATCTTGATGTTCTTTTACCAGAAGTTGCCTCAGCAAATAGTCTTGGACAAATTCAGCTGCAGCATTGACTCAGTATTGTTTTCAGAACCCTCAGAATCCTGATAAACTTAATTAAGTTGGAAATTTTTATGTTGTTTTTTTAACATTTTGATTTAGGACATTCTGTCCCTCCCTTCCATCTTCCCTCTGTGAGATGGTAAGCAATCAGATGTAGTTTATACATGTCCAACTATGTAAAACATTTCCATATTAGTCATTTTATACAAGAAGACGAATAAAAAATGAAGAAAAAAAATGAAAGTGAAAAATAACATGTATCAGTCTGCATTCAGTCAATATCAGTCCTTTCTCTGGAGGTGGATAGCATGCTTCATCATTAGTCCTTTGGGATTGTCTTGGATCATTATATTTCTGAGAATAGCTGAGTCATTCTTATTCTTCATCAAACAATATTGCTGTTACTATGTATAATGTTCTCCTGGTTCTGTTCACTATGCATCAGTTCTTGGAAGTCTTTCCATGCTTTTCTGAAATCATCCTGCGTGTCATTTCTTATAGTACAATAATATTCCATTACAATCGTGTACCACAGCTTGTTTAGCCATTCCCCAACTGATGGGCATCCCTTTGATTTCCAATTCTTAGCCACCACAAAAAAAAAAGAGTTGCTATAAATTTTTTTTTGGTACAAATAGGTCCTTTGCTCTTTTTTTGGATGTTTTTGGGATATAGACTTAGCAGTGATATTGCTGGATCAAAGGGTATGCACAGTCTTATACCTCTTTAGGCATGGCTTTAAATTGCTCTCCAGAATTGTTGGATCAATTAACACCACAACATTTCCTTTTTTGTATTGACTCTTTTTTTCATGATTATCTTGAATTACATTTATTTTTCCTAGTTTTTCTTCTAATTCTCTAATTTTCTTTTTAAAATCCTTTTTAAACTATTTCAGGAACTCTTTTTGGGCCTGAGATCAAATTATATTTTTTCTTTTGAGTCTTCACGTGTAGCCCTTCAGACACTATTAATCTCTTCTAAGCTTATGCCTTGATCCTCCCTATCACCATAGTAACTTTCTATAGTCATAGCTCTTCCTTTTTTGTTTTTTGTTCATTTTTTTCTCCCTTTTATTTTTGTGAGATGATGTTTTTATGTGAGAGTTGGACCCTGGTCGTATCTTACTGCTTGCTTTCGCTGGCTTCAGGGTTTAACTGCTTGCTTTCTCTGGACAGTTAGTTTTCCTTATGGCTTGTAGTGGGGGGTGGGGCCCCTCTTTTTGACTTCTCTAGATGTGGAGTTTAGCTTCTGGCCTGCTTTTGGGCGGGGAGGTGCTTGCTGGTGGGTTACTGTGGTAACAGAGTCTTTCTGGGGTCAGGCCCTTGAGGAAGGATCTTGTTGCTGGTCTACCCCAGGGGAGGGGGCCCTGCTTCTGGGTTGCTATGGAAACAGGGTCTCTCTCTGCTGGTGGGTCCCAGGGGTGGGGTCTTCATGTTGGCCAGCCCTAGGCTTGCAGCCTTGCTGCAGGCCCCCTGCCTGCTGTGAGGCTTGCTGCTGCTGTGGCTAAGGCTGCAGCTGCTCTTGGACCTCATTTTCCTCCCACCCCAGTAAGACACACATCTTTCCTCCTATGTAAGCTGCTTCCCTGCTTCTAGATTAATTCTGAGGTGGTTTTCTAGTTGTTTGGAGAGGAATTTGGGAGGGTTTCAGAAGATTTCTTCCTCCAAAATCTTGGCACCAGAAGTCCTAAGTTGTAAACTTTTAGAAATAAATTTTGGCAAAGGAGAACCTCCATCCAGAATTCTTTGGAATCTGGATTTTGAATTGAGATTGAGATTGAGATTGAGATTCAGAACAGATTGGGTGTCATGGACTTCTAGTCCTCCTCAGTTCCTTAACTACATCATTAATAGTTCTTAGAGCAGTTATTGAAGCATAGCAGGGAGGAAAATAGGTCTAGGACCTCTTCTAGACAGTGACAGCCCCTCTTGGTTCTTTATTATGTCCTAAACTGTAGCCAGAATTACCCACTGAGCTTAGCAGTACTACACACCTCTTTAGAAAGATATTTTATTAAGGGATAGCAAGAAAAAGCTTATGCCTTTCTTGTAATCCAATAATTCATTCATCTGCCAATGACCAGGCTTGTGAAGTAAACTTTAGGCAGCCAAAGTAAGATCACAAAAGACAGCTCTGCAAACCACTGGAATCGTAGGAATACTGGCAGAGTCAAAGGAGTCCTTTACTTAGGTAACCCAAGGCAGAGGACGTAGATATACTAATGGAAACTCAACTTGTTCAGCTTTTCCCAAACTTTGTAGTCACAGGTCCCCTTTACACTCTTGAAAACATTTGAGAACCATAAAAATCTTTTGTTAATATGGGTTGTATCAATATTTGCTGCATTAGAAATTAAAACTGATCATTTAAAAATGTGTTTAGTAATTTATTTAAAATAATAATAATAAACCCATTATGACATGTTAATGTAAATATTTTTATGAGAAAGGATTTTATTTTTTTTAAAAACTTAGCGAGGAGGTTGGCATTGCTTTTATGTATTTTTGCAATGTCTTAATGTCTAGCTGAAAAGAATTTAACTGAATTCCAGTATCTGTGTCTATATTTAATCTGTTGCAATATGTTTTTTTGGTTGATGTGTATCAAGAGTATCTGACCCCCACAAATTGCAAAAGGAAGTTTTGCAAAAGGGATTATGATTATTTATAATAATTATTACAGTAATTATTACTTATATTATTATAGTTGAAAAAGGGAGAATTATTTTAATAGACAAATAACATATCAATATCATTATGAAAATAATTTTGACCTCATAGAATCAGCAAAAAGGTGCTTAGAGGTCCCCATGGGTCCTAGGGCCATACTTTGAAAACTGTTGATCAAGTCAAACCCTGTCCTTTAATAAATGAGGAAACTGGCCCAGAGAGGCTTGGTGACTTGACAGTATCACCATAGTGAGTGACAGAGGCAGGATTCAAACTCAAGTCCTCTGACTTCAAACTAGTCCTTGTCATTATTCCAACACTCTTCCTCAGACATTTAATGTTAGCTTTGCCACTGGTTAGTTGTGAGATCCTGTACAGGTCATCAACAGGAAACTCTGCAGGCTTCAGTTATCTAAATTATGAAATTAAAGAACTGGAGGGGATGATATCTAAGATGACTTCCAATTCTAGCATTAAATGATCCCAAGTTCCTAGAGAAACCAAGAAAGCAGAATAAAAATTAGCCATCATCACTAAATTGTAGGCCCAAGGGTTTTCTAGTTAAATAAGAGGCAGTGTATACTGGCAGTAATTCAGTGAAACCCATGTCAGATAGACAAGGCATACTTTGGGAATGAAACATTCCTTTAATATGGTTATTCAAATAGATACTTCAAATTTCAGAAAATAATCTTTTGATGTGAGAGAAAGAGAACAAGATATTTTAGACTCAGGAATATTTTTATGAAGATATTTAACCTCTATGGCAAGGGGATATTGTGGTCTTGAGTAAAGTAAAATTCTCATTAATAAGAGAAAGAAGAAAATATGAGAGATTCCTTGAAATCTTAGACAGAATAGCTACCTTGTGAAGTTCCGTTACCCCATCAGAACTTCCCAAAAGACAGAACCATAAAAACTTTTTTTGTGATTTAACTGTCTGCATATTCATTATAAGTACATATTAATTCCACTTAGAATCCCTTCAATCCCAACATTTTTATCCGTTTCTAATTATAGAATGTGTCCAGCAGACTAGACACTCACTGTGCAACAGAATGGAGTGGTAGCATAGCCTTCTCACCTACCAATCAATCAATTATTAAACATTTATTAAGTACCTACTATGTGCCACGTTTTGTGCTAAGCTCTGAGGATACAAAAACCAAATACATACTAACAGGTTATATACAGGATAAATGGCAAATAATTAACAGAGGGAAGGCACTAGAATTAAGAGGAGTTGGGAAACACTTCCTGTAGAAGATTAGAATTTAGTTGGAACTCAAAGGAAGCCAGAAAAGCTATGAGATTGGGATGAGGAGAGAGTGCATTCCAGGTATGGCAGATAGAGAAAATGCCTGGAGCTGAGAGATGGAGTATCTTGTTTGTGGAACAACCAGGAGGGAAGTGTCACTAGATTGAAGTGTGTGGGGAGAAATATGTAAGTGGGGAGTGAGTATGTAGTGGGAAGTGAGATGTAAGGAGACTAGAAAGGTAGGAGGGCACTGGGTTATGACTGGCTTTGAATGCCAGAAAAAACATTTTGGGTTTGGAATCTAGAAGTAATAGGGAGTCAGTGGAATTTGTTCAGCAGCGGTTGACGTGATTGGACCTCTGCTTTAGAAAAATCACTTTAATGTCTAAATGAGGATGGATTGGAGTAAGGAGAGAGCAGGCAGACCCACCAGCAGGCTACTGCACTAGTCTTGATAACAGGAGATGAGGGTCTGCACCAGAATGGAAGCAATGCCAGAGGAGAGAAGAGGGCATATATGAGCGATGTTACCAAGGTAAAACTGGCAAGCCTTGGTGACATTGGATATTGAGGGTGAGAGATAGGGAAGAGAGGATGACTTCTGGGTTGTGAGCCTAAGGGACATGAAGGAAATGTTACCCTCAACACTATTACTGAAGGTAGGTGGGCAGGAGGGTTTAGAGGCTGGCAAAGCTGCTTTATGAGGCAGGTAGGGCCACTTACTACTTATCTGATCGTGGGCAAGTTTCATTCTTTGGACCTTCCTCTCTTTTATGTGAAATAATAGGATTACTAGATTAAATTGGATTTCTGTAGTGCTTTAAGATTTATAAGGCTCATTCTTAGCAAAAAGCTTTGTGAGATTGGGAGTGTGAAAATTATCCTAATTTTGTTCCCTGTGAAGACACAGAGAGGTAAATGATTTATCCGTGACTGCACAGCTAGTAAGTGGAATATTCAGGATTCACATGCTGATTCCACCACATCCAACACTCTCGTTGTACCACACTTCCTTGTGGTGGCAGTCTGGCCTTCTTCCACTTTAACTTTCTGGGTGTAGAGAGTAGAAAACTGAGTAGTCATTTAGTGAGTTTGCACTGTGTACATGGTCCATTAGAATAATCCATTAAAATATCTAATGCTTACTTACTGCCTTAAATTTTGCAACACACTTTAACATTCATTATCTCATCTGCTCTTCATGACAATCCTATTAGGAAGGCACCACTATGAGCCCCAATTTATAGATGGGGAAACTGAGGTTAAGTGAGCTTACCCAGTGCCAAATGGCTAAGTCCCAACATCTAGCCACCCAGCATCCCTTGTCATTTTCCAGATCTTTTTTGGTCCCTAAGAATAGAAAACTTTGCCTAATTTACTACAATAACTTTCCTAATTCTCCACTGCTTTCATGTACAGACATGACCTGTATGGAGAGAAGATCAGACTGTCAGTGATATGTTGGGATGAAATAGGAAGCAGCAATAAAACTTCCAAAAATTCTAGCTAGTATATGTAAAGAGAGGGAACATGAAAAGCTTATTATAGCTGAATATAAGTATAGTGCCTTAGGGTTTACAAATCATTTTGCATCCATTATCTCATGCAACCTTCAAGTTACCTTCTGTAAGATGAAGGGTTCAGCTATTATTAACCCATTCTACAGATAAGAAAGTCTACAGTCAAAGAGGTAAAACAACTTGCCCAAGGTCAATCAGTCATGCAATCCACATTTATTGAGTCTACTAATAAGTGGCAAAGACACTATTTGAGTTCAAGTCTCAATTCTTTTTTTTAAATTAATTTATTTGTTTACAGTCTTCAACAGTCACTTCCATAAGTCTTACATTTTCTCCCCCTCCCTTCCCAAGACAGCATGTAATCTTCTATGGGTTCTACACATACATTCTTATTAACGACATTTTCATATTAGTCATGTTGCACAGAAGAATTAAAATGAATGGGAGAAACCAAGTCTCTTAATTCTTTAGCCTTACTGTGGTCGTTCCACTACACCCACTGGAAGAGACCATGCAGGGAGCATAAACCAAATTTTCCGATATTTAAATGCTAAGAGGTTCTCCAGAAAGTAAAGAACTAGTACTTTACTTCACTAAAATAAATGCAGAAAGCAGCAACAAACTCCATGAAAGAATGTTATCAATTCAGGTTCTAGGAGATCCAGGAGATTGTCTCAGAGTCATTTGGTTCTCTCTTAGTCCTAGACCTTACAGTGCAATTGGATATTTGAACAAAATTTTCTTTGTTGTTCAGTCATTTGTAGCCGTGTCTAACTCCTTGTGACCTCATTTAGGGTTTTCTTGGCAAAGATGCTGGAATGGTTTGCCGTTTTCTTCTCCAGCTCATTTTACAGATGAGGAAACTAAGGCATACAGAGTTAAGAGACTTGCCCAGGGTCACATAGCTAGTAAATGTCCAAGGCTAGATTTGAACTCAGGAAGATGAGTCTTCCTGAGTCCAGGCCTAACTGCCCCATTTGAACAACATTGGGGCTATCCTTGATAGCAAGAAAGATCCAAGAAATGAAGCTCAGATGTGGAAAATGGGGCTCAAAGAGGATGACCTTACAGTCAAATCCTGTCTCATGGGGCAGAGCTAAGATTTCATACATTAGTATAATTCCAGGGAGAGATTCCTTATGGGGAAACTACAGGACGAATGGAGCCAAAGGCCTACCAGCAACTTCTTTCCAGTTGAAGGGTCATTGTCAAAGTGGCCAAGTAGGGAAGACAGTGAGAAAAACTTAGTTACTTGAATATAATACTTCCCATTTCCCCTAGAATATCGTTAATCACTTGGCATCAGTCTTCAAGTAATAGGACTAGGAACTCCAGTCAGTACCTTCTGATAGTGCAGGGAATCAGATTTCCAGGGAATAATAGGCTATGAAATAATTTTGATATTAACATATGGATGTTATTCTAACTTTGGTTTTGAGGAAATGGGAAGTGGCTATAAGAATTCTCCAAATTCTGGCTAGTGGATGTAAAAGAAGGAAAGCTGAAGAAAAGTATAAAGTACTGTACCTTTGTACCTTTTGTCTCATGCCATCCTCAGGTCAGCCCTATGAGATAAGATGGTTGTCACCTAGAGAAGTGAAGTTGTATGCCCAAGGTTAACTGTTAAGTAGTGGAGGCCATATTGGGGTGGGGGGAAAGAGAGAGAGAGGAGAGAGAGAGAGAGTGAGAGAGAGAGAGGAGAGAGAGGAGAGGAGGGGAGGGGGGAGAGGGAGGGGGTGAAGAAGATGAGAGGAGGGAAGAGAGGAGAGGAGAGGAGAGGAGAGGAGAGGAGAGGAGAGGAGAGGAGAGGAGAGGAGAGGAGAGGAGAGGAGAGGAGAGGAGAGGAGAGGAGAGGAGAGGAGAGGAGAGGAGAGGGGAGGGGAGGGGAGGGGAGGGGAGGGGAGGGGAGAGAGAAAGAGAGGGAGAAAAGAGAGACAGAGACAGACAGAAGAGAGAAAGAGAGGAGATAAAGAGGAGAGAGAACAGAGGAACAGAGAGAAGAGAAAAGAGAAGAAAGAAACTAACAGAGGGGATCTTTGTGCTATGATGACAATGACAGTGGGATATGGTCTCTAAACTACAGTTCTAGAATGCTGCTGCTGTGGGTGAAATGAAAATGCCCTTTTCCTCCTTCCTTTCCTCTTCCTCCTCCTTACTACCATCAAAGAGCCAGTTCTTTGCTCATTACCAGTTCTGGGAGTGGGGGAGTGGTCCCTGTGGTCCAGGCACCTTAGTAGTAGATGGACCCAGAAACTGTCTCTGTGGAGTATCTGTGATGTCACCCTACCAGGAGAAAGGTATCTGTTGGTCTGTCATAAAGTCATTTGGTACTTTCTCATAAGAAATGGAAGCTCCGCTTTATAGTATTATTTCCAAAATAGCAACACAAATTCAACTCTGGGTTTTTGTTAACTGTCTGAAGACTAGGGGTCTAATCTTGAGAACTGGGACCATGAATATGACATATTCTCTTCTTGTCTCAGTCAGTGATATATATACCCAGAGAGAGAGAGAGGGAGAGAGAGAGAGGGAGACAGAGAGAGAGAGAGAGAGAGAGAGAGAGAGAGAGAGAGAGAAGAAAGAGAGAGAGAGAGAGAGGGGAGGGGCGGGGGGGGAGAGAGAGAGAGAGAGACAGAGAGAGAGAGAGAGACAGAGAGAGAGAGAGAGACAGAGAGAGAGTTGTTTCTACGAAGGAATCTGAGATAAAATCTTATTCATAAATTCTCTTGTGACCCTGGATATGTAGCACCTCTCTTGTCTTATACAGGGATGAAATATTCTCTCCCACCCTAAAACAGCTGCTGATGCTACTAGCATGTGTAGATGCTAGAAAGCCTGTGTTCTGGCCTGCTCCCCATCATGCAAGCAGCAGCACTGAACTACTAAGTAAATCTTGATACCCAGTTTCCTCTGTGGGATATGGTAAGGATTAGTGAGATTTCATTTCCATGGTACTCTATACTCTTCAGAAGAAAGGAATTAAATCCCAGGTATTAAAATTAGGGGTTATATAGTTAATCAAGCATAGAAGAGATTCAACTGTTTCCAGTAAGTAGGGGAAACTTTAATTTTCTAAGGGCAGGAGAAAGCAGTGCATGTAAATCTGCCTGGAAAGTACTGCTCATCACTATGGACAGTATCAATAATGAAGTGTGAAGTGCTCTTTATGAAATAACAGACCCCCATTGCCTAAAGGTTCATAAGCTTAGCTGGACCTAGATTTAATGGATAAAATAGAGGATAATGAAGACTGATAGCATATTTGTTCCTATGTCTGCCATTGCTGCGATTAGCCCAATGCTTACACATTCAGTTTCTGGAAGAAGATTACAGAAGAAACTCCTGCAAGACTAAATAAATAAACCCTTTCCCTTCCACCCCATTGACCTTGAAACTTGACAATTACCAAGGACCCTGCTGATCTAGGAGGTATTGGGTAATGGGAGAATCGATGAGTATGCTTATTTTATATTTATTTTGGACATACTCTATACCTCTAATAGATTTCAATCACCTTGAGAACAGGGGCTCCTCTTGTTCATCTTTCCATCCTAGGCAGAGTCTAGTACAGTGACTTATAAACATTAGGAATTCAGGAATTGTTTATTGAATCCTGCAGTAAGCACTGTATACCACTAAAAAAGACACCTTTTCCTCTATTCACCTATAAAATGGGAATAATGATGCTGGGTATTTACCTACCTCAGAGAAGCATTATAAGGTCTATTTAAAGGGCTCTTCCACTGAAAACTGCTGTGTAATTAGTAAGAACAGTGATGATAAAGAAAGCTAAACACAACAGCAAATCAACAGGAAAGCTTGATCAAGGCAGTTTCCTCCTCAGGAAAATTTTAAGAGGAGGTAACTTTCTGTGGATGTTTAACTGCAGCTGTGCCCAGCAGTTATCAATCAGCATGATTAATCTTTTAACATCCATTCTAGACCAGTTATTCTGTGGGTTACTATTTTCCCCAGAATTTAAGCAGAGACTCACTCTAGACGTCCCCATTCAAGTTTTTCTAGATCTTTATCTCATAAAACTGTTCTATCCTCAGCATGGTCAAGTATTTACTTTAAAAAAAAGTGACACTAATGAAATGGGACTGTTCTTTAGACTTCTCTGCTACCATTCTGCTAAGATACAGATAGTGAGGAAAGGGAACATGGATGACACATGCATTTTGTCCTCATTTTAAGCATGATAAAAATTATGTCACCATCTTCATGCTTCCATTTTCTACATCCATAAGGGTCAGGGAAGGGAATAAGCATTTATTAAGTGCTTACTATGTGCCAAGCACTGTGCTAAGGACTTTACAAATATTATCTCATTTGATACTTACCATAGCCCTGAGATGTTCATTTGAGGAAACTAAGACAAACAGAGGTCAAGTGACTCACCCTGGGTCACCCAGCTAATAAGTTTTTCAGGACAGATTTGAACTGAAGTCTTTCTGATTCCAGCCCAGCACTTTGTCTTCTATGTCACCTAACTACCTCATAACCACAAGCACAGCATAAGATAAATGTTTGGCCATCTCATTTATATTTTCTACCCTCAAGTTTTGTTTGCATTTATTGAATGATATATGGAATAAAATAGTTTATTTGGGAGGGAGTATTTCTCTTCAGTATTCATGTTACAATGTTAAGAAGAAGATAGTTCATATTTTATAAAATGAGCTAGGATATAGATAAGAAGCATATTTTAAAATTACCCATCAAAGTAAATCCCTGTAAGGTGATAAAAGAAATCAGTCAGTGAACCTAGAGGAAAGCAGGCTCCAAGAATGTGATTTTCTATCTTTCACCTTACCTTTTCATTCACTTTCCATTGGTTTCTTGAGAGACTTCTTAGGTCACATGCATGCCAGTGATGCTTTGGCTTATATTAGCAGTAGAGCTTTGTTCTACCTCTTAGTGATAAAGATAGCAATACAAATAAATGGATGGTGATAGCTTGAAGTATGGATGAGTAGCACTCGTAAATATAGACTGGATCAGTACAAATGCTACTGCTGTAATTATCATTTAAACTCTTTATAAGATTGGCTTTTGTAATGAAATGTATGAGCGTTCCTGTAGGGTGTATCTTCTAGTTTCTGGAAGTCTTCTGAAAGTTGAGATTTGAATGAAGTAAGGAAAATGCAAGGATTCCAGAGACTGACTCTCCAACAGGTACTTAGTAAAGGCTCAGAGGGCCCAGATAATTCCAGATTAGTTACAGTTAACTTTGCCTTGTAGAGATTCAAAGCCAGCTAGGATCTTTGGGCTAATCTATTACCTTGATGATGTTCTGCTCCCCAGAAGAAAAGAAAGCAGTTGGGGAATAACAGAATAAACTATTTCTAATTGGGACAAATTCAGGGGAAGGTTAGTTTCAATTAATGACTTCTAGGAATGTGATTCCAAGACTATATTCATTAAAATGGAAGCTTTATTAGTCCTAAGAAATGAAACTTGAATGAAACATACAAAGCATGATTATCAATTTTTCAGATTTCACAAAGCAAGGTGTACCTGATAATATTGATTAAAAAGTTAAAATTCAAAATTATGTCAAATAATTGAAAGGCTAAATCGAATACTATTAAATTTAATATAAATAAAGGTAAAGTCCATTAAAGTTAAAAACAATTGATTATGCAGGTATGAGATAGGGGTTGGGAGATAGAGTAGAAGAGAGAACTTGACTGACATCAATTCAGGTGAAAAAGACCATAGAGTCTTAACTGATCATAAGTTTAATATAAACCAGAAATGCCACTTAGTTAACAAGAGTACTGCCATAATTTTTGTCTGCTTTAATAGAAGTATGGTATCCAGATCATGGGAAGAGAAAATGCCACTGTGCTATAGTAAGATCACTTCACAAATATTGTGTTCAGTTCTGAAATTCATATTTTAGATCAAATTTTCTATTCAGCTCTGGTCTTTTCATCCATAATGCTTGAAAGGTCTCTATTTCATTGAAAGTCAATTTTTCCCCTGAACATTTATACTCAATTTTGCTGGATGGTGGTTCTTGGTTTAATCCTATCTCCTTTGACCTCTGGAATATCATATTCCAAGCCCTCCAGTCCCATAATGTAGAAAGCTGCTAGATCTTATGTTATCCTGATTTGATTTCCACAATACTCCAATTGTTTCTCTCCAGTTGCTTGCAATATTTTCTCCTTGACCTGGGAACTCTGGAATTTGGCTATAATATTCCTAGGAGTTTTCCTTTGGGGATCTCTTTCAGGAAGTGATTGGTGGATCTTTCAATATCTAGTTACCCTCTGGTTCTAGAATATCAGGGCATAATTTTTGATAATTTTTGGAAGATGACGTTTAGGCTCTTTTTTTGATCATGTGTATCAGTAAGCACCCCCACATATGCAGAGAGGCCTGCTATCACAGGTTCTTAGATCTGCATTCATAAAAGGAAACCAACTTTCAAGGGGTTAACAATCACTTTAATCAAACGCATATATCATTCCTTTAACTAAGCACATATATCAGGGGACTCAACACCCTGAACTTCAAAAGAAAATACAGAGAAATTAGAAGTCAACAGACATGGCTTCCTCTGCCTGAATTCAACAGACAGTTGGACCCCAACTGCCTGACCATAACCCATAACATCTGCAACCCAGATCCAAGCAGGACAAAGAAAGAGAATCCTGCCTCAACACCAGCAAAGAGATCCGTGAAATCCCCCTCTGATCAGCTGCTGCATATCCCTGTGCCCTATCTGTGGATCCAGAGCTCTAGAAACAGCCACTGCTACAGACACTGCTGGCTCTGCCACTCTGGGGCTAAGGCCAGACCGTGCTCTTCTCTCACACAGGTCTGACAGGCTTTTCCTACTGACCTTCCAAGTTGTCCTTGGCATTTTGGGGTTGAGAAGACTGGAAACCACCACAGCTTCCAGTGATTCAGTATCCTGAGGCCTCCTCAGACCCCATCTGTGCCAGCATGACCCACACTGGACTGTGCTCCTCTCCCAGCCCCGTGCAACCCACCTTTCTGTCACCTTCCCAAGTTGCCATGGGCTGAAAATTTATTTTACTGTGTCATCTTGTGGGTTCTGCTGCTCTAGAATTTATGTAGAGTCATTTTTACATTATTTGGAGGGGTTTGGGTGAGAACTCAAGCAAGTTTCTGCTTTTACTCTGCCATCTTAGCTCTGCCCCAAGAGAACCATATTTTAAGAGTGATATTGATGTGTCCACAAGAGAACTAACATGGCGAATGCATTTGAAATCTTGTCCTGTGAAGCACAATGGAGAGAACTGGTCATTTCCAGCTTTGAGAAGACCAGGAGATACATATTAAACTTTTAATTAAATATGTTTAAATTAATTAATTAAAATTTAATTTAAATTAATTAAATCCATTTAAATATTTGGAATATTGTCCTATCCTATTTATCTACAAAGGGCAGTGAAGCAGGTTTGTGATCAACATAAAACGTCATTAATAGACAAGTGGGTAGGAGGAATTGAAGAAGAGAATTAGTATTTATTAGGCACCTACCCTGCACCAGGTACTAAGCTCAGTGTTTTACAAATATCTAATTTTGACCCTCACAACCCTACAAGGTTAGATGTTGGTATTATTCAAATATTACAATTGAGGAAACTGAGACAAAGAGAAGTTAAGTGAATTGCCTGAGGTCATGCAGCTAGTGAGTGTCATTTGAACTAACACTAGGACCAGCGCTCTATCCACTATGCCACCTAGATGGAGAGAAAGGGAGAGGGAGAAAAAGAAAGACAGAGACAAAGAGGCAGAAACAGAGAGACAGACACAAACATTTATTTAAGATTAAAACTGTCCATCCATGCACGTTTTTGGGTAGAAAATGGATGAGCATCTGACAAAAAATGTTATAAAAATAACTTCTGCATTGGCTATATTCAAGTTATGGTTCTGTATATGGCAAGGTTAGTCAAAATGACTATAGCAGGCATATCCACATCAAGTAGACCTACAGCATGGGGCAAGTGATGCCAGTAGAATGCCAACTCCCTTTGGGTGAAGACTATCTTTTTCCTTTACATCTCCAGTACCTAGCATGGTGTATTATACATAAAAGATGCCTAATAAATGTTTGTTGAATGGAATTAAAACCAATCAAGGCATATTTTAGTAGAAAGCAACACAAGGGAATCAAGGCAGACATCAGGGAAGTTAATGGTAGCCAACAAATAGATGTTCCAACAGGGATAAGGCATTGAGTGAGTCTGGAGACATATAACAGAAACATGGTCACTAGCACTGGGATTTAGTAGGATTATATTCCCCAGGAAGACCAGAGGCAATGAAGCAGAACCCCAGTACTAGAGGTCCTTGAGCACAATGAAATAGATCATGGAGTAACTAACCGAAGAATATGAGCTCCTGCATTTTCCTCCTATGTCAGGTCAGATTGGTCCTACAGTCAGAGACAAATTGTCATAAAATAATGAGAGATTGTGAGAGCTGATTGATCCTAGGTCAATTGAAGGTAGAGATTGTGTCTCTAGTGATGGATACTAGAGCCATTTGAGAATCAGACTGTCATTCATGCATTCATTAAGTCCTTCAACTTGCTAGAGATTGTGCTGCATTCTGGGAGTACAAATGAAAAAAAGAAAAAAGCAACAGTTGCTATCCTCAAGGAATTTACATTCTATTGGTGGAGGAGGGAAGATGTATAAACACAAAATATATATGAAGTAATAGTAATAAGGGAGTGAGGACTCATGACTGAAATAATTAGTTCTTTAATTACAGGTAGGAGTTCAGACTGAAAGCCTTCTAAGTTTCCTTCCAAGTCTGAGTCTGTGATTCTAAATACATAATATAATACTTACTCTAATGAATATATAAAATGGTTATAATTTGTGAAACAGTTGTTTGCATGTAAATGGATGATACCAAAGTTCTTAAAAACAGATTGCTTTCATAAGGGGTTGAGTGGCTAAATATTCCTCTTGAGATATTTTTTCATATGTATATGTATATATATATATGTATATTATATATATATGTGTATATATATATATATATATATCACTATATATGGTGGTCAACTTCACCCTGGCCCTTTCCCACTGGTCACTCTGCACCAATAAAATCTAAATAAATAAAATTTTTGTTGCACTTTGAAGGCAGATACAATGATGAATTTGATCGTGCTCAGAGCTTTTGGTTCATCATTCAGTCTTTTACCCTCTGAATCAAAGCATGCATTAAAAAAAGAGAATGCATCACATGTTAAATGTAAAGATGACAGTAAGATGAAACAAAAGATGCATTTTAATTCTATCACCATTTTAACTTTTAAAAAAAGTGAAGGAATTTAAATCGAAGTTATCCAGGAGGTTAGGGCTGTAGCCACTAAATGTTTTCAGTATTCATTACTAAAGGTGTAACCTCTTATCTTTGGTTTAAGGTTCAGGCTATGGGACCAGTCTGACTCAAGATATAGGAGTGAATGCAGAGGTTAGAGGCTGTAATCTCCCTAAACCCAGGACCTAGCACAGTACACAGTAAAATTTTTGTTGAATAAAATCTGTGTGGCATTATAAGAAAATTCTAATAATTTCACAGTTTCATATATGGATATTATTCTGCCAGATTTTTTTCATTCACAACTTTGTTGAAATTTCTTTAGAATATGGTAGTTTTACCTATTCTTGTATAGTAAGTCAGTTGAAAATGAAAGTTCTTGGACTCTACCTTCTTAATTTACATGGGACTCTTTTCGTGGAGGTTTAAAACAAAAACATATTCACCAAGTAAACATCATGACAATCAGGGATTCAGTATCCAATATATAGTCATTATGATCTGTCATTATTGCAATTGTCATTATTGTAATTGCATTGTAATTGCACATTGTAAAATTAATGGGATCCTTTTTACAGGGATTATTCACACATGTAACTTATCAGGAATAACCGAATAATAATGGATATGAGGAGCCTACATCATATTCATATTAAATTACAAAGACTAATTTGTTTTTCTTAAGGTATTCTGAACAAGGAAGGACTGCTGAATATAGTCCATTAGAACTACGTATTTATCCCAAAGATCAGAGAATCACTTACATTCCTGTCTAGTGAGTCATGGACTTAAATTTACTATATTTCTCTGTTAGAAGGAAACTCAAAAGGCAAAGAGTTTTTGTGTTTGTTTTTCTTTAGAATTAACTAAAATAATAAATGCCTCAGATCAGATAACTCAATATATTGCATATAATATAATGTGTTGGAGATATTCTTTTAATTTAACATATTAAATTCATGTAAGAAAGTCTTTGAGAATTTGGGAAGTATGGCAGTTTCCTCTTTTCAACCTTCTTATCTTTTCTCAGCTTTATAGTGTGGAGATGATACTTACATGTGAGGAAGCCCTTAGTAATAGTAATTCTTAGAAACTGAGTTGTATTAAATGCAGAGTTCTTAGCATTCTGTGTCATTGGCCCCTTTTTGCAGCCTGGTGAAGCCTATATATCTCTTCTCAGAATAATATTTTTAAATTCATAAAATAAAATACATAAGATTACAAAGGAAACCAGTTATATTGAAATCACCATAAAAATATTTTCTACAAACAAGCTCAAATTCACAGGACTCCAAGTTAAAAAACCTTGTGTTAAGTCTAGCTTTGTATTTTGCTCTTGGTTACTATGCAATTTCAAGTATTTTTTCCCCAAAAGGTAAAGTTTTTTTCATGAATTTAGAGTTAAATGTGAAAGTTGTTGATATATGAGAAAATTTCAATTTCCTCTTCTTAAAAAACTGATCCATGAAAAATAAAGTTAAATGTTCACCTGAGTAAGTGAAAAGATAACAGTACAAAAAATTTGGAGTTAACAATTTAGTTCCATTCACTAGGGATAACCATGATAACATAATTGGAGCTTCATTTGAAATGACCACTTATTAGACAATGCAATCATCCTTAACAAGAAAAAAAATGATTCCTTGTACACACGTGTTATGTAAGTCTGGTGTGCCCTTTCCTCATTACAGGGCTCGCTGTGGAAGCCAGGATGGTTCAGGGGATTGATTGGTGATGGGAATATGAAGTCTTTCGCTGCTACCTTATCTGTATGAGTCCTGTCCTTGTTGGCAGTGACTGGGAGTTGCTACCATTTGCCAGCTGTTCAGTGACTTATGTGAAATGAGTTGGTGGTCTCAGTCCAGTTCTTAGAGGACAGATGGCAATAATTGACTGTTTCAGCAGAGAGGCCAAGGATCAAATGGACACAAAGACTAGATCCTTTCCCCTAATCCTTATAAATGATCTCAAAACTGCAGAATTTCCAGAGCTTGGAAGGGACCTCAGCAGTGATCCAGACCAAAGCAAACTGTCAAGGAATATCCACTCTAATGCACCTGACAAAGGCTCATGTTTGAAGACCTCCAAGGAAGTGGAAACCACCACTTTTTATGGCAGTTTATCCTACTTTTAGATAGTTAAAATTGTTCAGAAGTTTTTCTTGACATAATGATGAAATCTGCCTCTTGGCCACTTCATCCACTGCTCCTGGTTTTAATTGCTGAAATTAAACAAAATAAATCTAATCCCTCTTCCACAAGACAGCCCTTCTAATATTTGAAGATAGTGATCCTGATCTTTTCTTCTACTTTTTAGCACCCTGAGAAGCACTAGGGTTTTTCATCTTTCTTGTAATTGTACCCTCTATATATTGTCTTCCCCAAAGAGAAAGTGAGTTCCTTGAGAGCAAAACCTATTTTGATTTTGTTTATCCCCAGCATATAACACATCCTTTTTCATTCATTCATTTATGGACTCATTTATGGGCATCATCCAGCTTATTGATGTCCTTAAATGATGTCGCACAGAATGGAATACAATATTCCAGATATGTTCTGATCGTAGTACATAGTACAGAGTGATTGTCAATTCCTTATTCCTGGAAACTAATCACCTCTTTCTATAGACCAAGATGCCACATTAGCTTTTTAAAAATTTCCATTTCACACTGTTGATTAACACTGAGCTTGCAAAATACTAAAGCTCCCAGAACTCCTTCAGACAAAGGATTATCTAGCCATGTTCGTACAGTCTTTTTGAACATATATTTTTTCCTTTCATTTCAGAAGTACTTTTACATATGCTATCTCTTGATTGATTGGTTATTCTTACAACATCTCTCTGAGGTAGATTGGGATAGGCATATTATCCCTATTATGCAGATGAGGATACCTAAGCACAAATGTCTTAGAATCGGAAGTAATAAAATTGACAAAATTTTATATATATACATATATATATATAAAAGGACAAAATTGGATATATAACTCAAGTGATCTAACTGGTCTAATGGTCTTTCCACCAGACTATGTAATATCATTATTGAATAATACCTTAATACAGGGATATATACAAAATCAGGAAAGCAACATAATAATTTATACACAATAGGTGCCTACTTATTACATTGATTTTTGAACCTAAATGTAATACTCCACTTTTATTCCACTGAAATCCATCTTATTAGATTTAATCCAGTGTTCTAGCCTGCCATTCTCTTTTGGTTTTGGATTCTGTCATCCAGTGTCCTAACTATTCCAGCATTATGTAACTTCAAATTCTTTGAGGTTACAGCTGGAAAAAGTATTGGTTGTAGTATAGGGAAAGTGGGCCTTGCAATTACTTTAATCACTTTCCTTAATCTAAACACCACAAGTCTAGCTTCCTATATTGCCCATATAGTGTCTTTCAAGAATATAACCTGTGACTTCTACTCATTTGCAACCTGATACTTCATTGGAATATAGGGATAATTTTGGATTCTGTAATATTGTACTGGTGGAGGGCAACAAACCCAGGCAGATACTGGTTGGCTAGAAAGGCTTTTGCAATAGGCCAAGTGACAAATGGAGGGGATACTCATATTGATAAAATGACAGTTCCTGTAAGTAACAAACCATTTTTGGGGTTGGTGGGAGAATCAGACCTGTGATTTTGTCAATGTAGAGAATGCCTGGTATGAATAGTCATTCCACCTGTGCAGACTGGCAACTTACTTTTACTTTAGAGAGTTAGATCTTCCTGGTGTGCCGCCTGGCCTTCTATCTACTATACAGGGCTACCTCTCAATGAAATTAGAGTATAGCAGAAAGAGCACTGAACTTGGCATCATGATTTGAGTTTTATTTAGAGTTCTGCAACCTACTAGCTATGGGTCCTTGAGTAAGTTACTTCCTCTCTACAGGCTGTAGTTATCTCTTATGTAAAATGAGGGCATTGGATTGGATGATTTTAAAATCATGGAAGTCTCTTTCAACTCTGAATTCATTATTCCATGATTCATGGCACATATAGATAGATACATATATATATATATATATACACATATGAACTAGTTAATATATCATGTAATATATTCAATATATTATATATATCACATTTATATATCAATGACTGAGTAATACTGTTATTACTTTGAACATGTTCATATGTATGACTTTCCTCAGAGTGTGATGAGTAAACAGTTTTGGGTATGTCTATCTGAAAGGAAGTGATACTTACAAAACTGGACCAAACTGTAATATTCAGTTGACCTGATGTCTCCATGCAATGATGTGGTTGAAGGCAATTTCAAAGAATTGGTTGATATGATCATAGCCCTCTCTATACATAAGTAACTAGCATTACCAAAAATATGCAAAATGTTTGGTAACAGATCTGTTGCCATCCAGAAAATCCTTATAGGCTATGAGCCACAAATAAAAGTGTTACAAATAAAAAGATTATGACTAACTAATGCATGTCCTAAGACCTCCCTAGACATCTTATTAGGGTATGGGCCATCACACAAATGCTTCTGTTGCCATGGCATTGTTGGAACATACCATAGTTTAGAGGAAAGACCCTTCAGCTGTTCTTGCCTGTGATCCTCAGTGCCACGTGTGGTGTCTTGCACATATTAGGCAATTTATAAATGCCCTTTGATTGGACCAAATCTAAAGACAACTAAAACCTTATTACTCAAATATTTATAAAGGATTCCTAGAAGATTCTTTTGCCCAAATTCATCAATTAGGTGTCCATATTAACCTCAGCACAGTCCATTGGAGAGCCAGTATAGCCTTCTTGAGCATTAGCCTGTTTTAGAAAGAGGACAATGTCTGTACATGAATGGTAAAGCTACTTCTCTGGAGATGCATCACTATCCATACAGATTCTGCAGGGAGATTTGTTTTTCCTGCTGAGGAGTACATGCTGCCTTCAATGACATGGAAGCCTCATTAAAGGAGTCTTGCTTCCTTCCTTCCCAGGGAATTTTCATTAACTGTGTTAAGTTGGCTTCCCAAATGTTAAGATCTTAACCAACAAATGGTGGCTATCTGGTAGGGGCATATTCCACCGAACATCCTTGAAATGACAGAACAGGGCTGGAAAATAGAAATGAAGATGCTAAGCTGAGTGTAGGATCACCATCATACTTATGAGTGAACCTTTTTTTCATGGTTCTCTCCCCTTAGATTTGATCACTTTTAGGCTTTAGTGGAACTGAAAAGTTCAATTATATGTAAAGTGACTGTTAAATCAGCAGGACCCTTGTGGGGGTCTGAGCCTACCCTCCCTTCTTCAATTGCAAGTGTGCTAAATCCATTAATGTTACAAAGGAATGTACATCCATCAGGTATAGTGGTGGAGGCCAGGGTGCATATTATAGCTTTTACTGCATATGAGACATTGCAGTCCTGTTCTTAGGAACTGCCAGGCAGATTGGGAATCACAGTCACGGTTAATAGCAGCGAATTGCCAGCTCTTGATGGGTGGGTAGTCACTCCTTTCAGTGGTTGCCCCCTGGGGGAGAAGGTAGAAAAACAGAGGGAGGGAATTAGAGTGACTTTGCACAGCTGAGCAGGTTCATGCCGCCGGATCCGTGGCAAGCATTGGCAGGGCTCCACTCTGGGGAAGCTCACAACATCCCAGTCTCATTCTTACCCATTGGTGTTGTTATATAGCCAGTGGTGCACAGGGGGAGAGCAAGAAGAGAAGGGGGGTGGTGTGGGCTGGGGAACAGGATGGAAGGTGGGGGGAGAGGAAGGAAGGGGGAGTCTGGGCTAAACAAACCAACTGCATGTTAAAAGTGTTTAACCCAGAACCATTAGCCTGGTGCTACTAATTGTTCTCAACTAGTATTTTAAGTCCAATGTGTGATTAAAGAGTTGGCTCACAAACTCTCTGCATAACCTTAATTTTTTCAAGGTTCTTTGAGTGTAGAATGGCTTATAATAATGATTTTGACTAATACGATTTTTGACATGCAACTTTAATGCTTAACCTTAGTACAACTCCAGAGCATTTCATGTGTATTCAGCTGTAAAGAGTGATGATTTAAAGGGATAATATAAGAAAAAGGTCGTTCTAGAATGAACCTCTAACAAATTGCATAAAGGGAGCTTATTATTCCATGAGTAGAAGGATATGCAGCTTTTCTGATCATTTTTCTGCTTGGTTCAAAAAACTGTTGAGACATGATTGGGGAAAGAAACAGGAAAAATGAAATAGAATTCTGCAAGCAAGGAACATTCTTTTGATGGTTATGATTTTGTTGCCACTAAAAATATTCTACTATAATGTGGTTATTCATCTCCTCTCTTGTTTTGGGTGAAGAATTCGCTCCAACAAGAAAATGCTGTTATTGGTTGGAGGATTGCCTCCTGGACCGGACCGGCTCCCCAGTAACTTGGTTCAGTACTATGATGATGAAAAGAAAACATGGAAAATACTGACAAGTGAGTGGTTTTGTTGATTCTTTTATTTATCCATTTATTTGTTTTGGGTTAGCTTTGTCTTGATGAATTTGAAAACATGGTTAATCAAATTAGACATTTTATCGATCAGTTATCCTTAAGAGATGCGTTTATGTATCACAGGGGACTTCTCAGTAAAAGAATAAATTAAGATTCCTGAGGTTGCCAATTTGATTATAGAATAGGCCTAAATTAAATCTGGCCAAAAATCACTGGCTTGAGTTTTTGTTCAAAGCAAACTTTTAAGGCATTTTGCAGTCCCCGAAGAATAAAATTATTTAATTATTTTAGGAAAGTCTTTCTCTGTGAAATTTCTCAAATAAAAACAGCCATCTAACCTACGGTCTCTGTAAGCTTCTGTCAGTTTGTGTTTAACTTGGTGGTTTTTTTTTTTCTCTTTTAGTCATAATCTGTAAATTCTATTTGTCATTGGTATTGCCCTATAGTTCAGGTGGACAGATGTATTCTGGGCACCTCCTAACTACGATAAATTGTGCTTACAAATTTCACCCAAGAATCTCCCCTCCCTTCCTTAAACAGTGATTGTGTTTTGCAGCAAGCCTTTTGCCTTGGGCATTGAGATTTGGAACTTATCGTTATATTGGTTACAATTCCCAATCTGATTCAGTCATGGAATCAAAACCATCGTTTCTTGAGTGCAGCAGGCTGTGTGCACTAGTCCCCTTGTGGGTAAAGTGGCAGCATTGGTCAATAAAACTAAATTTTAACTGTCAACATTGCCCAGAGCTACGTAGATAAAATAATAAATGAGCAATTTTGATCCATAAATCAAAGCCATACTTTTAGAAGTGGACAACTGGTAGAAGTTAGATTTTCTTGTAACATGCATTTTTTAATGAGTAAGATGTCTTGTTATATGTGTGTGTGTATGTATGTATGCATGTATAGTTTCTTTTCCACTTTTCAAAAGTATTTTAAGTAAATGTAAATGGGAGAGGATAGGAGTGGAGCAAAGACTATTGTTGTGTGGTGCTTGAAATAATCCATTTCTGAGCTGGTTTACTACCCCAGTGAAGCTGATAGTAGCATCGGCCAAGAACTGCAGTGAGAAGACTCCCTGGGTACCCATATGCTATGGAAGGAGTAGATGATGTGGTGTAACAGCAGCAAGATTAAGGACAAGAAACAAAGAACAATAATTTAGAGAAAGCTTAGAATCTATTCTAATTATATTCTAGTTATAGGATTGTTCAGCACAGCTTGAGCAACTAAATTCATGGCAAATCCATATTTTTTAAAGAATTTTCAGGCATATAAAGAAAATGAGTCTTTTTCCTGATCCTTGATCAAGAGAGAGAAGTAAACAGACCTAGAGACAGCAAGCAAGAGAGACAAAGAAAGAGACAAGGGAAGACAGAAATGGAGGATCAGTGACCAAGAGACAGGGATTCAATTCAATCCATTTCTGAGGTCTTATTAGCTAAGTCCACTTGTATACCCATCTGCACTAGGTGAGGTCCTATTTACTCTTTCTTAGAAGCCGCTGTTTTAATTGTTCCAAGATTTAATAAGGATATATTTCCTTTGAATCCACTAAAATCCTCCTTCAGTGCCTCATTGTGACTTACAAGTGTTTCCTGGCTTCTTGAAGATACACTGGCAGAACTCAACCTTGGGCAAGCTCTATAAAACAGGAAAGGCTTCAAGTATAAGCCTGGTGATGGGTTTTATACTTGTCATTCAAGGACCAGATTAGCTCAGTTCAAAGATGCTCATCACCAGGCTCACCTCATGATGCTGACTTTTCTGGTGGCAATAGTCTTCAGAGTGTGATGTCCTTGAGGGAAAACCTTCATGGATACAACCGTAGTTCCTGGAAGCATTTGCATATAAAAAATCATCCCTGTTCCCTTCTGCCCCTGTCTAGGGTACATTCTACATGTGTTGGAGAATCAAATGCTTTAGGCAGAAAATACAATTTCTATCCCCTATAGTTCTGTAAATAGAAGGTCGCCTTTCTTAGTATTGTGCGTATTTCTGCTGGCATTAGCCAAGGATCAAGAGGTTTAAAAAAAAAAAAGAAAAAGATCTTTTTTGAATGAATTTGCTACAGTTGAAATGCAAGGTAAAAATAAGCATGTTAATGAATAAAATATAGAAAAGGATTTGTAACAGTAAGATATTCAGAGATCTTCTTTTCTCTGTAAGAATTGCTTATCCAAAGCAGTGCTACATCTTTGGAAGAAAGTATTCTGCCTACACTTCTGAATTCTAGCTCTCTAGTTGTGTTTACATAGTCCAAAGTGAAGAGGAGATTTCAGTCATTTGTTTTCCCTTTCAGCAAACATTCACTAAATGCCTCCTACATGAAGAGTGCTCTCCTAAGTGTTAGAAAAAGTAAAGTTTAGATATGACAATGTCCCTGCCTTTATGGAGTTTCCAGTTAAGGGGAGAGGTAAGAAAAGCATATAATCCAGTCAAGGGGAAGGATGACACAAGCACTATAATCCACAATAATACATTATAAGTGCATCAGACAGTTATAGACATAGTGGTATTTAAAGTCCAAAGGGGAAGGTCATTAGGGATCTTATTATATTTGCTTGATTAGAAAGCCAATCTGGCTAATTCATACTGCAAATTGGAGGGGGCGTCACTTGGGGGAAGGGAGTGTTGTGGAATTCAGTTCATTTGATCTATCTTTGCTAATTAAATTAACCAGGTAACTGCCAAATCTCTGTTTCACTTTGGGCCATACAGAACTCACTGATGAATGTGTGGCTCAAAGGACTGAAGAGTCAGCTAAAGGATTCTTTAAATTGGATCCTGGATTCAGAAGACATATTAGAAGAATTTGTACTCACCGTCACTGTACTGGAATGCGAAAGCCATGGTGAGGTTTGCCCAACTCTGAAAGAAGTCAGAGAGTTCTTTGAAAGGGCACTGGGGAGACAGATCTGTGCACTTGGCTCTGCTCAGGCATGGACTCGTTGAGCAATGAAACTGGGCCCCAGGCCAGCTGTGGCATTGGAGGTTGAATGAGAAAATAGTAACCTATAGGGTATGAAGTAACCCTTGGCTCTGCCACAGCTTTTGGTCATGTTTCCTTTCAAAGCTTTTCAAAGCTTGCAGACCCTTGGGAATACTGTGCGTATAAGGTATTTGATTCACCAGAGAAGTGACACAGGCCACTTTGAGTAGTCTCACACACACACATCAAATACGGACTTTAAAAACTCTAAAGTACAATATGTCAGCTTATCATTATAATGATTATACAGAAATGGGGGAGATGCGCCTACTGATTTGATTGGAAAAATATTGGATGTTTCTTTAAGTAAAAGGGTGACAAAGACCGCATACCTTTTATGCTTTAGAAGCATCATTAAACCCAGGGAAGTATGGTATGATGGTAAGAATGTTGGACTTGGGATCCAGAGAAACCTGGGTGTGAATCTTGCCTTGGTTACTATTAGTTTTGAGATCCTAGACAAATGAATCCCTTATCTCTCTTGTCTTACTCTCCTGAAAAGGGATAATACCTGTAGTCTCTGTCTTAGAGGGCTGTGATGAAGGTTCAGTGTGGTAATGCACTTATAAGAACTGTGAGATACCGCAACATACTAAATACATGTTAGTTATTGTCATTGTAGCAAAATTAATTAAATGGAGCAGTTACCAAAGATAGACTTTTGGAACATCATGGCTAGGTAAGTAAAACTTCAGTCAGTCATCTAGTCCTTTGGTCTCTATAACATAACCAGCTTAAGTATCCCCCCAACTTCCACCTCCCACCCACAAATTGCCTGGTATTCTTAGCAATATGGTAAGAGTCCAAGTTTTCATCTTGGCCCTACTACAACTTTACCATGTGACCTTGGACAAAATTATTCAACTTTACAGTATAGAAGTCCACAGTACTAGTCTCTCTTGCCAAAGTCTATCAGAATGACAGTGAGGAATAAGTAAAATCAGGCATTTTGTGAAGTCAAACAGAGTGCTGTTTGTTCCTTCCTTGCTCCTGATTTTAAACTCTCTTCTCCCCTTTAGTTCAAGTGCCTGATGCCTCCTTAATTTTTCTTTCTTTCCTTTATTTTAGTGGGGGAGAAAGGGAATGGCAAATGTACTCAAGAGAGACTTTCTCCACATGTCATGAGCTAGCTGGTCTGTTCTAATATTCTTTACCTCTATTAGAGAATATAAGTCTTGTTCTAGAGTTCTGTTGATTATTTTAAAGAGAGACACAAAGAAAGCAATATTAATTAAACCTATTCTAGTGGGTATAGCACTGATGAATGAAATATCATCTGAAATTCCAAGGTATGACATCCCTTTAAAGAAAGGTGGTGTGATATAGTTGATAAAGCACCAGTCTTGGAACTGGGAAAACCTGGATTCAAGACCCATCTCTGACACCTTGGACAAGGTACTTAAGCCCTTAATGCCCTAGGCAATTCTCTAAGGATCTAAGTCTCAGATTTTGATTAGTAAGGGGAGTTTCCCCATCTGGCATCTACCAATGGAAATCAGAGGTCTGGTCCCTTTCACTATAATATAATGCAAAGGTCTCAAACTTGGGATAGTAAAACTCACATGTGAGAAAAAAACAAGATTAAAATGTAAGTGGAAAATATTTAACAAAATAAATAAAAACAAAATAAAAATATATAAATAAAATAAAATATTATAAAAATAAATAACACAGAGGATGTTAATTTGTGGTATCAATTTGTATGTACCCTGCAGGGATGCGCTTCTATTTCAGTTTGATACTATTGGCATAATGTGAAAGCTTGGCAACATGAACATTCAAGCTTTAAGGTAGCATAGAAACTCAGTAAGTGTTGTGTTTTGTTTTTTGAAAATGGTATGCTAAGAACTACAGAAAATATCAGGATAAGCAAGTCATGATGCTTGCCTTTGAAGATTTATATTCTATCCAAGAAGATATATACATAAACATATGCATACATATATGAGTAAATATGCACATATATATAGGCATATGTGTGTATATATATGAAAATAGCAATACTACAGACTATGCGAGTGCCCAAGAAAGATGCAGAAAAAGAACTTTAAAACTAGCACTGTTAGGGATTTCTTTTCAGTAGTGAATGAAACAAGAAGCAAGAGAAGAATGTGACATAAAGCAAAAGTAGAGTCATTATACTTGACATTGTACTGTGGCCTTTACCTCATAGGACTCGCCAGTGTGCAGTGTGGCAGGGTCACATATGGCCATCATAAGTGCTGATTATTCAGGGAGTCAGTTGATTATCCAGTTCAAATCATACTGACTGATTTTCCTTTTTGATCCTTTGGCTGCCCTTCTTTGGGCTATTTTCTTTATTAGTATTTCCAACAGAGAGCAGGTCAGGAAAGGGTGAGCTGTTGAAACTCAAATTAGTCAACCGCTGTTACTTGTTAGCAGCTGTTGTGATAATTTGGTAATGGTTGGAATTGTAAACAGATGAATCTATAGAGGCTTGGAGATTTTCTTCCACTACATCATTCCTTTCCCTAAGATAAAATATTGTAATTGAATGTGACTGGATTCACGGGATAGTAAAGAGTAGCCTATAGATATTATTATTCTTGACAGGCAACTCAGAAAGACGTTTGAATCTACAAGAGTGAAACTGAAGATGTCCGAAAAATAATCAGATTTGTTTTCAGAATTGGAGGAGGGCAAAGATGCCCTCTATTTTGAGTGTCTGGATTAAAATGCTATGCAAACGATAAAAAGATTTAGTACAATAGCATTGCATCAGGCCTCTTGCTTAGGTTAGAATCTGTTGGTTTGGCTTGCAAAATAATTGTTTTCTGGCCCATAGACAAAGAAGAAGAAGAAGTAGGAGAGAGGGAGGGAAAGAGAGAGGGAGGGAGTAAGGGGGAAGAGAGAGAGAGAGAGAGAGTGTCAGAACATTGTATTTGGATTTCTTTTTTAATATGCTAGCATCTAATTTTACCTTCAATGAGCTCAATTCTAATTTGAGATACATGGCTGCACATTGCTATATATCTTGAAATACATGCTACTGCGCATTCACGCACCAGCGCATTAGTGGATTCTTCATAGATTTTTTTTTCAAAATGTGTGCGGTGGTCTTTTAAAATACTGCATTTCAAGTAAGTAGGAAGTCTATAAAACATAACTAGGTTTATTCGGCCAGCCCACTTTTATCTCTAGTCTATACCCTCTTTGAATTTATTGTTCTTTCTCAAAAGAGAACACTGGCTTCCCAGAAATGATAAAAGCTGTTTCATAATGCTTTGAGAACTTGATGGCAGATACATAGTGATTTTAGCTACTGCAAACTTCATTTCCTATGTAGAGTGAGACCCTGGACTCATTCTTCCAGAGCAAGGCCAGTAACTTCTTTTCTTCAGGGTATGATGGACTTCAAGGTTTGGAGTGTATCTTTCCTAATGCTAGTTGCTGGAGGCATCATTCTTTTATGTTTTTTTCACTGTTAGCCACCAGTAATTGACCTAGGTCCATTTAACCTAACATCAGTTGGTTTTTACAAAGGGATGTTTACTGCAACAAATATCTTAGAGTCTTAGAGACAAATATCCTCTGTGGTATCTTGGTCCCAAAGGAGAGTGGGCTCAAACTTTGCAGGGGCTACTCTTGAAATCCATCCCACCTAGCCCACTTCTAAATGTGATGTAACCTCTCAGTGAGTCCCTATCTCAGCCACCACCACATAGGATCCCTCAGGTTATCCTTCTGAGTCTTGCGAGCCACAAAATCCACTACAAATCCACAAATCTACAAAATCTATAAGATAAGTCCCAATTCCTAGTCCTCTGCTTACCCACCTTTCTGACAAAGCCATAGCTCTCTGCCCTACTCCATTTAAAAGCAGAAAGAATCTAAATGACAAAGACAAAAACCACAGGAGGGTCGTATGATCACAGTCTGCACGTCCGTGGCTTGTTGGGAGAGATAAAGGCCCAAGACCTCTCTCTCCACTCAGAAGTTTACAGCCATCTAAGTCTTCACACTCGATCATAGCCAAGCAAGAAAGAGCCAAAGGAAGGAGACTCACTTTGGCTCATTACTGCCTTTTGAATGAACCTCAGTACCAGCTCCACAGCCAATCAACAATCTTTCTCTTCACCAAGTTAGCAGACTGGAACTAATTACAGAATGTCTGTGCATATTCCAGATATTCCATTATGTGTCATCATGCCTTTCTGGAAACAGTCTCCAACCTCTGCCACATGAGATTGCCTCAGCTGAGCCCAGGTTACATACTAATGATAGAATTTGCTGTTTGTCATGTTTCTAATGATGTGGATATCATGAAAGATGGCCATTGATTCATAAAATATTAGTTAGAAAGGACTTTAGTCCAAAGGAGATAGTCTAGCCAGCTCATTTTACAGATAAGGAAACTGAGACCCAGAGAGATTAAACGAATTTGCCTGAAGTTAGAGAGTCAGGTAATAGTGGAGCCAGGATGCAAACCCATGCCTTTAATTGAGGCCACAGGCTTCTACTGTGCCAACTTTTGACTGCACTGAATAGTATCCCTTAGCTTTGCAGTATTCTATTGCAGTCTTCACTCTGACCATGTATCTCACCAAAATGGTTCATTGGTCGTAAACAGGACAAGTGAGTTGGCATTAATGAATGCTTGAAAAATATCAAGAGTGTATGCCTCACTGAGAGCGTGCCAGTGATGTCATCTTTGTTTATGGATGGCATGGACACTGAATCATCTGTTGGCAAATTATCTGATTTTCAGTTTGGGGGTGGCCTTCCGTGCTTTTTAAGATTATTGGCATGGCATAATCTGCCATTGGGACAAATTTATTGACATTTCAGTTTCCTCTAATTTGAGTTTAGAAAAGCTCTATGAAGTCCACGCAAATAATCTTCTCTCTTGCTCGGGAAAGGTTTGAGAAAGGGAAAAGCTTGAGGAATGAAAGAGTAGTCTGCTCCTAGCAGAGCCTGGGTTATAGGATGGCATGGAGCAGGAAGAGAAAGACAAAATGGAGAAATTAGCCATTTAGCCCCTCCTGTGTTAGCATAACTTTAAGTAAATTACCAGAACTTCAACTGCATCTCTATTCACATTTAAGTATAAAAATAGATTCTATAGACAGTTATATTGGTTTACCATTTGGGATCAATCATAGCTCAGCTTCCCATCATTAGCATAAATAATGGATAGTTCATTATGATTTTTACTACAATGGAACAAATTTGGGTAACTACAGACTCGTGTATGTGCATATATGCATATATATATATATATAATGTACATTTGCATGTATCTCTTTCTTCTGGAGAGTTGCAAGTACTTTCTCTATTATTTCATGTATCTTTATGGGACAACATAAAAATTATATGTCATTATACCCATTGTGTTAATGATAGATTATAACAAATTAGTAATTTGGGGAGGTCTACAAGGACACATAACAGAGGTGGGTTTAGAATGCATATTTTGGGACTCTCAGTTGAATCCAATGGTTACCAGGAGGCACATGGATAGAGCACCCAGCCTGGAATCAGGAAGACCTGAGTTCAAATCCAGCCTCAGGCACTTACTAGCTATGTGACCCTAGGCAAGTCACTTAACCTTGTTTGCTTCAGTTTCATCTGTAAAATGAGCTGGAGGAGGGTGCCACAAAGAGTTAGGCTTGACTGAAATAACTGAACATTTTTTTGAATCCTATATACAATAGGCCAAACCTTGTAGCTTGGGTTATGAAATATTTAAAGGCCTAACTACACTATCAAAGATCCAGATGCAAGTGGCCCTACTATATGCTTAAATAGCTTTTCAATACCATTTCTTAACCATCAGTCTCTTATAGGTAAGGCCCTTTTAAGAAAATGGCCATTGGTTAAACAATCTGTGTCTACTGAAAATACGAGCAATTGCTTCCTTCTATTACTAGGATGTCAAAATACACATAATGGATCCTTTAATTATTGCTCACCAATTTTTTGTTAATATCTTTTTAGTCACTATGCACTGACATTTTGAAAAAAATCCAACATAACATTTAATTCTGAAATTAAAAAAAAATGGTAAAAAATGGCCAATTTAGTTACTCAGATAAAACTATTATCCTAAAGTTTCAAAAACCAGAATCTTCAAATATTTTTATGTTGAGAACTGCATAGCACTTCCAAAAACCCTACTGCTAAGGAAATGATGTATCACTTTCACTTTCATTATATGTTTTTAATCAGAGCGTGACTTCACACTAGACAAAGCGATGCTTTATGCATGGTCTCACTTGTTTTTGCTAAAATCTTTTGACATGATTAATTTTACTTTAATGCTTTTGTCTTGTTGTAATGGTGAGGATGATGGGTATAAACCAGGGCAAAAATACATGCTTTTCCATTATAATACCTCTGAGCATTAAAAAAAATATATTAAATGAAAGCAAAAAAAATCACAGGAGACTGGTCCGACTGGAATTAAATTTCTTGCTACCTGAACACAGAATACATGAGATTCAAAAAAATGATTCAGCCATTGTTTTTAGTTTTATTTTTGGTATTTCTTTTATAGCAGTTTATTCATCTGTATGATTGGAAGTGACGAGGAGGAGGAAGATTGTATCTTATAGCTTTCTGGCTATGCAGCGAATCCCTAGTTCCATTGCAGGGTTTTCCTTAGCAACATCCAAACCAAACTCTTAATTAATCCTCTGAAGGCTTATAGGGCAGATCCCAAACTATATTTACATGATGACACCTTTGGTTAATCACAGGCTAATTGAAACTTGTGCCAGCCTTTTAAAACAGGCTCCCATCACACATATAAAAGCAGACAGGGAGGGAAATGAACAGCAGAGCAGGATATGATGGGGATGCATCTACTGGAAGCAAAGCTCTCAGCCTAGTGTTGTACCAGCTTCTAGTCTAACATAATTGAATACAATGTCCTTTGTCAAGACAACAAAAAGCAGTTCTGTAGGTGATGTGAGAGGAAGATGGCAGTGCTGCATTCAACAAGTGGGAGACACTGTGAATAGTGGTAAAAAAGCATCGATTTGGCAGAGGCAGACAGTGTTCAGTTTTTATTATTATCTTTATAAATTCTACAGTTACATCTCCATATTTCTGTACATTTCTGATTGTCTTCCATACCTGTCTGCTTACTATAGTTGCATTATTAGAGTAAATTTCATTACAAGTAGCATTACAGTGAAAATCACCATAAAACAAAAATATTTCTTGATCACCGGCCAAATAGCCCATTTATTTCACATAATTATCAAAATAACAAAAGCACACAAAGTCAATGGATTTGGATTCTCTGTGGAATTTGGAGTAATAGGATTTGACTTTCAATATACCCTTTTGGTGAAAGGAAATGGAGATGTTTAGTCTGGATAAGAGATAACCTAATAGTCTTCAACTCTCTGTCAGGTGCAATGTGGATTGTATTTATTGTACTTGGCCCAGGGTGGCATCAATAGCAGCAGCTGCAAGAGCAGCAGTTCACATTTATAGCTGCTTTATGGTTGCAAAGAGTTGCATATGCATACACGCATACACAACATGAATTCTTAAAAACCATAAAGTTGATACAACATATAATTAATATCTTTTTAAACATGGAAATACTTGTAAGAAACAGGATTTGAATTCGGGACTTCTGAGTCACAGTGCTTTATGTTCATCATGATGCTTCCTAGGGCCATTTTGGTGGGGGTGGGGGAGTGAATAGATTTCAGCTCTATTGGAAAAAAAAATGTTTTTAAAATAAATCCCATTTCTAGGGACTGGATTTGGCTGCCTAGGTAGCTAGATAAGGAGTTCCTTATCACTGAAGGTGTTTTATGGTAATTATTATTGTTTGAAGTCATTTACAGAGAGGATCCATTATTTCATCTGAAATATGACCTGATGAGTTCTGACCAGAACCTTCTAGCTCTGAGATGCTATCATTAAGAAAACTTCTAAATGACAAAGAGACGTCACTTGAAGAATGATACCTTCAGTGTAGCCGCAACACTCCTTATCTCATTTTAGAAATATCGAGACAAATAATATCTTAATATAAAGCAACTTTACCTTTTCAAGTTATTTATTGTGAACTTCATCATCATCGTGGAGTCAGGAAGACCTGACTTAAAATCTGGCCTCAGACTCTTACGAACTGCTTGGCCCTATTTTCCTCAAAATGAGGTGGGGAAGGAAATGGCAAACCACTCTAGTATCTTTGCTAAAAAAAACTCCAAATGGGGTCACAAAGAGTCAGACATGACTGACAGCCATGTGGAGCAGTGTACAGAGCACAAATCTGAGTTCAAATCTGGCCTCAAAAATTCATTAGCTATATGACCTTGAGCAAGACAATTAACCCCCACCTGCCTCAGTTTCCCCAACTGTAGAAGATGAATAATAACAACACTTACTTCTTTCCAGGGCTGTCATAAGGAATAAACGGGATAATATTTGTAAAGTGCTCAGCAAGGGCTTGGCACCTAATTGGTGCTTAATGAATGATTTTTTTTTCCCTTCTCTTACAAACATCTCATTATTATAAAGAATATTAAAGAGGATTGAATAAGAAACTGAAATTGTTATATACTTTATTTTTAAGTATTTGTATATATACACACAAACACATAATTTAACAAGAGAGTAACTGCTATATTTGAACAATCATATCTTTGGAGCATTTAATTATTTTAATGAGCTAGGCACATTTAATTTTTGAGTGAGATAGTACCTGGGAAGACATGGTGAAAAGGGAAAGACATTTTACAAATGCATGATTATTTCTGCCTTCTTATACTATCCGACTAGGTCCTGGTAGTCATGGGGTAGCATAATTTCTTCCTTCTGGGCCTATTTCCTCACTTTCCAACAATGTCTTTTATGAAAGTCATCTTTTCAGTTTATTCACCTCTTCTAGTTATGTTTCAGATTATGCCCTAATGGGAAAGTGTAGGTTTTTTCCAGAATTAATAAGATTTAGATCCCAGAGACAAGTCTACTGGCTACCTTACACCTAAATTTCATTCAACTCCCTATCTCCATTTCCTTTTCCAGTTTACAGGACTCTGCTGAACATTAGCTCAGATCATTATTTCCTTGTTATTATATATCGTGAAGTTCTATCCTCTTCTATTTTCTATGTCAGTTCATAAATACTCACTAAAATACTTTATTCACTGTACTATTAGTTACTTATTTTTAACCTAATTCACAATGTACTTGTTCCCTTTGCAATCCTCCTTGGCATAAAGGGGAAAAAAGTCTTCTGTCTATATCTAAAGCTTCCTGGATTACTCTGGATAATGTCAATGAATGTCTGAGTCTAGTTTTCAGATGGGTTTCTACTTACTTGGTTGCTGGAAAAAAAAGAGAGACTCTCCATTTGATGAGTCTATCCCAATTTAAACTCCCCTGCCTTGGATCTTTACTCTTTGGGGAATGAATGAATAAATGAAAAATCTTTTCTTCAGAATGTGTTTTGCTAAACAGCTTGCTAAGAACTAGGCATACAAATAGAAAAGTGGGACAGTCTCTGCTCTCTAGGAACTCAAAATTCTAATTAGAGAGTTCAAGTGCCAGGCAGGTAAAAGGACCCAATAGTCTTAAGGGTATAGACCCCAGGCAAAGGCAAGGGCCCAGGGCTGCATAGGGTACATGAGCAGGTCAGATGTCAATGACTGAGGGTCTGAAGGGTATACTTGCAATATAGGTGGTAAAGGCTTTTTGGTCTTCCATCTTGCCAAAAATACTGTATTTGGTAACTTCCTGATCAGTGTGAGTAATCTTCTGAGGGAGATGAAGAGAAAGAGACTAGGGGAAGAGGTAATCCACCCCCATTGGGAAAGCTTGTGGACTTAAGGGATGAAGTAGAGTCCAGGAGGAGAAAAGAAAGGATGCATTGACAGAAAGGGAGTACATTGCCATGTCCCATGGTGCATGCCCTTCCTAAGCACTCTGGGTGGGATCTGGGGATGGAATCTAGATTGGACAAGCAATTTAGGACTCCTGCTACATGCTACTCAAGCCCCAAACTTGATATGAGTAAAACAATTGCCCATAGAGTTTTTTAGCCTATGCATAAAGACAGTTATGTCCCCTTATTTACAATGCATATGTATGACCACTAAGAACAACCATACCTGTTTGTTTACCCAACATATTTTCCTCTATTTGTTGGGGTTGGCTGGGGAAAGGGCAGAGAAGGAAATTGTCCGATAGAATGCATATAACTTTCAGGGTATCTTGACCCAGGCTAAACCCTCCATTTATGTCTTTAATGCCATCCCTCCCCACCTCCTGTAGATGATCATTGATTACTACCATTATCTTCTTTGCACCATGAGTATTTTTCTTTCTCCATAGGCTCCTTGCTCTTGACCTACCTTGGTTCAGTTTTTTCTCTTTTTTCCCTCCAGCCCTATTTCTCTTATTTCTTTTATCGCCAAACTCCACAGAAGAACCATCTACATTTTTTCCCCTTACCATTCAATCTTTAATTCTTCAAGACTTGCTTTTCTTTTTTAACACTCTACTAAAATGATTCTTTTAGTCATCAATGACCTCCTAATTCCAATTATCTTTTTTGCAGTACTCACCCTTCTTGACTTCAGTTTGGCATTTGATGCTATTGATAACACCCTCTTTTTTCAAACTCCTTAGCTTCTGATTCCAAATATTCTCTGTTCATCTCCTATCTCTGGCCCCTCCATATCTCTCATTTATTTACTTTTTTTTTTCCCTTTTTACTTCCTTAAAGTTGTAGTTTCATCAACAAGCATTCATTAAGCTCCAACTATGTACAAGGCCAGGGGTAAGGAACCTTCAGCCTTGAGGCTACATGTGGCCTTCTAGGTCTGCGAGTATGGCCTTTTGACTGAGTCCAAGTTTTACCGAATACATCCTTTTATTAAGGGAATTTGTTCTGTGAAGTTCAGATCAGTCAAAGGGCCGTGCTTGAGGACCTAGAGAGCCACATGTGACCTTGAGGCCACAGGTTACTCACCCCTGTGCAAAACATAGTGCTAGGAAATGAGAATGGGAAGACAAAATCTAAATAGTGCCTACTCTCAATGAGTTTACATTTAACTAGAAAGGTATCAAATACACAAAAAGAGGTAAGTACAAAAATACAGTAAATAAAAAGTAATTGGATTAGACGTTAACATTGTGGATCAAGGAGAAAACACATGTAACTTATGAGCTAAGTACTAAAGAGCAGAGGTAGAGAGGGAGAGTATTCCAGACACAGTGACCAGATAATGAAAAACACAGAGATGCAAATGGCTAATTCAGTTGGAGTGTGGGAGTGGGAGTAAAGAGAGGTAAACCTGGAAGGATAAGCTTGAGGCATTAGGGAGCCAATGAAATTTCTTGAACAGAGAAGTAATATGAACAGGACTTAGGGATATTGCTATGCCAGCCATATGGAGAATAGTCAGATTAGAAAGGAGAGACTGGAAGCCAAGAGACCACATAGGAGACTTTTGCAACAGTCCAGTGATGATGAGGGTCTCCACTAGAGTAGTGTCCATGTGAGTAGAGATAAGGGATGGATGTGAGAGATTTTGTGGGTGGAATTCGACAACATTTGGCAACTGTTTGGTCATGGCGGTAAAGGAGAGAGAAGAGTTGAGGTTGACTCCAGTGTTGAAACCTGAATAACTGGAAGTATGGTGGTATCCTTGACGATGATAGAGAAAGATAGGAAAATAGTTTTACCAACCAGCCCACTAGGGAAAAAATGTATGCATGTTATATTTTCAGGTTTAAAGTGCATTATTAACATTTTCTCCATCACTTTGTTAGGTTTAGAAAATCAACAAAACAATAAATCAAACCTGCATTTGCAGCTTTTGCTAGTTTCCAAGGTAAAAATGCTCAGGCTGAAAATTTAACAGCTGCTTTGGGAGAGTCAATTTGAGCTGTCTCCACCATACTGCCGTCTATAATATTTTGTTTGTACCTCTCTTAGTCCCCTTTCACATGCTCCCTAATATCATAATTATACTTAGCATAGGAAACGTACCTTATCTGGTCCCTTATCAGATTGCAGTTTTGATAAGGGCAGGGATCATATTTGATTCTTCTTTTGATCTCCCACAATATGAATAGTTGTGCCATTCCTGGCCTAACCCTGGATTGGGTTTGGAGGCCTCTTCCCCCAAGAAACTTAATTTTCTGAACACTAAGGCTACTTTGTCTGTCCCAAGTCATTGAAGCAAGACTACAGTCCTCCAGCACAACACAACTGGGTCCTGGGACAGAGAAGTGATTTCTTGATTGGTAAGGGTAGGTCTATCAACCCTAGCCCTATTTAAGGACTGGATTTGGAGGCCCCTTCTCTACCATGGGAACCTACTACTCTGGAGTTTACTGTTCCTCTTGTCCAAAGTACTGAATCAATACTAGAGCAAGAGGAAGAATAACTGCTGAACCTGGGTTTGGGGTAGACCTGAGATCAAATCCTGGGTCTGCCACTTATCCTCTGTGTGTCCTCTGACAAATCCATTAATCTCTCTGATGCTGTTTTGTAACGTGAGAGTTGGACCAGGTGACCTCAGAAGTCCTTTCAAATTCTAAATCTATATTTCACAAACCCTGAGCACCCTTGAAAGTGGGAATCTCTGCTAATACCAAGAAGCCACCATGCTTCCATTACCCACCCTTTCCTGGATTCTCCCTCCCTGAACCCAGGAGGTGCAAGCTGCTGTCCTGCTTTTGTTCCTCAGAAAGTCTTGATGGCCTCTTTGCTCTAAAAACTATTGGCTAAAACTTGCTGCCTTGGTTGAAGATTGCTCCTCCTCTACCCATTGTCACTAAAGAAATGCCAATAGCCCTTCAGTGCTGTTCATTTGGTAAACTCATATGCATGGCTGTTTATTTGTATATGCGTGTGGCTTCTACGGTGTAAGTGATGTCCTAGCCCAATCTGATCTCTCATTTCATGCATTAATTCAATTCAGTAGTTTAAGTAGTATTTATTAAGTGCTTACTCTGTGAAAGGAACATACCCTTATAAAGATAAGATGAAAAACAGTCCCTGTACTCAAGGAGTTTACAGAGATATATAGACATATGTGAATATATGTGTGTCTATATTTATGTATATGTCTATATATATATACATACAAACACACAGATATGTTGTGAGAAAGATACAGAGACACAGAAAGACTGAGTATACACTGGGCTATATATTATATATGTATATACATGTGTATGCGTATGTATATGTGTATACATGCATCTGATATTCATTTAATACACATGCACGTGTAATGTATGCGATGTGTGTGTGTATGTATATCGTATGTGTGTATATAGCAGGTAGGTGGCACAACGGATGGAAAGAATCATCTTTCTGATTTCAAATCCGGCTTCAGACTAGCTATGTGACCCTGGGTAAGTCACTCAGCCCTGTTTGCCTTAGCTTTTCATCTATAAAATGAGCTGGAGGAGGAAATGGCAAACCACTCTAGCATTTTTGGGAACAAATGGGATCACAAAGAGTCAGATATGATTAAAACAATTGAACAGCTATATGTGTGTGCATACATATGTCAGAAGATCTCAGATCAAGGACCAAGTCTGCCTTTACCAGCTGTGTGGCTATAGGCAAACTACTTCCCCTCTACTGGCTTCACGTTCTCGTCTGGAAAATGATGTAATCACACTTCCACCACCTACTTCAAAGAGTTATTATGAGAAAGAGACTTTGTAAATTTTAAAGTTGCAAATAAATGACTCTTTCTATTATATATGTAATGTATATACAATGTAATGTAATATAGAAGCTTATATATAATATAATGTAATATAGAAGCTTAGTCTTTGGAAATGGAGTTCGTACTGAAAGAAGAATTAAAGACAATCCAAGGTAAAAAATAAATAAATATAGGAAAAGGAATTATGAGGGAGGGGAAAAAAGAGGATATAGGGATTAGAAAAATAAATAGCCACTGGTATAAACTTATTTGTCAAATGTATAATTTCCTTCTATCTTGTAACTAGTTGAAGATCCAAGAAAGGGCATCATGCTAGGTGTGGACATTATTTTAGCTCACAGAATGCCTTCACTTCCAATGGACTTGTTATACATTCTGTCAGCCTTCTCTGTGCTCCCTCTCTTCTGAGCTTCATGGTTTTGTTGGTCTGTGTGCCCATACATATTCATATATAGAGGGAGAGGCTTTGGATTAAAGGTCTCAGATTGTTTCCTCTTGAGCGTGGGATGCCAAGGCATTCCTTGGCCTGTGGAATATTGGCAAACCTCAGGTCTCCTGTTCCCTATCCATTCATAAATTTGTGTAAAGTTCATCATTACAGTAATCATTCATTTTACCAAATATAATACAATGGTCCCTTTTATGCCGGCATAAAAATTTCTTGAGATTAAATTAATTCTTTTACTTTATAGCTTCGACTTTTTAAAAAGTGATAAAGCATCCCTTTGGTCTTTATTCTTGTCAAAACCAAAGGCATTTTCCCCACCTGAATGATAATCAGAAGATGTATGTGGAGATGAGTTGAAGGGAGATTTAATCTTTATTTCTTTCAATTTTATCATTAAATTTTTTGAGGTTTGACATCCTGTGTTGTTATTTGTCGCATATGTATGTAAATGTGTTCATAGATTTAATTCAGAGAACAATTCATGGTGTGTCTCATAATTTATATGTATCTCTAATATCCAATTCATTGGATAATCTCAGCATCAGGGTTTCATCTTCCGTGCCTTACTCAAGCTGGTTTCAGCACTGCACTGTAAAGCTTGAGCAAGCATGGACGCGATATTAAAGAGAAAGCCACAGCACTCTCTACCAGCTACTGTCGATGGACTGAATAAACTTTCTGAATCTGTGGGGGAATGATTAATTTCCCTCATGTGCCTTAAGAAAGGCAGGTAAGAAAAGAAATAAGCCTCTTCTTCTATAAAGCCTTGTTTTCTTTTGAATGAGATTTTATTTAAATATTTGGATGAGAGCCAGTGTGGTGTAAAGAGGGGAGAGAAAGAGTAGGCCTCTGAGTTAAGAAAACTTGAGTTCACACTGGCTTCAAGTACTACCTCTGATGTATGCTGGCAGCATGACTCTAGCTAGTCACGTGCCATGGGCAACTCTTTGGGACTACAGCACCGAGTAGATGCTAATTTTCATTGATAGAGAGTGTCTTCTTGCTAAGAGGGTGTAAACAATTATGCTGATACTTTGAAAGAATTTGTGATTGGGTCTGTCTTCTTTAATGAACAAGATTTAGTCACTTATGAATCCAGAGGTCTCAATCTGCTAATTCAGGAGATTAACAAAATGGTGTCAATGAGGCCAAAATTGGGAGTTTTACTGCCTCAGTAAGTCATCTAGCTTTATTACAGAAAAGAAATTTCTGCTTCAATTCAGTTCAGTTCAGTAAGTATTTATTACACATCTGCTTTGCACAAGAAACAGGTTTAGACACTGAGGATACAAAGACAGAAAAAAACAGCACCTGCCCTCAAGGAACTCAAATGTCTTGCTCAGGTCTTAAAGCTACATTCTGCATGCTGGCTAGCTACCTCACAAAGGCAAACCATTAGTAATAAGGGGATGAGAGAGAAAGAAATAAGACATGACCACTATCAAAAAAAGTTCAGAGCAATTGTTCTGCTAATGGGTCATTAGCATCACTCACCCTTATTCAAATACTTGCTGGCATTTAGAGTATTTTGAGGTTTGCAAAAAGGCTTTTCATTTATTTTTTTCCTTTTAACCTCATAACAACATTATGAGATGATAATCCCTATTGTATGCATAAGGAAACTGAGGCCCAGGGAGGTTACATGACTTGCCTATGGTTACAGAGTAAGCAAATCTAAGAGTTAGCATTGAGGTCAAGGTCTCCCTGAGCCCAAGTCTACTACTCTATCCATGAGACTAAGCCCTCTCCATCATTTGTGCTTCTGTCGTGGAGAATTGGGGTGGGGGAAGTAGGGAGGGGAGAGAAAGAGCCACCAAATAACGAATGTAGCATTCCAAAGTCAATCCTTCAATCTCATTTGTATAGGGTAAACAGGATATTGCTTAGCAGATAGCTCAGTCTTCCACACCCAAGCAAATAATTTCCATTCTCACCTTTGACTCTGAGAGAAGAAAATATAACTTAGTACTGACAATAGAATACCGTGGAAGGTCTGACGTGCCCATGGCACGTGACTAGCCAGAGTCATGCTGCCAGCATACATCAGAGGTAGTACTTGAAGCCAGTGTGAACTCAAGTTTTCTTAACTCAGAGGCCTACTCTTTCTCTCCCCTCTTTACACCACACTGGCTCTCATCCAAATATTTAAATAAAATCTCATTCAAAAGAAAACAAGCCTTTATAGAAGAAGAGGCTTATTTCTTGGTGTTGTAATCCTTTCCTTAAAATAATTATATTGATGATCTTTTGTTTTTATACCAGCCTGTTTCTTCCCTCGTGCCTCTCAGAGAGCCCTTCTGTATTACCAATAATAAAAAGGTAGGAAGATAAACACTCCAGCCTACTAATATCAAAAAAGCCTCCCCAGAGGAAGTATTGCACAACCTTAGTTCTTTTGTGAATAGGGATGGTTTTGTTCATTGTATTTGTATACAATGTATACAGTGCCTGGCACAGGTAGTGAACACTTACTACATATTTGCGGATGGCTTGATTCAGGTACCTTCTCATGTCTCTTCTTTGGCACCAAATTTGGCTGTTATTATAACATAGCATTTAATTTCAATTTTATTCTTTTCATGTATACTGTTGTAGTCATTGTTTACATTGTTTTTCTGGTTTTGTTTTTTCACTTTGTATTGGTTCTTATAAGTCTTCCCACTTTCTGTTTTCATCATAGTCTTAATTGCTTACAGCACAATAGTATCTGCTTTATTCATATAATACAACTTCTTTAGCCATTACCAAAGCAATGGGTACCTCCAACTCTTTGATGACACAAAAGCTTGTGCTTTTGTGTAAACATTAAAAGAAAACTGTTTATGAATACAAGCACTTTCTATCCTTGACTTCCTTGGGTTACCCGTCCACTACTGGGACCTCCACTTTATAGACTATGGAATCAAATGGGCCAAAGCTTAAAAGATTTCCATTCTATAATCCCTTTGTCAAAATGATTCTTGAACCTGAGCTTCATGGTTTTTAGTGTTTTTGTAATTTTTTTATTTTTTATAACAATCCAATCCTAAATAGATTTTAAAGTTTGGGGAATCATGTTGTATCTTATTATTCATTAGCACACAGGAAAAACAGTATTTAGGTAGTCCTTTTAAGGTTTGCAAAATGCTTTATAAATATTAGATCTCATTTTGTCATTACAACAGTAAGCACTATTATTATTCTTATTTTATAGATGAAGAAATTGAGGTAGACAGATTTGAACACATCTTACTGACAGTCTCAGTATTCTATCTACTATACCACCTAGCTTCCTCTAAAAACACTCTATTGTGGGAAAATTCCACAATAAAATATTAGCCAGAGTTCTTCCTATGGCTGATTATCAAAAATATATTTTTTTCCAAAACTGTGATACTTCAGCAGATCTTTGATCTTCCTGGTATGGGTGTGCCTGTTACCAGTACAGATTGAAACCTATCCACAGCCACCCTCTGTGATTCTCACCAATGTCTTTCCAGAGATCTCTCACATTAATGTATAGAGGCCTCAGTGGATGTGGTATCAATAAGGATCATGTTGTTAGAAAAGTGCCTTGTAAAACTTAAACTGCTGTAGAAATGAACTATTATTACTTCAAGTAAGTTTGGCTAGCTTATATCCCCAAAGCAGAACAGCAAATGATGTCAATCTAACAAGCATCATTTTCTAAGGGTAGTAGACCTTGCTCTCTCTATCTCAGGATTTCTAAAGGTGCAGAAAAGGTTACCCTCAGATAGTCTTCTGGTGGATCACGTGAGAGTTTTGCATAATAATACAGTAGGCATGATGAGTATTAATGGTGTAACCTTTGTGTTGGAGACTCTTGTTTACAAAGATTCCAGGTATGCAATGGGAGATTGTTTGACTCTCTTGGTTTATAGTCAGAGTGGTGCTGAAGAAAGCTCATATTAGCTAAATTTTCAATGTGAACATGTATACTTCAGAAATCAGCAAATGCTACAATTCAAGGCTTCATTTTAGTTTTATTGATTATCTAAACCTAAGAAAATGATGGAGAAAATATTAATAATGCAGTTTAAACTTAAAAGGGTATAGTGTATACTTTTGGGGAGGGGAACTCCCCCAAATATTTACCAGCACACCCTGACTTATAGCATCTGTCCAAAAGTTTGTGACACTGTATATAGATAGTGCCTCCCAATATACTGAGGTCAAACCCATATTTATAGGTACATAATTAATCATATTACAACATAAGATAATATTTGAGGAAATAAAAGTGGATAAAAATTATTGAATTTGCAAAACTATTTGTCCCCAAAATATGTGTAAATCATAATAATTACTTAAATTTCCATGAGTGAAGACTTCTTTGGTGAAGGCCCATTTCCTTAAAGTCCTGAATGAGCTCCCTGTCCCCAGAACTGGGAGACATATAATAATCTTGCTTGCAGTTTCTCCTTCTTCCTGGTACTCCTGGTTCCATAATCCATCCATGATTTTCTCAGGCCAGCCTGGATAGTCTTCTATACCAGAAGTGGTATAGTGGGCTCCAGTTTTTTTTTTTAATTCAGCATCCAATATATTTTTAAAAATTTAGGATGAAACCCCAACATGTATATATTTTTGTATGTCTTATATACATGTACCTCTATGCTAATAAATTATGTACATTATAAAACATAAACAAAAATAGAAATTTAGAAGATGAGATCAAGAAATCAACACCATTTAAAACAGATTTTGCTTTTGTATTCATTGCACAAAAATAGTCTTGCTTTCAACAAAGCATTACTTAATCATGTTACCAAAACATTATTATTTAATTACAGGTATGTTTATTTCACTTCTGCAACATCTGTCATATAGGTCTCTTTTTTTCCTCAGACACTGCCGTGATCCTGGTACATGCCTTTATCACTTACCCCAGGACTATGACAATAGCTTGCTGGGTGGGTCTGTGTGCCTTAAGTCTCTCTCCACACTAATTCTTCCATTCAGCCACCAAAGTGATTTACCCAAAGTACAGATCTGACCCCATCACATCCCCTGCTCAATAAACTCTCAGTGATTCACCATCCCTCAAGAATCAAATACAAAATACTCTTCTTGGCATTCAAAGCCTTTCATAAACTAGCCCTCTCCTATTTTTCCAGTCTTCTCATACCTACTTCCCACTACATACTCTTCAATCCCGTAACACTGCCCTCCTGACTGATCCACAAACAAACACTCCAGTTCTCCGCTCCCCTGGCTATCTCCATGCCCAGAATTCTTTCCCACCTCAACTCCATCAACTGAGTTTCTGACTTGCTTTCAGAATCATCTAGAATTTCATCTTTTGTAAGAAGGAATTCCCAGGTCCTCTCAATTCTGATGCCTTACCTCTGTAATAATTGTTTCCTATGTATCTGCTATATAACTTTTATGTTATATGTTTCTTTGCATCTTGTTTCCTCATGTGGATGGTGAGCTCCTTGAGGGCACTGTCTTTTGCCTCTTTTTACATCCCTAACATTTAGCACCTATTGGATGCTTAATAAATATTGATTTATTATTGATTGATTAAATATTATTATTGATTAATTAAATTATTTCTAATGAGAGTAATGTAACCAAAAAATGCTTCTTTATTGTTGAAAACCTTGGTTTAAAACTTCGTAATATGAAGCTCCCATTACGTTGATACCTGGCTTTAATGATTGCTGTTTCTTTAAAAAATAAAAATATTTCACAAAGACAAGTAAACCAAATGAATTAATTGCATAATGGCTACACTAACTAAATCTTGCTGCTAATTTTTCAGCATCGTCCAACAATACTGCAAAGGCTTTTGCTGAAATTTGCTTAGTAAAGTCACTGCTTCCCTGATGTCATTCAATTTTTTGTTTTGTTTTTGCAAATTTAATTCAAAGGTGTTGCAGTTTTAGTTTTAACAAATTCTTCAAAATCCATGGAACATCTTTGTAACATTTTAAACAGGTTAGAAAATTATTTTCAAAATTTTTTTAATATGAGAATATTATTTATGTGTGATTGATTTTCATCATTCTGGTAAAAAAATGTTTAGTTCATTAAATGTCTTTCTGAGCATGACTCCTTGTATGTTATCAGTTAATTTATTAAGGCACAATACATACTTACTGTGAGTTTCATTGTTAACTGTGAAGAATATAAATGCAGATTTTGGATAATCTCTTGACAATTTTTCATTTTATTTTGGCTAACTTCTTGTCAGATTTGATTAGATATCCTTGTTTTTAGTCTGGTAGTGTGGCTGACAAAGAACTTGTACAGAGAACAAGAGAAATCACTTCTGCCATTTTCCTGTTGTTTCCCTGTGCTCATTTTATTATAGTGTTTTTCAACCTGTGATTTCTTTTCAATAATCTTTTAAAGATACTTCTGCATTTTGTTAACATATGTTTAGTTATATCTTGAGAATATGAATCTTGTTCACTGGGTGTAGGTAAACTGCAGTGTGTCCAGTGGTACCACAGAAGGATGATTTACATCAGACCTTTCTTTCTGAATAAGTAGCAATAACAAAATATGTTAATTAACATAAATTTAGCATGTATACACATGTACTTATATGTGTATATTTATAGACATATGATCAATATATTATGTATAATCAATATTGTATATAACCATATGTCAACATATGATCAGTATTATAATTGTCATGATACAAGAGTCGGGGCACTACTTTTTGTACTGTAGAACGGTGCTATAGAACTCCATTTTTCTCGTGGGATACCTTGCATATTATATGTGGCACATGGTCTTGCAACGCACAAATTAGTGAGGATATATCAATATCAATCTGTACGTTAAATATTATTAAAGCTGAATTTCTTTTTTAATTTAATAATAGAGAAAGCCTAATATTTTCTTCCAGTTCCTTGGTGTACCATCTTGAGTATACGTGTGTGTGTGTGTGTGTGTGTGTGTGTGTGTGTGTGTGTGTGTGTGTGTAAAACACTCTTTAGACCAGTGCTCTATATAGTTCTCTAATCTTTGGGTACATACATCCCCGTACAAGATGAGGGCAGAAATGTTTCTTGGGTCCCTTTTTTCCACCCTTTGACATTATCTTCCCACCAATCCCATCCTTTTCCTTTTTCTCTCACTGTACATATTTCTTATGGGTAGATACTTTATTTTCCCCAGTTAATCTAATGTAGCACAGTCTCTAGGATCATTCTCCCCACTCACACAGGACTGGCAGATCAGATTTCTAGAGGGTGGCTACTACTTCTTCCCTTTGGATTACTTATTTTGAGCTTCTTATTCCCCTGGATTAACCCTGAGGGGTTATGGCTTTTATCGTTCACAAACTCCCATCTGGTATATTCTCCAGTTAACATCTCCCCAGTAGCCGTTAATCAATTAACATCAATTCTGTACAAACGAATATTTACTGAAAATGTAAAGCAAGTACCAAAGTACAGCATCTCCCCAAATGAAGAGGCACTCACTCGTTCCCTCCAGAGAATGGACTCAAATTAAAGTAATTGCACACACACTCACACACACACAGACACACACACACTGGAAAGGTGGAACTTTCTAGCTTTGAGAGTCCTTTTCTCTCTTGATGGATATAGCACAGCCAGTGGATTCATGGATTAGTCACTTTCTTGCCCATCTGGGCTGACTCCTTGCAGACTGGATAAAACTTCTCAGCGCCATCCTATGGTCTCTTCAATCAGACACAGCTCATGTTGCTACCGGCTCCAAGACTGATTGCTGATGGAACTTCTGATGGCTTTAATGTATCTCCTATCTCAGTGGCTGTCCAGTGGCTCCCATCTCAGCATACTTGTGAAGATCAAAAAGGAAGAAATATGGCAGCAGTAGAAGCACCATGTGTTTATGGACATATGGCTACAGGGTATGGAGACAAGGAAGCCAAAGCTGTTGCCTTATATATATATATATAGCTGTTGCCTTATATATAGGAAACACTTGTCCATGCCCTAAAGTGGAGAGAAGGGCCCCTCCATTATATGTTCCTGGAAGCAGGTTCGTCAAGTCTCTGTGTGGTTTAGAACCAGGCAGGTCATATTACATATTATCTAAGGACTGAGCCCTCATTGTCCAGTTCCTCATTAAACTAAAGGCAAAAGGAAGGGGTCAATTAGCAAATAGCTCAGCATAGTTTTCATTGTATTAAGTGGTTCCCAGGCTATATGACTAGTACTAAAAGGGAACTCACATGTGTCTTGAAAGTTCCAAAAGGTCTTTACATTGTGAGGGTGGTAGTGAAAGTCTTCCTTGGCATTGTTTTGGAGATTATTAAAATAAAGTAGATAAAAAGATAACTCACCTTTCTGTCCTGCTTTAAGTTTTACAAAGTGCTTTCCTCAAAACAATCCTATTGATAATGCAAATATTCCAGCTTTGTAAGTAGAGATTCGTAAAGGTGAAGTCATTGCCAGGTCAGTGAATCATGGACCCTCACAGACTGCCATTAGACCTATACACAAGTACATTGGCTCTCCAGCTCTCAATTATACACCTATTGTAAGGGGGAAACTACTACCTCCTGGGGTAGCACATTCCATTTGGATAGCTCCAATTTTAAGGAAATTTTTCCTTACATCACACCTGAATCCTCTTTGCAGCCTCCACTCCAAGTTTGGTCCTCTCTGGCCAAGCACAACAGGTATAATTCCTCTTCCAAATAACAGTCCTTCTAATACATGAAAACATTTATCATCTCCACTCAACCTACCCTAGCTGTCTATTTTCCAGGGTAAGCATGCCCAGAATTCCCTCCCCTGATGCTCATATGGTACAATGCCACCCTTGTCTAGTGGCCCTACCTTCTATGTGGCACCCAGAACTAAATCCAGTATTCAGATATGGTCTTTCCAAGGGATCCCCAAGAGGGACTCTTACTTCCCTAGACCTAGACACTAAATTCTCTATTATTGCAATTTAGTAGTGTAGTAGTTTTGGGTTTTTTTCCATAACCACATTGTTGATTTACAATGATCTTGTAATTCACTAAAACTATCAAATTTGCCTTCCAGTCTTATGCTTATTAAGTTGATTTTTTTAACCCAACTATAATACTTTGCATTTGTTCCTATTAAATTTTAGCTTAGACACAGACCAAAGTTCTAGGCTATAGAGTTCTTTTTGGATGCGAACTGTCAATGTCTTAGCTCCCAGTTTTTTGCCATCTGAAAATCTGATAAGAATGCCATCTGTACCGTAATAGGCACAGATAAACATTACAGATGAGGATATTAACAATACGGGGTCCAGAACCAATCCCACTGGTTCTCCTCCCAACCAGCTTGACATCAAACCATGAATAACTTCCTTGATTGATTCTTGTAAATTGACATAACTATGCTGTCTTCTCACCTACATCCCTTCATCTTGTCCACTAGAATCTCATGACTGAATCTGTTAAATTCTAGATTAAAATCTAAGCAAACTCTTTCTGTAACATTTCTTCACTCTAGTAACCTTGTTTAAAAAAAAGGAATCAAGTTAGGCTGGCATGACCTGTTCTTGATGAAGCCATGTAGTCTCTGTGACCATCACATTCATTGGTTTATAGTTTGGAGTTTCTTTTTTCTTTCCTTTTGTGAAAACTGATATCTGCCCTTCTAAATTCCTAAAATGCCCTCTCCCATTCTTCAAGATCTGTCACCTGTCACTGACAATAGCTAAGCAATCATATTCATTAGTTCTTTCAGAAGCCAGGAAGCATAGGGTTCTGTAGGGAGTGTTCTGGTACACTGGCACACTCAGGTCTCACTATGTATATCTCAGGGTCTTGAGGGGTAGGTAGTTCATCCTAGCCTGATGACTTGAACTCCCCAAGGGAAGGTAGGCAGCTTTTTAAATTTATCTTGGGATTTGCTCTTAGACATTTTGTTGTCTATGCTTTGTTGTATGTAGCAGTCTCAAAATTATTTTCCCTGGTTAAGATGAGAAATAAATAGAAGTTGAGTACTTCTTTCTTCCTTACTGATTGGTGTAATTCTGGAATCAGATGACTTGGTTCTTATTCCACCTTTGATTCTTATTATCTATGTGACCTTAGGCAAATCAGTTAACATCTTTGGAACTCAGTTTCCTCATTTGTGAAATGTGGGGGTCGAACTGGATCATAGTTAGGTCTGTGATTTTGTGCTTCATCTCATCCACCCCAAGGCAACAGCCGTATCCATTGGTTGATCTCTTTTCTCTAATATGGCTCTTAAAAAATACATTGTTTTGTTACTGACTTTTCAGTCTCACCTCCTTCTGAGCTTTATCACCCCAGCCAGTTTTACAAAACTATACTTTTATGTTCATTTTCCATTATGTCCATCATTGCACATGTATCTTTCAAACCTAAGTTGATCAACGTGTCCAAATCAGCCTTGTAAGTAACTTTCTTCTCATTAGAGTTATTTCTCTTTGTGTTAATTGATCCACAAACATTTATCTAATTCCTACTTTGTGCCAAGACTGTGCTAGTTGAGGGTCTTCAGAGTTTCATTCTTGAAAGTTTATCATCTCTCTTTGGTGAATGTATGTGTTCTCTAAACATTTGGGTCCTATGTCAAATATATTCCTCTCTATTACATTCTAAGATGAAAGTCACTTCTTTCCATTGTTTTTACTCTAGAAATCAGCTACTTCTTTTTGGTGATAATCAGGTCCAGAATGTATTTCCCTGTTTTGGACTCTCTACCTATAAAGGCATGAATTTATCATTAAACCAAACAAGGAAAAATGTATATATGCATATTTGTATGTGTGTGCATGCATGTATAATCAACCCTTGTTAGGGGTCACTTGATCTGTGGCAAAAAGCCCATCATTTTTGTATTTTAATCCAGGAAATCCATAACCTTTTATTAAACATAATCTTAACTTACAGTTCCCTTCTCAAATCTACTTTTCTTTACTGAAACTTAAATTCAGTTGCAAAAAAATTATGAAAACATTATCTGTATCCCTAAGATTTTCAGTTTCCTGCCCAAGATTTCATAATCCATTATCCAAGATTTCATGATGTTTTCTAGAATCTTTCTGGCAACACTAGAGAATACTCATTAAGTTTCACAGACGTTGGGAAATTCTCCATGTTACTCTGTATACCTATCCCAGGAGACTAACAGACTCCTCTCTTGTTAGTGTTATGTGAACCAATAGCTGCCCAAATTCCCTTCAGTAGACAGTCATTAACCATTGGCTTTTTTTTTCTCTGAACCTTCCTGGATTATTTCTTACCACATATGATGCAGGTCTCCTAATTCTAGTGCTCCTCAGAGATGCATCTCAGTACAGTAAAAACAATACTTACCATGAAATCCCAAAAGACCTGTGTTCTAATCCTACCTTGAACATTGTTGGTTATGAGACCCTGGGCAATAATTCACTAAATCTCTCTAAGTCTCTATTCCTTCAACTTAAAAATCAGCATAATTATACTGGTAGTAAATACCTCATGAGTCTATTGTGCCATTCAAATGAAATATCTGCAAAAGTGCCTTACAAGCTTTAAAATACCAAATAAATGTTAGATACTATCTTTCCACTATATTACACTGGTATAATAATAATGGTGATGATAGCTAAGTTTATAAACACTTGCTATGTGCTAGGCACGGTGTTAAGCATTTTACAGTTATTATCTCATTTGATTCTCATGACAACCCTGGGAGTTAGAGGCTATCGCTCTTCCCATTTTACAGATGGAGAAACTGAGGCAATCGAGGGTTAAGTGACTTGCTCAAGGTCACAGATAGTTAAGTGTCTAAGATCAAATTTTAGCTGAGATCTTCTGATTTCAGGCCCAGTGCCCTCATTACTGTGCCACACAATTGCCCATTCTGGGAATAATTCCGTCTCGTTGGCAGCTCTATTGTTGATAAAGAATAATGTGTTTGATTTTGAATGCTTAAAAAAGGCAGAAGGTATTGTTTTGTAATGGATTCAGATCCAACCCATTTTTGTATTTCTTATACTTCTAGTAGCAAAACACACTTATATAAGGCCCACAAGGAACCACAATTATTATTGACAATATGATGAGTGTCCATCAAGAAAGTCAAACCTGGCTTTTGACTAATGGGTTTACAGTGAAAACACAAATATATTATTTTTTATCTCAACCTGTGAAATTACATGCAGATCCTTTGAGGAATTTACATCTTTTCAAAATGTATTTTATATGGACTATGTAATGCATTTCAGTGAAAGCTTATCATATTCTTTTGTTAAGTCTAGATAAAAATAACATATTTTCCTTTTATAAAACATAGCCATCTCAAAGGTATATGTATGTCACTATAGAGGGACATAAAAATTGAGTGGTAGTATAGAACTTATCACTCAAGCTCCAGCATGTTGAAATTGCTTTAAAAAAAACCAAGGTTACTATTATAAACCCAAAGAAAAGACAAAGAATATTTGAAATACATCTCTCCATGTAAAGTCAACCTCTAAATAAAAAATATGATGCTAATTATTTGTAAAAGCTCATATTTTAAATTCCTTTTACTCAGTAAAATGTTGCCATCATTTTGAACAATGAAGATATTAACTCCAATCAACCTTCTTCATGAAATGGTTAGAGACTATCACTCCTACATTCTCCCTCTGAGAATCTCACTCAGTGGCACTGGTCCTCTAAGTAAGTCATTTCAATAATCATGCACTTGGCTTTAAAAATGGCACTTAAATTGTTCCTGTGTTGGTGGGGACTTTTTGTGCTATGGATAGGACTTTCTGTAGAACACAGTATAGGGAGAATGGGCTACTCCTAGAGCCCTTCTGGGCACATTTGGTGATTTCAAGTTTAGAAGTCTGGTTAACAAAACATTTATCAGTGTGTCTGTCTGGTAGATGCTATTTAATTCAGCAAACTTTTATTGAATACTTACTAAATACCAGGCTCTGGGGATTCTTGGCTTCAGTATGGGTGCTTCTCAATCTGAACTTTATGTCTCTCAGAGGTAGCAGTTAATGCCAGATTTAATGGTGTAGATTATGTATGTAGCATACATACATGTAGCATTTAACAAGCTCTACTTAATATACATAATTCGAAACAAACCAATAGCATAAAAACAAAACATAGTTGGACATATTCCATACTATCAAAGATAATTATATAGAGTTGGAAACATTGTTCCACCTTCATCTAGAGCTTCAGCCCAAACTGTCACAGAATAGTTAATAATCCAGATCGACAGATGAGGGCAGTCAACTCCAATTATGAATGCTAGTGATAAAAATATATCCCTTATATCGCAAATGTTTATTTCTGAGGAAACTACCATTTAAAGAGAAAACAAAACTATATATTTTTAAAAATGCTGCTTTGAGGACAATGTGAGAGAAGAGCTAATTCTTAATTCTCCATTAATATAGAATCATAGATTTAGAGCTAAAACAGACCTCTGAGACACCTAGTCCAACCTCTTCATTTACAGGTGAGAAAACTGAGGCTTGGGGAGTAACTTTCCTAAGGTCACACAGGTAGTAAAAATCAAACCCACAAAAATGTTTAAAACTCAATGTATCTAATAGTTAAAACCCCATCCCTAACAATCAATCAATGAATATTTGCTTATTGTGCCATGTGCCTACCATGTGAGAGTTGCTGTGTTAAGCTCCCTCTGTCATCCAACTTGTTCTCAGAATTGCTTTTAAAAATTGTTTGAAATGAACAATAAAAACAAAGGAAGAAATAAAGAAGGAAGGAAGGAAGGAAGGGAGGGAGGGAGGGAGGAAGGAAGGGAGGGAGGGAGGGAGGGAGGAAGGAAGGAAGGAAGGAAGGAAGGAAGGAAGGGAGGGAGGGAGGGAGGGAGGGAGGGAGGGAGGGAGGGAGGGAGGGAGGGAGGGAGGGAGGGAGGGAGGGAGGGAGGGAGGGAGGGAGGAAAAAAGATTTATTTCTGTTGGTTACTCTCATATACCCTCCTAACTACCAGAGAGCCAAAGACTGACAGTGGGAGGGAGAGGAGAAATGAGAGACCTGAAATCCTACCCAAATGACATTAGTGTTTGAATCACTGTTATATTATATGTCAATGTATGTGTGTGTTATATATATAGTGACACAGATACATTGATGTATGTAAATAATACACATATTATTTATGTAATATATATTAATTGTATCAAGTTAATTTTTTAAAAATCATTTTTCTCAAAATCAATTTTCAATCATCAAAGACTGGGATCCAAAAAGTGAAGCTAGAGTGAGCATATTTAATCATTTCCTCCATTTTCCACCTCCCCATGACTACCCTTTCTAAACCATGTTTTAGAATTTTCCATTCATAGGAACATGTAGAGATATTACATTATTATTTTATAATGGACATGAACTTCTACCCTCGAAGCAGCTAAAAGGATTGAGTTCAGCTATACTGTATTTATCCAATGAAAAGGGGAATCATACTGATTTCCCACAGTCATTCCTAGAAATTAAAGATTCAGAGGGTTGAGTGCTGCTTGAGTTGAGAGGCTGTAATTAATTCATAAAGTAAAGTGTACATTAGGGTGGCAAGAATGAAGAGTAAAGGAGGTCATAGGAAAGCTCCCTAGTAGAAAAAAAATCTGATCATAAATCCTGTGATTTGTGAAAATCTGAGCCTTGTTATTCCTAAGAGACCAATGATAGTGAAGGGGCTGCAAAGTAACTGACCATTCCATCGACTTCTCTAAAATAGTTGCTTTATTAAAATTTAAGTATTTTATTGCAAGGAGTTGACTTTGGGGTAGAGTCTAAGTAAAGAAAACCACAAATTCTTCCAGACCAAAATGTATAAACCCATGCCATATTTTGAAAAGAACTCAAAAGCAAGTTAATGGTCTTTACATAGGACAAAGGGCTTTTTAAACCAGAACATAGCAGTGAATTCTGGGTGTCTATGGATTTCCCCCTATAAACCACAGAGATTGTTTTATAAGTCCTTAAAAATAGGAAAGAAATCTGTATTGCATTTTGTATCATTTGACCTACTAGCTTAGAGTCTACTAAGCTGGACCGGTAAAGATAAATGCTTACTGCTTTAAGTATGTGTCTAGGGTTAAAGTAGATTTTATGGAGCAGCGGGGGAATCTTTCATGGATCCCAGTACAGCTCTGGTTTCAGGAAGGAAAAATAGGCAAGGGAGGGAATTCTTGAGATTTGACTTCATATCAGTCAAAAGCCTTTTACCAAGAATGAGCGTGAGTGAGAGAAGGAGCCAAGGCCAAGAGTAACTTGTCCAAATCAAATTGTTTAACTCCTGTAGTTCTTCTCTTTTGTTTTTGATTATAGAGCTCCATGTCTTAGGTCCTGGGGGTTTTAAATGGTTTTCCAGGGTAAGGAGCCAAGAACAAAGCGCACCATCTAGTGGCTCCACTTAAAATAGCAGGGATTTGAGGAAAGCTAGTTTATAAAGAATGCGACACCAGGCCACTGCAGCCAAGGCAATTAACTCAGATGACTTAGTTTTTCCGTCAGCATTTATTTATTCAGGTGGCTGAAAAATGTTGAAATGGTTGTGATGAATTCCAGGAGGGGGGAAACCTCACAGCGCATGTAAGAGAATTCCATCTTGGAAGCTCTTTCAAATATACCACACTTAAAAACCTGCTTTATTTCATCTATGCGTCTGTAATTATTCTGTTTTTGTGGGGAGCTTTTACTTGCCTGTTTAGTACAGAAGTGAACATTTTTACTGCAACACCTTGTTATTCATGAAGTGGCAGCTTGGTTGTAAGAGTCAATAGGTTCCATGTATTAGCATAAGCTAGAGGAGTTGCTACTTTAAACCACATTCATCATCTATTCATTCATTCAGCATTCGACAAATAAACACCTGCCATATTCAAGACGCTCTTTAACTATTTAAAGAATTTATTTAGAGGCACATGTTAGTGCTTTGCTAGTTTCTCCACAGCCTGAATTAAGAAAACACAGCTCTTACCCTCTAGAGTAAGTGCATTAGCTCTAAAAGAGACACAGACAAATGAGAAAACATTACAAAAGGAGATAAATTGAGTAAGTGTTTATGTCCAAACATCAGTAACTACGTAGTGCACATGGGCCACTTCCTAGTTGAATGAGGTTTCTGGTAACAATTGGTGCAACCCATTTTTGGAAATCTTGATCTGGTTACACATGCTGATGCCTAGAGAATCAGGTACCTTCTCTGTGTAAGCAAAATTATCATTATTAATTATTTTGTGTTTAAAGGTAAACACGTAAACAATGACATAAGCCTTGTGTTTGAAATGAACAATAAGAAATAAGTTTTAGTTAGTAAATTGCAGGGATTCTTCTCTATACACTTAGTAAATGTTTTTGGAACTGATGAGGTAACTCATGTTAAATGGCTTTGCAAACTTTAAAGCTCTATGTAAGTGTAAGCTACTATTAATGTCTAGAAATGAAGAGAGGAAAAGGGAAGATGAGGCAGTGTTTAAGTTGGGTTTTGTCCCAGAAAAAATTTTACTCAGAAAAATGTGTCTCTTGGATGTTTGTGGGACAAAGGGGAGAGATCAGACATGAAAGGTGATTGAGTAAATGAAGTAGAGCTATAATGATAGACAGATGAGTCACACATAGAATGACAGAGAAAGAGAAAGAGTTGAAAGGACAAAGAGAAAGTGATAAAACAGCACAGACAGAAATAGGGATACAGAGAGGCAGAGAGAGGAGCGTGGTCAGATGAGTGCATATGAAGTAGCTGGTTCCATGTTTTTAGTGAGTAAAAGGAAGGGCATTGAGGATGAATCCTCAGAGTGAATCTAGGGCCAGGTAGAAGTACTCCCTGGGCCCCAGGCCTGATGCTTACACAGTGTTATTTGGGGAACATTGAGGAACGGTGAGCAAGCCTTGCTAATCATGTATCACTCTGAGCCCTCAAAAGTCCACTCCTAAAGATAAAAGAGCATTGGGAAGAAAATGAACTTGCCAAAACTAGGAAAGCAATGAAGGGCTTGTGAATGTGCGATTGGGTCTACATCAGTTTTATCCCCCTTTTGTTTAAGACAGAAGCACTTCTTCTGTTCAGCATGGCATACTCATCCTGAAGTCAAATGAATTGATTTAGAGAAAGTAAATTTTGATAAGCAGATTTTAAAGCAGCTAAATATAAAACTTGTGAATAATTTTATTCTCTATTGGATAAAACGAGAAGATATGAAACACCCATAGGGATAGAAATTAAATCTTTGACTGTAATAAGGAAGAAAAACCTTGTTAAGATTAAGTGAAAACATTATGTGTTTTTGGGCATATTTCGTAGTGTTTATGATTACATCAGTGTCCAGTTCCCTACAGTGGTACCACCAAACACCACCCTTCTATATCTTCTCATCCTCCATGCTTCTTGTCGGTGTCCTTGTATAATTCTTTCATTGGAATTTCTCCAGTGTGCTGGGGCCTTCCTAATAGAACTCATTTCTTCAATTACACAATGACTAATACAATATGCAAATTGACAACTGGTTATCCCATCACTCCCACTACCTGACTAGCTCACCTTCTCCTCTAGTCATACATCTCTGGGATGATACATTCCATATGACTTTGTACCAGAATATGCTGGAGCCAATTTATAACTTCTGTATTTTTCTCCATTTCCCTTTAAATGACCCAAAACTTTGATTCTTTGAAGGCTGTAGTATTCCATGATTTGCAGCCATATAATATCACCAGAAGAATACTGACATTAAAAAGGTAGTATTTTATTTCAGGGAGAATTTCAGTGTTATTGAAAGTACATTTTATTTTCCAAAATGTAATCTGTCTTCTCTTCCTTGTATTCATTTCTGGGTCCAGTTCACTGTCTATCTGTAGTATCTTTGCAAGAGAATTACAGTTATGGACCTGAGCTATAGGCTGTTCATCTAACTACATTTCACAATCTGGATAACAAACAATCTTCATCTACATAGTTTTTCTTATGTGGTTAGTTGAGCCTAATTCTTCAGTGATCATGGATCTTATTTAGAGGACAGCAAATGTTTAGGAAGCAGTCAATGACAATGCAGTCAGCACAGGGCCCTCACCATCTGTATTGAATCCTTTTTTTTCTATCTGGACTCTTCACTAAACAGTCTCCTTGACAGCAGCAAACTCCTTTGACCTGCATGCATTTGCTAATTAAATGTCTTATTCGATAGTAACAATTAGACGACTATCAAACTACGTTATCTCTTTTATTGCATCCATCAAGGGATCGTGTATCATCTTAATGTTTGTATGGGAAGTATTTTAAGAGAGCATTTTACTCTACCAGATCAATTTCTTTTCTTACATAGTTAACAATAAGCATAGTAGGACCTTGTATTTTAGATTATTTTCCATCAAATGTAAAAGTGTAAAGGTGTTGTTTGCTGCAGAATATTATTTATAAAAGCTTGTCTGTTTCCTGCTCATATTTCCATCCAAAGTGTCCTGGATAGAAGTCTAAAATATTCTCACACTGATTTTTTAAACATGAGAGAGTTGGAATACTAGAGCTAGAAGCTGGTGGTAGATTTCCTTTTTAAAATAATAATAGTGTTGATAGTTTTTCCAAATATTTGGGATCTTTCCTTCTTTCATCTCTAGGACAGACCTCCTTTGATCTTTTGTCTTTGTTTTCCTTAGTGTCATTTCCTTTTTCTTATAAAACACTTCATGTACTATGACCGTGAGGCTCAAAGATTATTGTCCCACTGTCATTGACAGAAATCACTTGTAGAAATCTAGATAGACCTCTTCCATTTTTCCAAAAATGATCTGATTTAATTGGGTCTCATGTCTAGCTCTCCCTACACTCCTGCCCCCATTACTTTCTCTTGTATTATGAGTCAACGTCACTCATATCTTCCATCTTTGTTTGCATAATATTACAAATGAGTCCATAAGACAAACCAGTAACATCATCTGCTGCTGTACCTTTCCATTTGGCACGGAAATCAGTCATTTACTCTAGAGACTGTTGTGATGATTGTTTCGGATTGGCAAAAAATCTGTAGGAAATTATGACAGACCATGTCAATATCCATTCTTTTTAGCCATTTCCATTTTAAATTTGGTTAGAGCTATTATGATGGCATAACATCCTCTTCATGTTTATTCTTTCTTCTAATTGTTCTGTGTTGGTTCTGATTTCTGTTCTAAAGAGTTAATAGTCTGTACACAGAGCTGAATCAAATATAATTCTGACGATGTTAACCAATCTTTTCTTATCTGTTGGAATATGGTTAACATATACAAACGCATCTATAGCAACTCCTCAAAGTAGTCAAAACCTGGAAACCAAGGAAATGCCCACCTACTGAGAAATGCTTAAACAAATCATAGTATATGAATATAAATTAAATATCAGTGTACCATAAAAGATGATGAAATAGTTTCAAAGGAAACTAGGAAGATTCCCTGATCAGATGCAAAACAAAGTGAACAAAAATAGAAGAACAATTTAAAGAGTGACAACAATATAGGGAAGTGTAAATTTGAAAGACATTAATTAAGATATGTATAATTAATGCAATGATAAACTGTGTCAAGAGGACTGGCAAAGAAGCCTATGATCCACCTCTGGTGAGAGAGACCTAAAATTCAGATTGAGACATACCTATTTGGATGTAGTTAGTGTGGGAATTTGTTTTGTTAAACTAAGAGTACTTTTTAAAATTGTTCTATTGGTGTGCAACTGTGGGAAGGAGAGAAAGAAAATGCTTATAAATATAAATAAAAATGAATTTTTAAAAGAATATGGTCAATTTCATTTTTGCTATTATTTATTTGTCTGTGTCTTCTCCATCCTTTTTCTCTTGTATGAACTTAGCAGACATCAAATATAATGAGCATTTTCAGACGTAAAGTTGAACATGAAGCTTCAGATCTCTATTACATACAGCTTTATTTTCCTTTAGAGCATATAATACTTTCAGTGTATAACTTTCACAACTGCTTGTCTCCGTGCCCTTCTAACCTTCCTTCTGTTCTCTTCTGTGTATTTTTAAAAAATACTTCAGGGACTGTTTTTTTCTTTCTTTTTTTTTTGACAAACCTATCTTTAGCCCTTCCTGCTTTGTCCTCCCCCCAATTAAAGAAACAAAAACAAAACCTTTGTAACAAATACAGAAGTAAAACAAATTTTCCCACTGTCTGTGTTCAAAAATGTAATTGTTCCAATCTGCACTTTGAGTCTGTCATTCTCTCTGCTTTGATCAGTTATTGTCTTTTAAAAGTTGTTTGTTTTATGATATTATAGTATAAATTGTATTCCTGATTCAGAACTCTTGATCAAATGACGTATTTGTAAAGCACTTAGCACAGTGTCTGGCACATAGTAGGCACTATATATATATATTTCTGCATATATATATATATATATGTCTGCACGCCTTTCTTTCCTGATTTGGTTCACTTTCTTCTGCAACAGTTCATGCGGTCTTCTCAGGTGTTCCTGAAACAATCCCTTTTGTCATTTCTTTTTTTTTCCTTTCTTTGTTTTCTTTTTTTATGTTTATTTCCTTTTGTCATTTCTTATGACACAATAGTATCAATTTACATTCATGTGTCATAGTTTATTTTTCCATTCCCCAATGATGGACACCCCCTTAGTTTCTAGTTTTTTGACATAACAAGAAGTGCTAATATAAACATGAGACATTTGAGTCCCTTTCCTTTTAGTTTTCTTTTGGGTATTGGCCAAGTGCTATTGCTCTTCAGTGACTTTTTAGGCATAGTTCCAAATTACTTTCTAGAACTGCTGGTCCAAGTCACAGCTCACCCAAGAGCATTATTGTACCTGTTTTCCCACAGTCTATCCAACATTTGTTCTTTTCTATTTTTTGTCACATATTCCAAACTAATATACAGGAGATAGGACCTCAAAGTTGTGTAAGTTTGCATTTCTCTAATTATTATTGGTTCAGAGATTTTTTTTTAATGTATCTTTTAACAGTTTTGATTTCTTCCTTTAAGAACTGCTTATTCATATCCTTTGGCCATTTATATGTTGGGTGATGGATCTTGTTCTTATATAACTGAATTAGTTCCTTCAATATCTAGTATATTAGACCTTTATTAAAAGAAACTTGCTGCAAAGATATCCTCTAATCTCTTTTTAAATAGTTATTCATTACATATAGGTATGGAGTTGATGCCTAATCTGTACTGTCTTTGGCCTTTGGCCTCTTTTGTTTCTTGATCCTAGACCTGATTTTCCGACATACGTTTTATAATCTTCTCATATGCCAAACTTTACTACAACTTTAATAACCAGAAAACTGTCCAAAATAAGAGGTTACTTTTGCATACAGTTTGCTTGAGACTGAAGTGGTGGACTCTTCATTGAAAAAATACTATATTAATAAATAACAAAATTCACCCTCATTGACTATGGAGAGATGGGTTTAGCATTTAGTATAAATGTAGGTTAGCATGGTCACAGGGAAAGAGTTGCTTTCCCCCCATTCAGGTATAAAGATAAAATTACAGAACACCTCTTCTGCATCACTTCCAAAGGACATAGCCAACAAGGAACAGGTCCAGACATTAGGCCTGAAACTGTGCATCTGAAAAGAATTCTTTTAGGGCATTTTCTCTAGTTCTTCATATATTATGAGACTTAACAAGTTCTCAGAACAGGTATTTTTTCAATGATAATGATAAGTGGATTTGAAATGTCTCTTATAAGGAAAGGTTGAAGGGACTGGATATGTTTTCAGAATAGGAAGCAATAGTCCCATAGTACTCTGTCCTGAGCAGACAACACATGAAGTATTTTAGTCAGTTCTAGGTGCTACAGTTTAAGAAGGATATTAATTATCTTGTGAGTGTCCAGAGGAAGGAGAATGATTAGGATGACTCTGAGCCTCGAGATCATGTTATATATTAGGATCACTTAAAGAAACTTTAGGGTTATAATCTTGAAAAGAGACCATTGGCAGGAGATTTATGATAGATGGTTTTATATCTTCATAGTGCTAGTAAGTGAAAAGAGGTATAACCTGTTGTGCCTGGACATAAGGATCCTATATAACATCATCGATTTAGAGCTGGAAGGGACCTTTGAGACTGTTTGGTCTGATGACCTCATTTTACAGATGAGGAAATAGGGGCCTAAAAAAATGAAATTACTTATCCAGGGTCATATAGCTAACAACTGACAGTGTTGGAATTTGAACCCAGGCCAATCCCAAATCTAGTTCTCTTGTCCACTATAATACACTGCCTTTGGTATAAAACAGTGGATAAAAAGTGCAAAGAGGCAAATTTAGACTAGATGTAATGAAAAAATTCCTAACAATTAGAGTTGCCCATAAGTGGAATGTTTTCCCTTAATAGGTCATAAATTCTCTCTCTTTGGATGTTTTCATGCACAGGCTGGATGACAACTTTTCAAGAATTTTATAGTAGAGATTCCTTTGTTGTATCAGTTGGTCTAGATTGCTGTTGAAATTTCTAATTCAAATTCTGTGATTTTCCTTCAGTCATTCCTTCTTATTGGTTACAAATATGTTGATATTAGGAAAATTATTCCTAAAAGTTAAAGCTGTCCCAAAGTGGAATATACTGTCTCTCCAAAGTGGAGGTCTGTGAGTCAAGGCTAGATGACTCCATATCTTACAAGTTATACAGGATATTCTTGTTCAGGTATGGGTTGTATTACATGCTTTTCAAGAATACTTCCAGCTCTGAGATCCTCCAGTCCTAAAGAAGAAAATATTTACAGAGGGAAGCAATAACTAGAAATATTGCTATTATACTAGAAATACTAGAAAGTTGCTGAGAAGACTTGTATTTAAAGAAATAGAACCAATGGAGAGCAGTTATAGGGAAGCAGATATTGACACACTATAACAAAAAAATTAGCGATGCCTGAAAATGGAAAACAGAATAGTGCGGTTTGTTACCTAGTAAAGTCACAATCATTGGAACCTGTGTTGTAGGCCATGGATGATCATTTGGATGACTTTTGTAAAACTACTTCATATTTCATATTGATATTGGACCAAGTGATTTCAGATATCCGTTGAAGCAGAAGTATCAAACTCTAGGGCCTAATGTAGCCCAAACTAGATTAAGGTATAATTGGAAAATGTGTAGTAAAAGAAATAAAAACATAATACAGCATATGTAATGTTAATTCATAGTTTTCTGAGTCAATATGCAGTCAGCAGAGATTGGTTTCTATATGAGTTTGACACTAATATCTGTTGTGATTCTATAAATGAAGGGATAGAGGAGACAACCTAAGCAGTTCAGTGTAGTCTAAATATTAATTTTAACATGGGGTGAATAATTATTTGCATATGTATATTTTAGTCCTAAACTGTTTTTAAGTGGTTTTTCCTTGTGAATCTAGAGACTAACCTAATATTTAAGCATGTATTTGGGTTCATTTGGAAGTTGGGCTTATGGGCTTAGGATTATGGTGATCAGAATGTACTCTTACAGACCCTAAGAGATGTCTTGTACTGAACAACCTTAAAAGACAAACTGCTCTAGAATTTCCTGTATTTAAATCGGTCACTAGAGCTGGAGCCTTAGTTAAAGACCATATGATTTTGGCTAAATCACCATGATGATATGGAGCAGGTAGTATTAGGAAATAGCCCCATACCATTTGTAAACTAAAAAGTTAAGGACTGTGTTGTCTGTTTTCTGGAGGACACTTAGTATACTGTGTCCTTGAATTAAGTAAGAGGCATTCCTTTCCTCCCTTCTCTCATCACTCAGACATCTTTACCCACTATCTCTTTCTTCACTCCTATCTCTGATGGAGAGAACTTTCTTCCTTGCCAAGATAAACTCTTATACATGTACTATTGATCTCCTCTCCTGTCTTCTCCAGCAGATTGTTATCATCATCCTCATTCTCACTTTATTTATAAGCTCACTCTACCCATAATCTTATTTTACCTATAATCTCCCTACTGGCTCCTTCTCCTGCTTCCAATAAATATGCCCATGTGAGTCCAATCCTTACAAAACTCACATCCCTGATTGCTATAATTCAATGTCTCTCTTCCCTTCTCTTTTAAACTACTCAAGAAAGTCATCAATATTCTGTGCCTCTACTTCCTGTCCCATCACTTGCCTCAAAACCCTCTGCAACTGGAAGCCAAGATGGCAGATTAAAGGCAACCCAGCTGAACTCTCAATATTCCCCTCCAAACAACTTTAAAATAACGCCTCAAAGCGAATTTTGGAGTGATAGAGTCAACAAAAGGTCAGAGCAAGACATTTTTTCTTTCTAAGAAAATGTAGGAAGTTGGCAAAAGAAGTTTATGATACTGGGGTGGAAGCCTATCCAGAGCATATACACATGATAGCAATGGATATTGCAGCAGCAATGGCTCCAGGAGCTCTCACTGCAGAGACAGTAAAGGTGTCTGATGACTCATCAGAAAGAGATTACAAGCTCCCTTTGCTGGCACTGGGTACAGCTGGCACTGATTAACAACCCTATTGCCCTGGTGTCACAGTACCAGAGTGGAGAAAAACACTGGTGGGGAGAGGTTGGGAGGGAATCACAAGGAAGCAGAAGTCCTGGACACAGTTTCCAGACAAAAAGAGCCCTAGACCTTGTGGTTGCAGAGTACCAAGAGCCCTTCCTGGATAAAGACAAGAACACAGACCAGGAAAGCAGTAATACATTTCTCTCAGGATCGTACCATTGCAGAAGCATTAAAAACTTGCAGACTCCCATCACCAGCTCCAAAAACAGCAACACAAAAAGTCTGCATCATGGGACAGTGTCTCTCCACCCCAAGATGAGCAGAGGCTAACTGTAACATAAAATTCAAAATCAGTATAGGCTGGAAAATGAGTGAGCAACTGAAGCAAAGAACTTGGCCATAAAAAGCTAGCATGGTAGCCAGGAAGATCAAGACATAAACTCAGAAGACAAGAACATAAAAACAGTTACGAGCAAAGCCTCAGAAAAGAAATCTAATTGTATCTAGAAGAGTTAAAGAAAGAGATAAGAGTGGTAGAGGAAAAGCTGAGGAAAGAAATGAAAGTGATGCAAAAAAATGATGAAAATAGAATTAACAGCTAGGTAAAAGAGGTACAAAAAAATACTAAAAATAAATAAATAAATAACACCTTAAAAAACAGAATTGGCCTAATGGAAAAAGAGACACAAAAATTCACGGAAGAAAAGGACTCCTTGAAAAACAGAATTAGCCAAATGGAAAAAAGAGGGACAAAAATCTCATTGAAGAAAATAATTCCTTAAAAATTAGAATTGGGCAAGTGGAAGCTGACATTAAGAAACAAAGAACAAAATCAAAAGACTGAAAAAATCAAAGAAAATGTGAAATATTTCAGGAAAAACAACTGATCTGAAAAATAGATCAGAGAAAGATAACTTGAGAATTATTGAACTACCTGGAAGCCATGATCAAAGAAAAAGCCTAGATAAAATATTTTAAGAAATTATCAAGGAAAACTGCCTCAATATTTTAGATCCAAAGGGTGCAATAGAAATTGAAAGAATCCATTGGTTACCTCCTGAAAGAGATCACAAAATGAAAACTCCTAGGACTATCATAGCCAAATTCCAGATCTCCCAGGTCAAAGAGAAAATACTTCAAAAAATCATTCAGGTATCTTGGAGCCACCATCAGGATACACAAGATTTAGAGGCTTCTGTGTTAAAGAAGTGGAGGGCTTGGAATATGATATTTTAGAGGACAAAGCAACTAGGGTTCCAATGAATAATAGTCAACTCAACAAAACTGGGCATAATCCTTTGGGAGGAAAATGGATATTTAATGAAATAGAGGGCTTCCAAACATTCCTGATGAAAAGACCAAAGCTGAATAGAAAACTTGACATTCAAATGCAAGACTCAGGAAAAACTTAAAAAGTTAAACGTGAAAGAATAAGCATAAAGGTCTCAATAAAATTAAACTGTTTGCATAACTATGTGGGAAGATGATACATATAGCCAAAGCTTTATCATTTCTAGGACTGTAATAAGGGTTCTACATAGAAAGAATGGATATGTCACTTATGTTGGAATGGTCTCAAAAAATATGAAGGGGTAAGAAAGAGGGATGCACTGGGAAAAGAGGGAAGTGAGAGGTAGAATGAGAAAATTTTTCTAACACAAAAGAGGTACGTAAGGAAGAACTTTTACCCTGGAGGGGGAAACAGGGGGAGAGTGGCAGGTAATGCTCTTATCAGAATTGGTTCAAAGAGGGAAGACTGTATATACACATTCAGTTGTGTGTGGAAAGGCAACTTACCCAATAGGGAAATAAGAGGGAAAAGGGATAAGAGAAGGCTATGGGGAGGAAGGGAGGGGAGGAATAACAAAACAGATAACAGATTAAGGGAGGCAGTGGTTGGAAGCTAAATAGACTCTTGAGGAGGGACAGAATAAAAAGAGAGAGAAAAGAACAAAATAGTATGGAGGGAAATACACCATTAGTAATTATAACTGTGAATATGAATGGGATGAGCTCAGCTGTAAAATAGAAGTGCATAGCAAATGGATTAGAAACCAGAAGAAAAATACACTTGAAACAGAAAGATACAGAGAATTAAAATAATGGGCTAAATCAGAATCTAATATGCTTCAACTGAACTAAAAAAAAAAAAGGCAAAGGTAACAATCATGATCTCAGATAAAGTAAAAACAAAAATGGACCCTAATTAAAAGGGATAATCAGGGAAACTCCATTGCTAAAAGGTTCGATAGACAATAAAATAATATCAAAATTTTTATGGCCAAGTTTCTCTGATAAAGACCTCATTTCTCAAATATATATTGAGTATGAAACTGAGTCAAATTTACAAAAATAAGAGCCATTCCCCAACTGACAAATGGTTACTATAAACAGGCAGTTTTCAGAAAGAGAAACAAAGCTAAGAAAAATATTCTAAATCACTATTGATTAAACAAAGGCAAATTAACAAAATTCTGAAGTACCACTTCATACCTATCAGAAATGACAAATGCTGGAGGACAGAAGAGAAAACCAGGTGCGCTAATGAACCGCTGTTAACACTGAACTGGTCCAATCATTCTGGAGAACAGTTTGAAACTGCACTCAAAGGACTATAAAACTATACATTCCCTTTGACGGCAGAAATACCAACCCTCAGTCTGTATCTCAAAAAGATCACAGAAAAAGGATCTGTATGTATAAAAATAGTTATAACAGTTCTTTCTGTAGCAGCAAACAATTGGAAATTGAGAGAATGCCCATCGATGGAGGAATGACTAAACAAGTTGTGCCGTATGATTGTGGTGGAATACTTTTGTGCTGTGGGAAATAAGAGGGGTGTTTTAGAAAAAAACATGGCAAGACCTGTTTGAGCTGATGCAAAGGGGAGTGAGAAGAATTAGATCACTGTGCACAGTAACTGCGATGTTGTAGTGATGATCAACTGTGAAAGACTTTACTTCTGTGATTAATACAATGATCTAAGAGAATTCCAAAGGACCCATTATCAACAAATGCTATCTGCTTCTAGAGAGAATGATGAATTCTGGAGGGCAAATGAAGTATAATTTTCTCACTTTGTTTTTCTTGCTTCTTTTTGGAAATATGGCTAATATAAAAAATATGGATTTGTAAGATTCGCATTTTTGTCTTCTCAGTGCGTGGGGACGAGATGGGAGAGAAGATAATTAGAAATTCAAAATTTGAAAAGAAAAAATGTTGAAAATAAATAAAAATTTTATTTTTTACAACCCTAAAAAAAACCTCTTTAAAATGAAAAAAAACCTTTACATTTGAGGCAACTGGTGGTACAGTGGGTAGAGCACTGGGCCTACAGTCAAGAAGACCTGAGTTAAAATACAGCCGTAGACATTTATTAGCTTTGTGACCCTGGGTAAGTTACTTGACTTCTGTCTTTCTCCCTTTCCTCAACTGTAAAATAGGGGTAATAATAACGCCTACCAAATGAGTTAAAATTTGTTTAAAAAATGCTTAATAGTACCAAGCACATAATAGACACTGTATAAATGACTATTCCCTTCCCTTCCCCCAGTCTAGCTTCTGACATTAACTGAAATTGTCCTCTCCAAAGTTACAAATAATCTCTCCTTTTAAAAAGTACTTTATTGCTTCCACAAATGTTAGAAACTTCACTAATAAACTGTAGAAAAATATTATTTTCATACATCCTTTCTTCATAGTCTTGCTTAGCTTGGGAATTTTGGTTCTTACAGATCTAGCAATGATGTATTTCCCTCCAATATGAACGTTCATTCCTCCAATGACTGAAAGTTTGATCAATCTTAATATTCAATTTCTAAACTTGGCCTTTACTTAGGAAATTGTTCAGTATTGTTTTTAATCCTGAAAAAAGTAGCTTTGTCTAAGACAGATGCAGCTGCAATTGAATACTATATTTCTCCACAATGTGCATTCACCACAATATATTCATCTGGATTAAAAAATATCTAATTGACTCCCAAGGTGATTTTTAAATGACTGTTTTCAGCACACAAATTAGTGAAGGTAGTTGTGGTAGGGGAAAACCTCTCTTTTACTATAACTTTACATAAGATTTTAATCTTAAAAGTGTGTTTTATATTTGGGATTTAAAATAGAAGAAACAATTTTGGGTTCCTTCAAAAGTCTTGCAACCCTGTTAAACTCCTTTTCTATGAGTACCTGTTTATTCTGCTTAGATATACCATAACAAAGGGCAGGAGCATATCTACCTTCTAGACCATTGGTGTCAAACAGAAATAGGGGCCACTAATTCATATATAAGGATCCTGTGGGCTGTGTATTGATTTAGTTTTCAATATATTATCTATTTTCTTTTTATTATTTTGTGAAATATTTCCTGATTACATTTTAATCTCATTCTGGTCATATTTGGGAATGCTTTGGACTGAGTATGTGACACCTCTGTTCTATTTCATACACTTAAGTTGGAGTCCTGATGAATTGGGCAAATGGTCTGACTATGGAAGGGGTAAAGCTGGGCACATTATGTGACTCTGGGCAAATCATGTAACCTGTCTAGGTCTTTTTTCTCATCTGAAAAATGAGATTGGACTCAGTGATCAATAAGGATTTTGTAATCTGATTCTGTTACTATTGGGCCATCCAGGACATGTGCCAGTTACTACCTTTACCTTTAAGTCGCCGATGATCTCTTACTTACCAGACTGAATAGCCTTTTAAAAATCCTTGTCCTTTATTATGCACAAAGGGCTTCAAAAATATGCATACCCTTTGACCCAGCAATATCACTTCTAGGACTGTATCCCAAAGAGATCATAAAAAATGGGAAAGGGTCCCACATGTACAAAAATATTTATAGCAGCTTTCTTTGCGGTGGCCAAAAACTGGAAATCAAGAGGATGCCCATCAACTGGGGAAGGGGAAAAGTTGTGGTATATGAATGTAATGGAATACTAGTGTGCTATGAGAAATGATGAACAGGAAGACTTCAGAGAGGTCTGGAAAGACTTATATGAACTGATGCTGAGTGAAAGGAGCAGAACCAGAAGAACTTTGTACACAGCAACAACCACAGTGTGTGAGGAATTTTTCTGGTCAACTTGGCCCTTCACAGCAATGCAAGGACCCAAAAAATTCCCAGTGGACTTGAAGCAAAATGCCTTCCCCATCCAGAGAAAGAACTATGGAATTGGATTGCAGAATGAAGCAGATCATTTTCTTTTGTGTTATGTTTTGTTTTGTTTTATGGTTTCTCTCATTCATTTTAATTCTTCTATGCAACATGACTAAGGTGAAAATGTATTTAATAGGAATGTATGTGGAGAACCGATATAAGACTGTATGCCATCTTGGGGAGGGAGTGGGGAAGGAGGGCGGGGCGGAAATCTAAGATATATGTGAGTGATTATAGAACACTGAAAAAAATAAAATAATTATTTTTTTAAAAATAGTAAATAAATAAATGCTTGTTCCTTTACCCCCAAAAATAAAATAAAATAAAAATACAGATCCTTGTCCTTTAGATTATAAGCTTTTGTGGGTTAAGGACTGCTGTTGTTATTCATTTGTATCCCCAGCACTTAGCCCAGTGCCTGGCATCTAGTGGGCACTTAATAAATGTCGACTGACTAACTTTGTGGATTCTCTTCAAAATTTGAAATTGTTGACCATTTTTTCCTGGATCCTCTTTTCTCTTTATTTTATGATGCTACTATCTCCTGTCTCCTGATTCTCTTCGTGTCTGATCGCTTCTTCTTTGCTAATGGTTACTATATAACCATGAGTGACCCTGTAGTCTCTCCTGACTATAGCCCTGCATCATCAACTAACTTTTGAGCATCTCAACGTAGATTTCCTGAAAGAATCTCAAACTCACTATGGCCAAACAGAATTTATCCTTTTGCCCTCCTAAACCCACCCCATCTTCCAAATTTCCCTTTTATTGTTGAGGACAATTCTCCCAGTCAAGCATATTCATAATCTTTGTATCCTTCTCTACTCCTCATTGACATTTGCCCTATGTATCCAATCTGTTGTCAGATTTTGTTTTCCACCTTCACATTTTCCTTGTGTTTGACCACTCAAGTTAAGGCCCTTATCAACTTTGATCTGGGTTATTGCAATAGCCATTTAGTTGTTCTCATTTCCTCAAGTCTTTTCTCATTCTAACCATCCCCCACTTAGCTGGCAAAATGATCTCCTAAAAGGCAGATCTGACCGTGTCGTTTCCCTACTCAAAAAATTTTTAGCAGTTGCCCATTACCTCTAGAATCAAATATAAAGTCTTCCTGTTGGTTTTCAAATTAGCCTTTCACAACCTGGTCCCTCCTTTCTTCCCTCCATGTACTTGGCAACTTACATTTTCTTATTTTCTGTTTCTCTCTCTGTCTCTCTGTCTCTCTGTCTCTCTGTCTCTCTCTCTCTCTCTCTCTCTCTCTCTCTCTCTCTGTCTCTCTCTCTCTCTCATACACACATGCGCGCGCACACACACACACACACACACATTCCTAAAAGCCTTTATTTCCTAATTCCATGCCTTTTTACTTCCCCCATTCCTGGAATGTTCTCTCTTTTCACCTTCACCTCTTAACTATCCTAGGTTCCTTCAAGACTCAACTGACAACCATTTTCTGCAGGATATTTTCTCATGGTCCCTTCCACTGCTGGTGCCTTTTTTTCTGAGAATACTTTCCATCTACTCTGTATATGGCTTGTAAATATGTAATTATTTGCATACTATCCCCCAGATTAGGATACGAACTCCTTAAGGGCAGGGACCATGTTTTGCCTTTCTTAGCCTTCTTAGGATAATTCCTGCCACACAGTAACTGCTTAATAAACACTCATTGACTAATAAACACTCTGTGCAGAAATAGGAATGAAGAATATCTCATTGTTTCCTTTCACTTTCTTGAAATTCTCTCCTGCCTCTGAAGTATCCCTGCCACATTTCATCCATTCATTAATGCATTCATTTATTGATTCATTTGCTGATCACCTGCATGGCACTCCACTGTGGACATCAGGGGGAAATGGATAAGGTACCGTCTGTGCCCTCCAGGTGCCTGCACTCTAGCTGGGGAGAGAAGACGTAAGATTGACACTCTTACGTAATATTGGTGCAGACTTTTTACTTTTAATGCCCAGTGACTAGCACTGTATATGGAATAGAGTAGTTGTTTTAAAAAATTCTTATTTATACTTATCATATACTCTTGGATATTAGGAAACAGTATATGATTAAATGTCAGAATGAGTGATAAAGACATATAAGTATAGAGTCTGAAAGAAGAAGCGTACAAGTATGAGCTAGAACATGGCATCTTGAGGCAGGATTTCAAAAGGCCTGAAATTATTGATAGAATTCTAACAGGTTGAGGTAAGAGACAACTTTGGCAGGATATACCAGCATGAGCCACTGTGTCTTTTGTTGTTGTTTCGTTGTGTTAATTCTTTGTGATCTCATTTGGGGTTTTCTTGGCAAAGATACTTGAGTAGTTTGTCATTTCCTTCTTCAGCTCATTTTACAGATGAGGAAACTGAAGCAAATAGGGTTAAATGACTTGCCCAGGGTCACACAGCTAGTAAATGTCCAAGGCCAGATTTCAACTCAGGAACATGAATCTTCCTGACTCCCAACACAGTGGATAGACTGAGTCTATCCACTATGACACCTCACTCCCCCATTGTGGGTTAAGGAATGAATCTTATGAGGTCAGCAATGACTAATCCAACATAATTGATGTGGAGAATGTTTTGGAAGGTAAAGGAAAATAAGTTAGTGGAGACCAGATTATGTAGGTTCTTGAATACTAGGAAGAGGAGGAAATTTTTGAGCTATTCAGACATTTTTAGGTGAATGATAAGGTAGAAGCAATGTTTTAGGAAAAATAATCCGACAGCATTGATTGTGGAGAGCAAATTTTATAAAGGACAGTGGAGAACAGGAGGTCAGAGAAAAAGCCTGTGCAAGAAAGTATGCCCATGTAAGAAAGCAGATAATGAGAATTTGAGCCAGCTAAATAACCTTGGGAAGTACATTGAAATGTAGAGTCAGTATTTTGAAGTTTCCAGAACAAGACACTCATCTCGACTCTGAGCATTTTCTCTATTTGTCTTCCATATCTAGAGTGCTCTTTCTCCTCAACTCTACTTCCTGGCCTCCCTAGCTTTCTTCAAGTCTCAACTAATGTCACATTCTATAGGAAGCCTTTCCCCACTCCTACGCCTTACTTAGTGCCTCCCCTTTATTGACTGTTTCCTACTTAACCTATACATATAGCTTATTTGTACATATTTGCTTCTTGTCTTCCCCTGTTAGACCATGAGCCCCACAAGGGTAGATAGCATCTTTTGTCTTTCTTTCATATCTGTAATGCTTAGCACACTTCCTGGTATATATTAATAATTAACAAATGCTTATTGACCAAACTAGGCATAGTATTTATGATGGAAAGGCAAATGCTTCTGTAGGTGAGATTTTGAAGGTGAAACAGAAAAGGACCTTTTTCTGTATATGTCTTATCTTCCCTATTATAATAATGCCTAATATTTTTATAATACCTTAATATTTTATGATACCTTCCGAAGCACTTTCTATATATTGCCTCATTTATGTTCACAATAATCCTAGGATATAAGTGCTATTGTTATCTCCTTTTACAGATAAACAAACTGATAGTGAGAGGAGTTAAGTGACTTGCCCAAAGCCCTACATCCAGTAAGTGTCTGAAGCAGGATTCAAACTCATGTCTTCCTTATTACAAGTCTAGCACTCTGTCCATTATCCCAGCCAGCTGCCCTACCTAGTACCATGGCTTGCACATGATGGTACCTGACAGCTGATAAAAAATGTTGAGTTGCTATCACTTTCATTATTGTTATCAACATCATTATTTTTATTAGGTCTGGATCTGTGACTGTGATTTCAAATGTATAGAGCACTTCCTGGTTCAGAAACTTCTACCAATACAAATATTCTGCAAATTATATTCTCAGAGATTTGAATCAATTAGTTATTTAAAATTTGCTTTTTCCTGAGTGTCAGCACATGGTGGAATCATCCTGGTCATTCATTTCCCATCGAGCTAGAAGCATTAATTTTCATTCTACTTATCAAATGAATAATTTTTAAACTAAAATAAAGCTTTTTAACGAGTTTGGTGGAGTGGAACAACTAAGATGATTAAAAGTATGAAAAATAAGACCTATGAGGAAAAGTTAAGGGAATTAGTATTATTTTGCCTGGGGAAGGGAAATCTACAGGGTGACAATAATGCTATTTCAGGATCAAAGGTATGTTTCATGGAAGATGGATTCTGGTCATTTTCTAATTTCACCAAAGATAAAACTAATGTGATCATGTGTAGACAGCAAAATATGAGATGGTGGTGAGATCCACCTCTCAGCTGCCAAAATGACTTATTTAAATTACACTTCTCAATAAACGCCAGTGACCAGTCCTATTCCCTCATGGTACAGATTACAAAATAGACCCAGAGAAATTAAGTGATTTGTCCAAGGTTGAACAGATAGTAAGGGAGAGAGCTAAGATTTGATCTGAGGTCCATTCTGACTCCAGATGCAACCTTTATTCCACTAAACCACACTGACTCTTGCTATATTATTGTTTCAACAATTTAGACAAGAGCAGCAGTAGTCTTCATGGAAGCCGGTTCCAATGGTAGGGAAGGGGCTTCTCCACTCAGACCCTTAGTGGGACTAGAATTGGGGGACTTACTTTTACCAATCAAGAAATTACATCTCTGCCTCAGGTGAGTCACTCAGACAGTCAGTAAACATTTATTAAGCACCTGCTATATGTCAGGCACTGTGCAAAACACAATGGATACAAAGAAAGGTAAAAGACAGTTTTTGCTCTCAAGGAGCTTACAGTCTAACGGAGGAGACAAAATTCAAATAACTGTGTACAGACAAGCTATATGCAGGATAAATCTTAAATAATAAACAAAGGGGAAGCAACTAGAATTAAGATGGATTAGGAGACACTTTCTGTAGTAGGTGGGATTTTGGCTTAATGAAACCAGGAATCAGAGATGAAGAGAAAGATCATTCTATGCAAAAGAAATAGACAATTAAAATGTCCAGAGTTAGGAGATGGAGTATCTTATTCAAGGAACAGCAAGAAGGTCAGTATATCACTGGATCAAATGAGTATTTGGGGGTTGTAAGGTTTAAGAAGATTGAAAAGATAGTGGGGAAGGTGGGAGCAAGTTATGAAGGGCTTTCTTATATATCTTATATTTGATTCGAGGTAATAGGGAGCCATTGGAATTTATTGAAGAGGGAAGTGAAGTGGTCAGACCTATGCTTTATGGTGATTACTTTGATAGCTGAGTGAAGGATGGACTGAAGTGGGGAGACACTTGAGGCAGGCAAACCAACCAGGAGGCTGTTGTGATAGTACCTGGATCAGGTGACATGCATCATAGAAGAGAAGGGGGCACCTGTGAGAGATGTCCCAAAGGTGAAATTGTCAGGTCTTGCCCTTCTGCACCTCTAGTTAAGAAATGTAATCACACCCACAATATATCTAAATTAGAACATAATAAGATAGAAGAAACAATAATTCTAAAGACAGAAGGGGATTGCTTCCAGTTAGGGGTATAGAGGATCAGGGCAGGTTTTGTATCTGTATCTATAACATCTATGACTATGTCTGCATATATGTGTATGTCTATGTATACAGATACATATATTTATATACATACAGAGATATATGCACGTAAATATATATGCATATATATCTGGACAGATATCTATATGCAGATATATAAATATAGTATATATCAGTTTATACATCCATATACCTATATATGTGTGTATGTGTGTGTGTGTATATATATATGTATATATATATACACAGAGAGAGAGAGAGAGAGAGAGAGCTATAGATAAAGATATATCTTCTCTTTCATCAACACATCCATTAAAATACCTAGAAGAAATGAACACAGTTTCATGAACAGGAAGATTAATTTTATATTGAAATTGATTTCCACTTCTCCTTCCTAAGGATTCCTTAGTTTCCAGAAGTGAAAATAATTTGATTTCAAAGTGCTAACTAATACCACCAGGGAATTCTCATCACTACAAGATGAAAGTTAAATGCCTCTTAAAGGGTTGAGATTGTAGTGACTGAATTATAATCTAGGAAAAAAGTGTAAAATGAAAATTTTGTAATAAAATAAATACAAGACTATGATCTATTAAATTTATAATGAGAAATGAGCTCTTAGTTTAATGAGCTACTAGAAACCCCATTTTAGGATACCTCTACATTTCTGGATATCCACCTATATGGAAGAAAATTGCCTAAGGATTAAACTATAAATCAGCAAGTATTATTAAGTATGTAGCAAACACTCTGCATTTGGGGAAAATATGGGGAAAATCATAAAGCACGGTTTCAGTCCTGGAGAAGCTAAAACCTTTCTTAAATGTCTTATCTCTTGTTCAGAGTTAATAGAGGGCCTGCAGTAGTACTGTATAACAAAGGCGATTGGAACTGGAAGGACCCTTGGAGAGGTCATTTTGCACATGACTCTCTTTCCCATCTCTTCCCTTATTGATCATAATTTTTAAGAGCATCCATAGGCCATGCCAACACATTACTTAGCAATCTTCATCCTGTAACCATTTCCATTACTGAGGAATAAAATAGCCACAGTCTTCTAGTAGTCATTGGGTTGAATTGTGAAGAGGAGCTGCGCATTTGATTCTGTTATAGCCTCAAACACATAAAACACATCAGCCTCTTTCTCAAGTCAAGTGCCTTATATTTAATTACGTTAAGTTTTCTTCAGTGACAACTGTCTAGGGTATGACTGAGCTAGGCCAACGTCATACAAAGTGAAGGGGAAAATTGGCTATTGGCAGGTTACTTTTGTCTACAACAGGGTATAAATAAGGCCAAAGAAATCACCTCAGGATCTATATTTTTCATCAGTTTTTTTTTCAAATATTGATTGAATTAACTAGGAAAATTTTTTTTAATTGCTCCTTTGTGTAGTTCTGTAGGAAGGGATTAAATATACATCTAACAAAGGATGTTGTTTTCCTCTACCTTGTTTCTGCTTGCTTTTTTGTTTTCTTTATGCTTATTATCCTTTGCTTATTTTATTTATTTATTTATAATATATATAATATATTTATTTTTATATAATATAATATATTTATATTATATATCATATATAATATATTTATTTATAATAAAATAAATATTTATTTATCTATTTGTGCTTATTTATTTATGCTTATTATCCCTTGGAGGGAAATTATAAATACTGTAGAATAAAAGAGAGTTATTAAATGAAGAATCTTCCAGCTTCTGGACTCTTCAATTTAGATGGGGGTCAGAGGATTGGCCAATAGGGAATTTTGAAACCCGAAAGAAGTGAAGAGATCACAGAAGACATACCTGAGTTCCTTTAAGGAGTATAAGTGACCTACCCTGAATGAGTTATATTATAAGGTAATAAAAGGAATTCCTGATGGATGGGATCACTGAGCCACTAGTAAGCATCCTTGAAAAGTTGTTCAAAAAAGAGAGTATCCATAGGACTAGAGAAAGTCAAATGCTGTTATTTCTAAAAATAAAAGCAAAAATGGTGGAATTTGCAATGTCATGTCAGTGAGCTTTACTCTAATACCTGATGAAGTTTTATATAATATATTATTAAATGAATGGTTGGTGAGCATTTAGAGAAGGAAGCAGTAATCACCAACAGTCAGCATGACTATATCAAGAACAGACTGTAACAGATTCACTGCACTTCCCCTTTTCACAAGGTGCCAAGGTCAGGAGAACAGTTTAGACAAAGAATACATCATTTTTTTGGCAATGCATGTGATAGCCTTTCGTGATATCCTGTGGGAAAGTTGGACAGGTGTAGATTAGATGAAAGTATAGTCAGATGGGGCTACTTAACATTCTTTTTGTCAATGACTTGGACAAAGGCACAGTAGGAATATCTATTAAGTTTCCATATGATTTGAAAGTGGAAGAGATTACCAACACGTTGGATAGCAAAATCAAGACTTAAAAAGTTCTTTACAAGTTAGGATGATGAACTGAGTCTAATATGATGAGCTTTAATTAGGGTAAAAATAAGGTTCTACATGGCTTCAAAAATTCAGCTACGTAAATATAAAATGGAGGACACATGACTAAATGTGACAAATATCTGGAGATTTTAGTAGAACATGAACTCCATGTTAATCAGTAGTATAAAAGGTAACTATGATGGCCCGGATGATTTTAGGCTGCAGGTGTTCTCCCTGCTCTGCCCATATCACAACTAGAATAGTTTATTCAATCCTGGATGCCATATTTTAGATGAATAGAGGAGGGCCACCATCATGTAACATGAGGGATAGTAAAAGGAGCCAGGGATCATAGACGCACATAAAGCCTAATTCAGGTAGGGCACACATTTGAGCTGAATGCTAAGCACCCCAGTGCTGGAGCTGTCTAGCCTGAAGAGGATAAAACTTAGGGAGACATGGTGACTATTTCAAAATATTTGAACAGCTGTCATGTGGAAAATGCCTAAACTGTGAGCAGCATGCACAACTTTGTTTCAGGTTGTTAAGCTGAATTTACCTATTTTTCTTTCTGTTGAAATACCTAAAAATATTTAATCTAGCAAGTGTTTATGTCTTAAATGGAGATTATTTGCCTTTAAGTTAATGTATTTTTAATAAAGTAAAGCCAGACTTCAAACATACACACACACACACTCATTAACAGAGATTTTTTGTATAATTATAAACAAATTCCTGTTAGCAATTACAACTATCCAAAGCTGGAATGAGTTGTTACAGGAATAATGTGACTATGATTAAGAGTTTTCATGCTAACACTGAGTGATCACCTATTGGAAATATTGCAGAAGTAATCAAACCATGTTTGGGTGTGGGATTGAATTCAGTGATGGTCCTTTAAAACTAAAAAGTTTTATGATTCTGCTGTATAGAATTAGAATAGTGATAGTCTTGTTAGCTAGGTCATTGTCAGGATCATTTTGTTCCAGTCTCAGCAATGCTACTGAATTGAAAATCATTCAATATACCTTCAATATCCTCTACCTCAGTTTTTTTAAACGATGTGGCCCTGAGCCTCAAACTTTGGTTTTCATAGAACCAATCCATTATTATGAACTATTCCCAGACAATTTCTTTCATTTTTTTCCCCTCCCTGAAACTCTTCTAATAATCTTAAATTATAGATGGTGTCTAGGAATCCAGAAAAGTGAGTAAAAGGATCTTGGGTTCCCATTCAAGCACTCAAGATAACAATGTATATCAGGTACAGGACAGCCATTATTTCATTCCACAAAAAATTAAAAATAAGACAAAAGACTATCAGTTGCACATAAATAAGTCATTTTCCTCTTCTGAGACCTGCCACAGGTTCTTCTATAAGCCTTCAGACATACAATACCACTCTAGAGCTCTGGTCTTTTCTAGGAAGGGAAACTAACTTGGGGATGAGTCCCACTTTTATCCTAGAGATGAGTCTCCAACCTTCTTATAGCTAAAATGGATTTAGTTGCTAGAGAAACAGCTCTCTTCCCATCGGACCTGAATCATCCAAATATTTCACAGTAATTACAAAGGACAAGTTCTAGTGTTTCCTATTATGGTTCATTCCCTTGCTGTGCCTCCAGTTCCAGGGCCTTAAGTAATGAGTCTAGGAAACTTTGACATTCTTCCATAAAATTAAGGACTATCAATGCTCCTTCAAATGTCTAGGGTTCAGTAATCACTAGGACTTGGCTATATAAGTCACTTCTCTATAGCTGGTCTCAGCCTTTTGAGGTGACGCTGCTGCCTCGCCAGGACTGGGGACAGCAACCCAGAGTCCAGGGGTTCTCTTAACTGTTAGTCAGTCAGTCAGTCAACAACATTTTTTTTGGTTATTGTTAATTCATTCAGTTGTGTCCAACTCTGCAACCTTGTGGATTCTAGGACACCAATAGTATTTGTGGGGTTTTCTTGGCAAAGATATTGAAGTGGTTTGCCATTTCCTTCTCCAGTGGATTAAAGCAAAAAGAAGTTGATCGACTTGCCCAAAGTCACAAAGGTAGCAAGTGTCTGAGGTCAGATTTGAACTCAGATCTTCTTGACTCTAGGCCCATCCACTGACCCCGGTAACACTTACTGTGTGTGCTAAATGCTGACAATGTCAAAGAAAGGGGGAAAAAAATCAATCCCTGCCTTCAAGGAACTTACATGCTAATGGAGAAGGAGTGGAGAAGGAGCAGAGAAATGCCAAGGTATACAGTGTATATATACAGAGTAGATGGAAGGGTCTCTTTAGGGGAGAAGTCTATAGAAGCTGGGGGTATGAGGGCATGTGGCTGAGAGCTCCAGGGCAGTCATTAGTAGTTCTTGGGTGGGTGGATAGAGGTTGTGGGTGTTAGGCTGCCCTCAGGTCTGTGCTCAGCGATTTCATAATCTCTCCGAAGTTCTGTTAGCTCCCTTTCCTAGGCTCAGCACAATGGGATGACTCCAACGTACAATGGCTGATGTCAACCCATTAGCAGACTCAATCATTGTCCTCAGTGAGTTAGAAAGTGGCACACATGGGCTAACCAGGACCAGCAGGCATGTCTACACTCTCTGTAGGGAACTGCAGTCAACCAAAAAATGGCTCAGTTCTTTGTAAACTCACTAAGTTGAAGAGACAGAAAGAACGTTACAGAAAGTGTAAAACTATACATTCCTGAGGCAAAAGATATTATTTAAAAACCAAGTATTATAAAAAAACTACTTTTTCTTTGAGTATGTTTATACAAGCACTGTAATAGTATAATTTTATTGAATTCAGGATATGTGATAATAATAATTTATATTTATTTATATATTTAATATTTATATATTGCTTTAAGTTTTTCATAGTACTTCACAAATATTGACTCATTTAATCTTCCCATCAGCCCTGGGAAGTAGATGCTATTATTCCCACTTTACACAGGAGGAAACTGAGGTCCAGAGACTTGCCCAGAGTCACATAGTAGGTATGTGTCTGAGGCAAGATTCGAAATCAGGTGTTCTAAGGCCCAAGGTAAGCTCTCTATCCAGGGCAACACCTAGTATTTAGCTCCATATATCTTATATATACACCTTATATCAATATGGCAATGTTATTCTACTAATCCATTTAGTTAGTGTAGACATTGCCTCTAACTAAAAAATCCTGTAAACAAGAAATTACACTGACCCACAGGCCTTGAATCAGAGAATAAGATATCACTGAGAATTGTTCATTTGTGTGTATATGAGGCTCTAAGTCTATCAATAGTTTGATAAATCATATCCTTCTTATATATTCTCTCTATACTGGGCTTTCATGATAACTTGCAGTTTTCTTTTTGTGTGGGCTTTTTTTAAATAAACTCCATAATCTTTTCAAGTACAGCCTTGTGCTTTGTCAGGCATGCAATGTTGGGAAATCATTAGTAGCAACAGGTGGTGTATATACAAGGCCAGGATGAAATTAACACAAGCTTAGGTTCCTAGCTTACTGAGAAGTTCCCCTTTTTGAGAAATAGTTGAAAATATCTCACAATTGGGATTAAATAAGTTACCCAAGGTTAGTACAGGGTATACACATGTTGAGACAAGTAAACATTGAACATGTAGACCCAGAAAGCTTAGAACATCATAGACCTGGGCAAGTGACTTCATCTCTGAGGCTCTGTTTCCTCTTCTGTAAAATGGGGGGATTCGACTAGACTGGGGTTTCTTAGTTTTTTTTGTTTCATGGATCCCTTTGGTGAAACCTAAAAATCCTTTCTCAGATTAATGCTTTCAAAGGCATAAAATATTGCTTTTAGGATTATAAAGGAAACCAATTATATTGAACTTTAGTTACGAATTTTTTTTCAGTTCATAGAGTTCAGATTTAGAGCCCCCGAGTTAGTCATTTCTAATTTAAAATCCATGATGATTCTTATGTCCTTTTATTACATAATCATAGGGGATTGGATTATGTAATGCAAAAATGTCTAGTAAGAAAAAAAATGTGAGCCATTGGAAAATGGAAACTATAGACTAATAAAATGATCTGTGTACTCACAGATATTTTGAATTCATCTATAAGATTGAATTAAGTCCTGATCTGTGATAGGCTGTTGCATTTAGTAATGTGACAGCTATGTCTCAGCTTTTTTTCTAAATAGTGTATTTCAATTTAAACAAAAGCAAAATATGAACATTGAAATTATAGAACAGATCAGTTGTGCTGGATTTGATTTGTCTTGTATATGAACCTCCTCCAAGCAGGTTTTAAAAGTAATTAGTTTTATGGATAGTGCATTAGACAATTTTTAGCAGTTCCTGGCAAAGCTGTAAAACTATAGGTACTCAATAATTGCACATTGAAAAATTAACTACACCTATTGTGTAAAGTGAGGGTTACCTGTCCTCTTTCACTTTTTCATTTCCAGATAGAGAATGGTTTTGGTTGAAAGAGCATTTCCTCTGAGTCTGTGGTTACAAAGCACTTCACAGACATTATCTCATTTAATGGTCCTAATGGCCCTATGAGGTATTAATATGAAGAAACTGAGCCACCAGCGAGGTTTTGACTTGCTGGAGGTCACTGAGCTAAAAACAGAGCCAGGTTTTGTGATTCCAAACCCCGTTTGTCCTGGCTGCCGCACCACATCTCTGCAGGCTATGCTGCACATAATCCAGGAAGAAGCAGAAGATAAACCAGTACAATGTTTGCAGCTTCAAAGCTATAGGAAAGCAGTTAACAGTTTGAGAAGTTAATTGTGACAGAGCTACCTCTTGTAACAATTGCTAGCGCCCCTTGAGTGGGTGATGATTAATGTTATTCTGCAGGGTAGATACTGTGAATTAATATCCTCCCCTGTTGTGTGTGTATGTATGTGTGTGTGAATATGTGTGTGTGTTTTTAGCAGTATTGCTTACTATTCAGTTTTTTTTAATTAAAATATTGGATAGAGAGGTTTTGCCTAATTTTTGAAGACCATGATGAGAGTTCCCAATGCTTAAAGCAGCAGAGATGTTAAGTACAAATCATGTTGAATTTTAGAACTAAATGAATATGTCGACTCAGATGACCAAAGCCCTTCCTCTTTTGGGGGTTAATGGCTGTTTTTCCTCTTCTTTTAGCTCGATGAGTTTGTTTAATAAAGTTGAGAATTCGTTCACAGAGCCTTATAAACATATGCTATTAGATTTTAAATCTGTTTTGAAAGTGCCTCTCTCCTACTCCCTCCTAGTAAAGTGACCTTTTTAAATGGAGGGAAGTGGGTTTAGATGACAGTCGTGATAAATGCGGTCATGTTCACTCAATAAAATAAGGCCCAGTGCATTTGAGGATAAATCAGTGAAATGTACAGCCCCACCTGTCTGTCTCCATCATTCATTTCCACTGTCACTTTCCCAGTGGCTGATGGATCACAGTTGCTGTAAAATTAGACAGCCTTTAATCTCATTTCATCCTGATTAGCTTCTCTTTACCCTTTCCCTCTAACTCACTGACTGACACGCTAAAAACTCACACTGGGCTGTATTTGAGCGTGGAGTACAAACTTCTCAAATACCTTCTCAGAAAGGTGAGACAGGTGTTCACCTTTGCTGGAAGCTGCAGAGGGCCACAGATATAGTCAGTGTCATTTTAAGAGCAATCAAAAAACATAGCAACCAGGGCTAGACTAATCAGAGTACTAATCTTGGGGGCCACTCAGCATATCTGAAACATTATCCTATAGTTTTCAATCAGAAATAACCTAATTTGCTTTCATAAGACTAAAAGATAGAATCCTATGTAAAATAATTTTTTGACAAATTTGGGAGTTTTTTCCCCTTTCTGAAGGATTTTCAAAAACTATCAAGTCATCACAAAGATACAGAAATAAGATTCAAATATTCTCTTTAGAAAATGTAACTTTCATGATTTTAAAACTGTAGTAGTCATTTGACTGTACATGAAGGTGACAGCAGGGAACCTTGAAACTAGTTCCCCTTTCCCTTACTTTGCAGGGTTCAAGAACCATCGTCCGTGTAGGTGGTCTCATTTGGTTGCATAAGCTTAACGATAGATATATTTGAATGAGAATAAAAATAAATTATTTATTATTTGCCTCAGTAAAATTTTGTATTCCCATACAGGAAAAAATAAAAACCACATTCTGAAGAAAAGAAGTGGTTATGGGTTTGTAGGGCACAGTGCTTTTTGATAAACTTCCCCTGAGGTTAAAAGAAGGGTAGGATGGTTCTTTTCTTACGCAGAGGATATCCTGTGTTTAGATGGCTAGTTTTAAATAACATTCAAGCAGTGATGGGCATAAAATAAGGTGGTAACAGTTGATGGCCCAGTTCGTAACTTGTGAAAGATTTTCTTGAAATCTCATTATGGGGATGTGCTCCATCTCTTAAGGGTGGGCCCTGAGAATACCTTCTGATTTTCTAGGCTTCTCCCCAATTCTAATGAAAATGATAGGGAAAGGGAAGACACATTGTGTTGGATGATTAAAATATAAAAGAGACACTAAGTACTGATTCACTGTCCATCCACTTCAAGGGCTAAGAATTATGGCTAGATCCATGTTGAGCTAATATTAAAAGACCCAAAAGGTATTTAGCACCTCAATCCTCAAATAACCGTCTGATCCATTACATTTGTGTGCAGTTTCCAAAACGTTTTCCCGACCATTCTCTTTTCTTGCACCCCAGGGCCCTGAGGGGAAGCAGTGTGGTTCAGTGACTAGAAGGGTCATCCTTGGAGTCAAGAAGACCTGGAAACAAGGCCTGTCTCTGATATAAACTGGCTTTGTGACAATGAGCAAATCACTTAACCTTGTCATGCCCTAGCCATTTCTCTAAGACACAGGAAAGTCTGAGAGCTCCCTTCACCCAGTGAAATAACAAAGGACAACAACGAAAAAAGAGCAAAGGAGCCAACAAAAAGAGCCCAATGAAGTAAAAGGGAAGATATTACTATCCCCGTTTTATAGAGAAGGAAATGTTAGAGAGCCAGCAAAGTGATTTGCCCAAAGTGACAAAACGTTGAAATTGGGATTCAAGCCCATAGTCCAAAGAGTATTGATTCTGCAGTCAGAGGTCGATGTTTTTCAGTTGTGGTCTGACTTTTTGTGACCCCATTTGGGGTTTTCTTGGCAAAGGTAATGGAGTTGTTTGTCCTTTCCTTCTCCAGCCCATTTTACAGATGAGAAAACTGAGGCAAACAAGGTTAAGTGACTTGCTCAAGTCACACAGTTAGCTCTTAAATGTCTGAAGTCATATTTGAACTCAGGTCTTCCTGACTTCAGACCCAGTGCTCTATTCACTGCAACATCTAGCACCCTGTGTTAGTCAGAGGGCCTGGGTTCAAATACTGCCTCTGACACATCTACTTGTATGATATTCCCCAAATCATTTACCTCCTCCTGGCCTCAGTTTCCTCATGGGTAAAAGCAGGTTAAAATAGATGACCTCTGCCAGCTCTACATCTGTGCTTTTTAAAATTCAAATCTTCCTCAAAGCCAGATCAATGCTCTATATTCATCTGTTCTATGCTCTGATAATAACATTTTCCATATTTTACTCATAATGGTCTTTGTGGAAATGTATTTCTGTCTCACACAAATGTCAGCAAAGCAAGATCAGAGTGGTTATAGCCATTTTACCAATAGATAAGTCAAGGTTCAAAGGATTTCACCAAGGTGACCCTTGAAGTCTGCGACAGAACTGTACTAAATAGATGTCACCATCATTTGTAATTATCTACTATATTCTTAATCAGTGACTTTTCACAAAATCAAGTGTACTTTACCAATTACTTCTTCCAGATTGGCTGTAGGATCACAAACTATGAAAATTTCAGTTAACTAAAAACTCCCCTTGCTTGTCCACTGTGGCCAGGGAGACAAGGAGCCACAAATCCTATGACAAGAAGCTTAACTAAACACATGGACCTGCTCCATCCTTAGGATACTGCAACCTTAGTAGCAAAGCAGACGCCTCCCTCCTTGGTTTTTTTTTTTGCATGTTATCATTTATAATTGCATTTTGAAAAAAATTAAAGATAATAAAACAAAATGAAATGAGAGATCTATCACCCAGAATAATCCAAGTGTGAGAAAGACTGCCTTTTTTTTTTTTTGGCATTGGCAAAAGAGCACAAAGTAAGAGCTGGCCCTGAGTCATATTGATTTCCCACTGCACTGATTTCCTAAGTGCTCTGTTGATCCGTGACAAACAATAAGTTCCCTGCCTGTACATCCACATCACCTCCCCATTTGTCCTCACCTAGATTTAAGGTGCCCATATGATGAGCTGAACAAGGACATCATTTTTCTACTGGTGTCACTGGGCCAAAGCCTCTGCATAGAGCATGATAACTAATGCTGGGCAAGTATACATCAACTCTAGGATATGATGGTAACAGAATATTACAGAGCAACCAAACAAGTCTATGTGTTGTATCCCTACATGGGAAAAGCAGATGAAATTGAATTTGGAGGAACTGGGTTTTCAGCAGTATCTTAAAAAAACCATTCTTCCTCCAGCTACTACCATCAGAATTTTTTTTAAAAAGAGGGGAAAACAGCGAATCTCTGTGACTTTGCTGCCACAGTTTTGATCTTTGTCACACAAGAGTTCCTAAGTAGATAGATAGAAAATGTGTGATTGTGCTGCTAATGGCATTGTACAGGAAATTAAGCGTATACATTTGGAGAAGGCATTAAATCAGCAGGACCTTAATTTAAAAACTTCAAACTGTATGGAAATGCAGCTTGTTCATTGCTGTGGAATAGAAAGCTACCAAGCACCCGGAGTCTGCTTATGGAAAGCATGCCAGCAAAAAAAAAGCAGGCTAGGTTGAATGTCTTAACAGTTTCCAGTGTATATTCAAGGTTACAGTAACGCAGCATTTTCCAGGAAATGCTGCCCCTTTCTGATCACAGTGAGGTACCTGCCATCCTTCTTCACCTAATCCCCCCCAAAATGCCACCTATGAATCAGAAAGTTAGGGATACGAGTTAAGTGAACAAGTGACTGAATGAGTTCTTGAGAAAGTGGAGTAGTAGAAGCTGGCTGTTCTGCAGCAATTTGTGGAATAACATTATGTAAAATTAATCAAAAGGGGCTGGATCTGAAACTGCTGTCAACACACCACTGATCCCCTGTGTACATAGCTCGGGATTGGCAAGTACCCTGCTTTACTGCCTTCTGCTTCCTTCCGCTGTTTGTAGTCTCAGATTTTGCATGCCTTGATTAAGGCAAATAACGGGGGTGCCAAGCTATCAAATTCTAAGATGGAAAATGATATACGTCTTGGTGGTGGTTTATTTTTTCATCTTTTTTCCCCCACAGTTATGCCCTATAACAGCGCCCATCACTGTGTGGTAGAAGTGGAAAACTTCTTGTTCGTGTTGGGAGGAGAAGACCAATGGAATCCGAATGGTAACTATCCAACCTTTAGCATGGACCTATCCCCTTCCTCGCTGGGCTCTGCAAATGTGCAGAGCAGAGCAGTCAGACTTTGTGCCAATATCTTGAGGGTCAATCACTAAGCTAGCTGAGGATACATCTACCATGGCATTGACACTCTATCTGGGGATTTCACTTCTCCATGATGTTCCTGACCCCACATTCTTTCCCTTTCCCTGGAGGAATGCTGCTACCATCAACAGCACATGCTCTCTAGAGTAAAGGTATCAAACAAGCAGCTGTTAAGAATTTTAACCATCATTTCCATCTCTGGTGCATTCTTATTGTAATAAAATGGTGACAAGAAGTGAAGACTTTTTTTCCCATCTTCTTCCAAAGGGTTTCTGCTGAAGCTTCTTTCCAGAATTAATCATGGGCTCACAGCTCCTGGAAGGGACCTCAGAAGCCATATAGCTTAATCCCCTTATTTTACATATGGAGAAACTGAGGCTCAAGAAGTTTAAGTGACTTGCCCAAGGTCACATACAGAGATGGGATGCAAACCCAGAATTTGTGTTCTCTTCTGAATTGGTTCTGTTTTAGAGTCTATAACTTTCATACCGTTTACATCTCTAAGTCCCCCTTTTTGATGTGTTTACTTCATAAATTTATTGCAAAGAGAAATTAAGTCATTTTACATGTTTCTGAGCTAAACACACAGAGAACACTGTGCCTTGCAAATATACCAAATTATAAGATATTGTTTAAAAGCTCGCACATGAAGAAGGAGCTGCCTTTGTAGCAGCCTGTGTAACAGAGACAATTATGACTGAGAAACCATAAAACAGCTTGCAGGTACACATTTTTGCTTTAAAACCCCAGAACATCCAGATGAAATTACATATACTGCATATATTTTATTGTGAATGCACCATTTCAGCATCTGCACCAAACCAAATTATAGAAAATTGTTACATCTGTTCACTTCCCAAAATCTTAAAGAAAACCAATCCCTGTTACCCTCTAGACCATTTCTTTTGAAGAAAGGGGGGAAAATGGGACAGCCTTTGGAGAAAAACCCTTCAGCCTTATTGTCAGATCTCTTTAAATGCTGGTAGGAGGTTAGACTTGGCACCCTCTGAATATCAGATACATTTCATGTGGGGCAGGTTGGATTTGAAGAAGGAGCATTTAGGATATTGATAGCCTCTCTGCTGAGTTATCCGATTAATAACAGATTTGATGCATTACCAGGAAACTGACAGGAATACCATTCACTATAAGCTCTCCACTTACTGCCAAGTTATCCTGCCTTTGAACTGAATTTCATGACTGCACGCATATATTCCAAGGGGTGTCTTCGAGTGAATCACACTTTACAGTTTATTTCTTTTGTCACCTAGATTAAAAATAAAGTGTGACAACAAATCAGTGTGGCCCACCAATGGGGAATTTTAAAATTTATAATATAAATTAATATATATATAATATGAATAAATATAAATTTATATTTATAATAAAATTATATTTTTAAAGATAACTAATAAACATGAGCCCCACCCATTGCACTAGGACACTTTTTTCAGGGAGAAAACGGAAACATGGTCAATCTTTTAGCCCCTCATATAATGCAATGAGATTCCCAATGCTAAAAATCAAAAATTAAGGCATACTATGCTGTTCCACATCCCCCCATCCTTCTTAACCCTTAATTTGTACCATATTTTTCATATGTAATAAATGTGAGGAAGTCTTCCTAAATTTTACCTTAATTTTCTTTTTCATAAAGGAGTACTTAGAATTCAATCTTATTCTTCCTCACCACAGGGTGGTATTTACTATTTTAATTAAGGGTGAAGTTATAAATTTTAACAGTGCCACTATTACCCCCTATCTACACTACCGTAGAGGCTACAGCTAAGCTTAGAGGGTAGCTGTGTTATGGCAGGGTAAGCACTGAGTCTGGTGTCAGAAGAGCTCGCTCTACAACTTAGTATCTATCTCTGTGACCTTGGAGAAATCATTTCACCTTTTCTGAACCTCGATCTTCTCATCTGTTAAAGTGGGTTTGGGGAGAAGAAAGGGAAAAGTGACTATAACCTCTGTGCTCTAACACATACAATATAGCAACTTATTATCCTGTGAAAAATAACTGGCTTAGTTTCCAAACCAGATAGGGTGTGGTGGCTAGGTCATGGGATTTGGAATCTGAAAGAATTGGACTCATTTCCCACCTCAGATACGTAGGCAGCTAGGTGGTGCAGAGAATATAGTCTTGAACTTAGAGTGAGCAAGTCCTGAGTTCAATTCCAGCCTCAAACGCTTGCTAGCTTTGTGATGGCTTAGTCACCTGACTACTTTGTACATTAATTTTCTCATCTGTAGAATGGAATTAATGATAGCACCTACCTGCCAGGGTTGTTGTAGAGGATAAAATGAGATAATGTTTATAAAGTGCCATATAAATGCTGGCTAGCTTTAGCTGTTAATTAGAGATTGCAACTCTGAGCAAATGATCAAACTTTTTTATACCCCATTTTTCTCATATGAGGAGGTTAGATTTAATGGCCTATAAGATTCCTCTGAGATCTTAGTATTTCATTCTGAGAGAAACTGACCAATCCAAACCCATTTAGGGTAGATGGGTTATTTCTTGGAGAAGTAAGATAATAGGACTGAGTTTAAAAAAAATCTGCAACTCTCATGGGAATCTGTCAGACTTATAACCCATCTACCCACTTTCACTTTGCCATATTCTACTCCCCTAATCAAGTCAGCACTGGGGAGAGAAACAGAGAATGAAATCAAAAGTGCTAGTATTTTGAACATCTTTTGGTGAATATTAAATCAGTCCTGAATTATTGAAAATGGAGGGAAGCTGTTTCCCTTCCTCTGACTTAGGACTCTTCATAGTCCTAGTGTCACTGATATAACTCCTCATTTAAATGGCTATTTGGAGGGGCTAGTCATCTCCAAAAAGTGTCAGTTTGATTTTGAAATTTTATCTTTTGAGCCAATTCACAGGTTCTGTGTGACAAGTGGTGCGAACCTTCATACAGGGCTGAGCTGAGCTAAAATAGGGACTGAGCTCTTTTAAACTGAGTTATTTGAATAAATTGGAAATATCTTTCAGAATCCCCAGGCCCAGTGAGAGCTATGACTTCCAAGATTTCATCTGATGCAGTGAGAAACCCTAACTTTCAACGTAAGAGCTCACCTGAGTTCCTTAGCATAATAGCTTCTCTGCTCTTGTAGCCAGTCAGTAAGCAAACATATATGAAACTGCTACTGTTTGCCAGATATTATGGTAAGTGCTGAGCATATAAACAAAATAAGATAGGACTAGTAGAAGATCCTGTAAAATCAGACTGAAAGTGTTCCCTTTCTGTCATGACAATCAAGAAAGACACACTTCAGCAAGCCTTGGCTTCCAAGGGGAATTAATACAGACCCTTACCATTCTATCTCTCTCTGTGTCTCTCTCTGTCACTTTCTCTCATACTCACATGCACACATGAATACATATAAATACATATTCACACACAAATATATAGCCAATAGCCTGTTAGTGGTCCTTGAAGTTGGAAAGACCTGGTTCCAAGATACAAATACATATGAATTGTGTGTGTGTGTGTGTGTGTGTGTGTGTAACAAATACACAAAAGTCAGCATGGCCTAATGGATAGAAGACCTGAAGTGAGGTCCTTGCTCTGATACATGCTGTCTGGGTAACCTTGGCAAATCACTGAACTTCTCCTTATAACTTTTCCATCTGCCTCTCCAAGACTGTAAGTTGCAGAATGGGTGTTGGCCTACACAGGAAGAGGAAATTCTTCAATAGGAATTATGAATCCCAGGTGGTTCAAAAAGCAAAAGATAGATAAATGCACACATTTCTTTAGTGTTCAATAATCATTTTAGCTAACATTTATATAACTATGCACTGATTTGCTAAGTGCTTTACAAGAATTATCTATCAATAAATATTTATTAAGGGCCTGCTGTGTTCCAGGAATTTTACCAAGTCCTTTTCTCTGATCCTCACAACACCCCTTTCAGGTAGGTGTTACTATCTTCCCCATTTGACAAAATGAGGTTAGACAGGAGGTGAAGTGACTTGCCCAGGGTCACACAACTCATAAGTGTCTGAGGTCAAATTTGAACTCTCTAAGGCTATAAGTTAAAGAAGGGGTATTGGTCTACGCTGGAAGAGGAAATCCTCCAATGGCAATTATGAATCCCAGGTCTGGTTAAAAAATAAAACATAGATAAGTGCACATGTTTATGTAGTGTTTAATAATAATTTTATTTAACTCTTACTTTGCACCAATTTGTAAGTGCTTTGCAAGAATTATCTATCAATATGGATTTATTAAGTGCTTACTATGTTCAGTGCTTACCTCACTTGATCCATGTAACACCCCTTTTAGTAGGTGTTGGTATTGTCCCTATTTTACAGACTGAGATAAACAGAGGTGAAGTGACTTGCCCAGGGTCACACAACTACTAAGTGTCTGAGGTCTAATTTGAGCCGGAGTCTTCCTGACTCTAGATGTAGTGCTCTATCCACTATGCCACCAAGCTGCCACTGTTTACTTGTGTATAGATAGATAGATAGATAGATAGATAGATAGATAGATAGATAGATAGATAGATTAAAGAGTCTAAATAATTCCTGTTGCATATTTTATAGGTGATATCCGCCTCTCTATGGTTTGTAGCTATATGTCTATGTATTTGTATATATAGTGCTTTAAAACAAAACCTCAGATGTCATCTAAACTTTTATATGTAAATGACCAATGAAAGGGTGGCAATTCCTTATTATTTCATTTAAATTTGGTATTTCCCACCCAGGGTTATGCCTTTATTACAGATCAGACTAGTCTGACATTTGTCATCAACCAGTTTGGATGATCTCTTGGAGTCTGCCCAAAATTGGACAATGTCTTTGATAGAGGAATGGAGCCCCCTGTTTGGAAAGCCCTGCAGTTCAAGGCTGCATTTTATAAGGCCTGTGAAGAACCTCAGGAAACATAAACCCTAGAGGTAAAAGGGACCTCACAGGTAATCTGGTCCAACCCCCTCATTTTACAGATTAGCAGACTAAGACCCAGTGGGGTTAGATGAATTATTAATTTCTTGATTGACTCATTTCCCAAGCACACACGAGGAGTAAGAATTATAGGTGGATGCGTCCACATCCTCTAATGCCCAAGCTAGTGTTCTTGCCACTCCATCAAGATCCAACCCAACCCCATTACTAGCTCAGTGCAGCCACCTAGAGACTAGGCTTCCAATAGCAGAATTCATCTGTGGTTATTTAGTCTTTTTCAGTTGTGCCCAACTCTTCATGACCCTATTTGAGGTTTTCTTGGTAAAGATGCTGGTGTGATTTTCCATTTCCTTCTCCAGTTCATTTTATAGATGAAGAAACTGAGATAAACAGAGATTAAGTGACTAACCCAAAGTCACACAGCTATTAAGGGTCCCAGGCTGAATTTGAACTCAGGTCTTCAAGACTCCAATTCCAGCACTCTATTCACTGTGTCCCTAGTTGCAAAGGTGCTACTAGGTTATCTTGGCAGAAGAGAATTACCTAGGTCAGAAAAAACAAGCAGGTTAAAGCTTCTATGTTGATCACTATTGAGTTTGGACCCATGAGTGGTCAATGTATTTCTAACCTGGGTGAGATAGGAAGATCCAGTCTCTTCCTTTCCTTTCTACCTCAAAGAAGTAATGGATTAGTAGGGGAAAAAATCCAGGTTCCAAATCAACCAGGAAAAATTGAAGCAGGAATTTCTCAGCAGGGGAAAAGATCCTCCAGAGACAGAGAACAGAGCATTATAGGCATAGGTAAAGTTCATGTTTGAAGTAGTGTTTCCCTGAGTCACGACTAATAGGAAAATTATGTGGGAGCCTTAGAAAGTCATGTTGTCCATAGAAAAGTAGGAAAATGGGAGACACTAATTAAAGGGAAAATGATTACAGAATGGATACTTAGAGAGGAGGGATGACCCCTGGTAATGGAAGTTAGTGTGATAAGAGACAAATTTGTCTATTCTCAAAAAGGACCATGACATCAGGGAGATGATGATATGACTTGCAGTTGACTTTTATTTCAGTGAGGGAGGCCTGGGCAAGGTCACCAATCTTACTCTCTTCTCCAGAGTCATCTGGGTCCAGTGGGCAGAAATTCATCAGGATGACTGGAGATGGCCCAGGATGCAATCAGAGACCCTGGCCCTTTTAGGCTAAGACCTTTTCTGGTCCTCATTTTGAGTAAGAGACCAATCTATTAACTTGATAAGCCAGGAGCCTCTCATGAAAGGTCTATAGTGGGGCTGTGTTCTTGTTGCAGTGAGTAAGGCAGAAAATCTCCTAAACTGAAGCTCAGACTGATGTCTCCTGATTCACAGGTTACCTAGAGAATCTGGGTGATCAAAATAAGCCTTGATTGCTCCAGCCACCTATCTACCAAGATTCCACCTTGACAAAAGTCACTTCACATACAAATAGTGTGATGTACAAGATGTCTTACTTAAAATGCAGCCAATCAGTTCCCCAAACTCCTATAAGATGCCAGATGGAATTTTTCCAGGGAGCTCTTTTAGATATAAGGCTAGATATAAGTGAGAACCTCTGTTGTTGGGGGCATACATTAAAGGACAACTCCTTAAAGATCTTTTTACACTCCTTGTGATCACAGGCTAGGATGTCACCTTCCTTTGCATAAATTATTGTGTACTAAATGAAATTGACTTCTATAAGTACTTCCCACTTCCTTTAATTGCAGATATTCTGGGATGAATCCAAGAAGGGAGATGTCTACTAAACTGGTCTTGTTTAGAGTTCACAGAATCATAATATTTCAGAGTTGGAAGGAACCTTGAGAGCTATCTGGTTCAACTAATGTATGAAAAAAGATAACCCCTTCTGCAACATACCCAGTGAGCATTCATCCAGCCTTTGTTTGAAGAGTTCCATTGAGGAGGGCTGATACCTCAGTGGAATCCAGTGTAGATCCTATTTCACTTTTGAACAGTTATGACTTGATTTCTGGGAAACTTTTTCCTGACCTAGAGCCTAAAGTAGCCTCTGAAACTTCTATGCATTGCTCCCAGTTTTGTCACCCTTGGTCAAGAGCAAGTTTAATCCTTCTTCCATGTGACAGTCCTTTAAATATTCGAATACCATCTCTCCTGGACCTTTAGTTGTCTCTTCTCCAGGCAAATCATACACAGTTCCTTCACCCTACCCTCATATGGCATGAACTCAAGGCCTTTATCACCCTAGCTTTTCTCCTTTGGATACTTTCCAACTAATGACTATCCTTCCTGAAATATGGTGCTTGTTACTTAACACTGTATTCCAAATGATCAAGGCAGAGTATCTATTTATTCCTGGTTCAGTTAATCTGTTTTCATTTATTAAGTACCTACTATGTGCCAGTCATTTTACCTTGTGCTATGCTTACAAAAACAAAACTGAAACAATATTTGACCTCCTGGACCTTATGTTCTATAGGACAAAACAATACGTGCACATTCCCAGAAGCTATTTCTCTCAGCCCAAGATTTACCTGCTGTCTCACAGTAGACTAATTATGACCTTCAGGCCTCCAAAACTCCAAAGTCTTTTTAAGATAAATTGTTACCTAACCATGTCTCCCTTATCTTATACTTGTGAAATTACCTTTTTGAACCCAAGTGGAAGACTTTACATTTATTCCTAGTAAATTTCAGGTGGTACAATAGATAGAATGCTGGTCCTGAAGTCAGGGAGAGTCATCTTTCTGAGTTCAATTCAGACCTCAAAGACTGATGATCTGTGTAATCCTGGGCAAGTCACGTAACTCTGTTTGCCTCAGTTTCCTTATCTGTAAAATGAGCCAGAGAAGGAAATGGCAAATCACTCTAGGATCTTTGCCAAGAAAATCCCAAACAAGGTGATGAAGAGTCAGATGTGACTGAAACAACTGAACAAATTTTATGGGATTTGGCCCAGTGTTTTAGCCTGGCATTTTTTTTTTGGATTCTGATTCTGCCATCCAGTATGTCAGCTATCCCTCCTAGTTTTGTGTCATCTGAAAGTTTGATAAACAATCAGTGTCTTTATGGCACCATATGAGACTATAATCTCATTTGAAATAAGTCCAGAAAAAAAAAACAAAATAAAAGACAAACTTTTGCATATAGTATGGACACTAGGAAATACTATTTGGGTTGATTGATGCACCATTGTCATGCCAGCAATTAATTAATTGAAAGGCTGGAAGAATTCCTGGGTTGGTCCACTGCCCCCTAACTGGATGACATCCTTATCTTGTTCCATTACAAGCAAAATCACATTAAAAACATGTGAAGTCTTGCTTTGGCCCCTTCATCACATTTTGTTCTATAATCAGACAACTATACCATTAGATCCCATTTGCACTTAAGGGCTTATCCTGGACTATGAGAGCTTCCAGAGGGATTCACTCTAGTTCAAGGTGACCAAAATGTAGATTCTCCAAACTTGAACTTTGCACTGATTTGGAGGCAGAGCCAACTAATATTAAACATTTATTCCCAAGTAGGGCTAACTGAAAAAGGAGGCCACCTTCCAGTGAAGTATTAAATAAGGATACTTTTAGGCACAGAAAGAGACATTAGTGATAGTAACATTCTGATTCTGCATTAATCTTTTTGTAAAAATAATAATGCCTCCAGGGTTAACATGGGCTAGGGAAGTGTTCATATAGAATTTGTACTAAAGAAGAAAGATCTATTCCAGGAGACTCTTTGACTACAAGTCGCATAATATTCTCATCAGCTCACAGTGAGAAGAACTGTACTGTGATGAACAGGGAGTTGGAAAGTCAGGTTGGCGGCAGACTTTAAAGGACTTGAAAATCAATAGAGGAATTTTTATTTTACACTAGAGGAAATAGGCAGCAGCTAGGTGATGCAGCAAATAGAGCACTGAGCTTGGCATTAAGATGACATCTTCACAGGTTCAAATCTGGCCTCAGACATTTACTAACTGTGTGATCCTGGGCAAGTCACTTAACCCCGTTTGCTTCAGTTTCCTCATCTGTACAATGAGCTGGAGAAGAAAATGGCAAACAACTCTAGCATCTTTGCCAAGAAAACCCCAACTGGGGTCACAAAAAGTGGACAAGATAAAACTACAACAAGAGGCAATAGGGAGTCATTGGAATTTATTGAGTAGAGGAGGGATGTGCTTAAATCTGCACTCAAGGAGAATCATATTGGCAGTCCAGTATGGAGGCTAGATGAAAGTGGGGAGAAATTTGAGGCAAGGAGACCAAATGGAAATCTCAGAGACTTATAAAAACTTTCACTCAAGGACAGAGAAAGATGGAATCCACGACTGCCATTAATGTGGGAGCTCACCTGGATCTGTGACCGCATCCCTGTTTACTGAACCATAAACCTACTGCCGTGGTATAAAATAATCACTGTGGCTTCCCTGAAACTCAGTAGGCTAGTATAATGAACACTAGCATCAGGCCCTTTCTTTGACCCTGCCTTAAATATCCCTGCTCCTAATGAGTGAGACAGAGGAATGATCATGAGCAGCTGCTCCTGGTGGCTGGCCAGATGCTGCTGCACCTGCATTTTGGCATCTTGCCTCTCCATGTGTTTTCAATTCCATGGAGATGGTGTATCCTTGATTCCTGCATTGGCCTGCATCAGGGAACTTTAGTCTTTCAGAATCTGTTCCTTGTGTACTAACTCACCCTCATCCTCTACCGTCTTCACTGCTTGATACTGCTGTCGTAAATCCTGCTCCCACTTCTCTTTATGATAATGTTCCTCCCTTCCCTCTCATCATAGTGAATATTCCAGTCTTATCACCATGTTGAAAATGGAAGCCATAGGCTGCTGCCTGCTATAGCTTTCTTCTCACAAACGCCGATGGAACACTTCTTTCGGTTCACACACGTGAGGAATCTAAAGTCCAGGGAATTGTATTGCAAATTAAAGAGAAGACAGCAATATTGCCTGATAGGACATAAGCTCCTTGAGGGGAGGAATAGTTTCATTTTTGTTTTTGTATCTTTAGTACCTAGTACAGTGCCTGGTACTTAGACAAGAAAGGTTATGATCTTGTATAGTGTTCACCAAATTTTGTTTTATCATAAACCTCTATCAACAGAGAGTTCTTGAACACATATTCCCAATACCTATTTAACTTACTTATAAATTTTTATATATGTATATATACATATGTAAAATATGCTACTTTACTCATACTTTTTATTGTAGTGACATACGTATATAGACAAACTTATATGTCACTATATGCATTGGGCCAGCTAGGATACACAGTGAATAGTTAGAAGGACTCATCTTCTTGAATTCAGATTTGACCTCAGACACTTACTAGTTGTGTGATCCTGGACAAGTCACTTAGTCCTGTTTGCCTCAGTTTCCTTCTCTGGAAAATGAGCTGGGGAAGGAAATGGCAAACCATTCAAGTATCTTTGCCAAGAAAATCCCAAATGGGGTCACAAAGAGTTGGACAGGATTGAAGTGACTGAACAAGAAACACATTATAAAACATTATAAAAGTATACCTCCTTGGAGGAGGGCAGAAGGGAAAAGCATGACAATGTGGCCTGATGAAGGTGGAAAGGAGTAAAGAGTGGTCTGGACCTACCTTTCCAGAAATGCAGATCGAATGATTAAGAGAAGGAAACGAGGTGATCTGACACTCAGGATCATAGTTCTAGGGTTCAGAACAACCCCAAGGCCATCACATCTTACCGCCTCCTTTTACACTGAAAGATCCTGAGGCCTGAGGAAGTTAAGCAACTTTCCCAAGGTCCTAAGTGTGAGAGGGAAGATTGGAACTCAAGTCCTCAGACTCAGAGCAGTCTCTGTTCCCTGGGCCCACAGTGGGCCCAGTGCTTCAGGCTTCCCTGCCCGCTTTTATTTACATCTGTGTCTTCACATGCTTCTGTGTGGCTTCTCCTCTGGGGAAGGAGTCTTGGAAGGTGGTCTCATGTGAGTGTCCTCATCCAGATCTTATCTGTCTGTGCCTGAGTTTGGTGAGCAGCCCAGGGCTTTGGGCAGGCGGATCACCAAGAGAGAGGGGAAATGAGGGTCTCAATGCCCATGGGCACAGCTGCCTGGACCACTCCCTAAGGAAATTCTTTCCCTTGCAGAGTGTACCTTTGGAAGGGCCAGAGCCTTATACTTCATCATCAGAGAAAGCCATTGCTCCATCCTGCCCAATGCCAGTGTTGTGGACAGCTGTGATGTACCTTTTTATTCTACTCTTATACATCACTTCCCTCCAGACCCTCAGCCCTCTTCTTACTCTGTAACGTTTATCCTTTTCTCTCACCTATCCATCCTGCCTCTCAGTTCCTCCCCACCCCCATCCATCCGAGGCACTCCCAGACTTTGTCCCAGGACCCAGGAGATGTCCAAAGGGAGTCTCCAATACCATCAGCAGTAGGTGAGAGGCCAGCACTGGGGCTGCGAAGGAAGACGTTGGCATTCCAAGTTGGAACTTCAATCACATTGTCTCCCCCCAGATACTCCTATCATGAAACCCATAGAAACACATAACCCATTGGTATGTTAGAAGCTGTGTTTGCCTTTCTATAAATGGAAGAGAATTTGGAGTCCCTGTTTCTGAATTTAGTTATAAATACATTAACAGAGATTTTGTCATATTGAGAGCATTGCGGGTTGATTTCTTCTTAGTTGTTTCATGGAAATCGATGCACGCTGTCTTGCTCCAGACTTCCTGATTTGCTGTCAATCTGTATGTAAAATAAGGTGCATTTTAATATGAAGGAAGCATTAATATGCTTCTGGGGCTTGACAGAAGGGATAAGCTAGTTAACCGGCTTAGGTCGTTCATGTTTCCTATTCTAACAAACACACTCCGAGTATGACATAGGAGAAGGTTCTGCCTCATTCTTCCTATAATTCCCCCTAACCTGCGCTGACGGAATACCCTGAGCCCTGCAGCATGACACTGCCCTCTCCTAACTCATATCATTCATTACAGTAGCTCTCTTAGACATTTTTACCAAAACAAAAAGACTTTTGCCTCATTTCTGGGTAAGAAGACAGGGCAGGCCACTTATGTTTATGGGGCCGTGGGACAGACAACACAGAGGAAAGAATGTTGGACTTGAAGTTGGTGGCCTAAATTTAGATCCCAGGTCTGTCACAATGGGCAATTTGCTTAATCTTTCATGACGTTTATAAAATGAGGGGGTCAAAATAATGATAGTATAATAATGACAGCATTTATATAGCACTTTAAAGTTTGCAAAGCTTTTCTGATTTTATCCTTGTGGCAACCCTGGGATGTATTTACTATTCTTTTTATTATCCCATTTTACAACTGAGGTAGCTGAGATAGACAGAGATTAAAGTGGCTCGACCAGGGTCACAAAGCTATAAATATCTGAGGCTGGATTTGAACTCAAGTCATCCTGATGGGTGGCCTGATGCTCCATCCACAGTATCACCTAGTTCCAGAGTCCCTTTCACTTCTAAGTCTATGACTTTCATAAAATTTTATAGGCAAAGAAATAACATTCAGTAGGATAGGAAAGAGAGAAGGAAAAAAGCATTTATTAAAGCCTATTGTATGCCAGGCACCACGCTAAATGCTTTACAAATGTTATCTCATTGGATCCTCACAACAGCCTTGGGATGTAGGTGCTGTTATGACGCTTATTTTACAGATGAGAAAAATAAGATAAATAGAGGTTAAGTGACTTTTCTAAAGTCACATGATTGGTTAAAATCCAAGAAAGGATTCAAACCCTGATTCCAAGCCCAATACTGCGTCTACTGTGCCACCTAGCTGCCAAAGTAAGTAATATGGTATATGGACCAAAAAATGCCTAGCATCTTCTAACCAATTTAATTTAATTAGCATTTCCAAAATGGAGAGCCAAAAGCTAGTCGTTGTGTGTTTTTACACTTATTTTGAGTGTTGCTAACTTCAAGTATTATTGAATGCAATTCTTTTGTTGAATGTGTGCCTCTTTTTGCTTCCCTGATGAATAGTATGCCTTTTTAGAAAAGCAGTTGAATTGTATAATACAGTCATTTTCATCCAAGTGTACTGTGTCTTAAGTGCCACATGAATGTATTTTTACAGGAAAACACAGTACAAACTTTGTCAGCCGATACGACCCAAGGTTTAACAGCTGGATCCAACTCCCACCTATGCAAGAAAGGTAAGAGCATTCTTTGTGTTTTTGTCTGTGTTATCTCTGCCTGTCCCACAAGCAATATTCGCACTTTGTGGCTTTCAAAAATAAAGCAACTAGAAGGAGCTAGATGACCCAATGGATAGAGTGCCAGCCCAAGGGCCAGAGTTCCATTCTGGCCTCAGACCCTAGCTGTGGGACTTTAGATAAGTCACTTACCCAGTTGTCTCCTGAAAAATAAAAATAAATAAAGCAACTATAAAATTAATCCCTGAAAGACACAGGTTTTGCATTTGTCTAACCAGTACAGTCAGTCAGTTTATTAATCAATGGGCTTACAGGATCCTAACTAGGCAGTGATTTAGCATCATGCAGAAAGAGTACTGGGGATCTGTGTTTGCATCCTTCCTCTGTGACATCTAGTGATGTTGGGCAAGTCGTTTGATTTCTATGGTCCTTGGTATTCTGTTCTCTAAAATGAGGAGGGTGGGCTTCGTGAACTGTGAGGTCTCAAGAATACGATCCTAGTAATTGACCTTACTTATTCTTTAGTCAATTTAATTCCACAACACTTCAGTAGACATTTATCAGTCACCTGCTGCGGGCAAAGCACTGTGCTAGGCACTTGAGATACAAAAACAGCACTAAAAAATGTCTCTGCCCTCAATAAGCTTAAACCTTATCATGGGAATGCAGTATTCACACATATAAGTAACAAAATGGCAGGCAGCCTGGCATAGTGAATACAGAGCTGGCCTTGGAGTCAGTCCTTGTTCAAATATTGCTGCTATCGTTGACTGGTTGTGACATTCTGAGCAAGTGGCTAAACTTCCTGGTGCCCCAGGTGACTCTCTAAGACTATAACATATAGGTCTGTTGTCATATGAAAAGGGCAGCTAAGGAGCATAGTGGACGGAGTCATGAAGACTCATCTTCCTGAGTTCAAATCCAGCTTCAGACACTTACTGTGTGACCCCAGGCAGGTCACTTAGCCCTGTTTGCCTCATCTGTAAAATGACCTGGAAGAAGAAATGGCAAACCACTCTAGTATCTTTGCCAAGAAAGATGGAGACACAAAGAATTAGACACAACTGCACAGCAAGAAAGAAGCAATTCCTAAAAATAGAAAATAAAAACTATAAGAAACCTGTCTTGATCTTCTAAGTAGTGGTACTTGAGAAGAGCTTAGGAGAAAACAGGATGCATTAATTTATCCTGTTTCCCTAGGAGCACAAGGGAAGAGATGTACAAAGCTAAGAAAAGGAGCTACAAAGGATGTTAAAGTCCAGTCTCTCCATTTTATAGATGAGAACACTAAGAGGTAGAGAAGTGAAGGGATTTGCTGAAAATCAACTATAACTTGAAGGCAAGTGCACTTGTGCTATCCTTGAATAAACCCAACTGAACTCTCACAGGAACTCCTAGAAGTTGCAGTGATGTGGTTCAAACAGCAACAACAAAGGAAGCCTGAAATTTAATTAGATAAACATAGATTAGATCCCTGCTATGCTATGTGGAGGGGCAGCTAGGTGGTAGAGTGGATAGAACTCTGGGCCTAATATCAAGAATGCCTGAGTTCAAATTCAGCCTTAGACGTGTACTTGCTCTGTGTCCCTGGGCAAGTCACTGAAAACATGTTTGCCTCAGTTTCCTCATCTGTAAAATGAGCTGGAGAAGGAAATAGCAAACCACTCCAGTATCTTTGCCAAGAGAACCTCAACTGGGGGTTATGAAGAGTTGGACACAACTGAAATGACTGACCAACAAATGCTGCGTGGAAGGCACTATGCTAGGTACTGAAGATGCAGAATCAACTCCAAAACTCTGGAGGAGCTTACATCTTGCAGCCTTCACAGTTTTTGCTCACCTTTCTACTTTAAAGTTATAACCTAGCCTGTCATGAAACCCATAAAAACAATCGTTTTTTTTTTCCATTTACATATTTAACTGTTGCCTCACATATCTGGTTTCCCTAGTCCATCTTTTACAACTCAAATCCTCAAATCAGAAAGGGACAAAATATCAAATGTAAAGTACATGCTTGCTTTTTTAAAGAAAATACATTGCTTTCTCTCTTTGCTGAAATTTCAGGGCCTTTTCCTAGGCATGACCCAATTTTGGTTTCCTAAGTAAGGGGGATTTATGGGAATGAACAAGACTAGGGCAATGACAATAGCTTACAGAATCTTAACCTTCTTAATCGTGATAATAATCGTAACATAAAAATCATTTAGCATAATTTTCTATAATAGTCTTTTTTTATTTGTCACAAAATGCCTAAGTCAGACATTGAAATTGGTACATTTCTGAAGTATGATGATGGTCATGACATTAAGATTTCATCATCTCTAAAGGAAAAGTTTCCCATTTTTCCCTTGAGCTTGACTCCAACAAAGACCTACTTCCATCGATTATCAATGAACTCAATAGAATGAAACCATTTTGTTCATACATGCATATTCACATGCTGGAATTTGGGGCACCATTGTTTCTTTCCAAAGTGACAGATGGGTCTACTTAAGCAAACATTAACTACAACTTTTTTTCCTCTAGAGGGAAATACAGGAAAGTTTTTACATCTTTTTTCTGTCTTATCCATTCCTTCATGATCCTTTGTTCTCCAATAGTATTTTTTAGAAAAATATTTCTTCCTAATGTAACCTCTACTGTGTCAATAAGCTCTTGAAAGATGAACTACAAATTAAAGAAAAATCTCGTGATGATACTCTTGATTCCAAAATGTGCATTGGTGAAGCATGATGATATGAATTCAGACTATAAAGAAATCCCAGTTCTTAACTCCTTACTCTATGTAATTTAGTCAAAAGTTACTTCCAGGTCAGGGAGAATATAGTCATGAAAAATGATGTGATCTAATGTATTATGAGTCTTGTATGTCTTTTTATGTAATATCTAATTCAGACATTCTTTAAGACATTATTCTAATCAAGGCAGCTTTCTTAGGAGCTCTTAACATGAACTGAAAGTCCCCTATCCTTAAGGTCTTTTCTCAGCGTAGGCTATCTGGCCTTCTTCATGGGCTTTATGATCACCATTAATGTTGCTTTCTCACTTTGCCTTATAATCAAAACTATTTAAAACAAGACTTAAAAAATACAAAGAAAATAAAAGAAATTTAATCTGTTTTGAAATGTCATCTTCTCATCACAATAGTCCCCTTTGCTGGGGGCTTTAGACCAAGATAATTAACCTTCATGCCTTCAGCTTGGGATGCATAACTCACGTCGCGGTCAATTATCTCACTGTAGAGCCCCTAAGGATGGGAAGTATTGCTGCAAAACCTAATTAGTAATTTTTTTTTAAAAAATGTGTATTGTTTACTTGATAGTCCATAATGACTTCCTCTGAGGCATTATGGCCTATCATGGCAGGGTCCTACTTAGACAATTTTTAGCAGATCATTGACCTGATAAAAGGAGCTGCCATGGTCTGCCGGCACCCGGCAGCCACCGTTGACAGGATGGACTGTTTAACGTTTCTTTCTAAGTCATTATGGTCTATCATGTCAGGTCCCTACTAAGAGAATTTTTTTTTTTTTAGATTCAGAACAATCAACTCGATAGACCAAATAAAGAGCTTCATATAGCACTGAGTGGGAAAAGGCAGGTCTCACAGAAGCCCAGCCAATCTTCAAGTCTCAGATCTCCTACGGGTCACTTTACTCAGGCAGTAAAATGAAATTTTGCTGTCAACTAAAGGCTTCCATTCAAAATAACAAGCTCACTAATCACTGTGGATTAATCAGCATACAAGAAAGAAAAAGAGAGAGTGGGAGGAAGGAAGAAAGGAAGGAAGGAAGGAAGGAAGGAAGGAAGGAAGGAAGGAAGGAAGGAAGGAAGGAAGGAAGGATGGAGACAGGGGAATGAAAGAATGAAAAGGAGGGGGGGAGATGGAGGGAGAAAGGAAGGGGGGATGAAAAAAGAGAGAGAAGAAAGATTTCCATTTTTTCCAGTCAATAATATTTTCTCTAACTACTTAATTTATTTACTTTAAGACTATGAAGGACAAGAAGAAAAATATAAGAGAAAGAGCAGTAGGACCTGAGAACCTCTGTTCAAAACTCAGTTCTGCTGCTTACTATAATATTATGTATTTAGGCAAGTCACAATTTCTCTGGGCTTTAGTTCTTAAAACTATAAAATGAGAGAGTGGGGTTAAATGACCGTTAGGGTTCCTTACAGCCCTAAACCCTACGATCCTATATGATCTTTCCTTTTAGAAAAAATGCTAAAAGTATGTTATCTATCCTACAAACCATTTGAGGCATGTCTTGGCTACTTACAATCCACAGCCTATGGGTTTCATTGTTTGAAAGCCTAAGAAAAGTTTAACTTAAAGCAAACTTATCAAATTCCCAAATAGTTTGGGTCCCCAAATTAGGGTTTGTGCCTTTAGAAAAGTGAAAATTCAATTTAGAAATATTTATTAAAACACTTACTGTGTGCCAGGCACTGTGCTGTGTACTGGGGATAAAAAAAAACAAAACAGCCCCTTCTCTCGAGAAATTTCTGTTCTATAGAAGTGTGTGTGTGTGTGTGTATGTGTGTGTGTGTGTGGTTGTTGTTTGAGGGGAAAGAGGGTGGGAAAAATGGAAAATAACATATACCCAGTTAAGTAAATGTAAAGTATTTTCAAATTAATCACAAAGTAATTTTAGAGATGAGAGGGACCCTACCAACGGGGTAGATGTATTATAGGGAGGTTGCCCCTGAGATGAGCCTTGAAGGAGGATAAAGATTCTAAGGGGAGAGAGAAATTAGAGCACACAGGAGACATTGATAGATATGTTTTGAAATTTTTTTTTAAAAGATTAAGTTATCTAAAAACACGATATTGGTGTTTTGGACACCATATTCATATGTCATGGACAGACTACAAGCTCTGCTATCCATACTGAACTCCTCAAAGGAAGAGATTGTTTTTTTTTCTTTCTTTGTACTCTCAGTGCTTAGCACAGTTCCTATCACATAGTAGGCACTTAATCATTGTTTGTTGGCTATTTCCCTAGTGTAGTTTATGGACATTTTCATTTTGGGTATCCAAAATTTGATTTAGAGAGACTCGAAATCTTTTATGTTATCATTTCTATGTGAAATTGAACAGCTAGTCTTGCCAAGTGAAACAAATCTGATTTTTTTTTCATTTCACTCCTAACAGTGACACTCTGTGGATGAAGTTAGGAATACATGTAAAGGATCAGATTAAGAAAATATTAACTAAAACCAAGAAGTTCTGAAAAGCTCTCTCTTTTTTGTAATGGGTAGGCATAGGACTAAGGGTAGAAATGTTAGGAATTCAATCATAGATGAGAACAAAAAAAAAAGAGATTCTCACATGATATTAAAGGGAAATCTGCTTCAAATGCTATAATGTCTAGAATTTACAAACATATGTGGGTTAAAAATTATAATACCTAATATCATTTGTTAATTTAATTAGATTTTGGCCATTCTAGGCAATTCCAACCTACCTGCACATGCACACATGCACACATACATACACACACATGTACACATCCATACATACACATACATACATACATACATACACACGATGAAAATTTTTGTTTTTCCTATAAAGGTAAGTCTAGAACAAACAAATGAATGATTTTGGAGGCTTGTACCATTACTGAAGTCACTTAGTATCATGAAGAAATACCAGTGTGCTCTACACATTTTGAGTGTTTTTTCAGTTGTGTCTGACTCTGCGGGGCCCCACTTGGGGTTTTCTTGGCAAAGACACTGGAGTTATTTGCCATTTCCTCAATTCCAGGCTCCACACATAGTATGTACTTAATAAATTTTTGGCCAATGAATGCTCTACGCTTGGTATTCTTAGCTATATATTAATGTTTTGGCTTCATAAAAAAATTAATATGAGAGGAAAAACTGTAGCAAGTGCTGGTTAAAATATTTCTTCAAGGACTTTCAGGGAGAAGGAGTAAATAAATGCTCCTTGGGGGCAAGTACTGTTTTCATTTTTGTCTTGGCATCCACAGCACCTAGCATAGTACCTAACAAAAAGTAGGTGCTTAAAAAATATGTTGAATTTATTTGAATACCGCATCCATCCTAGTTGGGAAAACCAGGTATCCTGTTCTACAACACATTGGTCAACACAATTCTTCAGCCTTTTTATTATGTAGTTTTATTCTAATTTAAAAATTCTTCCTTTCTTTCCTTATTTTTGCCTTTTGTCTTTACCCATGTTCTTCCTTCTGGCTTTTTCACAGCACAGATTTCTTTTAAAAGCAAAATAAATATATGGAACAATTATTCCATGAACATTTAATAAGTGCCATAGGAGATATGGAGGTATATGGCAAAGCCCCGTCCTCTGAGAACCTTCTAGTCTTGCAGGGTAGATAAGTTGTGTACAGTGAGCCAAATTATGAGAATGCATTATGTCCCATTTAAGAAACACAGTTCTCTAGTGTACAGAAGAGGAAAAGATGCTTTTTAGTATCAGAGTATAAACTTTTTCACATATTCACATATCATCCTAGAACAGAGATTGCATTAAGCTCTGTATAGTTCCTATTTTAGTTAGCATGTGAACTGCTAACACTAGGAAAAGAAATCTAAGAAAGATAGCAAAATGGCTGCCTCCCATAGGGTGGAAAAATAGATAAAAAAATATGGAACTACCTTTCCCCAGTATAAAATGCATGAATAAGAAATGCCATATTGTAGTTAACAGGAATTATTTTTTTAATTCATTGTCATTATTATTAATCAATGAATGTACCAGTCAGTTAGCAAATATTTTTTAAGCACCTACTATGTGTCAGGTCTTTTGCAAGAAGTTGGAAATACAAAGGCCAAAGTACAATAGTTTCTGCCCTGAAGAACTTTGCATTCTACCAGAGATAGAATACAGCCAAGTACCAATGAAGCCATATTTTTTTAAGACAATAAAACCCTCCCTCCTTACCCCCCACTTGCACACCAATTCCACAATGACAGGGAAAGACCTTATAAATGATTACTATATATAGAAAATAATGACCTAATAGTTGGTACATAGGATTTAAAGCTGAAAACGACCTAAGAGGTTAGCCAGCCCGACCCACTCAAGGTCACACATGTAGTTAGCTGCAAGTCCAGACCTCAAATCAACATTCCCTGACTTTGCCACTTCCCTCCAGGAGAAATTACCCCTTAAAATTTTCATGTCAGCAATGAATAAGAAATTCATAGTTCCCAATCAGAAAATAATTGCCCTTCTTGTTTTAAGGAATGAGGCTAACTATATAAGATGGTAAAATATCTGGAAGTAGTGTAAAAAAAATACAGTTAATCTGAGTGTTCTCTATAAATATCTAGATGTATATCCACATAATACAGCTGGATGACTGATTTGTTTTTTACTTTTCATTCAGATGTTTTGAATAGAAACCACTTAGAATCCTTAACCTTTAAGTGTTGTGGGTTAAAAGAGTTGTTAATGGAAGGAGGGAAGATTTTATTTTTTTATTTTTGGGTCATGACTGCTGTCCTTGCTTAAGTGTGTTGTTTTATTTTTTTATTGCAAGCTAGACTTGTTCCTTATGTCTTCATAAGGAAGTAAAGATGGGTTTCTATGGAAAGTGAAAATGTGTGATGATGAGTAGGACTTTTATTTTACTTGGCGTCCTTTGGAAGCTGATATTGTTTATAAATGACTGAGCGGTGTCACCATTCATTAGAATCCACGGATGTATAAATCCACCTCTATACGAAAGTGTTAAAGAAGTCATAATCATTCCTCAAACTTGACCTGCAAAGACTTTGCTCCCCCGAGAAATGAAGTTTGTTTTTTTTTTTTGTAAGAGAATTGTTCTTAAAAACAATCTCTGTCTCCAAAAAGTGAGAGGTGCTGCCACTGCTATTTCCACTCCGTATGGGGCTTTGAACTGATGATATATCATGCTCATTAAGAAATAAAACAATATGGGCTCCTTTAAAGGTGTGTTATGCCCTCAGACAAATATCAAGAGGTAATCAATTTACTGAAAGCCACAGTACAAAAATAGGCAGGGGGCCAGAATTTGTCACACAAAAATCACATTGGAAGACTTACCTGGAAGAGATATCATGCAACGCAGAGCTGAAAGGATACTTGGACATTATTTAGCCCAACTCCCTCATATCCCAAAGGAGGAAACAGGGGGCAGCTAGGTGGCACAGTAAATAGAGCTCCAGGCCTGGAGTCAGGAAGATTTATCTCCAACACTTGGTGTGTGATCCTGGGCAAGTCACTTAATTGTTTGCCTCATTTTCCTCATCTGTAAAATGAGCCGGAGAAGAAAATAGCAAACCACTACAGTATCTTTACCAAAAAAAACAAAAAACAAAAAAAACCCAAATGGGGTCATGAAGAGTTTGACATGTCTGAAAACAACTGAACAAAATCTCATATTAGAAGATGTTTCCTATATAATGTAGCAGTGGCTTCCTTACTTTGAGACAATGTTACCTTCACCTGTGCCACTGAGCCACCCATCTTGGCTTTTGCTCCTTGTAAGAGGAAGAGAAGCATGATATATTGAAAAGCATCCAAGTCTTAGACTAAGGACACTAGAATTCAAGTTTTGTCACTGATCCTGGCTAAGTTACTTCTATCCTTTGAACCTCAGTTTCCTCATCCAATAACCTGTGAATAGCTCAGGACTCAGGACTGCAAAACTATCTTATGCATTTATTGTAAAGAAATTGCTGAAGATATGTTTTTACTTATTGTAAAAATAAATTCAGAGATAAAAGGATTGAACTTGAGCAAAAAACTTTGGAAGGAGACCAGAAAAATCAGAATTGAATTCCCCCTCCACTGATACATAACAAAATTTCAAAATTATGCCATCTCAGAGGGGGAAGGGACCTCAGTAGCCACCTTATCAACCATGGTTGACCAAAAAACCTCTTTCTCAACATACCTGTCATTCAAGCTTTGCTCGAGGACCTCTAAGGAGGGGAAACTTTTTACCTCCTGAAACATCTATTCCATTTGTACATAGGATCATAGCTCAAGAATTGAAAAGGACTCTTTTTGGATAGCTCTAAATGGCAGTGAATCAGTATACATTTATTAAGCACTTACTCTGTGCCAGGCACTGTATTTAGTGTCCAGGATACAAAGAAAGGCAATAGATAGAACCTCCCTCCAGGAGCTCACTCTCTAATGGAGGAAACAACACGTGGACAATTATGTTCAAACAAGTTATATTCAAGGTAAATTGGCAGGGTGGGGGGGAAATTCAGCAGAGTAAAGGCACTATAATAATAAGGATAGGATAAGGAAAGGCTTCCTCTAGAAGGTGAGTTTAGCAGGCACTTGAAGGAAAACAGCAGGCAGAGGTGAAGAGGGAGAGCATTCCAGGAATGGAGGAGAGCCTATGAAAGCACCTGGAGTCAGGATTTTCCTCCTTACATTAGGCCTAAATTTGCACATTCTGCCTGTTTTTCCTTATTTTGCTCCTTGAGAGCAAGAACAAGTCATTATTCCTTCCATGTGACAGTCTTTCACTATTTGAAGAGAGTTTGGAAATATGCTCCTTCCCCATCCCTTCTCTCTTCCCAATTCCTTCAATCTATCCTCATAGGACACATCTGGAGAACCTTCAGCATCCTGGGTATCCTTCTCTGGACATTCTCAGCTTATCAGTGACTTTTCTATATTTAAGACCTAGCACTTGGTGTAATACTCCAATTGGCTCCTGACTAGGAGGGAATACAGTGGGAATGTCATCTTCCTAGTCCAGAACACCATGCCTTTATTACAGCAGACTATTATACCATCGGCCTCAAAAAAAAGCTGTTCTATCATAGGACTTTTTGGGTGGCATTGCCTTTATTTTGTTTTTACAATTCCAAGTTAGGTCCTCTTCTCATATAACATAAGGCCAACCAGACAGCTAAAGTGTAAAACAGTCATGGATTCAGCAAATCCTCTTCTGTAGTATGCTAAGTTCCATCTTACTCACTCTCAAATCCAGAGGCTTTGTATCCTGCTCCCGAGAGGGATAGGCTATATGTTAGAAATCAGGGATGGGTCAAGGGAGCCATCTTATATGTTAGAAACATACAGTATACATCTTAGAAACATAAGGTTCCTATTCAAGCTGGTCCTGTCCTCTGTTTCCCATGAATTTATTGTTCCAGGCACAGAAGGTAGTTCATGTGGCTGCTGCTTCTGCTACCTGTGTACTTGCCATTTATCAGCAGTGAACATACAGGTTTAAATTAAGTTGGTATACTCAAGGTCGGACAGCCTCAGTAAGTCTAAGGGTTACACACACACACACACATGCATTCACACATGTGCATGTGCACATACACACACCATTTAATTTCAGGAGCAAATGTCATCCTTAGGCAAGAGGGTTGTTCCCAAAAGCAATAGTCCATGAAGGGTGGGAGGGGTGGGAGTAACTCTCTACATAATGTTGAGTCAAAAACCCCACCATGAAGGAAAAAGAAGCATTTGGTGGAGTGGATTATTTCAACTGGCTTGATATCACCCAGAGAATTAATCAGCCCTTAATTTTACCTAGCCTTTGAAAACATAAAGCAGTAAGTCTACTTAACAGCTGGTCTAGAGAAGAGACCCTTATGTTAGTTCTAAGTCACTTGTGAAAACTGGCCCTTGGATGAATTGCTTTTGGAGCAAAGAGGCAGGATTTAAAAGCATTAGGTTCACTTAAGAGAATTACTTAAGGGAAGTTGTTCTATTTGCAATTCTGCACAGGGAAAAAAATAAGAAAATGATAATTGAAGAAAAATTTTGATGATGTGGTTCTCCTAGTAAATTGGGAACAATGACCCTTGAAGGACCATAAAGAAAGTGAATGTCAAGATAATTTATTATTGTTACATTATCTGCCTCATTTTTCACTTTGTCTTCCTGAGCTCTGAAATTCATGCAAGGTACCAAATGCCCCAAACATTAATGAACACCTTTTTCTCCTTCCAGAGCGTAAAAATAGCTGAAACCAACAGCATGTAGATTTCTCTTTAGGTGAACAGAGATAGATATTGCATTTGGCATTTCATTGGTAAAGGGAATTCTTGGGTGAGAAAACCCCCTCTGCCAATGCAGGTCAGCACCTTTCTTTCTCTGCAACTTAGTGTCAGTCAGTACTAAAAGAGAGGGATATGTAAAGAATGGAAAACACATTGCCTTGCCCTCAAGATGTTCATATTCCAATGAAGGAGATGCATGTTAGTGACTATATACGTATAGGATATATATATGGAGTTCTTGGAAGGTAATTTCTGAGGTAGGGTCCTATAAGTCTGTAGGTGGGTAGTAGAGGTAATGAACCTGGAAAGATCCAGAGCCCTGAGAGGTTAAATAACTTACCAGTGGTTTGAGACTAACTTTCTGTCCCTCACACCATTCTGTTTTTCTTTAGATGCTTACAGTTAAAATCAGAATTTTAAATTACATTTAGAATATGCCTATGATGGCTACAAATGGCATGTATTTAATGTGTACATATGTATAATCTCTAAAAGTTTGGGGCCCTCTTTTAGGAGGACTTCCCTCATCTGACTTAACTGTTAAGTCCACATGATTTTTCAAAAACGATTTCTCCATTGCACTAATAACTTTCTGCGGGTTGTTACTTTTACCACAGGAGAGCCAGTTTCTATGCATGTCGTCTGGATAAACACTTATATGTTATTGGTGGGAGGAATGAAACCGGATACCTGTCCAGCGTGGAATGCTATAACTTAGAAACCAATGAGTGGCGCTATGTTTCCTCTTTACCCCAACCTCTGGCAGCTCATGCAGGAGCCGTGCACAATGGAAAAATATACATTTCAGGCAAGTCCCTGATCCATTTTCTCGTAGTAACAAAAGCTCCAGCCACTCTTCTCATTTTCACATCTGTTTATTTCACAGGGGGTGTTCACAACGGAGAGTACGTCCCATGGCTCTACTGCTACGACCCTGTTATGGATGTCTGGGCCCGAAAACAAGATATGAACACAAAACGAGCAATCCACACTTTGGCTGTAATGAATGATCGGCTGTATGCAATTGGAGGAAATCATTTGAAAGGTCATATTTTTAATCTCAATAATATTTGAGGTCATCCTTCTTGCTAAGGGGATGCTTATTAGCTAATCATAGCCAACCAAGTAAAGAACATGTTGACCAAATAAAATCTGCTTTGTGCAAATTAGCAGCACCCTTGAGCAGGCCTTTATGGGGTCTTTTATGCAGACAAGATTATTTTAAATTTAGGATAATACTGCACACATTAAAGAAATGAATAATGAAGTCCAAAGATAATAAAATGGGAGCCTTCATAACTCAAGAGCAAGAACAGTTTCTTATAACCCTGAATTCGGTGAAATAAATTATTCCTTAGCTCCAAACTACTAGTGATGCTTTCTTCTATAAATTGTTTTCTAGGAAATGTAGTCAAGAGGAACTTTAGTCATAGCCTCACAGAGAAGCTAACTCCTGCTTTGGATTTTTAAAAATAAACCTATTATAGTTTGGGTATTAAACATTAGAATCCTTTTCTTCACATTCTTGACTATAGTATGCTCTCTGTGATTCTCAAGGTTATTTTAGAGACCAACAAATGTTTGCTTTTGTTCATGGCATAAATTTAACTTAGAAAATTGCTTGAGGATACAATCTGTATGTGTCAGAGAATGCACTGGAACCCACCACTTCCTGGCTCTAAAACGAGCTCTTCCTCTGTCCAGTAAGCCTCTCTGGTTGTATGTATATAATATGTAAACATATATGGATGTCTAATACATATTTATATCATATAATTGTATCAATTATATAATATATAATTATATATTTATATCATATAATTGTATCAATTATATAATATATAATTATATATTTATACAATATAAATTATATACATTTCCTGATGTATGATGTATAATTGTGTAATATTATATAATGCAGTAATCATATAATTATATGTTTATTATGTAACATATATTAGAGATTCACATATAATATATATAATTGCTACTGCTGTTACCAAATCTTTCTGTCCATCTCACTTTGTATAAAAAGGAAGTGGCCAAAAATATCCTGGTTCCACATCTTTGAGAATGAGCATTAGGTTTACAAAACTTTCTTGAGGTTCTTGGCTCAGTTGTGTTGGGGAAGCAAGTATATTTCTATTCTTTCATCATATTTGTTGTAAATGCCAAATCCTAAATAGTCTTAGGTTCCATTCAATAGTTAATTCTCTGTCCTCAAAAAATTTCAGTCTGCTAGGTGACAATGAAGCCGCTGGTCATGGATAGAGAGCCAAACTCAGAGTTCAGAAGACCTAAATTCAGGTCCTTTCTCTGACATACAGTGTCCATGCTATCTTTGCCAAGTTCTTTAACATCTTAGTATCTCAAGTATTTTTAACATCTTAGTATCTCTTATTTTCTCCAGGAGACTCTGAGATTATCAGTTGTAGAATAATTGCTGATATCTATTGGTAGCTTCCTTGTCAGAAATTCCCCATATCAATGAAATCATATGCCCAGATCTTAAATAAATAAATAAATGTTGATAGTGACAACCCATCACCAGAAGTTACTGACCAGCCAACTTGACAAACAGAAACTCCCAATTGAGTCTAGGAGCCAAGTTGGAGGAAACGCCACAATTTCAATAGGACCCCCCTTTTCCATGGGACTTCCAGAAGTGTTAGTAACAATCGTAACATTTGACAATCATCAGAAAATGGGCTCTGGAATCTTCTAGCTGTCAGCAGTCTCTACAGGTTTTCTTCATCATTTGGAATCCCATGTTATGAGATATATGGACGTATGGAACAATATTGTCTTTCAAATCCAACTTTGGTCATCTGAAAAGCATTCAGAAAATGTTGAGCTTTAGTCTGGATATGGAAGTTAACCCTGAGGAGTGGAGGAAAAGGGAGGTAGTAAGAATGAATTTATTTCTACCTGTGATCCTCTTCAGTAACTAAAAGCAGAATGCTCATTGGTGGAGCTAAAGTTCTTATTCTAGTGTTTCTAGTACCTTTATCTCATCCAACTTCATTGTGTAGATGCTAAAATTTATTAGAAAGGCTTTTGACAGATTCTGAGAATGTTATGATGACCTTTCTATGGCCTTCCAGATATGCTTTCCTAATCTATAAATTCATTTCAACCAATCAATAAGCATGTATTAAGTGCCTACTATATGCCAGGTGCTGTGCTAAGCATCCTTCATGTCAATACAATTCTGATAGCAGTTTGTAACTCCAGAGGCCTACTCACTCCTTCCTAGACATGGCCTTCTACCATGGCCACATCCCCAATTTCACTGGTGTAGGATCACTCCCTCCATACCTTAGTAGGCAATTTCATGAGTTTCTAGAGCTGAAAAAATTCATTACTTGGTAAGACACTTTATGGTTATGAGCCATGCTGAACTAAATAAGCTGAATTTTGGAAAACAGATGTTTTGCCCAAACCATAGCTTGGTTGGATATTCCTGAGATTTTTACTCCATTAGCAGCATCTTCAAGAACTCAGAATCACCTCTACAGCATGAGGTCTCATAAAAGTAGAATTTAAGTGGAAGTTCTAAACACTCATATTCCAGAATGTGAGTCTGATAACTAGAAAATTGTCTCTGGTTACAGATGTGCATTTGTTTTTTTCTTAGTATCAAAACTGTGGGTGGACTCTCCTCCAGGGCGCCTTTTCCCCTCTTGTGATTTAGGTTTTTATAAATTTTCATTTGAAGAGTTTAGGGATTCACATGTACATTTCTTCACTTTCAAGTAATATTGACTACTGGGCCTGTTCTTACAAAGAAGTGGGTTTATTCCCTAGTTTTCCATTCATTCTAACAACTTCTTGTATTGTCCTTCATAATGTCTCTTGATTATAAGTTGCATCTATGCCAGATAAGTGTAAAATTTGAGCAGCATTCTTTAAAAAAAAAAATTCTGGCTTTTCCTTTGCAAGCTACAACTAGTCAAAGGATATGAAGAAATAATTTTCAAAAGAAATGCAAGCTACCAATAATCATATGGAAAAATTATCAAACTCACCAGTGATAAGAAAATTAGAAATGAAAACAGTTCCCAATTTTAACACTTCACACCGATCAAAAAGGTGAAAATAATAAAAGATGGAAATTTCCAGTTTTGGAAGAGTTGTGGAAAAACAGGACCACTATTAACTGTTTATTGGACAAATGGATTAGCATAATTGTTCTGGGAAAGAAATTGTAATTAAATGAGAAAATTCACTAAAATGTTTAGATCTTTTAATCCATCATTTACATTTGTTGGCACATAATCCAAACAAATCAAAGAAATAAAGATTGCATTTCTACTAAAATCCCTTTCTATAGTTAGAAAAAAATTCTGAAATGGATCCCCATTTAAGCAAACTGTATGTAGTCTATGAATGTAAAATAATGTAATTGTTCCATGAGAAAAAATTGATAGGAGGAAGTTAAAGAAACAAGCGCAGTTGTATGAACTGATGCAGAGTATAGAAGGACCAAGAATGCTCCCGTAATTCCTGCTACTAGGAAGCTGAATCTGATGGATCCCTGGAGTTAAAGGGTTCTGTGCTGCCACAGGCTAAGTCCAGAACCAGCATGGAGAGCCCTCAGCAGAGATGCGCCACTAGGCTGCCAAAAGTGGAACAAACCAGCCCAGATCAGGAATAGAGTTGGCCAAGGTTTTTGTGCCTTCAGTAGTAAGACCAAGCCTGGGAGTGACCTCTGCACTTTCAGCCTAAGCAAGATAGGAAGACCTAGCCTTGCAAAGACAAAACAAACGGTACCGGTTTGTATACAAAGACTCCAATGATGTACACAAAACAAAACAGAAAAAGCATTAAAAGGTAAGCAAATTCAGATTAATTTTAGTCACCAATCTTGATTTCAAAGTCATAATTCCCTTGCTCAGTATAAAGGTGAGGGCCCGTGGGAACAGAATGCTAACATTCTATGCTGGCATAGAAGGTCATCTTGTTCGGTTTTGCTTAATTGTTTTGCTTTATTAAAAGAGGGGATAGTATAAAAAATGACTACAGTATAAAAAATTAATTTAATTAATTAAAATTGATTAAGTTAATTAAATTAATTAAAAATTAGTAATTGTTTCATTTGAGAGGCCAGGCTTTCAGACTGGTTCCCATTATGTCATTCAGGTTTCTCCCACCTTGATGTCATGCTTGTGGAATGCTACGATCCCAAAGGTGACCAGTGGAATATTCTGCAGACTCCCATTTTGGAAGGCCGAAGTGGCCCTGGCTGTGCCGTTCTTGATGACAGCATTTATCTTGTAGGAGGCTACAGCTGGAGTATGGTACATGTCTATTTCTTGCCATTGTCAATGCCTTCCCTGACAACCCAAAATACTGCTTATTTTCTGCTTGCTGCCCCAGATGTTGGCGCTCTAGCCTGAAGCGTCTCACACCTCCATTTATTTATTTATTTTAGGTTGCTTTACTTAGATTTACACGTTCATTTTGCAAAGTTGCCATTAGTTGTTTCTTAGGTTATATTGGTTTCTGTTGTCACCTCTCTTTTGTATGATAAGAACATGATCTGAGAGGAGAAGTTTTTGTTGAGTATGTACACCATTTTTTAATTACATTAGCTATGCCAAGGCAAATGTGCCAAGCCTATGCATGACTGGATAGGAGGTATACATAGTTTACTAAGGGTAAAGACAAACTGGACAAAACTTAGGGATGTGTTTTCATCAAATAACTGCCCACTCCTCATCTCTATCCCATCAGTAAGCAAGAAGGTTCTATATTGAGGAAGGGAAATTTTGTAGTCTGACTCCAACGTTGGTAAGGCAAATGAGACCAGTAATATTGTTTACTAGCTTAGATGGCTCCTTGAGGCTATATGAATAGACTTAGAGGAAGATTGGGAGATTTATTTGTTTTTTCTCTCCATTTTCAGCACCTTTGTAGGAATTTCACCATGATAGGTTCTGGGAAGTTTATAAAATATGCAAGAGCATGGGGCAAGGGCAGGGGGTGGGGGGAGGGGGTTCTTCCAGCTAATTTCTCCATCTTCCCCCTAGACTCTCCTCCCCCATGTAGCCACATTCCTTCCATGAGGTTATGGCCCTGAGGCAGTTGTAGGATATGGAAGCAAAATCAAGTGGAGAATGGAGGCAGGTATTCAGATAATTCAAGATTCAAAACAACTTTCAATTTAATCATTTGAATGTTTAAAGAACAAAAGGCATTCTTTGGCCTTGACTATTTGTATAATTATTTCAGAATTGAGTAGTTCATTTAAATAAGCTTTTCTTAAACACCAAGGGTAATGCAGAGGATTGATAGTTCCTGATGCCATGAAGTCTTCCTAGACTTTGATCCCCTCTCTGTCCTCTTTGTCCTCCAGCCATACTGGCCTACTTGCTGGTCCCTTCACCATCCTCCATCTCCTGCCTCCTCACCTCCATGTTTAAAAACTCTGGATTCCTTCAGGTCTCATTTCAAGTGTTACTTTCTATATGAAGCTTTTCTGCATTTGCTAGTGAATTCCTTCCCTAAACTGGTTTGCGTGGAGGATGGGGGGCAAGGGGGAGAGAAAACATTATGTATATGTATAGTATGTATATGTAGTATCTATGTACAGTATAGTTATATATGGTATTGTGAACATAGAGCACATATATGCATTATGTACACACATGGATATACATGTATTATCTATGTGTGTATACATTGAATTCTATATACATATACATATACTGTGCATCATATAGATTGGTGTGAGTATATGAGCATATGTTGAGCATATATGCATGTGTGTTCATATGCACTTGTATACACACACTTAGCCCAGTACCTGCCACATAGAAAGAACTTAATAAACACTTGACTAATAGATTAGGAAAAATTTTTTAAAGTTTTGCTGACACAATGTTTGCCCTTCTGGTGCTTATAGTTTAGTAGGGGGATATGACAAATAGCCAGATTTACAAAATAATCTATTGGTGCATAAAAGAAACGTAAAGTCATCTGTGAGGCCAGAGCAGCAGAATAGATAAATCAAGTCAACAGTCATGTAGTACCCATACTCTAGGAGGTAGAGAAGTATAAATTGTTACTGTTTTTTCCCCTACGGGACAATAAGATCGATTTTCCACTTCTCAGTTCATACAGAACTAACTTTAGTGACAGTCACCAAAATAGATTTTGCTATCTTTGAGGGGAAGTTTTCCTTTAAATAAAAAGGGTCTAAAGATCCCTTCCTTCCATAAAAGTGTTTTGGGATTAAGAGGGGAATAAATTCTCTAGAATTCACAGAAATAAATAACCCTGGATTTGTGTTTCTCTCTGGCCATGCTTCAGTAAAATCTTCTTATTGTTTTCCAGGGAGCCTACAAGTCATCGACCATTTGCTATTGCCCGGAGAAAGGAACCTGGACAGAGTTAGAAGGAGATGTAGCTGAACCACTTGCAGGCCCTGCTTGTGCCACAGTCATCCTACCAGCCTGCGTACCTTACAACAAATAACACACAGGACAAGCTGAATTGAACAAATAGCCCATTCTGGGAAGTGATGACAGGTGACACAAATATTTTAGTAGGGAAAATTATGTTCTACAGACACAACTTCCAAAACCCACCTTTGGGTTTCGATTGATGCTTTAAAGGCAAACTACAAAAAAAAAAAATAATTTCCCATTCCTGGACACATACCAGTCTTGTGAAGCAAGTAGTTAAAGACCACACCACACCTCCCATGTTGCCAGACTGCCACATCAGACTGGTTTTCACTAACTTGGCCCAACTTCATGGAAACTCCTGGCATTGATCTTAACTTCCAAAAAGAGAGATAGCTGTCTGAAGACTGCCCCAGAGAGACCTAAGAGCAGTACTGTGCATTGTAGTCTACCTGCATGTCTCCCTGTTGACATTTTGGATATGTTGTGTTCTCTGAATGCTTCAAAAATTCACCCAGAATCACAGAGATGGCGTCTTTGTCTGGTAATCCTAAAGTCCGGTGATTACACAATCTCTGCACGCCCAACAATTTTAGAAAAAGCACCCCAAGCTAACTTCTCTTCTTCCACTTTGTCTTCCCAGTATCACAAAGGAACTAAGCCAAGAGAAGGAGCTGGTGAGGGAAGGTAGGGGCTCCGTTAGAGACCCGATGGTTATTGCTCTCCATTGTCCTAAACTAGGCAGAGTCCCTAGTTTTGTGGCTCTCATCCAGAACCATCTGTCCAAAAGATTTGAACTGAATATAGACTGCTGCTGCAGTCAATTCCCTGAGAATTGTACTTCCCTATTTTCAGGACCACATACGTAAGAAACATACCTGTTATTTGCTTCAAAAGCTGGGGCCAGTAAATTTGGTTGTCATGGATTCACGTAAGACCTGACTCAAATTTGGACCCTTGAGAAAATCAGCCCAAATTGCCCTCTGCAACCCAGAGACCAGGAGCTAGGATACTTATGGTAAAGTACAATCTTACTTGTTTCTCTGTTGCTGAGAAACATGAAATTTAAATGATTTAAAAGAATCATGGCAACTTGGATTTATTTTCCTTTAGTCCTTAACAAGGCATTTGGTCTCTCCCCTCCCTCAGCTGGCTGTGGGACAGCACATGATTTACCATCATTATTTGCCAAACTGGGCACATCTTTATTGCTCTCGTTGGTAATGCTTACACACAGAGACAAAAAATTAAATTGTTCTCTTGGCAGTCGTAGCAGCAGCAGGAATTGTCTAGGGGAGGGAGAGAGTTTACACTTGTCAAATCAGAAGGGGCAAAATTGGCAAGAAGAGAAATTTTATTTTCAAGCTTTTAGGAGTCTAATAAAACATCAGTAAAAAGTAAAGCAAAGATATAAAAAGATAATGAAATGGTTGGATCTTTTGATAAATGGATCCTTTGCAAGCAGTGTGAGGTCACAAGTGGGAATGCCTTTGTGAGACTCTCTTTTGAGGAACGTGGAAAGATGGAGTGAAGGTGCTCAAATCTGAAGCTGTTCCTTCAGTAAAGTGCAATCGTAATTGTTTTTGTATTTATTGTATGTTCAGATCCAAAGGATCCCTTGTAAAAAGATATCCAGTGCAATCAACTTTCATTCTTTTCCCTTGAAAGTATATATAGAGAAAGAAAGAGAAACTGGTTACAGTGTTCCCATACAAGAACCTCAGCTGATACTCGGATGAGAAGACGGTTGACTTTGGGGTCTTTTGTAGTAAGCTGTCACCTGTTCCCTCTGAAAAGTACAATTTAGGCTTTTAAAAGGATTCTTGTTGTCCTTTGACTGGTTTTTTGTCTTATTTTTCTTTTCAACCAAGATAAATTTTAGCATTTATGAGAACTGTATGTTAAACTTTCTGTCTTTCAGGAAGGCATGACCAAGGAAAAACTGATATAACTGAGTAAGTCACAGAGAATGTAAATTTTGTACAGTATTAGAATGTGTAAATGACGCTTGCTTGTAAGGGGAAAACTTTAAATAAAACTTTATGTACTAATTCAACTGTCTGCCATATTGCTACTTATAAAGCATATGTATAAATATCTACATTAAATTCTTTGGAAGTTTTTTTATCATGTAAATGTGTAATTTTTGTAAAAAAAATTATATGGCAGTGTTTAAATATGTTCCTTGTCTAGAAAATATATCCAGTAAAGATAGACCTCTGACTTAGGGCACTGTACATATCCTGGAAAAGGGAATGGGGGATGAAAATCTGAGTGAAATACACATTTCCAAAGGGACATAATAAATGTTATATTATAGCAAAATTCAGCATCTATTAAGTACTTACTATGTGTAGAGCACTGTAGCTGGGAAGCCATAAAGGCTGAAATGACCAAGGGTCCACTTGCCCAACCTTTAAGAAAAATGATTATGAATTCTATATTTAATCAAACATAATTGATATACCTGTACATCCTACTCTATATTTTCTGAAATGTATGCAAATCAATTAAACAGGGCAATATGGTAAATGATCATACACATTTTAAGATATTAATCCAGGAAGTCCCTAGAAAAGGTTTGTACATGACAGGGGGAAGGTATATGGGGTCATGAGGAAATAGATGATTCCCTGTAGAAGGCTATAGAGTGAAAAGAGAAGTCACCTGAGTTCCTGAACTAAGATCTTAGGTACTAGAGCATCTCATGAAATAAAGATTGTGTAACCTATTGTGTGCTCTGCCTTATATATGTGTAATAATTAGCGATATAAGGGGATTAGCAGATTTGCACTAAATTAAATTTCTGGTTATCAAGTACTTCCCACATTTTTACATTCATGCACATATTTAACAAATATTTACTTGTATATATTATGTTCAAGGTACTACAGGGAGGATGAGGGGGTTATTTTGAATGTGGATTGTATTTCTGTCCTGAATTTAGAGATAAAAGTCAGTAAGCATCAAATGCTTTCTACATTTGGGCATATTCACATCCAGAACTGGGGCAAGGTATTTGTGCTCCCTACGTGAGATTTGAAAGGTATGCCCCCTGTGTGTTACCATATGATCTGACATATTAGGAAATAACCTATGTCCATTGGAGAGTAAAAACTTTTGTCATTAAAGGTTGTACATTTGTAATAAGCAACATTAAAAGTAATAAAATGTCCCTCGTCGATAGGGCTAACATCTGTTGGGATCTCACTTCTGCGTTACAGCAGCCACTGTCCATTTTCTTCTGCTGGCCATAGATGCTGTCACCATTATAACCCTCCCCTGAAGACTCCCACCAAACTCCAAGTGAAATTTGCTAGACCTGTTCAAAGAACCATCCTACCAGCATGGATGCCTTTGGAATTACTTTGTCCTTTGCACTGTCGCTTCATATCCCTGGGCCTCTTGTTCAAATGAATTTGTCCCACATGAAAAGATTCCTAGTTAGGACCTTGCTTGTTGTGCTCTGCTGAATATCCTACCATAGGGAACTGTTTTCTTACCTATCCTAAGTTGCATCTCTCTTCACACCTGCCTTTTTTCTCCTTTTCATCAGTATAGATAGACTGAGGACTTTTTTGCTTTTTAACACTTTCCTTCAGAATTAATAAATCTTAATTGTACAGTGCCATGCACATAGTAGGGACTTCCGAGATACTGGAAACTAATTGAATGACTAAAATTAGCACTAGAGAGACTTCAAGAGTCCTCCTCTGACAAGACATGGGGGTATAAAGGCAATCCTGGATTCTCAAAGGCCACACCAGCAGATGTGAGGATCCTACCAACTTGAAATGTTTCCACCATGAAACAACAAAAGATATTTTTCCCACCTGATGATGCACTAGTCAAGTTCAAACAGTCTCATCAACCAGCAAGCCACCAGGTGATGTTTTGTTTTGCTTTGTTTTCACCCCAAAAAAATCTTAAAACAGTCTCACTAAGATGTGGAAGTCTGACCTTCCTCAGTGATGGAGACACTCATACAAATGAAATGACAGATGCTTGAGGCATTGCATGAAGATGACATTACAGTGAACGGTTTTTTCCAGTCCAGGATGACCTTCAGAAAAGTAACATAAAGACAAACATAGCAGAGATTTCCTTTTTCCCTTCTGCTCTTTCTCTTGTATCAACACTTGTTCACAAGAAGATTTGCATAGCACACTCAAAGAAAACTGGTTCCTATATAGTGTACAGCCTCCTCCAACTACAAATGAACTACCAGAAAATCAATTAGCATTTATTAAGCACTTATGTGCCAGATACGGGAGATACAAAGACAAAAGTGAAATAATCTCTGTCTTTAAGGAGTTTTTAACCAAGCAAGGGGAGACAGTCTGTACATATACATATACAAACATACATATATATGCATATATATATATATATTTATCTTTTAAAAAGCACAGTTCTGACCATAGTCATCAAAACTTCCTGGACCTCAGTTTCCCCAACTGCAAAATGAGAGTTTTGTATAAAATGAGCTCTGAAGCATCTTCCAGCCTTCTCTGGACCTATGATCCAATGATAATAAAGGCCCAAATTCCTTAACTTGGCATCCAGGGATCACCACATAATCTGACCTAAGTTTAAATTTATCTCTAGCTTTACTTCTAATGTAACCTACATTTCCCTCAAATTGGACTACTCTTTGTTCCCTAAATATGCTTTGCAATTTTCTGCCTCAGCATTTTTGTTCGTGTTCTTCCCCTCTCCTGAAATTTTCTCCTCACAATGAACACCTATTGAAATTCTCTCTACTCTTGAAAACTCAGTTTAAAAATTCTCATAAGTCTTTACTGATTCCCTACACCCAGTTAGAAGTGACTTGTCCTTTCTCTGGACTGCTACTATATTTTCTTTGTAGCCATTTTATAATGCTTACCACACCGAAGTTATCGGTGTCCGTGTCTGCGTTCCCCTATAAACTTATAAACTCCATGTGGCCAGGGACCATGTCTTATTTAAATTTATACTATCACAACTAGTGTAGTGTTTTGCATGTAGAATTTGGCTATTAAATCTTTGTTGAATAATTGAATGAATAGATATTAAGCTATCTGTATGCTTTGATTTAGATACTGCTAATTCAGAATGTCCTGCAACAACATTCACAGATGTTTTTAATTTTCCCACCACTGAATTTATGCCACTATATTTAAAGACAACTTCTCCTTCTCAATGACATATTAGGTTTTTTTGATCATAAGACTTGGGAGATTAAGGGCTTCCAGACCTCCAGAAATCCTGTTAATTTGGGTCATCTCAGATCCTGGTCCTCATGTGCCATTTCTTTTGGGAAGTACTAAAAAAAATTTCCAGTCCCCTTTGGATTAGCAACAAATTGTACTCTGATTGTGAGTTGGGCCAGACCACCAAAACATCCCTCCTGCAGGCCAGTTGGAACCCATGAAATTTGGCAAGGAGTCTAGTCCCAGATTGGCAATTTTTTCTTCATAGAGTAGAAGCTATTATAGAGACTATTGAAACCAGCTGGAATGGAAGGTATTCAATGTTCTTCTGGCACGACTGGCTATAGTAACCTGATTCAAAGGCCAAGATGTACTCTAATGCTCATTTATGAGAAAAATCTCAGCCAGGCTTTTAGTTTAGACCACCCCAAAGTGGCTTCTTCTCTTTTTGAACTCTGACAATATATATTATTTTTATAATTCCTGAGGTACTTGTCGTATATTTCTTTATACTATTTGTTATTTCTTCACACATGTCTTCTCTACCTAAATAGTGTGTAATCAAATTGTAAGCAATGACCATATGCTATTTTTCTGAAGTGCCTTGAGGAAAGTAGATGCTAAATATGTTAGCACTTTCATGGGGCTCCTATATAGATAGATTAAATTAATTTTCTCTTGGTCACAAAAGGAGTAAATGTTAGAATAATGAATGGAATTAAAATCATTTAATTCTAAGCCTATAATTCAGTTCAGTCTTTCTCTTAAGCAAGCATCATTCATTTCCAAGTGCCTTTGGACATCTCAAACTGGAATCTCCACAGCGCCACAAAATCAACATAACCAAGAAAGAACTTTCCCTAATATCATTGACTGACCTAGTGATTAGCACCACAGTATCATTTAACCAATTAACATCAATTAACTTTTATATGGCAATATTTATTGAGAAATATAACAAGAACAAAAGTATAAAACCCAAACAGGAGGCACATTTTCTCTTATACTACTTTAGCTCCTATTCTCAATGGGCTCACCATGCAATGGGGCTATCACACACAAACAGCTGTATGCAAACAAGAATATGCACAGGATAAATAGGAGACAATCCAAGAGGGAGATTGAGAAAAGCTGCTTGTAAGAGTGGAGATTTTAACTGGGACTTGAAGAAAGTCAGATGACAGGAAGCTTAGATAAGGAGAGAGAGAATTCCAGACATGAGGAGCCACCAGTGAGGCATGGAAGGGACAGAAAGGAGACCATTGTTTACTAGATAGCAAGGTGTGTGGGAGTGAGTAAAGTGTACGGAAGCTGGAAAGGCAGGAACAGGTTGTAAATGACTTTCAAATTTATATTTGATCATGAAGGCAATAAGGAACCACTGGGTTGAATTCATGAGGCACTTGTCATATATTTACTTATATTAAAGTGGTTATATAGTGGTTGAATAGGACAGTGACATGGTCAGACTTGTACTTTCAGTAGATAAATCTGACAGCTGAATGGAGGATGGACCAGAGTGAGGAGAGACTTGAGGCAAGGAGATCAACCAACAGACTACTGCAATAGTCCAAATGTGAATTAATAAGGGCCTGTCCCAGGGTAGTGAAAGTATTGGAGGAGAAAAGAAGACATATAGTAAAAATCTTCCCTCAGACTGGCTTATAAACTTATATGTGTGATCACTCGTATTCTGTGTGTATGTGTTTCTTACTCATTCTATAATGTCAAAAGTTCAGACACACACAGGATCACAGACAGTGAAGATAAATCATTAGGTGTTAGAGCTGAAAGGGGCCGTTTGGGAGAAAAGACTTAATTCCAAGCGTAATTTGAACGCTTCGTAGTCATGTGATCATATGTGAGTCCAACATCCGTGTACCTCAGTATCTCTCTCTTCAAAATGAGGATGATGCCAGACTAAACATCTTAGAGGATTGTTGTGAGGAAAGCACACTGTAAACCTTTAAATACTATATAAATATGAGCTATTACGATTATTTTTACCTTATAATTGAATTACTGATTTTATGACCTCCAGCGAGGTAAAGTCATTTGCCAAAATTCTTTAAAGTAAGTTAATGGTGGAGCCAGGAAAAGAAATGAGGATTTTAACAGTCAGTCCAATGTAGCCTACCAGGAACTATACAAGATCCCAGGAAAGATGTTTTTATTCCTTTCTTCTATGTTTCCAGTTATTTTCCTTGCAACTTGTAGTTTCCCCTTCTTTTCCTATTTGTTGTTGCATTGGGCAGGAGGGGGAAGCTTTGAAATGTTTACATCTTCCCCTTTTCATTAGCTTTAATCCTCCCTGTCTTCTTTCTGTATACTTGTGTATGAATATGAAGGACAGACAGAGAGACAGACAAACAGAGATAGAGACAGACAGAGAAAGAGCTCTCTACCTGACTGGGTTGCAAATAATGGCCATAAGTCAAATCAATATGTTGGGGATCTGGGAATTTATTTAATGAGAAAGCTTTCTCCAACCAACCTCTATAAGTCAACATATAAGTTTCAGGAAATTGCCTAAGACTTGGAGAAGTTGGGTAACTTCTCTATAGTCATACCTTAAATCAATGTCAGGGATGGGATTTGAACCTAGGCCCTCTATTCTCTATCCATTTTGCCATGTCACCTTTCAGGTGTTATAAAACCCAAATTCCTCACCCAACAAGTCATTAGGAGACAGTATGACAAAGTGGAAAGAGCAATGATCTTGGAGTGTGGAAACTTGGGTTTGTGGACCTGAGTTCCAATCCCACTCTCCCACTCCCACTGTCACCTTGAACAAGTCACTTAATCACTCTAGGCCCCAGTTTCTTCATCTGTAAAATGAAGGAAGCAGACCAAATGGCTTTTAAAATCTTCTCTTGCTTTGGATGTATGATCTGAGTGAATTTATTTCCATTTTTGATGAGAGACAATTTGCATATCTTTCTTTGAGCCAAAATTTCCCCAAGGTGTTTAATATATAGTATAATCCTATGTGCTTAAGACATATTTTTGAGTAAGAGTTGTTTGGATAGAAATCTGCCAAAATGCCCTATTGCCAAAGTCAAAAATATCCTAACTTCCTAAAAGTCTGGGACCCTGTTCAGGAGAAGTATACGTCTCTGAAAGTAGATGAGAGCACACAGCTCCCTTCAAATTGAATGGAAACTGTTTCTATGGAAGGTCTAGCTCCTTTGGGTGGGCTCCAAATATCTTCTCTTGACTAGTTCATGCAAGAATCTATAGTACCATAGCTTTAAATAGACCAGGATGTAGGAAAGGTTGTCCTCTTTCTAATGGGAAATAGGGGGTTTTGTGATTTATAGGTTGCTGACTGCACAGGATGGTTGATGGGCTTTTGCAAATTTTAGAGTCAGTGTGTAGAATCAGAGTTTGGGGGAATGATTTCGTGCCACATATGGCTTGATGCTTAATATTACATGTCCTACAAGTATAAAAATAGCTTACAAGTGGTGCAATGGATAGAGTACTGGACCTGGAGTCAGGAGATCTGAATTCAAATCCAGCCTCAGACTCATAGATGTATGACCAGTCAATTAACTTTTGTGTACGTCACTTTCCTCATCTATAAAAGGAGAATCACAGAAGCACCTGTGTCCAATGGTTATAGTGAAGATAAAATGAGATAATGTTTATAAAGTGATTTATAAATGTTGAGGCTCCATAACAAATACTAGCTGTGATTAATACTGTGATATAGATTTCTGACCTGATATGCAGATGGAATCATGAAAAAATTAGAGCTAGAGCTCTTAAAAATAGCACAGTCCAACCCCTTCATTTTAGAGATAAGGATACAGACCCAGAGAAGATAAGTAAGTGAGTTTCCTGGAGTCACAAGGCTAATTAGGATAGAATCAGGCCCTTAAGAAATATGGAACCTTCCTAAAATGGGTTCTAGAGCTTCTTGAGTGCTTCCAATTCATACCTTCCCATTCTCCTCCACCTGACCACTTTAGCAATTCAAAAACTATACAATAGGACAGTAAACCCTGGAACTGAAACAGAAAGGGAAAGGTGGGGGGGAGGGAGGGACATTTTCAAGGCAAATAGGAACTAGAGTAACATTTTTATGTGGAGTAGAAAGAATAAAGAGGTGACTTGCCACATTAGAAGAATAGAAATGCAGATTCTTAGACAAAAAATCAGCTAATGTTTCATCTAGAAGGCAGTGTGGTATACTAAAAGTCAGATGATTCGGACTTAAGTCCTGACCCCAACATCTATGATCTTGGGTAGTCGCTCCATCTCAGTAAGTGTCAGTTTCCTTATCTGTAATACCCTACCGTGTGAGGCTGTGGAGAGGAACACTCTGGTTAAACTATAAAATTTGTAATGAGTAATAGTTGATGTAATTATTCCTAAATTAAATTTCAAAATTTCATTTAGTTTAATTTTAAAAAAATTCAAAATAAGAAAGACTCAGAATTGAATTAGATGCCAACAGGACTCTTGGCTATAGGTCTGAGGCAGAGAAAGTTTAAGAGAAGACATGAGCAGGAGCCGATAAGGGCAGGTAGTTAATAGAAGGATCTTCTAGTATTAATGAATTCCGAAGTGCTTGGACCCGCATGCGAGATTCCACTAATCTGCCAAAGCTGAGCTCGCAGGACCTCAGAAGACATATTCTGCTTGTGTGAATGTTCCACACCAATTACAGATTTCTGAAGGGGCATTCGAGCAAAACCTTGCTCCTTAATATGTGAGCCAGCAGAGCTGTAACTAAGATTGCAATTGGACTGGGACAAATCTCTATGATCTTGATATATGAAAATCCAAATAGATGGTTTCCATAGAAATGAAAAATAAAAACATTTTTGAAATTACTTCTCCAGGATTAATCCGCAGCAGCCCTGCTCAGCGAATGTATTCTATGGTGCTTAATAAAGCAGCCCACCAAAAAAAAAAAAAAAAAAAAACCAACAAGCTAAAACTGTCATGTGAAATGATTCCCTTAACTAACACTCAGCAACCTGTCTCCATGTAAGAGACAAGGTCCAATGAGGCATTATTTTAATACTAAGGAACTTAACAGAAACGTTGGCCTCATGTACACAGGGTTTTACCATCTTACCCAATCTCTTCCTTTATCGATGATGAAACTGAAAACAAAGACGGTTTACAAAGGTCATACAGTCAGAGGCTAGGTCAGAACCTCTTGATTGTGGCATTTAAAAAAGTTCTAGAGACATAATTTCTGAGTAATTTAATCATTTTACTAATAAGGCTGGCATGTTTATTAATAAAACGATGGTCACTTTGTCATCTCTCTTAGACCAAAAATCCCCCTCATAGTGATGGGCTCACAGCTTGTATGCCCTTAGATGAGCAAATATTCCTCAGGGTGGCAGTCAACTCTAACTGGTTAATAATTAATGAGAGAATGAATATTACAATGAGAGGGTGAGCTATATTAAAATAAAGGTCTTGGGGTACATGACTTGGGTCACCCAAATCTTGGTCAAAGAGACACTGATTTCTATATCACCTGTCTGAAAAAAGGAAAAAGTGTTGACTCTCCCAGACCTGTTTGAGTAAACAATAATGAGTAGGAATGTGCCCATTAGCCCAAATTTACAATTTCTTTTACTGTCTGATTATATCTTAACCTGGATACATCTCTGAGAGATATCCGTGGTTGATTTCTAGATGAGGAAGAGAGGGTGAAAAACTACGATCCTAACATAATAATTATATATTAAATGCAAGAGAGAAATGATAATTTCTCACATGATACTGAGTTCAGTGTTCTTTCCACAATATCCAGGTACTTTCTCAGCTATCTAGAGCTATCTACCCATAAAAAACAAGAAGGAGAAATGGGACAATTAATTCAATTCTATTTAGTGAATACTTATTAAGCATATGCTATATGCAAGGCATTGTTTTGGGTCCTTGGGGTAAGAAAGTGACATAGTTCTTACCCTCCGAACATTTTTAATCTCATGGAGGTAGAGATAATTGAGAATAAAATTTTACTGATAATTCCCTTTCAAAGTGTTATTTTGATACCTGATCAGGACAGAGTGATGATCCTTACATTCCAAAGACTGTCACTGGAGCATAATCTCAGATAGGTTCCGAAATATAGCAATGACTTCAAGGGTAGAACTTTTGGAGGACCAGCCTAGAAGTAGATATGAAAATATTCATCACCAGTGGGTTGACTATTTAACAATTAATTCTTTGCTATTGATTATTGTTGCTGTTGTTTGTCATTTTCAAAGAGGACCACTGACATTCTGGGGTGATGTCTTGACCCATGTGTGAGTGGGTTGAAGCGAGGCAGAGTTGTATGAAGTCTTGAGCTTCACTCTCTCTCCCAGAGTCATAGAAGCCCAGTGACAAGACAAAAGGCAGGTGAGAGCCTGGGATGCAATGGATGACCTTGGAATCTTTGATGTTTGGCCAAGCCCTAAGCTACCCATGGTCCCTGCTCCACAAGCCTTCATAGTCATTGGAACAAACTGTTCTCATCCACCTGTTCTGCCTGGGGAAGTCTTTACATGCATGGGGTAGACATTGCTCTAACTTACCAATGGATTTGAGGACAGGGAGAACTAGGACCTCTGGTGTGAGAGTTTGCCAAGCTCTTTGCCAGGTTGCTCATCCACCTTTGGTGCCTACCTGTCACTCAACTCTCATCTGTGGTTCCAAGAAGCTGTAGCATGTGCAGTGGCCACTTCCTAGTAAAAATATCTTAGCAGATGGGATAAACCAGGTTGAGGCTAACTGACAGGCCTCAAACCTGTCAGTTGCTCATGATAGCCCATGAAACAAAGATAAATATCAAATAGCCCTTGGTCGTTCTATAGCCTCCTTCAGATTCCATTATGATGGCTCTAAAGGGGCTGGAAAGAAGATAGAAGGCGTATGGAATCACAGTTTTTAAACTGTCTATAAACATTAACTTTCTTGTCAATATTCTTAACATTTGTCTAATGACCAAGAAGTAGATATACTACTAGAGTAACAGAACCATACCCATCTTGACATTACACTTAAATGAAATCTGAAAACAGAAAGAAATTTCAGCTTAGTGGAAGGATGACTTACAGGTTCTCCTGGCAGAGGTGAATTAAGTAGTTGGCAAAGCTAGTTTGATCATGAGTCAAACGGCAACAAGAATTGTTGGGCCGTTTGGTCATCTTACATCCCATGACTTATAAGAAGAGACCCTATTTAATGAATGCTTATTAAGCATATGCTATATGCAAGATATATGCCAGGTAGGTGGTTCAGAGCATTGGAATGGGAGTCAGGAGGGAAGAGGAAAAAGAAGTAGAGGACAAACATTTATTAAGTGCCAACTATGTGCCAGGTACTGTGCTAAGCTCTTTAAAAATATTATCTCATTTGATTCTCAGAAGGACCTGAGTTCAAATCCTGAGTACAATCAGGATATCAGACATTTACTAGCTTTTTGTTCCTGAGCAAGTCATTTAATTTTTGTCTCAGTTTCCTCATATGAAAACTGGGGCTAATAATAGCACCTACCTCCCAAGGATAAAATGAGATAATTTTTGTAAAGTGCTTTGCACACTTTAAAGTACTATATAAATGCAGCTATTATTATTATTAGCAAACAGAAAACTATGAAAATAATTATAACTCATGTCATCACTTGATGAAGAACATAAAGAGGTAGAGAAAGTCCTCAAAGAATTCAATAAGATCTTCTAAATTAAATCGACATAGAATTTGATCAAAATAAGGCTAAAAATGTGATAAAAGTTACTTGTCATTTCACACCCAAAAAACTCACAAAAAGAAATCGCATACACAAAAAAAATCCCAACATCCTCAGTGATTTCAATGCAATGACGGGAATTACAGACGATGATAAAAATACGTTGGGAAATATGGTATGAGTAAAGAATAAGAAAGACCCCAACTTCAATAGCATGGAAGTGTCTATCTATATATCATAGATACTTTCTTCAAGAAAGAATCTGAAGATTCTAGAAATGAAAAGCACCGAATAATATTACAAAAATTAAAACTGATTACATTTTAACAGATAGAATATGACTCATTCCAGACATGGGAGAGATTCCTGATCAGCTTTATATAGTAAGACAACCAACTTGGTAGAGCAAAGATCAAATCTAGTGCAAAGATAGAAGACAGAGTAAAAATAAGACTTGGAGTGGAATTACAAAAATTTCAACTCTATGTATTTTGGAAAGTTCTTAATTCCAAGATAATTGAAAAAAACACAATTTACATGTTAATGGATTGATTTTCAAAGTATCTAAAGGAAGAGTCCATATCAAAGCATGGAAAAAAATACTGGGCTGCGGGGAGAGAAAGGATATGAAAGAATATTCATAACTATTGACTCTACATCTGCTTTCCCATTCTTATATTTTAATAATAACCTACCCATACATTGTGACCATCCCAGATGAAGGTATTAGAATGACATAAGCTGGCTTTCCAAAATGATATTCCACAGTAGACCACATCTTTACCATTGCACTATTGATAGGAACAATGAATACAAGATTTCATTATGGTTGTATTTCATTGACTAGAAAAAAAGCATTTGATTAGATGGAACAAAATGTTTTTCTAAAGGCTCTCCTCTACAAAATGTCTTCCATGAAAGATACAAAAATTGTGAAATAATTTGAAAGATATAATAAGAGATAAGCATGTTCAACAGTTTTCTGATCATTATTATCAACTGAGGCATAAAATAGGGTGTCCTATGCTTGCCAAAGTGTTTGCCTCTGTCATGGAGGTAATTTGGCACCAAATCCAAATCAAGGATGTGAGGTCCTCCAGATGCTCCCAATAGCTGATGACATTTTGCCAACTGCAGCAGGCACTGGAACATTGCAGAGTCTTCTAAATGAGATCCATAATCGTTCAAAAGAATTTGGCTTACCTAGCCACAAAGGAAAAAACCAGGTGAATTAAGAATGAACTATAGTTGAATGTGTAACCTATAGAGCTCTTCCAACAGTGTGTGTATGCATGTATGTGTCTATGTGTTATGTGTGCACGTTTGTATGTAAAATCTTGGACAGATACTACAAAAGGATGAATGTACAGAAAATGGACGGGATGACCTTTGGTGAATTGCAGAGTTACTTTAATAACTCTAAGCTTTTTCCCAAAATAAAGGCTCAAAACTGATCTTTCTAATATAAGCATTCTTCTAATGATATTAGAAGAGTCTAAGAGTCTCCAAGCCTAAGAGTCATGGAGCATTAGAATCTCTGGAGGACTGAAGTTGAGGAGTACCCAACAGGCAATGAACGAGTATATATGAGGGGCATGTGTGACACATTATAAACAAAGATTTTCCACCAAAATATGTGTATATACAGAACCAATAATCCACTTGCCTTATTACTGTCCTTAATATGTCAAAAATTATTCACTGAGCTTTTTTCTCCTACTATCAACTGAGCTTTAACTCTTCAGAGCCATCTACTGGCTGACTGTTCTCATATTAAGTTATGATGAATAGAAAGTCTCTCCCTAAATAAGGAAGACTGAACTCTTTTACTCCATATCTAAAGCTAGAAACTACCATGCCCTAGAGATGGACAACCAAATAAAAGCGAATCAGATTGGCTAAGATTAAATCTATTCTTTTGATTGCTTATATTTACCATTGACTCACTGTTTAGTTTCCAAGACTCCCATCTCATGTTGGGATAAAAAAAAATTCCTTATAATACATGTTTAACCTCCCTTAAAGATCCTATCCCTCACCATTACACTCATTTTGGAAAAATCTATTTAAAAACAAAACAAAACACAGGAGCTGTGTTGAATTTATAGATACCAAACTCAGTTCATCCCCAAATTCTCACACAGTTAATAAATGTCTAAGGTGTAAGCAGCATAGTGGGAACCAAACGGGACCCAGACAGTCATGCAAATGGATTTGAGCCCCCTTCCTAATCCGTATTCCTGCCTTTATTATTTTTGATTTGCCAACAAATTAAGGGGCGAAAAAAACCAAAACTTTTGCCCTCACTCATTCTTAGTCAACACAAAAGTGATTATATAAATATATAGTCACTATTGTGTCTTCCCTGCAACACATCCATATACACACACTAAATCTGTTCATTGGTTGAGGCTCAAATGTGCTTGTATTTAGTTTATATTCCTTTGTCTCCCCAAAAGCTCCTTCCTGTCCTCAGAGAGGCTGTCACGATTTTATATGGGCTAGAATGGTCTGGGTTGTTATCCTGAAGTAATTGAGGGCATTTTTATATCAAAAAATTTAGAGTTTAGAGCAACATTAAAGACTTTCCTCCAGCTCAATTTTTAAGTTACGTGGAGGAGAAATTACCCCCACAAATGTCATGTCATTTGAACCTCACCTACCTGTGAGGTAGATGCTGTAATTATCCCTATTTTACAGCTTAAGAAACTGAGGTAAATAGCGATTAGTGACTGCCAGGGTCACACAGTTAGTAAGTGTCTAAGGTAGTAAGCAGCATAGTAGGAACCAAACCCAAAGCATCATCCCAAATCCAGGACACTGTCCACTCAGCACCACCGCTGTCTCCTTTTTATGGATTTAGAAGCTCCTTTGAAGAACTTTTTCCTGTGTAAAGCTGGTGGAACTACTAATGACTCACTAGCACTGAGGACAGATTTTTTTTAAATTTAGTTTTCGTTTTTGTTGTCTGGTGTTCATTCCTTTAGCAAAAGCACAAAAAATAAGGGCAAAGAATTGACAGAAATTATAATGTGGTTCTTGAATTTGAAATTGTCTTGAAATGGTGTATAGAATTTTTTTAAAGTTCTTTAGCTTCTTATAAACTAGAGGCATGCCCAGTTGGTGTATCAGTACAATGCACTTTCACTGAACTTCAAACACTGAGTGAATTAAAATGAACAGTGAATCAATGTGGCAAATCTGCCCCCCCATCTCTTTCTGTTTCTGGATCTGTCATAATATAATTAATATAATATGATAGATATGATAGAATATAACAAGATAGAATGTGAGATATTATATGATATAATATATATACATATATTTGTTTCCTATCTATATCTCTCTGTGTATAGAGATGGGTTCTTTATGTTGTTATTGTTTAGGAAATGGCATAGATATAATTAATTCTCCCTGTGGTCAGGATGGGACTGTGTTTAGTATCCAGCCAATTCCTCCCCTTACAAAATTAGTTTAAACTGGTTTCTTCGATCCCACTAAGCAATTAGCAGTTGTAACCTAAACTGAGTCTCCTAAATCTCTTGTGGACTTAAAAGGTTCTGTTTTGCAATGTATACTTTTGTGTACTTCTTAGCTGCTTTAGTAGATTGTGAGTTCTGTGAAGATAAAGCATTATCTTAGAGGCCACATGTCAACGGGGAGAAAGCCCTGGATTTATTTAATGGCAGAAAGACATAGGATCAAATTCTGACTGAGATACTTAATAGCTGCATGACCCCTGAATCTCAGCTTTGCTGTTGTTCCAGTTGTGTCCAACGCTTTGTGACCCCATCTGGGGTCTTTTTGGCAAAGATACTGGAGTGGTTAGTCATTTCCTTCTCCAACTCATTTTACATATGAGGAAACTGATGCAAACAGTTATGTGACTTGCCCAGGGTCACACAGCTACTAAGTGTCTCAGGCCAGATTTGAATTCAGTAAGCTGAGTCATCCTGACTCCAGGCCTAGCACTCCATCCATGTGCCACCTAGCTGCCCTAGAATCTCAGTGACCTCACCTATAAAATGGACATAATAATAGCACCTGCCATCTCAGGTTGTGGAGGGGTTCAAATGAGATTATGTCTGTAAAGTACAACACAAACTGACTGAGTTATTTATTATTCATCATTTTATTTCCCTTGGTTCTTCACATCTATTAAGCACTATGTAAGTGCTGAATTGGAATGAATTCGAGTTACAGTGGAAGCCAGTACCTGAAAAGGCACAGGTCATTTGGGGGAAGAAAGGACCACGTTAAGGTATAGTAACCGGCTAAGGCGAGGATGCAAGGGGATATTAGGGGGTGGGCAATGGGATACAGAGTCTTGACTGAGCCTTCCCTGCTCCCCTGCTCATGCACAGGCTGCCGACTCGTACTGCGTGCACACACATGGGTCATTTCACTGTGCGTGGAAATGGGTCCCCCAGGTCCCAGAGACTGATTATTGGTGGAGGTCCTATTAAAACAACACCTGCTGAAGTAGTACAGGTGTCAAGCGCCCTTGCATAGAGTTTCCCCTGGCTTCCCACAACAAGTGAAGCCCTAGGTTACTGGATGTGTCCTGAGAGAGCCTTCAGCTGCCTGGTCTTTCCCATATGTCCCTTTACATTCCAGCGATCTTATTAAAGTACCAGAGGTCCAGACCATTCATGATTGGGATGTCATACCTGTTGACCCTTAGTTTTTACTGATCCCCACTTGTACAGCTAAGGAACTAGTGAATGCTGGGCAGCTGCAAAGGTGAAGTTGCTTGTCTAAATGGGGTGGGGGGAGAAGGGAAAGAGGAGAGGAGAGGGAGGGAGGAGGGAAGGGGAGAGGGGGAAATGGAAAGAGGAGAAAGACGAGGGAGAAAGGGAATTATGAGGAAGGGGAAAGGGAAGAAAAGGGGAGGAGAGAGAGGGAAAGGGGAGGAGAGGGAGGGAGGGAAGGAGAAGGAAGGAAAATGGGAAGGACAGAAAGAGGGAGAGGAAAAAGGAGAGATGGGGGAGGGAAGGGGAGAGAGGGGAAAAGGGAGAGAGGAGAAAGAAGGAGGGGAAAGGGAATTAAGAAGGAAAGGACAAGGAAGAAAAGGGAAGAAGTGGGAGGAAAAGGGAGAGGGGAAGAAAGAAAGGGAGGAAGGATGGAGAGAGGGAGAGGAAGGTTAGGGAGAGAGAAGAGAGAGAGAGAGAATGAAAGGACTTCAGAGCCCTAGGAGCTGAGCTTGAGTCACAGCTTCGTTACTTACTACTTTGTGACCTTGGGCAAATACCTATTCCTCTCTAATCCTCCATTTCATGGTCAGTAAAATGGAAACAAACTAGGTAGCCTTTAAGATTCAACTCTGAATCTTTGGTGTGTCACTACTCAAATGATTCCGTGCTTTTTATTTTCTGTCAGATCAGGTGAATGTTGCCTATACCTGCCATCCCAATCCTAGCCCACACACCTATTTCCCATGCTTCCTACTAATTGAAATCACTTGGGTTAAAGAGCTCCTTTTTCTTCCACAAGGCCTACTTCTGGAAGGAACAGGCTGCTTTGCCACATTGTTTTAATCAGATGATATATGATAATAAAAAGATCACTGGAGAGACAAAGATAGGCAGAAAAAAAAAAGAGTGAGAGAAAGAGAGAGAAGTTGGGTTCAAAACCTCACTGTAATGCTTACTGTGTAACCTTGGGCAAGTCACTTCACCTTCCTCTGCCTCAGTTCCTTCATCTATAAAATGAGGACATTGGAATTGATGGTCTCTGAGATTTCTTCTAGATCTGTGATCACCTTATTCTTAGCAGTGCATTGAATATCTAGACAGCTGGGAAAAGGCAAGGAACATTTTTGGAGCTGAAAAGGACCTGTTGGAGACAGGATATCCTGAGTTCAAATTCAGCCTCAGATACTTACCATCTGTGTGAGCCTGGGCAAGTCACATAGTCTCTCCCTGCCTCAGTTTCCTCATCTGTAAAATGAGTCATTTCCTCATCTGTAAAAGGACTCATTGCGGATCAAATGAAATAGTATTTGTAAAGTACTTTGCAAATTTTAAAGTGTTCTATAAACAATAGCTATTAATGAAATAGTATTTATAAAGTACTTTGCAAATTTTAAAGTGTTCTATAAACAATAGCTATTATTATTATTAACAATGATAATAGAAGCAAATTTAAGTGAGATAAGATAGTGGGATAGGTGTGGGACTATAGGGTTAGAGTGATGTAGTAACTGGGCAAAGGAGTTTCCAAAAGGAGATCTGAAGGTGAACAATAGAACTATAAACCTTTCCCTTCCATTCAGTTTCTACAGCAAAAGTGATAAAGTGATGGAAAAGTAGAGGTAATTCAAAATCATACTGGTTTTTTGCCATAATTTAACTGTAAACCTTCTAGGTGTTGTTCTATCCATTCCTGTCACTGCCCCTGGAGGGACCAGCATCTTCTTGCCATCCAAGGTGCAGAAAGAGGGAAGTAAAGGAAAGCCACTGAGTGGTTATGCTGTAGACACTTGTCTGATGGGACTCTAAGGGTTAGATCCTTGTCTAATGACAAACAATTTGTAAAAGCAAGCACCCTGTTGTACAGAGGAGGGCCTGCTATCACAGGTTCTTTGATCTGCTTTTCTAAAAGGAAAGGCAATTTTTGAGAGGTCAGCAATCACTTTAATGAAGCACATGTGTCATTCACTTAGTTTAGGGGGAAAAGTTAGCATGCTGAACCTCAGAAAAAATACAGAGAAATCAAGATCAATAGATAGTGCTTCCAGCTGCCTGAGAATAAACAAAATATATATCACAGATCAACAGACAGATCCAACTGTCTGACCATATATACATAGTTACCATAGAGAGAAGCACCAACATCTGAATTTTCAAAGCTGAGGGTTGCTTAGCTGCTTCCCAGAGTCTCATCTGGCACACAAAGCTTCTTCCAAAAACTAAGCCCCAAAGTAAAACCTCACCTCAGAGTACTTACACATTTTTCCGAGCCAGAAGGTATCACAACCTTTGAGAACCAATGCCCCATTAACAAAAGCTGTGGGTTTCCCTAATCAAACTCCCCTTAATGGGCAGGCCCATTAATGGGTGAGAAAGATCTTATTAAGAAGTAAAATTATATTAACAATAAGCAAAAATGCAATATCAATACACAAGTTGATATATTACTGGAGGAACTGGATCATAGCAATATTTACATACTCACCCTTATAAATAAGACAAACAGACATCAAGAAGCCTGGGTTAAATGGAAGTTCAGCTCACAAATTCTACTTGGAGAAACAAATAAAGAGGGTGGTAGAATTGTTTATGCTCAGAAACAAGAAACATAATTTAATGGAACACTTAGTTATCTCAGATTATACTCACCATGTGTATAAGCAAAAAGACCAGCTCAAAGAAAATTGCAGTTTATTTTCCAATATGTCTGTCCAACATTTGTGAGCTACTAACCCACTACTCAGTATATGTAATGTCCCCATCAACTCATAATGTCATGAAACATAAATTAAAACATTGACCCAACTTCTCTCCAAAATATTTTTGATTCAGTGCCAAGCCAATGGATAAAAGCAAACAAAAAGTACAACAGATTAGAATTCAGAACAGGATTCTAGAACCAACTTGGTCAGAACAAGTTCCTCTGAGCCTCAGTTTCCTCATTTGTAAAATGAAAATGATAACTACAGAATAGTACACTACATAGTAGCAGCCACATTATGTATTGATTGACTTTGATATCTCTTCTTAGTAATGAAAGGATCTAAGACAACTCCAAAAGGCTCATGATGAAAAATGCTATCCATATCCACAGAAAGAACTATGGAGTCTGAATGCAGATCAAAGCATACTATTTGCTCTCTCTTTTCTGTTGTTGTTTGGTTTTTTTTCTTTCTCCTGATTTCTTCCATTCGTTCTAATTCTTCTTTATAACATGACTAGTGTGAAAATATGTTTAATAAGAATGAATATGTAGAGCCTTTGTCAGATTACATGTTGTCTTGGGGAGGCAGGAGGGAGGAGGAGAAAATTTAAAACTCAAAAGCTTGTGGAAGTGAATGTTGAAAATAAAATTAAATAAATTAGTTTAAAGGAAAAAATAACTATTGAATAGTAATAGTTCTCGGAGTAAGATCAAGATGTGAGAATAAAATTAAATATCATGGATTAGGTTTACCCAGCTAGAGGATAAGTGGCCTGATGGGGTAGCTGTGCAAGGGAATGGGTGAAAAGTAAAGAGACTGGTGGGAGAAGGAAAAGTAAAACTACCATGTAAAGCAGAGACAGACTAAAGTATTGGAAAAAGCATTATACTTAAAGCATAGAAACATGAATTTGAGACCAGCCTCCTTAGCTTACCATCTAAGTGATCATGGACCAGTTATAAATTCTCCGGACCTCAGTTTCTTCATCTATAAAATGAAGATAAAACCCACCTCTACTTTGGTATAAAAACAGCTTTGTTTTATTCCTATCCAATAGCATTTAGTGCAGTGCCAAACACATGGTAGATGATCAATAAAAGGGCTTAGATCATCTCTATGATCTCTAAATAGATGGTCTTTTTTCTTTTCTCTTAGCATCTCTTCTCTTGTTTCCCTCAGGAAATAGGAACTAATGAGCAAACTCATTAACTTGCCTCTAGGTTCATCACTGGCGCCTCATCCTAATTGGTACCCCCTACTCCCCACCCCCAGTTGTCATTGCTCTTTCCCTCCTTAAATTATCTACTATTCACTTGTCTGTACACATGGTTTATTCTCACACTCCTGTCGCATCTCAATGGAGTGTAGGTTCCTTTCAGGAAGAAGCTGGTTTTTGCATTGTTTTTGTATCTTCCAGCCAAGCAGGTACTTGCACATTTTAGGTACTTTAAAAATATGAATTGATTGGCTGAAGTGTTGAGTCCTGTCACCTCATTTTTCTGTGTCTCAAAGAAAAATAGAGTAATAAAACTTTTTTTCTTAATATAGTGATGTGGTTGGAAAGAGCACTGAACTATTACTAGATCTGTTTCCCAAGATGATTAAGGAAAACAGGAAAAGAACTTACAGCAGCTGTCTTTGTAGTGGCAAAGAACTGGGTATTGCAGAGATGCCCAATTGACTGTCGTATGTGCTTGTAATGAAATACTACTGTGCTCGAAGAAATGATGAGCATGATGATCTTAGAAAAACATGGATAAACTGCCATGAGATAATGCACGGAATGAACAGAACAAAGAGAATGTCACATATTGTTAAAACAATATTGCTTTAACAACAACTTTGAGTGAATGTGATTTTGACTATGGAGTTGGTTTCTAATAAAATCCTCCTTCTTCCCTAGTCCTAGGACCAGAGTTGAATCAATTAAGCTCTCTAAACCAGAGTTTCTATAGCTTTAAAATGGAATTACTAATATGATATCTTTCGGATGATATCCTTTACATAAATTCTCCTATATCAATCCTCATTGGTAATATGATGCAATATTCTCATACCTAAAGTATACTTATCCATTGCCCTCTGAGTGATCCATAATTTAATTCTTCAGATATTAAGGTATTCCATAACCTTATGGAATGCCTTATAGCATTGACAGAGGAATGTGGATGTTAAAAGATAGGCCTTTGTTTCACAGAGAAGAGTCAAGTCACTGAAAGATTTTCCAAAGCCAATCCAACCCATTCTCCTTTACTATTCAAATCTAAAACTCCATTGAGTGCTTATTTGGGGATGCTGAACACAGTAGTATGTTCGTCTTCTCAAATAAAATTGATTATCTTCTAACCAACAGGAAACAACCAGTTATTGATGTGAGATGGAGCCTCCAATCACTGATTTGTGAACACTATGGTCATCAAATGGTTAGAACAAAGATCAGAATCAATACCAGATGAGTAGAAAGAATAAAAAATAAGAAGCTATGCATATGGTTGAGGCAATTTCAAGTTGACCTATTTAAATAAGCTGTGATTAGAAGTAGATAAAAGAATAGATGTGTATGACATCTATAAATAATATATATATTAAATATATATTGCAATTTCTGAGGAAGTATAACTTATATAAATCAATAGTCACAATGAGAATAAAAGAAGCCAGAAATTTCATTAGCCAGAAAAGCATTTTATTTCCTTGCTAAGAAAAGAAACATGGCAGCCAAAAACATTGTTTCAAAAAATAAACTTATCTGTAAATTTTACAAAGGAGGATAGACGATTATGAGCAATATTGCTTCATAAAACAGTGAGAAGTGGTTGAAGGGAAAACAAAGTCGTGTAAGCTTGATATAAGATATAACTAACATATTATCATGAGATCATTTCAATACAGTGGTGTATGTAGGGCCCTGCCATGGAGAACTGTGATGTCAACTATGCAGGAACATTGAGATTTGACAGAAAAAAGATTTGGGGAGATCCTTGTGCTTATAGCAGCCAAGATTAAAAACACCTGTTCTATCTATTTCTGTCATTGCCCCTGGAGGGACTTGCAATCCAAGAGGCAGAAAGAGGGAGGTAAAGGAAGGCCTCCTAGTAGCTGTCCTGTGGATGCTTTCCAGATGAGCTGTACCTATGATAAGGAGTGGTCTTTGAGACAGTAGGATTTTGAGTGCTGATGTGCTGGGCAAACAATCTCTTTAAGAGGGTTTACTTGTTCTTTAAATTTAATTAAGTCTTTTTTAAAAGAATAAAATGAAATGAAGATAATCAACATGAGAAAAATAAAAAGGACACTCAAGAATTTTTTAACAAATACTTTTTTCCATCAGTGATGATAAATGCATCACAATTGTACTTTAACATTATGTTCACTGTGTGATGTATGGAAAAGTAGAAATAGCACTAAGGAAAACAAAACTGGGAAGGGAAGGTGGAATATACCATATATTGAAAGATGTTCATAAGGGACACAATCTTGAGGGCATTCTTAAGATATCTGAAAGAGGAAAGGCTAGTTAATGCTTGGAATAGGTCATGGACCTCATTATTGTCAAAATAGGTTGTCTACTCTATGAAATACTAATAAATATAGATACATATATTCACTTTACTGTCTCTACAAAATCATTATGAGAATAATCTACATATGTATTGAAGGCAGAGTGATGAAAGCATGAGGACATAGGCAGATATTCACAAATAATAATGTAGCAGACCACAACTTTATTATCACACACCTGATTGAAAGGTTCAGAGAATTCAAGATCTCACTGTGCTTCAATAAGTTAATTTTTTTAATTGACAGAGTCAAAATTCCTTTTTGGAATGGCTCTTCTCTAATAAAGTGTCACTCAAGCACCTGTTAAAATCCCACCAGATTGCTTGAAATATGTAACAAGAAGAGAAAGAACTTTGACCACACTCTTGGTTATAAATATTACATAAGGCATAAAATAGGGAGACATTTGTTTGCCAAATGTTTGCCACTATTTTGTAAGATGTCTAGCATAGAGTTCAAATGAAAGTGGATTTCCCTATTTATAACTGAAGTCTATAAAGACTTTAACAAAGAAGACATTGTATTGACAAGATCAACTTTGCAGAAGTTCCTAAGCAAGGTCATAATCACTCAAAAGAGTCTGGCTTATTGTTGTTTGGTTGTTTTAGTCATGTTCAACTCTTGTGATCCCATCTGGGGTTTTCTTGGCAAAGATGCTGAAGTGGTTTGCCATTTCTTTCTCCAGCTCATTTTTACAGATGAGGAAACTGAGGCAAGCAGAATCAAGTGACTTGCTCAGGGAGACACAGCTAGTGTCTGAGGTCAGATTTGAACTCAGGTCTTCTTGACTGCAAACCTGGTGCTCTAACCACTGCACCACTTAGCTCCACAACATCTTTCCACATAGGAAAAATCAAGTAAATGTAAAATTTCTATTGTCCTGTGTCCAGAAGTGGGGAACCCATGTAGGCTGAGTCCAAATTGGACTCAGTCAAAGGGCAACACTTGAGAACCTACAAGGTCACATGTGGCTTCGAGGCCTCAGGTTCCCCATCCCTGGTTCAGACTGTGACATGCAATTTGACAGATTGCTCATAGAATTAATCTATCAGTACACATATATCTTGGGCCATTTTTACAAGTGCACATATTTTAATCTGCCTTTACCCTCTAAGGTAGGCATTTATTTTGTGAAATGGTATGTGTTACAATGAAGGCTCTTTGTTTCTAATAGAAAGCAGCAAACAAGGGATGCAGTTTTCACTCCAAGATGCAAGATCTGACTGAATATCATCTAGTGCCAAAATGGTTTATGGTGCTATTTGCTATTGGACCCAAGCTGAAAGATCCATAAGGCTAGTCAAAGAAGAGGAGAAGGAGAACATTTCAGATGAGAAGCAAAAGAGTCAGAGTGAGAATGAATTTGACATGACTTTGTTATTTTTGATCTGAGTTCAAATCTGGCCTCAGACACTTACTAGCTGTGTGACCCTGGACAAAACATTTAACGATGTTTGCCTCAGTTTCCTCATCTGTAAAATGAGCTGGAGAAGAAAATAGCAAACCACTCCAGATTCTCTGCAAGAAAACCCCAAATGGGGCCACAAAGAGTTGGATATGACTGAAAACAATCAAATAATAGAAACAACAGTTATATTAGAGTAACTCTATGTAACAGTTATTCAATTCAACAGACATTTATTAGACAAAAATAAAAGTTTCTGTCCTCAGGAGCTTATACTCCATTGGGAGGATACAACATAAACAGGCAAGAAAATAAGAGGTTATCTGAGGAGAGAGAGAAAAAAAGGCTTCTCCAAGGAGATTTCCCCCTGAACTGAGCTGTGATCGAAGCTAAGAATTCTATGAGGAGGATATGAGAAGGGATAGCATTGCAGGCATGAAGGACACACAACGGCATAGAGATAGGAGAAGGAACATCAAGTTTAGGGATGATATGCTTATTAGGTACCTCAGATAAGATCATATATGTTAAGCACTTTGAAAATCTTAATACACTATGTGAATATCATCTGTGTGAACTTGGGAAAATCTTAAACTCTCTGGTCTCAGTTTCCACACCCATAAAAAGAAAGTTGGACTATAAGGCCTCTGAGGAAGAGCCAGCAGACCAGTTTGGTTGTGTAGGTGGCTCACTGAATTCCAATCTGACCTCAGACACTTAGCTGTGTGACCCTGGGCAAGTCACCTAATCTCTGGAGAAGGAAATGACAAGCTGCTTCAGTATCTTTGTCAAGAAAAGCCCGTGGACAGCATTGATGTTATGATCCACGGGGTCACAAAGAGGCAATGCGTCTGAATTACTGAACATCAGTCTAGAAAGGGGGTTCAGACCAAATTGGAGACAGGGAGTGGGGGGGGAGGAAATGGGATGGGGTGGGAACTTCAAATGACAGTTTGAAGAGTTTGCATTTTATCCGAGAAGCAAAGAGAGTCATTGAAGAATTTTTGAGCATGGGATGACATGGTCAGATTTGCATCGTAGGAAGACTTTTGGCAGCTATGTGGACATGGATTGGAGAGAGCAACGACTGGAAGGAGAGAGATCTGGAGATCTGTTGGAGGATATGTTCCAAGTACTCTGAACTACAGTAGTGGTCATGTGAGCAGAGAAAGACCCAGATGTAAGAGATTTGTAGTAGCAAAAATGATCAAGACTGGATAACTAATGGAGGAGAGGAAAGAATCTAAGGCTGTAAACCTTGGTGACTAGAAGGATGCAGCTACTCCCAATAATCATATGTAAGTTTAAAGGAAAGGACAGGATTAGGGGAAAGATGATAACATCTTTTTAAACGTGAGTTTGAGATGCCTATGGAATATCTAGATGAAAATTCTCAATAGGCAATTGGTGCAAAACTAGAGTTCAGGAGGGGATTAGGATTAGGTGTATAGAGTCATTTGAATAGAGAAGATAATTGAACAGAAGAAAAGTTTTTGAATGGGGTGGGGTGCAGCTGAGATCACCAGAGTGTAGAGGGAGAAGAGGAGAGGGCCCAGAACAAAATGTAAGAAGGAGTCCACACTTTGAGAGTGGGGGGGAAGGGAGAATGAATGAAGATCCTACAAAGGATGCTGAAGTCAGATGGTTATGAGGAGAGCCAGAAGAGAGCACTATCAGGAAAGAAATGCTAGTTTACAGTGTCAAAAGCTGCAGAGAAATAAATAAGATGAAGTTTGAGAAACGGCCATCAGATTTAGCCATAAAGAGATCATTGGAAACCTTAGACATGGTGGGGATTTTTTTTTTTGGTAAAATTTTTTCATCATTTTCAATCAATGAATGACTTCATAAGACAGAATTTAAAGAGCTAAGAAATGAGTATATGGTGAGGAATCAGAGGCTTCAAATGTAGATTACTATTTCTTGGAATTTTACTGTGAAAAAAATGAAAGAGACAGGATAGTAACTTGAGGAAAAGGCAGGACCAAGTAGAGAATTGTATTTTAACTGATGGGGAGGACTTAGGCATGCCTTTAGATAACAAGGAGGGAGCTATTAGATTGGGAAAAATTAAAGTCAGAAGACAGGATTCGAATGATCAAAGTGACAAATGCCCATACAAATGGAAGGGGATGCAGTACAAATGGGTAAGTAAGCCCGGCCAAAGAAAAGGGCCACCTCACTTCAGATATCGAAACAAAGGGGGAGAGATGTTTTTTAGGAGAAGGAGGCAGGGAAATAACAGAGAGATTTTTAAGTAGAGGATAAGAATAAGAAAAAGGCAAATTTTCTCAATAAAGAGACAAAGCCCTGTGCTAAGAGAAGGGTGAGAGAATATGGTAGAAAGGATGTGAGTAGAGAAGTTAAAAGCCACTATGTGTTACGTGATCAGGGCTGTACTGGTAAATGTTTATCAACCAGTTCTCAGGTGAGGTGGAGGGGAAGGACATGTACTCATGACACTTTTTAAACATTTGAACCTAATCAGCACAAATATTTTCTCCATCACTTTCTTAAATCTATATAATCAACAAAACAATCAAGCCTTGATTTGTAGCATTTGTGGATTTTCAAGGTGTAAATGTTAAAATTCACAATTGACTCTCAAGCCTGCTTAAGATGACTCCAGTATAGCCCTGAATGTGATATAGAGTCCACTGGGGAGCAGTGAGAGAGGCAACATGGTTTAGTGGGTAGAGTGGATTTGAATCCTGTCTAAACAATTACTACATGGGTGACCAAAGGAGAAGTCACTTAACCTCTGTGGGCCTAACTTTCCTTACCTGTGAAATGATGGAGTTGGACCCAATAACCTCAAAGGCTCCTTCCAGATCTAACTATTCCAATCTAATCTAAGACTCCATTTTTCTATGAGTTTACGAAAGGATTGTCATGTAACAATGAGGACCAGGTTGAGCTTAGATGAGTAGTACTTGAATAGAAATGGGTGATGGCAGTGACTCAGGGTTGGGAACTGACAAGATATGAGAATTAGTAAGGCAAGGGAATCCAGGATTCAAGGGTAGAAGACACTCTACAGTTAAACTGGTCAATAGTAGGGTCAAGAGTAGGAATTAAGCAAAGGGAGGCCAGTGCCAGAATGAACGACTGGGAGAATTGAGATTGAAGGATTTAGAAACTGTCATGATGTAATGGAAAGGGTGCAGTCTTGGAGCCAGGAATGACCTGGGTTCAGATCTTGCCTCCGACCCTTTTTATCTGTGTAGCCATGATTGCTTAACCCCCTTGAGTCTCAATTTTTTCATCTGGAAAGGAAAGGATAGAGATTGGATCTGTGATTTCACTGGTATGGGGAACTCCTGGATGTGGAAACTCCTTTGTTCAAGGTGGATTGGCACTTTTTCTGCAGTTGTAGTCTTAGAGAGTTGCCTAGAACACTGAGATGTCAAGTGACTTATGTGTCAATATGTGTCAAGTTGGGACTTGGACTCAAGTCTACCTGGTTTCCCAGTCAGTTCTCTCTCTACTATACTATCCTGCCTCCTTCTTTCTCTATAAAACAGGACCATGAAGGTTAGAATACTTGCCTATAATACAGGACCATGAAGGTTAGATTACTTGCAGATAAGATCATATATCTTAAGCATTTTGCAAACCTTAATACACTATATAAATATTCTCTATGTGAACTTAGGCGGGTTTTAAACTCTCTGGATCTCTTTTTCCTCACCTATAAAAGGAAAGTTGGATTATACAGCCCCTGAGGTCCCTTCCCACCCGAGATCTATGACCCTATCTATGATCCTATATTCCTCTGAATGGAAGGATAGGTAGTTACGATCAAAGAAGAGAAATTTCAAAGTTCAATATCATAAGCATATCACTTGTAAATAATAGTGAGATAAAAGACATGAATTTGACCCTCTATGTAGGTGGCTAAGGTGGTGTGAAGACACAGGTTATAGGAGAGGTGGAGATTAATGGAATGGAAGGTCAGGACATTTGAGGGCATGTATATGCTGAAACATCAAATATGAAGGAAGGCATTGGCATGGAGAGAAACACTGAAAGCCAAGGACTGAACTCCTTGAAAAAGGATGGAGAACAATATGGAAGCTGGTAAATGACTATACTATTGATCTGACTGTGGTAAATGGAGTGAACCTCAAAGGAGGAGAGGCTGCTGAGAGATACAGCAGAGGAGTAGAGATCAAGGACTATCCTTCTAGACTAGGTGACATGAGGGAGGGAGCACCCAGCTCTAAAGAGGAAGGAACAGCTTCCAAGGCAAGCACACAAAGGTCAAAAGAGTGTGAGAGGAAGGGTTATAGAATGTAGGGCAGTCTTTTTACTGATAGAAAGAATATCCTAGAGGATAAAATGCAAAGAGACAGAAGAGGAATGTAGAGACGGAAGAGGGAAGGGCTGAAGAAAGAAGGAAGGAAGGAACTACATATTTAAGTGTCTTCTATTTACTAAGAGCTTTACAAGTCATATTTCATTTTATCCTTAAGCAACCTTAGAAGGTAAGTAATTATTGCCATTTTATAGCAGAGGGAAACTGAGCAGAGTTAAGTCATTTGCCCAGAGTCACATAGCTAGGAAGTATCTGAAGGCAAATTTGAACTCAGGTCTTCCTGACTTCAGGTCTGGTGCTCTATCTATTGCACCACCTTGAAGTAGATGGGTCTAGGGTTACGGCTGTGGCTATGGAGAGATACCAGAAGGGGTTTTCATGTTGCCAAATGTCAATTCAGAGTTTACTAGTCATAGGATAGGAGAACTACTAATTGACTGGAGCTAGCTGCTCCATGATCCTATAATGATAGAAGGCTATATCTATCTTTCCAAATACCAGGACAGAAGGGGGCTCAGCAGAGATGTCAGATTGAACTAGGTTCTAGTTCAAATTCAACAATCTTATGATCTTCCTTTTGTCTTCTGGCTACTTGATTACTTTATTGACTCTAATACTCCTTTCCATTCTCCTTTTCCAAAAACAGTGTTAGGACTGCTCTATCAAAATATGGATGTATTTTTTGTCTCAATTTAGCAACTGACATACATTTGTTTGTAGTCGAGATTCTACTGCTAAAACATTATAACCTGCCACTTAAAGAAGCAAATATTAAAAATGCTAACTATTACTTTACATGTCTTGTTTCTACACTTACTCTTCGTTCTATCTGTTTTTCAGACAAACAAGAATTTAGATTTTGAAGAGCAGGGACCCTGTGGGTGGTGTACTAGACTCAGTGATAGCAAGAGCCAAGTTTAAATCGTGCTGCTGACTTGGTCCTGGCCAAATCATTTAACTACTCTGAGACTCAGTTTTCTCATCTGTGAAAAGAGGTTAATCTACTATGTGTACTGTGGCAGGCAGGCACAAGGTGGGGATACAAAGACAAAAGTGAAAAAGTCCTTGCCTTCAAGGAGCTTCTGTTCCACTGGGAGAGATGACACATATACATATCAACACAAGCAAAATATGCATAATATACATTCAAGGTAATTGGGAAAGTACTACCAGTTGGGGAAAGCAGAGACTCTTCAAACAGAAGGTAATGCTTGAGTTGAAGCTTGAAGAAAACAAGGAAGTCTAAGAGGGAAGAGAAGGAGGGAGTACTTTTGGGGTATAGAGGCAGCTGACCTCATAAATTTGTTGGAAAGATCAAATAAGATGGTGTCTGCAAGGCACTTTGCAAATCTTAATATCCTATATAATGCTTTATTCTTATTAGTGAACATCTGCCGCAAACCTATCTTATAACTTTGAAATGATCACATATGTAAGTGATAAAACTTGTCTCATCATGTCTCTAAAACCTTCAAAGATTTTCAGTTTCCCCAAAACATCTAATAATCTACAGAGACATCAAACAGGATTCTGACATTTTAAATTGCTAATCCCTCCCCTTTCTGTATTTCAATGACTGTAATTGTAAGTCCTATCACTAACACCAAGTGGAGTTCTCACCACACAAAGGTTTAATTAAGCACATTTCTACTTCATGTCTTACAAACAATTAAATTGTACATACACTTTATTGGAATACACTCGAGCTCTGATTTTTCCAAGAAATGACTCCTGGCTTGTCTGAGTATCACAATATCTCTTCCCTGTAGGGTAAGAATTCCCTGGTGCTCTCCTTGGTGTCAGCCATGAATAGTTTTACAGTAGGCTCCATGCCCTGGCATTTTTCATTGTCCTGGGAAACATTTATTAGATTCAGGGAGCTTATTAAGTATGGTATAAAGCACAGAAAAGATTTAGTCCCTTCCCAGTGCCCTCTCAATCTAAATAGCACTAGAGACCAAATAAAAATAGTAAGTAGCTAAAATTGGTTTCAATTTTCTTCATTTCTTTTTAAGATTATGATGTCATTTTTCAAAGAGCGTGTCCAGCTGCTTCATTCTAAGGAGAGCCTGTGGTCATATAAGATTAGAGAATGTTTCGCCAAAGAAATGAGTTTTGAGCAAGACCCAGTGAAGCAAGATTTGGGCCATACATCAGGAGCAACACTGAAATAGTGCCCCGAATAAAAGAGCTGAACTGCCAAGTCTTTAGGCAGCAGGGCCTAGTAGATAAAACTTGGAACTGGGAGAGAAGAAATGTGAAGACTTAGTCCTTGCTCTCCCCCCAGAGTCTATGACCCTAGGCAAATCGTTTCCCCTCTGGGCTTTAGTTTTCTCACATGTGAAAGGGCATATATTTGTCTAACCTTCTCCCTCCCCTGAGAGATGTGAGTGCTTGGGATAGGCTACATGCAAAGGACTTAAAGGTTCTTGGAGTAGAAAAGGATTGTATGTTTAGCATGGTAGGATCATAGACTGAGAGTTGAAAGAGACTGCAGACGCTACCTAGTCTAAACATCTTTCTTGACAGGTGGGGAATTTGAGGCCCAGTTAAGTTCTATACCTATTCAAGGTTATGCAGGTACTTGAATGTTGTTGGAATTGATTTCTCTTCCCCAACAATCCGTGTTTTGGTTTAGGTTCCCCATCTCTTGTAAGGATTGTTAACCTGAATAGATTTCAGGGTATCTATGAACTTGGATTTTACACACACACACACACACACACACATATACACACACATACACACATACATGTATACATATATATATATAACTTGGGTTATATAAAACTTTATTGTAATATAATTGACGTTCTTTGCCATCCAGTGTCTTTTATTTTATGCATTTAAAAACATTCTGAGAGGGTGTCCCATAGGCCTCAGCAGACTGCTGAAAGGGCCCATGACACAGCCAAAAGAAAGTTAAAACCCCCTGGCAAGAGGTGATATAAACCATCAACCACCACTGCCTCTTCCCTTTCTGGACAGAGTTTAGAAAACCATAAAAAGGTGACAAATCTGTTTTTGTTCCTGATCTTAATTCTCTCAGTCTGGGAAGAAACAGCAGCATAAGCCATCGATTCAACTCACCAATGTTTATGGAATGTACTATGCCCAATGTTAGGCACTAGCAATTAAAAGAAATACAACATAGCTAGGTGGTACAGTGGATAGAGCTCTGGCCCTGGAGTTAGGAAGACCTGAGTTCAAATCTGACCTCAGAAACTTACTAGGTGTGTAACCCTTGTTAAGTCACCTAACCCTGTTTGCCTCAGTTTTCTCATCCGTAAATGAACTGAGAAGAAAATGCAAACCATTCCAGTATCTCTGCCGAGAAAAATCCAAAATAGTGTCATAAGGAGTCAGACAAGACTGAAACGAGTGAGTTAGGAAGTAGAGCTCAATAAAGAACAGAAAAAAACTACTATGTGTCAGCCATTGGCTGTATTTTACAGTTATCTCATTTGATCCGTACAACAATCCTGGGAGACAGATGTTATTATTATCCTTATCATACAAAGTTAAGTGACTTGTCCAGGCTCACACAACTGGTAAGATTCTGAGACTGAGTTTGAACTCAGGTCTTCCTGACTCCAGGCTGAGTGCACTATCTACTGAGTCAATTCGTTTCTTAGCTTCTAAGTGGAGGATGAATAAATCAAAGGCATCAGTGTAAGGAAATCATCAATGACCTTGGAGAGAGCTGCTTCATTAGAACGGTAGGAGACAGAAGCTGCTCACATACAGGAAGGGGGTAAGCACTAAGCAAGTGGTGTGACTTTGAAGAAAGAGAAAAGAGTTTGGTGGTGAAAGGAAAGAGAGAGACAGGACAAACATTAGCAAGAGTAGTACAGTCCAAGGGAAGGGGTGTTTATTGACTTTTACTTTTGGATAGATCAGCCCTGAGTATATTTGAGGCCTGAGAAGGAAGGCTCAGTAGAAGAACCGTAACATTTAGGATCTCAAAAATCATAGGGTTGAAACTGCTTACTTAAAAAATGAGGAAATTGAGCCCCAGATTGGAGAATTGACTTGCCCAAAGTCATGCACATACACACACACACACACACTCACACACTAAGTAGCAAACACTAAGGTTCAAATCCAGATCTCCTAATACCAATTAAATGTGGTGCAAAGTAGAGTAAGATAGGAGCAGAATGCTATAAGAGCTTCTTGGAGGAGGCAATGGTTTCAAGTGTGGGTGGGGATGGGGGAGGTGGGGCTTGGAGTGGAGTAAGTTATTTCCCTTGCTTTTCCATAATATTCTAAGGTCATATGGATGGGAGAATGGAGAACTGAGAGGTAGAAAAGGGTAGAGACAGTGAACTCTTCTTCATGAAATGGAGATAAATCCTTCTGGGACATCCCCACCACACCAGGGCTCCTACAATAGCTGAATGAATGTACAAAATGACTGTACCAGAACTTCTCAACTATTTCAGGGAGTCAGATAATGGAAATGCTGGAAGTGGTGTATCATTGATCAGACAAGTCTTAGCATGGTAGGGAGCAGCGTATGTGAAAGTAAGTAATGAGGGTAAAAGCAGTGCAGTGGTGCCAGGATCCTGGGGCCTGGGGCTTTTCCCCCTTGCATCTTCACTGAAATGCATGAAGTGGAAGATCTGTTGATGAGAGGCCATGTTAGTCTAGGACTTACGACTTGTACTTCCAGACCCAACAGCATTTATCAGAAATAGTAAAGGAGAATGACGTAGCACTTGAGATCCAGCCTTGTGCTGTCCATTTGAATTGTACTGACCAACGTTATTCCCTGTCACCCATTCTCAAATAAGGAGTTTCCTAGAAGAGAATCCCAAGAAGATTAAAATATTCAGTTTACAAAATGGTTTCACAGACATCGGCTCAGTTACTTTTCACAGTGGTAAGGACAGCTTAATGTTATGCCCATTTCACAAAAAAAGGAAACCAGAGCTTAGAGGGAAGAGATTTGCCCACAGTCACCCAACTAGCAAACAGCAAAGCCAAGTTTTCTCACTCTCAAATCCAATCTCTTTTCATTACACTGATACTCTCATGCCTTTCAAACCTCAGATTACCGGGGAAATGACAAAAATTCAATATTAAAGTCCCTTCCTATTTCAGTTTCAGACTGTAAGTGTCTCTTCCTCAAGGGGTGGGTGTCACTACTGCATGGGGCTTACATTAATGCCATTCATGGTGTGAATCATCCCTTCCCACGGCAGGGAGCAGTTGTACCATATGGCATTCACGTTCGTGAGATGCCCAAATACACTCCACATCCCCTCTCTAAGGAAAAAAGACTCCAACGTACCATGTAAACAAAGCATTGGGCACAAAGATTCATTCATCTTTGAAAAGGTCATTTTTTGGTGGAAGTGGAGAAAGGCTGTGGCTGTATACACAGAATTCTAGGTTCAACTCCATTATCTCCTTGCTGCAAAGCCTTGTGGGTTGTGATGTGGGAGCATCTGACAGCTGCAGAACAAAACCCACATTCTGAACGGGGACTTTAGAGGGGGAAAGAGCGCCAGTGGCTTGGAGAAGAAGAGGGAGGATCTGCTGCAAAAAAGGAAAATTTCCTCTGCACCTTCCTGACTTCGAGGACATTGTGTGCATCTCAGGGGTGCACTAAGTGGTGCAGTAAAGCAGCAAATTAGAAGAATGTAAATTCTTTAGTAGGATTGCACGCAGGGGAAAAGTGTTTCCTAATGCTGATATTTGTTTTCATGTAAATAATGTACACTCTCCCAAAAATCAGACGGGTACAAGGCTGAGGAAGGTAACAGGTCCCAAGGGAGAGAGTACACTGGACTTAGGAAAAGGAAAAACGAGGCTTTTTTTTTTCTTGTGTGCAATTCTTCTGAACTACTTAAAGAGATTTCTCCAAATGCCTAAGTTTGATCATAGATCTCCTCTTCCCCACCTCCCATTCCCTTCAACCAAAATGCATTATTTCTGTCTGTCCGTCTCTCTCTCTCTCTCTCTCTCTCTCTCTCTCTCTCTCTCTCTCTCTCTCTCTCTCTCTCTCTCTCTCTCTCTCTCTCTCCCTGTCCTCTCCCTCCCCCTAGCCCTCTCTGTCTCTATTTCTCTTTCTCCCTTTCTCTCTCTCCCTCCCTCTCTCTTCCCTCTTCCATCATTTCATCATTCATTTCTTATTAGTACACTAATGGGTTGAGCAGTCCCAGATGAGATTATTTTTATTTTAATTGGAATGCCTGCCGTTGTTTTTCCTCCTCATCTTTGCCTCTGGCCCCGCACAGATCTTTGAATGCCCAGAGCTCCCATTTAAGACAACTAAAGCCAATACAGAATTTTGCAGGCAGATATAGTCTAAACTAGTGAGAAAGACAGTGATGAGAGAATCAAGGGGCATACCTGCATTTTCCTCTTGGCTCTGTTCCTACTAGGTGGTTTGGGACAAACTAATTAACCTCTCTTTATTTCTGGCTTCTCACTTCTAAAATTTCTTATTTACCTCAAATGGATGAAATCACTCAGATTTTAAGCATCTAGAGCTGTGTCTTTTCTTTTTTAAATAGCCACAACAACTAACGGTGATTTATCCATAAAAAGCAGTCAATAATTATTGAATAAAGAAATGAAGAAATGAATTGGTCTCCCTTTCTCTTACTTCCTATGATAGTTCTAGGCTGTGCCACCCGATTTAGCATTCAATTATACAATGTCTTGTCTAGGCCTGTTATTTTATTGGTGTAGGGATATACCAGGAAGGAAATTTCCACTAGTGTAGCCAATGACCTTTGAGTAACTGTTCTGCAATGTAGTCTTGGAAAGCTGCCTGGAGAACTGAGAGGTTAAGAGATGTTTTCTAGGTTCATGCAGCTAATATATATCAGAGGCAGGCCTTGAGCCCAAATACAGGAGAACTTTGGTTTACAAATTTAATTCATTCCGAGATTCTGTTTATCATGTGATTTGTTCATATTACAAAGCGAATTTTCCCATAGGAAACAATGTAAAGTCAGATGATCGGTACCACATCCCCAAAAATATTCATATAAAAATAATTATTTATAATTTTAAGCAAGTTCTTTGTCCTTAGTGGTCCTGAAATACAATAGCAATGATTAGTATACAATATAAACTGAAAATAAAATAAATTAACCTGCACTTTACCTTTGAGAAGAGTCGTGGCTGGCATGAGGGAGAGAAGAGGGAGGAGGAGGAGGAGGAGGAGGAGGAGGAGGAAGGGTTATTGCTGGAAAGGAGAATCTCCTTCTATGAGAACATCAGGGATTTCAATGCCAGGAGTGTTCTCTCTTATGCTACTTTTGCTAAAAGTAAGAGTAACACTACTTCCTTCACTTATTTTAAGTTTTTGAGAATCACTTCCATTTTTTGACTCACTGATTTTTCTTTACATTTGCTTCTGACTAGGAATCTACCTAATGACACTTGGTTTTGAAGTTTTTTTCAGAATGTCATGGAAATGCGACATTGCGTTACCATTAAACGTATTTGTAGCTCTCGTTGCTACAGCCTTACTTGGGTGATGTTTTTTCAAAAAATTTTGACAATTGCACTGCAAGTTTTTGTTTGTTCTGCAAGACAAATTTTGAGAAAAAACTTTTCCTCGTGCAGTGAAACATATGTAAACCAGGCTGCTCGTAAACCAGAGTTCTACAGTGCTAGATCTCCATCCCAGTTGTTGCTTTATTGCTTGTGTTCCCTAGCGTTCCTTTCAAGTTAGGCTTATTTTCCCAAAAAGATTGTAAGCTCCTTAGGGACAGCGAGCTCATCTCCTTCTACATTCTCTGCTTCAGTTATATTTATGCTGTCTTGAAGCTGGAGAAAAATTAATATGCTATCTCCAAGGACACTATTATATTGAAAATATTCTCCCAAAGGTCTCCACTGACCTCCTAATTAGCAAATTCAATGGCTTTTTTCCCCTCTGTCTTCATCCTCCATGAATTCCCTGTCACATGGCACTACTATCACTCTTTCCTGGATTCTCCATACTCTCTTGGTTTCAGAGATAACATACTGTCCTACCTCTAACTGCTTCTTTCTTCTTCCCTTTGCTGACTCTATCTCCTCCTTCACATTCTTTCAGGTACATGTTCCCCCATGGATTTTTTTTTCTTCCCTCTTTCCACACTATTTGCTTTGGGAATCTATAACCTGCATATAGAGGAAGGACCCTGCATATACAGGAAGGCCTACTGTAGAGGTTCTTAGATCTGCTCTTTTAAAAGGAAAGCAAGTTTTGAGGGGTCAACAATCACTTTAATCAAACATATATGAACAGAGAAAATACAAGCAGAGAAATAAAGACCAACAGACAGGGCTTCCAACTGTCTGACCATAAGCCATACCTACATGATTACCAGAGAGAGAAGCACCAATGTCTGGGTTTTCAAAGCCAGGGGGCTCCTTAGTGGCTACTCAGAGCCTTGTCTGGTCAAGGAAACACTTCCAATGAGTAAGCCCCAAAGTAAAACCTCACCTCAAAGTATTTATATACTTTCAGAGCCACAGAAAATGTCTCAATAGAAATTAACAAAAGGTATCTGAGGCCTATTATTAATGGGCATGAAAGATCTTTAACTCTTCCCCTCACTCACCATTAACCTTACATTAACATTACAGACTCTCACTCACTTTTAGGGCTTCAGCTCTCACCTCTATGCAGATGATTTCTAAATATATTTGTCTAACCTCTTTTCTTAGCTCCAGTGTCCAACTGTCTATAGAACACCTCTCCATAGTTTTAATTGTTTGCAAGTTTTTCCTTAAGATGAATCAAAATCTTCCTGCCTGTTGCCTCTATCTACTGGTTCTATAAAAGTCCTGTGGGTCTAAGCAGCATGTCTAATCCTTCATCCACAAGACAGAAAATAGTGAGCCAGAAAAGTATCAGAAAGGAAGTGGGTATCTTAAGATGTGCAGGGAAAGAAGAGAAGAGAAAGGGAGAGGTAAAATGAGTCTGGAAGTTGGAATTCTTCTAAATCTTGCAGACATCTGCAAAGGGCAGCTCACATTTTCATTAGGGCTTTGGCAGGAATATGCTGTTTCCATTTTAAAGGCAGCTTAACAGGCTAGCAAGATGTAAAAAGGAACCCCACTCCCCCACCCCCTCACACACACACACACTGCCCAGGAAAAAAACTAGAAAGCTAGTAGAAGCAAAATTAAACTCAGAAATCCACAACATTCTAAGCCACAAACAAAGAAAAAAGGCTGTTTGTTTTGGCAGGTAGTTACATGAGTTAGCCCCAAGAACTAGCAAGAACCAAGGTGTAAGTATCTTGTTTCTAGGAAGTATGAAGGACAAAGGAATTTTGCAGTGACTTGCAGAGAGGAAGCTATTTTTCTGGTTCTGTCAATGTCCAATAACAGCTAATGTGTTCACACAGGGTAAGTGGTCTCCTATAAGAAGAGAATTTCAAAGGGATAGAATATAGGTTCTTAACTTGGGTAAACTAGGGTTTTTCTAAAAATATATATTTTGTAACTGCATTTAAATACAAATGGTTTCCTTTCTAATCCTGCATATTTTATTTTATCCATTTAAAAACATTATTCAGAGAATGTGGCAACAGATTTCATCAGACTGCCAAGGGGAACCATGATGAAAACAAAGGTCAAGAACCTCCATGGTAGAGGACATGTATCTATTCTTCAGGTTATTAGGGGGAGATGGTGCTTTAAAACAACAGAAGCACTTCAAAGACGCCTCCCAAAAAGTTGAGGAGAATCTTCAGTAAATGTTGAAAGTTAGTAACTAGTAAAAGAAGGGAATGGTTAAGGAAGGACATGTGGAGCTTTTTGTATGGGAGTCTTCCCATAAGAGTGGGAACTGAGACCTCCAAGGAAGAAGAAGCCCTTTGTGCTCCAAGGAATGTTGCTATAGTTTCATAAGTACCATGAGGAAATAGGGCATCCAATATTACATAAAGGTAGAAAAGCAGTTGTAAATGGTGAATTCTTGCTATGGGTGGATTCTAAAGGAGGCAGTCATGTCAGCCTGACCTGAACAATACAGAGGCATGCTGCTTTCCCATGTTGAGCCTGCCAACTTTTGTCAACTTAAATTATCAATGGAAATTATCAAGTCCAAGGCAATTAAAAGGAATGTGCTAGAGATCAGCATAGTATTTTAGTTGACACTACTGATTGAAAATAGAATAATTAAAAGAAGGCAAATTTTGGAACTGAACAGATGTTCAAGAAAATAGTATTTGAGAATAGAATTTCTGGATCCTAACTTATAAGAATGATGGGCTTGTGACTAGAGGTAGGATGAACTTAATGAAATGCATTTAAATATGTGTGTATGTGTGTGTGCAGATAGGTTGAAGAAAGATAGATAAAGAGATAGATAGATAGAGAGAGAGATAGAGAGATAGATAGACAGATAGATAGACAGATAGATAGATATAGACATGGATGTAGCCTAGAGATTTGTAGTGCTGATCAACATATCTTTAACTTGAAAATGGAGGGAAGGGGAAAATTTTTCCACATGTAGCTAACAAGCCACATACCAGAGAGTAACAGATACAGTGTAAAAAGAATGCAGTCAGTAGAGAGAACCAGTAATTCACAGGAAGCAATATGCAAGAAGAGAGACAAAAATAAAATACATAGTCTCAAGTGTCTATAGTGAATGTATAAAGTATGGGCAATAAACAAAGTGAACTGGAGATCTTAAGGGAAATTTGACTTTGTATACTAAGTGTATACTTTATACACTAAGACTGTGTGATAGAAAAAGTGACTAGAATATAGGTGTAGAAGGCCATATTGTATGCTAAAAAGAACAGATTAGAAAAGAAAAGAATGATAGAATACCGTTGAATATTGAGAATACAGTTACATATGAGGAAGTCCAGGAGCAAGCATGGAGCAAGCATGGAGGGAGGCATCAGAGTAAGCATCGAGAGAGAGAGAGGAGGGGCAGGTGGTATTCTTGGCACAAAGTGGGAGCTTAATAAATGTATGTTGATTGAGTATGGTATTGTCTAGGTCAGGGATGGGGAACCTGTGGCTTTGAGGGCACGTATGGTCCTCTAGGTCCTCAAGTGCAACCCTTTGACCGAATACAAACTTCACAGGACAAATCCCCTTAATAAATGGATTTGTGGATTTGTTCTGTAAAACTTGGATTCAGTAAAAAGGCCATACCCAAGGACCTAGAAGACCACATGTGGCCTTGAAGTCACAGGTTCCCCACCAGGGGTCTAGACAAACTAGCTTACATAACTGTCTGTTATGGCTAACATTTTATCCCCTATCTCCACACCTTTGCATAGGTTGTCCATTATGTCCTGAACAAGAGAAGTCATACAAAGATCAAATCCTGTGATCATAAATTGAGAATTCAAAGGAATCTCAAAGGCTATCTAGTCCAACTTCTTTTATAGATGAGAACCTAAGGAAGTTAAGTGACTTACCAAATAGATACTGCCTTTTGGACAGCTAAAACTGGAGGGATTATAGCCATCTTAAACCCAATATGTCCAAAACTAACTCACTGTCTTTCTTCCCAAGCACTCTCCCTCCCTCTAACTTGCTTTTAAGGGTACCACCTTCCTCTGAGTGAACCAGACCCACATCCTGTTATTGACAATTCCTCAGTTCTCCTACCCCACTATAGTCAATCTGTTGCCAAGTCCTGACAATTTTACCTTTGTAAGATTTCTCATGGACTTCCCCCTTTTCTCTTCTAACGTTGCCTCCCCATTGAGACAGTGCCTCATCACCTCACTCCTAGACTGGTGTGAAAGCATTCTGGTTGGTCTCCCTGCCTGGAGTCTCTCCTCACTCCATTTCATCCTTCTCTTAGCTGCCAAAATGGTCTTCTTAAAGCACATGTCTGACCATGTCACATCCTAACCCACCTCTCCTCCTACCTGCCCTCCCACCCTACCTTCAGTAAACTCCAGTAGCTCTGTCACCTTCACCATAAATTTAAAATTCTACTTGACTTTTAAAAAAAATTTAATTTATGAAATAAAACAAGTATTTTCATAACATAGCACAAAAAAAAGCCGATTGTACATGAAACTACAAATCTACTCTACATAACTTACTATTACCTTCGTATATACAACAAAATTATCATGTGAATGTTTTTCTTCCCTCCCCTGCCATCCCTATGGATGGCTATCATTAGACACACACACAGAGACATACATATATATTTACACACATATATGTATATGTATGCATGCATATGTGAATGTATGCACACATATATACATGGAAAATTATTCTATACATACTTCTATTTATCACTTCTTTCTCTGGATAGAGACAACAACTTTCTTCATATGCTCTTTGTAGTTAATTTTGGCTTTTATACTAGATAAAATAATTTATTTGCTCAAAGTCGTGCTTTTTAAAAAATATTTATTTATTTTTAGTTTTCGGTGTTCACTTTTTATGAGATTTTGAGTTTTAAATGTTCTCCCCCTCCTTCTCCTCTCTCCTCCCCCAGATGACATGCAATCTGATATAGGTCATACATGTGCAATCATATGAAACATATTTCCACATTAGTCATGTTGTAAAGAAAAATTAGTACCAAAGGGAAAAACTATGAGAGAAATAAAAGGAACAAATAACAAAGGAAAAATAGTATGTTTCTATCCCATTCAGATTCTACAGTTCTTTCTCTGGAAGTGTATAGCAATCACCATGAGTCTTAGATCATTGCATTGCTGAGAGGAGCTAATTCTATCAAAGTTGGTCATTGCACAGTCTCGCTCTTACTGTGCACAATGCTCTCCTGGCTCTGCTCATTTCACTCAAAATCAGCTCATGCAAATCTTTCCAGAGTTTTCTGAAGTCCTCCTACTCATCATTTCTTGTGGAGCAATGGTATTCCATTACATTCATACACCATGACCTATTCAGCCACTCCCCAATTCATGGGCATCCCCTCAATTTCCAGTTCTTTGCCACCACAAAAAGAGCTGCAATAAATATTTTTATACATATGGGTCCTTTTCCCATTTTTATCATCTCTTTGGGATGGAGACCTAGCAGTGGTATTGCTGGGTCAAAGGATGGGCATGGTTTTATAACCTTTTGGGCATAGATCCAAATTGCTCTCCAGAACGGTTGAATCAATTCACAACATCAACAATGTATTAGTGTTCCAATTTTCCCACATCTTCTCCAATATTTATCATCCTCCTATTGTGTTATGTTAGCCAATCTGATAGGTGTGATGTGGTGCCTCAGAGTTGTTTTAATTTGTATTTCTCTGACCAATAGTGACAGAGCATTTTTTCATATGAATACAGATAGTTTTAATTTCTTTGTCTGAAAACTGCCTGTTCATATCCTTTGACTATAAAAGTTGCTCTTAAAACAATATTGTTATTACCGTATGCTTGGTTCGGCTCATTTCTCTTTTCATTATTTTGTGCAAGTCTTTCCATGTTTCCATGTTTTTCTAAAATCCATGTTTTTTCTAAAATCCCTGAGCTCATCATTTCCTCTAGCATAGTAGTATTCCATCTAGGAATCCATTCTATCCCCTACCTTCCCACTCTTTCTATACCTTACACCACCTTCCTTCCCTTTCCCCCATGTACTCTGCAATCCAATGACCCTAGCCTCATTGCCACTCCTCAAACAAGAAGCTGCATCTCCTAACTGAGCATTGGCATTGGCTGGCTCTTCCTGGTGCCTAGAATATGTTCCCTTCTCATCTCTACTTCCTGAATTTTCTGACTTCCATCAAGTCCCAGTTAAAATCTCACCTTCTACAAGAAGCCCTTCTCATTGCCCCTTAATTCTAGTTCCTTCTGCCTATCAATTATCTCCAATTATCCTATATAGTTTGTGGGTACATAGTTGTTTGCATGTTGCCTCTCCTGTTAGTCTGTGAGCTCCTTGAGACAGGCATTGTCTTCCTTTAAACCTCCAATGCTTATCACAACGCTTGGCACATACAAGGTGCTTTATTGACTGAGATTGATTTAAGGATCTGAATACATTTAGCATAGGGAAGAAAAGACATAGAATATGATGGTTATGTTTAAAGTATTTAAATAATGATTTAAATAATAAAATAAGTATAATTAGAATAAATAAGTATAGAAATCAAAATCATGCTGGAATAAGATGATTTCCACATCATCCTCATTATCCCACCTGCTATTGGAGTTTACCAAGGCTTTCCATGAGCCTACAGAAAATGAGTTAATATGTGAATGTTTTCTTCAATTAAAAAAAACCAATTATTTTGTCCATTTGTGCAAGAGTTCATAGAACATTAAATATAAAAGAATAATTGCAGAACAGTGATGTGTCCTAAAACTAGTTCTATAATTGAAAACCAAAAAGAATAAGATGATGTTAATAAGAAGAATTGAGAATAGTAACAATGATAACCAAATATGATATTTACAAGCACCTAGTTCTGCTCGAGGCCAGAAAGATCAAGTCTAGAACTATCAAGGATAGAGCTGTAACTATGTATTTAAGAGAAATACTGAATCAAAGCTTAACTGGAAAAACACCTTTATAACAACAGGCACCTATGCAATACCAAGCTTAACATATCTATTTGCAACTATTAAATGGACAATAACAAATTTAGAAAGTATTCTAGTCAAAATATATGCTTTATTAACAAACTCAGATCCCTTCAATCCCTAAAGAAAAATTAACACACTCTTGACAAAAAAAAAAGGAAGACTGATAGATATTCTTAAAGCACGTGATAAACAACATCTTTAAAACCTACAGAAATACCCTTTGGAAAGAGGCATTATTTTACCCAGCAATAGTAATGGTTGACAACAGGTATAGCAGGCTGACAATAGAGGCAGCTTGTTTTCAGAGTGGATAGAGTACCGAGCCTCAAGTCTAGAATATATGAGTTCAAATCCAGCCTCAGACATTTACTGGCTGTGCAATCCTACGACAGTCACCGGGAGTCTCTCTCTTAGTCATTGCTGGCAAGTTTATTGCTAGACTCCTCCTTAAAAGGCTGATCCTTCACCTGAAAGATGGTTATCTACCTGAGAGCCAATGTGACTTCAGAAAGGGCTGAGGAACACTCGATATGGTGTTTGCTGCCCCACAACTCCCAGAGAAATGCCAGGAGCAGAACAGAGCTCTGTATACAACGTTTGTAGATCTGACCAAGGTCTTTTGAGGGTTTATGTAAAGTTGTGTCAAAATTTGGTTGCCCAGAGAAGTTCATCAGTATTGTAGGTAAATATCATGATGGCATGTTTACCCAGGTTCTGGATAGTGGACAATGCTCTCGTGCCTTCCCAGTCACCAATGGAGTGGAACAGGGCTATATACTTGCTCCTATGCTTTTTAGTATGATATTGTGAAATGCCTTAAAAGAAGATGAACTCAGCTACCCCACTTATGGTAAATTCTTCTATTTGAAAAAGCCAAGACCAAACTAGAGGGAGTGTTGGTGCATGATTTTCTGTCTGCAGATGATTGTGCACTCAATGCAGCCTCAGAAGCTGAGATGTAACAAAGTGTGGATCAATTCTCTGCTGCCTGTGCTAATTTTAGCCTAATAATTAACACCAAGAAAACACAGGTGCTCCATCAGCCACCACCACACCATCCATATGTGGAACCATTGATTATAACAAATGGAGAAGTTTTGAATGCTGTGGATAAGTTTACTTACCTTGGTAGTGTACTTTCCAGGGATGTACACATTGACAACGAGGTTGGTGTATGCATTGCCAGAGCTAGATCAGTGTTTGGGAGGCTCCAAAGAAAAGTATGGGAGAGAAGTATTAGATTAGACTACCTAACTGAAGGTCTACCGAACCATTGTGCTGACTTCACTGTTGTATACCTGCGAAACATGGACAGTCTACTGGAGGCATGACAGGAAACTGAATCGCTTCCATTTGAACTGTCTTAGGAAGATTCTTAAGATCACCTGGCAGGATAAGGTACCAGACACTGAGGTCCTTGCTTGAACTAAATTGCCAAGCATTCAAACTGTGCTTCAGAGAGTGCAACTCCGATGAGCTGGCCATGTTGTTCAAATGCAAAAGGTAAGCTTGCCAAAAAGACTTTTACGGAGAACTCACATGGGACAGGCGATCACATGGTGGTCAGAAGAAGCGATACAAGGATACTCTCAAGGTCTCTCCCAAGAACTTTGAATTTGACTGTGCAACCTGGGAGACACTGGCACAGGACCACTCAGTATGGTATGCCCACATCAGAAAAGGTGCTGTGCTCTATAAACAAAAAAGAATTGAGACAGCACAAAGTAAATGTAGGATGCACAAATTTGGAGTATCCACCCCAAATGTACACACAGACTATCTGTGCAAGCTGTGGTAGAGCATTCCAAGCTTGTATTGGTCTGATCAGCCACAGTCCTACACAATGGAACTTGACTTTATCATGGTGATGTCATGTTGGTCCTCTTTGAGAACAAAGGACAACAACCAACCAAGGGATCCTGAGTAAGATGTTTAACCTCTTCCTCCCTCACTTTCCTCATCTATAAAGTGGAGATAAATTCAATAGAACCTACCTTCCAGGATTATTGCAAGAATAAAATTATATTAAAAAGTGCTTTGGAAACTAGCATTTAAATGCTAGTTATTACTATTGTTACTTTTAAGTGTAAACTGGATTTGTTGAATATAAATTGGAAATGATTTATCCCTAGATGAAGCATACGAAACAGTTAAGATCTAAGTGTGTAATTGAAAGTCCCTCCATGGGTGATACCCAGTGAATTTTACTAACAACATATTAACAAAGAAATATCAAGGAAATGACTGAGTTACAGGGATTTGTTTCTAGAAACAGAGGGGGTATATGATGGCAATCCAAGACCAGGTTTTTCTTTGCCATCAGAAATTACTATGATCCATGTAGATTTACAAAGGAAATAGTAGAAATTGTGTAGCATGTGTCTAAAGATTACCAAAATTTTCTACCTACCAAATGCCTAACAAGACATGACTTCTTGATCAGAATTATACATCAGAAGCTCCCTGCGTTTCATAAACAAACATATGGCAAATTCTCTTACTAAAAATACAGTCCATAGTGCAATGGATAGAACACTGGCCCTGGAGTGAGGAAGACTTGAGTTTAAAGCTGATCTCATAACCTCCATTGCTTCAAAACAAAATGCAGCCCTCACAATACCGTTGAGTATTAACACACAAACTGGAGCATTACCACTGATAAAACTATTGACCAGAATCACCCAAACCTAACATTTAACCCTAAAAATTTAAGAGCAGTGTTTTTAACAGAAGTCATCACAGATAGAATCTCTAAGCTTTATGGAATGAAAATAATCTCCAAAATATAGAGATTTAGCAGAAAAAAATTAAAATGATATGGGAACAGGATAAATATCACCCCCACTTTCCCGTCTGTTAACTTGAATTGTACGATAACTTCAAAAAGGAGGGTGGGAATGAATTAACATGCCAATATTTTTATTCCAGTGCAAAAAACAACAATTTTAGTCACCTGTACAATACTTTGCAAAATATTTTTAAGAGCACATTAGAGATCTACCCCAGGACTATATCTATCTGAAGTCTATCAAAAAGAATGAATATGTGATAATCATAACAATATAATAATAGTGTGTCAATATTATGCCTTCCATCACAATATAATGGGTGTCTTTAAGAGGATGATAGATGACCACTTGTCAGGGGGCATATCCCTTATCCTTTCTGGGTCTCAGTTGCCTTATCTGTAAGATGAGGGGATTGGATTAATAATGTCTGAGGTCACCTCAAGTTCTAAATTTTTGATCCTATGATAATTGCAGATGATATTCTTATTTAGGTATAAGTTGAATTAGATCATCTAATTCAATTCTGAGAGTCCATGATTTGAGATGGATAATTTTCTTTCAATCTTTCTACCAAGTTTTATCTTATTCACACCAAACTTCCCAAGTTCCTTCAGCTGATCTTCTAAGGATATCAATACTAATGCCAATCAACCTTCTCTAAACAAACTATAGGTTGTCTAGATTATAACCATAGGTTATGAATCAGAGTCCTTACTAAAATGTGGCTCCCAGAACTGAATGCCATTCTCTGGATATCATCTGAGTAGTGCTTGTTGATGTCCTTAAAATCCTGTCCTTACTTGGAGTTCTTACTTGGGCTTTCTATAAGGCAGTCCAGAGGGAAGGGATGGTTGAACCACCTGGAATTAACCTAACCTGCAACAACAGCATTTCTTGCTATTCCCTACTTGAGCCTTCCACACTCTGTCAACCTCTATTCTTCTTTCAATAAATGTTGGTTTGGTTGTCATCAAAATGATCATCACTAATCACAGGCAGGTTTTTCTCATGTAGTAGGGTGAATGAAATACTGCCAAGAAAGGAAAGTGAATCTTCCCAGGAGGTTGGATTTACTCCCTGAAAACTGTGATTTACCAAGTGGGATCCCAATACCTAAAAAGAATTCATACATTGAACCAGGAGGAACCATTGTCCCTGGACAATATTCTATCTCCTACCACATGCAGGACTGGAATTGGCCTAACCCTGTCATTTGGAGTAGACATTTAGTAGGGCAGCTGGGAATTTTCACAAGCATAAACGGAATTCTCTGAGAAGCCTTCAGGGAAAGTAAAGCAGGTCTTGAAGCAACTGGATTCAATTTACACAAGGGGAAGGGACCAGATGAAGCCAGAGGCTGGTTTGTTGGGACAATGGAAGAGACAATGAAATCCAAAGTCAGCAGGAGAGGCAAACCAGAAGAGAGGGAATGAGAGGGAATTTGGTTGCTTTTTTAACTAGATCAAAGCAGCTAACTAGTCTTTTCTTTAAAAAGACTATTCAGTCCTGGAATGACTTGGTCATTATGTGACCAGTCTTGACTTATGTAATGGTATGATATTGATATACCACTTAAACGTATGTAAAGTGCTTGATGTAGAGTATTTCATTTTATCTTTACAGCAATCCTATGTATTAAGATAATCTGTTTTATTATCTTCACTTTGCAAGCAAAGAAACTAAAATCCAAAGCCTTGAAGTGACTCACCCAGGATCACTCTAGAATGCACCAGGGGCTGGGGCTGGGTCCAGGTTTTGCATGATTCTAAGTCTGTCAGTATTTCCACTCCACCCTCCTGAGGTTCCCAGCAACCTTGTGCTGACTCAGTTGGCTCTGTTCTTGCAAGAGAAACTATATGAATTAACTAAATAGGTATAGATCTGGCAATATGATGGAGAATAAAAATGGAGAGAAAGATGATGTAGAGAAGAAGGACTTGAATTCCAGCTTGCCCACTTAACTAGCTCGGTGACTTGGCCAAGGCACTCTATACTCAGCTATTTTCTCATTTTTAAAACAAGTGGCTTAGGACTAGATGACCATTCAATACCCTTTCAGCTCTAGTATTTCATATGCTAAATTCATTGTTAATCTCCATGTATGTTTCTAATAATCAAGCTAAAAATGCTTTTGAAGGAAGACCTCAAATAGAAAATACCATTATTAGCTAGATAGCCTTTATATAACATCTACTATGTGTCATGCACTGTGTAAACACTTTGCAAGTACTATTCATTTGATTCGTACAACAACCCTGGCAGGGAGGTGCTATTACTTATTCCCATTTTACAGTTGATATATAATTTACATATATTAAAATGGTATCATACCATTATCCCCATTTCACAGCTAAGGAAGCAAGCAAAAGTTAAGTGATTTACCCAGACAATTATGTTTGGGGCCTAATGATATTCCCCATGCTCCCCAACCACTCCCTCTCAATTCCCAATAACTCCTTTCTCTGGACCTCAAGCAGGCATGAAGTTAACTGAAAAGTTCAGAAGAAATGTTCCATTCTCTAACTATCTTTGAACTTTTGAAGTGTAGAATGCACTGCATAAATATAAACTAATACATGTTCCCTCCTGCAGTGAGAAGCAGTTGGTAGGTGAAATTGGGAGACTATCAGACTCTCTAATAAAGCTATTCTGATGACTGAACACCTGTATGCAACCCTCACCTTTCCAATGAGGGATGGTTCTATAATAGGTTGTGGAATAAGTGAAGGTTGGCTTTGAGATGCCTCACCATCCCTTCAGCTGTTCCCTTCCCTCCTTTCAGTCCTCTACCAATGGTAAAGTCCAGATCCTAAAGATCTTCTGCTAAGGCAACTCTCACCATATATCTGCCCTCCCCAACAATATCTTCTTCTCTTTATCAACTTCCTACTTACCTTCAGTAAGTAGCTTTTAGCCTGGAATCCCAACCTCTTTACCTTATGATAGCTTCCCATCTGGTAAACTATTCCTTGTATTGTGTTCAGTGAACAGTCCAAGGACAGGTATGAAGAGAAAAGTTATCCAAGAAAACAAATACACAGAAAATGCTTTTCATGTGTTTGTCAGTCTCACCTCAAGTATGTATTGAGTTCATGTGGAACATCACTGCAGGTTAATCTAAATTGGCCACAGGGCCAACAAGAGTGACTTGTTACTGTTCCGCAATCAATCTCTAAAAGTCTCCAAAATGTTGGCTGAGGACTCAGCTGGGTGTCAGCTTATTTTGACAGAGTACACCTAAAGTAATTGTATCTGTTTATCTCTCACACCTATAGCAATCATATCTACTTAAAAAAGAAACTACAATTTTTGTTCCAAGGTTCATCACAGATCAGCGGATGAAATCAAGAAGTTGGAAGAGATAAGAAAACAAAAGTGATAACAGTCAAGACTGAGGATGAAGCAAACCTCTCTGGATTTGGTGACCAGTCATTTTCCATCACAGTCAACTCTTCATAACTCCATTTTGGACTTTCTTGGCAGAGCAGTTTGCCATCTCCTTCTGTAGCTCATTTTACAGATGAAGAAGTTGAGTCCAGCAGGCTTAAGTGTGTTGCCCAGGATCACACAACTCTACATTTGAACTCGGGAAGATGAGTCTTCCTGACTCCAGGCATGGCACTGTATCCACTGTACCACCTAGCTGCCTTTGGCATCAGTAGTAAATACCAAGGAAATCTAAACATGACTAAACATAGCTGTCTTCATACTGTTTTTATAATCCATGATCCTGATGCACAAATATTTTAATAGTTCCACAATTCCAACAAGAGTCTAAAAATATTTACAGACAAAATACTTGAACTTTTTAAAGTCATCACTAGAATTTGAAAACATCCTCATCCTTGCTTTTGTAAATAATGAAGAAAATTAAAATGGTCATAAAGCATCCTGCAATGTGAGTTAGCATAACTGGTACTATCCTCAATTGTAAAATACTAATTCATGGCAAATAATCACATCCTTCTCACTAAATAATTCCATTTACAGAATCTGTGATTTAAAGGGCTCAAGAGGTCACCTTCAGAGGTTCAGCTCACACCTGAGCAGGACTCCTATCTCCAACAAGTGGCTAGCCAATCAATCGATCAAAAATCAAGACCTCAACAAACATTTATTTTGAGGCAGCTAGGTGGCCCACTGGGTAAAGTACGGGGCCTGGAATCAGAAACATTCAAATCCAGACTCAGATATATGACTTAGGGTAAGTTACTTAACCTCTGTTTGCCTCAGTTTCCTCAGCTGTAAAATGGATAATATCACTTACCTCCCAGGTTTCTGTGAAGATAAAATGAGATAATATTTGGAAAGTATTTAGCGTAGTATCTAGCACAGAGTAGGCCCATATAAATGCTAGCTATTATGAAGTGTTTAACTCTGTACCAGACACTGAACTCGGTGCTGACAGTACAAATGCAAAAATCAAGTCATTTTAACCCTTTAAGGAGCTTAACATTTTTACCAAAAGGATAGAATAGCCAACAATCCCCTAGTTCCTGAGGCAGCTCATTTTACTTTTGGACTTTTCTAATTGTTAGGATTCTTTTTCTGTCATTGAATTAAAATCGGTCCCATATCAAAGACCACCCATTTCTCTTGAGTCCAATGGAAAAGGTATAACCCCTTTCCCCCATAAGAATATAGAATTTTAGGGTTGAAAAGAACCTCAAAGCCCATGTAGACCACATACATGAAGAAGAATCTCTCCAACATTCTGGAAAAGCGATCATCCGGTCTTTGTTTGATCACCTCTAATGGGGGAGCTCGCCACACTCTCAGGCAGCCAATTCTAGTTTGGGATACCTCTAATTGCTAAAGTACTTTTTCCCCCATTAAACCTAAGTTTTTTTCTTTGATCCCAGTTCTGCCCTTTGACATCGAGAAGAACTAATCTGATCCCTTTGTCAAATGCCAGTCTTCAAATAACTGAAGACATTTCTCACATCCACCTCTTCTTTCAAATACTCCTCACATTGTATAATCTTAAATCTCTTTGCCATTCTGGTCATCCTTCTCTAAATATTTTCCAGCTTATCAATATCCTTGCTAAAAATTTGCCCAGAACTACAAACTGTACACAAAATGTGCAATGACCAGGACAAGTAGATGCTTCTATATCACAGCCCATAGGATGCAGAGCAGGAGTAATCTCCACATTCTTGATACTGTGCTTTTATTAAAGAGATAGTATGGTAAAGTGGAAAGAGTTTGAGACTTGAAGGCATGAAATCTGGATTCAAATCCTGACTCGATACTCACTAATTCTATGACCACTTAATTTAAACCTTAGGTTCTTCATATGACAAGTTACAGTAATAATACCTAGACCAATCACTTCAAAAATGTTTTGAAAACATTAAAGCACCCTACAAATGTGAGTTACAATGTAGTTAGAGTAGAAACAAAGTTTGCCTGAAAATATGATTTCTATTCTGTTTTCAAATCAAACCAACTTTATGTTATTTGGTACTATTGCCAAATAAGTTGGACAGCTAGGTGACAAAGAGGATAGAAAACTGGGCCTGGAGTAAGAAAAATCTAAGTTCAAATCTGGCCTGAGAAAAATGCTGTATGACCTTGGGTAAGTTACTCTGTTTTCCTCAGTTACCTCATCTATAAAATGAACTGGGAAGGAAATGGCAAACCACTCCAGTATCTTTGCCAAGAAAACCCCAAATGGGGTCATAAATGAGGTCATGATTAAAATTGCCAAACAAAAACAACCAAATAAGGTATGGAAAATTTTGCTTCAGGAGCTCCAGGAAAGTGTTTTTCCCCTGCAAGAAGTTTAGACGTAATGGGTTAAAATTATCCTTCCCAAATACCAATATGCATTTTGCTTTAGCAGGGCTTTTCTGGAAACACACTGCTTTAACTGAGAGGGGTGATTCTGTCAATGGAAATTTCAGACCCTATGGAAAACCAGTAGGAGAGCTATTGAGAGGCTAGTAGAACAGATATTGACCCTCAAATCACCATCTGTAGGTCTTATTCTAGTCTCCCTTTATTGTCTTCACTTAGTTCAGTATCACCTACTGTTTCTTTTTGTGTGTGTGAGGATCCTTTTTCATCTTTTCTTCCTTGGTTTTGGGGAAATGGCACATAGATGGAAACTTGCCTGTTCTTAGGGAAAGAAGCTGAAAAACTTCCTGATTGCCTGTAATTCAACCCATTCCAGCTAAAAGTGTGTTCAAGCCAATTCAGTTCAGCAAATGTTTATTAAGTTTCTTCAGGGAGAGCTGATTTTAACTGTGCAACCACGGGCAAAACATTTAACTTCCCAGAACCAGAGGCAACTCTCAGGACTCTGAGTTTAGATGAGTTGCTGATCTGTATCTGTGGAGTGAGTTTACATAGCAAGGAGCTCTCCACATTGAGGAGATCAGAGGTCTGGGGGAGAAAACAAACAAACCTACAGGCAAGGAACTGTACTAGGGATAAGGAATAAAAAGCCAAAAGGAAAGGAGAGGAAGAGGACAGGAGAGGTGAGGAGAAGGGAGGAGGGAAAGGGAGGGGAGAAAAGAGGGAGTGACAATATTGTGAATTAAGTGCTATCACATATATTGCTATAGATAGAAGCATACTTATTTAGAAGTGTGTGTATTTATGTGTATATGTGTGTGTGTGTGTGTGTGTACAAATATACATGCATAAAAGGATGTATATATGTGTATATGTGTAAGTGCTTGTGTGCTTATGTATGTGTGTGTGTATAACAGACCCCTGATTTCATTGCTATAGGGAAGTCCCAGTTAGGAAAACCCCTTTACTAATGCAGACTGCCAACTGCTATGTAATTTATAGTTTGGGAGAGCTGCCTAGAGGCTCTAAGAGTTGAAGAGATTTGCCCTAGGTCACATAACCAGTATGTAAGAGGCAAAACTTGAACTCAGGTCTTATGGACTGACACTAAGGCCAAGCTCTGTATCGATTAGGCCAATCTCCCATATTCTATGTATATGGAAGCATACACATAGAGAGGTATGGGTTTTGAAAAAGCATTTCCTGGGGGTGGAGCCAAGATAGAGAAGAAAAAGCAGAGATTTTCCTCAGTTCTCCCCCAAACCCCTCTGAACACCTTTAATTAATGCTATAAAAACAATTCCTTGAGCTGTAGTACTCACAAAAGACTGGGGTGAAATTCTTTTTCCAGCCAAAAACAACTTAGGTCAATAGAAAAGGTCTGTCTTACCTGAATGAGAGTGGAGCATAGTCTAGCACAGGCCATGCTAGCACAGCCCCAAAAAATCCCGGAGTAGGCCTTGGGAGCCACTAAATCAGCAGTGGTAGAAACTGTATCCAGGCTTTCAGCCCAAAGATGGTGTGGGAGTTGAACAAGTCAGAAAGAGATTACAGGGGTCTCTTTGCTGGCACCGAGGCAGGACTCTGTTGCTTTGCTCGTACTTGGATCTGGGTCATAGTCCTGGGGTGAGGAGTACTAGCACACCAGAGCTTGTAATTGCAGTAAAGTGAAGACCCTTGTCACAGTTTCAGGGCAGAATAGAGTACTTGTGGTCACTCACAGATCAGAGCAGACCAGGAGAGGAGTAAACACCTCTCCTTAAATCATACCACCTTGGAGGAACTTAAAACTTACAGGTACCTAGAAGTATTTGTGAAAGCAGCTGCACAAGACTCCTGAAGCTTGGAACAATGCACCCTCCACCCTGGAAGCAGAACCTTACTTTAACAAGGGGTTAAAAATCAAGAAGTAGGCTGGGGAAATGAGTAAACAGAAAAAAGTTCTGACCGTAGGAAGTTACTGTGGTGATAAGGAAGATCAAAACATACACCCAGAAGAAGAAAACAAAGTCAAAGTTCCTACATCCAAAGCCTCCAAGAAAAATATAAATTGATCTCAGGGCATAGAAGAGCTCAAAAACGATTTTGAAAATCAAGTAAAAGAGGTAGAGGAAAAATTGGGAAGAGAAATGAGAGTGATGTAAGAAAATCATGAAAAATGAGTCAACATATTAGGAAAGGAGACACACACACAAAAATGCTGAAGAAAATAACACCTTAAAAAAACAGACTAGGCCAAATGGTAAAAGAGTTCCAAAAAAGACACTGAGGAAAAGAATGCCTTAAAGAGTAGAACTGGCCAAATAGAAAACAACTTAGAAAGTAAAATTGGTTAAATGGAAAAGTAAATACAAAAGCTCACTGAAGAAAGTAATTCCTTAAAAATTAGGATTGAATAAATGGAAGCTAATGACTTTATGAGAAATCCAGAAACAATCAAATAAAACAAAAAGAATGAAAAAATAGAAGACAATGTGAAATAGAAAAACAATAGAAAAACAACTGACTTAGAAAATAGATCAAAGAAAAAAACTTTTAAAATTATTGGACTATATGAAAGTAAAAATCACAAAAAAGAGCCTAGACATCATCTTTCGAGAAATTATCAAGGAAAATTGTCCTGATATTCTAGTATCAGGGGGTAAAATAGAAATTGAAAAAATCCACCAATCACCTCCTGAAAGACATCCCCAAATGAAAACTCCCAGGATTATTTTAGCCAAATTCCAGAGCTCTCAGATCAATGAGAAAATGTTACAGGTAGCCAGAAAGAAACAATTCAAGTATCATGGAGCCAATTAAGATAACACAAGATTTAGTGGCTTCTACTTTAAAGGATTGGAAGACTTGGAATATATTTCAGTGGGCAAAGGAGTTAGGATTACAACCAAGAATCACCTACCCAGCAAAACTGAATATAATCCTTCAGGGGGAAAAATAAATATTCAGTGATGTAGAGGACTTCCAAGCATTCTTTATGAAAAGAAAAGAGCTGAATAGAAAATTTGACTTTCAAGCACAAGACTCAAAAGAAGCATAAAAGGCAAACAGGAAAGGAAAATCATAAGGAACTTAAGGTTATAAACTGTTTGTATTCCTACATGGAAGACTATACTTGTAACTCATAGGAACTTTCTCATTATTAAGGCAGTTAGGAGGAGTATATTTAGATAGAGGCACAGGTATGGATTTAATATGAAGGTATAATATTTTTAAAAGAAAATTAAGGGGTGAGAGAGAAATGTACTGGGGGAAAGGGAGTAGAATGGGGTAAAATATCTCACATAAAAGAGGCAAAAAGAGGCTTTTACAGAGGAGAGGAACAGGGGGGAGATGAGGAGGAATGAGTGAACCTTACCCCCATCAGAACTGGCTCAAAGAGGGACTAACATACATACTCAATTGAGCATAGAAATCTATCTTACCCTACAGAAAAGTAAAAGGGTAGAAGGATGATAGAAGGGAGGTTAGATTAGGGGAGGGAGTAATAAGAAGCAAAACACTTTTGAGGAGGGGTAGGGTGAAAGGAGAGAAAGAGTAGAATAAATGGGTTGGGGGAGAATAGGATGAAGGAAAATACAGTTAACAATAGTAACTGTGAAAAAAAATTTGAAGCGTTTCCCTGATAAAGGTCTCATTTCTCAAACATACAGAGAACAGAATCAAATTTACAAAAGTAATAGTCATTCCCCAATTGAAAAATGATCAAAATATATGAACAGTTTTCAGGTGAAGTAATCAAAGCTCTTTACAGTCATATGAAAAAAAAAAGTACTCTTAACTCCTAACTCAAGATTGATTGGAGAAATGCAAATTAAAACACTTCTGAGCTATTAACATATCTATTAGTTTGACTAATAAGACAGATAAGGAAAATGACAAATGTTGGAGGGGATGTAGGAAAGATGAGACTTTAAAGCACTATTGGTGGTGTTGTGAACTGATTCAACCATTCTGTAGAGAAATTTGGAACTATGTCCAGCAGGCTATAAAACCATACATACCCCTTGACCTAGCAATATCACTTACTAGTTCTGTATCCCAAAAGAAATAAAAAAATAAAAAGGTAAAAGACCTCTATGTACAAAAATATTATATTAACTCTTTATTGGTGGCAAAGAATTAGAAATTGAAGGAATCATCAATTGGGGAGTGGCTGAACAAACTGTGGTATATGATTATGGTGGAATACTATTGTGCTATAAGAATTCTGCTATAAGAAACTATAAGCAGGGTGCTCTCAGAAAAACCTGGAAAGACTTTCATGAGTTTATGCAAAGTGAAATGTACTGTGTACACAGTAACAGCAATACTGTAAGATGATGAGCTGTGAATGACTTAGCTATTCTTAGCAATACGTGATCCAAGACAACTCTGAAGGACTTATGATGAAAAATGCTATCCATTCCCAAAGAAAGAACTGATAGTGTCTGAATACAGATTGAAACATACTTTTTTTATTTTATTTTTCTTGAGGGTTTTTTTTTTGCCTATGTTTTCTTTCACAACACATGACTAATATGGAAATATGTTTTGCATGACTACGTATGTATAACCTATATAGAACTGCTTATCTTCTCAATGGGGAGGGGAGGAGAAAAGAGAGCATTTTCAACTGAGAGTTTTAAAAATGAATTTTAAATATTGTTTTTACATGTAACTGTAAAAACAATTTTACATGTACTATGTAAAATTTTTAAAAATTTTAAGAAAATGGAAAGAAGCTTTAAAATATATTGACAGCATGTATACAAATGATGTACAGAATTAAGGTTACATTTGAATTGCCTAACAATAGGGGGGAAAGAAAATTACCTTCAGAATATTCCCTAGATAATCCATACCTCCCCACCCCCCAATCATTAAAAAATACACCACAACTTAATTCACTTGCTACATTAACAACCAGTCTTCCTATCTTTCAAGGATGGCATGCTTGACTGCCTTTATGTTCTCATTTAGCATCTCAAAATGGGCACTTCCTTTTTTGAGCTGGGTTACTGCATGACTCAGCCACTTAGTTAATCTGACTAATTAGCATACCATCTCCTATTAACAAGTATTGTAACAACAACTGTGGCTCTAAGTAGTTCTCAGATTTCAAAACAGATCTTTTGGGTGTCAAGGACATCTTTTCCTCCTTGCCCTTGAGGAACTCTCAGTATCCAGGCAAGACCTTCCCAGGAACTTAAGGAAAAGGATATAATTTGTGTCAATGTCTTCTATTGGGCATCCTTTCGTACCACCTTCTGGGGAAAACAAGCCCAAATTAAAATTCTGTGTCACAAGGCAAACATCAGCGGAATCACAACAGCTCAGATGCGGCTCATTTCCCACAGGTGAACTGGGATGAGGAGTGAAATTGCATAGCTTCCTTTGACTATTTATTCACAGCTGTGAAAGAGTTGTAGCTAAAATTTAGAAAGAAAATTAAAGAGGTCAGATTGAACTTTTTGCCCTTTAAGCAAAGGGGTTCAGGAAAGAAAGACCTAACTCTTTACTAAGCATAACCTGGGAAGTAATCTCCATTTTCTGAGCTTGCAACACCATATTTCATAGGACACTTTTGGTAAACTTAACACAGATTCAAAGGGACAAACCTTAGAAACAGTTACATGAGCTAAGACCAAAAAGGCCATGAGGAGCATATTGGAATTCTATTTGACCAAAAGCAATTTTTCTAAGGCTCTCCTACCTTTTTCAAATTTATACATTAAGTCCTCAGTTCACTTTCTCTAATGTCCTTCACAGTCTTGCTCCAACCTATCTCTGTAAACACATTATAAATTAACTCCTTTTCCCACAATGAAAGATTCAACCAAATTAGCCTTCCCTCTGTTCTCCCATATTGCTCTCCATCTCCTGGGCCCATTTCTTTTCACTGGCTATTCCCCATGCTAATTCCATCCTCAAGTCAGCCTCAAAGAATCCTTCTTTTCCTTCAAAATGCATATGTAGCAGTCTACTTCCATCTATACCGCTACCTATTTTAAACCCATGAAGAAGATGCCCCTCCCAGGACAAGCTCATCACTTCTAACTTCCTCACCATGATGCTAGCTCAGGCCCTTGGTTGGATACCACCTCCCTCAGCTTCCTCAGACCTCTGATTGGAGGGATAGAAGGTAATCTCCCAATGCTTTCCTTTATAGAGTTTAGAAGCTGAACTTACCAGCTCAATCCACTTCCCATCTGCAGCTCTGCCTAGTTTCAACTACAGGAAATGAGATATCCCCTGGTGTCTGCCTACACCATCTATTCCCTACCAAATTCATACACCTTTCAAGCTTCCTTTACTCTTTCTTTCCCTATTAGATTCTAACATCCTTGAGGGCAGGGATTGTGTTTTCCTGATTTGTATCCCTAGCACTTAGCACAGTGCCCGGTATATAATAGACTTAATAAATGTTTACTATATTTTATGTATGTATGTGTGAATATATATGTATATATACATATATGTAGGTGTATGTGTGTATAAATATGTCTCTATATATCTATATATGGAGAGAGACACATACATACATACTTAGACACACATACATATACATATATACAGAGGCAGAGAGAGAGACAGAGAGGGGAGGAAAGAAAGAGGATTGATTTCAGGCTTACATATGTGTTTACAGAAAAAATGTAAAGAAAACAAATACAAAAAAAAAATACAGGGGGAGGAACCAAGATGGCAGAGTAGAAAGACTCATGTATGCTAGCTCCAAATCCACGGCCCATAAATTTCCTGTAAAAAGAACTCCCCACAAATTCTGGAGCGCTGCAAGCTGTGCACCAACACAGTGGAAGAGATTTCCATTCCAGAGAGCCCTGGAAAGCCATCCACAGGGGTCCGGCGTGCTCCAGACAGCGGAGCCCACCCCTGAGCTGCCCTGGCCGAGGGGCCCCAGAGGAGCAGATCCGAGCAGGCTTCAGGGATGGAATCTCCAGTGGCTGCGAAGGTCCCTCCACTCACAGGTGCTACAGGCCAGTGAGACTTCTGGGCTGGCCGAGAGGGCAGCGGGGTGTCTCCATGGCTTGGGCCCCCTTGGGAGGCAGCGGCAGAGGTGGCGGCCCAGGACTCCCAGAGCAGCAGGCAGGAGCTCAGGGCCATTACCGAAGGTCTCTGCATAAATGCCCTGAGGGAACTGAACCTAGGAGGCAGTCCTGCCCCCACCCAAGCACCAGAATTTAAGCTCACATTGAATAGCAGCCCCACCCACCCCTGAAAGCCCTGAGGCTGGGGAGCAGCATTTGAATCTCAGACCCCAAGGACTAGCTGGGCAGATCTAGGCAGGGGTGGAGAGGAATCTCAGAAGTCAAGTAACTGGCTGGGAAAATGCCCAGAAAAAGGAAGCAAAATAAGACCATAGAGAGCTACTTTCTTGGGGAAGAGATGTTCCTTCCTCCTTTCATTTCTGATGACGAAGTACAAAGCATGCCATCAGGGAAAGACGTGGAGGTCGGGGCCTCTCTATCCCAGACATCCGAGGTGGATGTCTGGTGGGCTCAGGCCATGGAAGAGCTCAAAAAGGATTTTGAAAAGCAAGTTAGACAGGTGGAGGAAAAACTGGGAAGAGAAATGAGAGAGATGCAAGAAAAGCATGAAAAACGGGTCAATACCTTGCTAAAGGAGACCCAAACAAATGCTGAAGAAAATAACACCTTGAAAAATAGGCTCACTCAATTGGCAAAAGAGGTTCAAAAAGCCAATGAAGAGAAGAATGCTTTCAAAAGCAAAATTAGCCAAATGGAAAAAGAGGTTCAAAAGCTCACTGAAGAAAATAGTTCTCTCAAGATTAGAATGGAACAGATGGAGTCTAATGACTTTCTGAGAAACCAAGAAATCATAAAACAAAACCAAAAGAAAGAAAAAATGGAAGGGAATGTGAAATATCTCATTGGAAAAACAATTGACCTGGAAAATAGATCCAGGAGAGACAATTTAAAAATTATGGGACTACCTGAAAGCCATGATCAAAAAAAGAGCCTAGACATCATCTTTCATGAAATTATCAAGGAAAACTGCCCTGAGATTCTAGAACCAGAGGGCAAAATAAGTATTGAAGGAATCCATCAATCACTGCCTGAAAGAGATCCAAAAAGAGAAACTCCTAGGAACATTGTGGCCAAATTCCAGAGTTCCCAGGTCAAGGAGAAAATATTGCAAGCAGCTAGAAAGAAACAATTCCAGTATTGTGGAAATACAAGGATAACACAAGATCTAGCAGCTTCTACATTAAGGGATCAAAGGGCATGGAATAGGATATTCCAGAAGTCAAAGGATCTAGGACTCAAACCAAGAATCACCTACCCAGCAAAACTAAGTATAATACTTCAGGGGAAAATATGGTCTTTCAATGAAACAGAGGACTTTCAAGCATTCTTGATGAAAAGACCAGAGCTGAAAAGAAAATTTGACTTTCAAACACAAGAATGAGAAGAAGCATGAAAAAGTAAACAGTAAAGAGAAGTCATAAGGGACTTACCAAAGGTGAACTGTTTACATTCCTACATTGAAAGACAATATTTGTAACTATTAAAACGTTTCAGTATCTGGGTAGTTGGTGGGACCACACACAGATCTACACATACACACACACATGTACATGCATGCATGCACACACACACACATACACACACGCACACACACAGAGACAGAGAGCACAGAGTGAATTGAATAGGATGGGACCGTATCTTAAAAGAAATTAAGGTAAAGGATGACAGATAAATGTAGTGGGAGGAGAGAGGGTGAAATGGAATGGGGTAAATTATATGTCATTCAAGAGGCAAGCAGGAGACTTTTTAGTGGAGGGAAAAAGAGGAGAGCTGAGAAAAAAACATGAAGTTTACCCTCATCACATTCGACAAAAGGAAGGAATAAAATGCACACTCATTTTGGTATGAAAACCTATATTACAATACAGGAAAGTGGGGGAGAAGGAGATAAGCAGGGAGGGAGGAATGATGGAAGGTAGGGCAATGGGAGAAGGGAGCAATTTGAAGTCAACACTCTTGGGGAGGAACAGGATCAAAAGACAGAATAGAAACAATGGGGGGCAGAATAGGATGGAGGGAAATACAGTTAGTCTTACACAACACAACTGTTATCGAAGTCATTTGCAAAACTACACAGATATGGCTTATATTGAATTGCCTGCCTTCCCAAAGGGAATGGTTGGGGAGGGAGGGATGGGGAGAAGTTGGAACTCAAAGTTTTAGGAACAACTGTTGAGTATTGTTCTTGCTAGTAGGAAATAAGAAATACAGTTAATGGGGAATAGAAAGTCATCTGGCCCTACAGGACAAAAGAGAAGATGGGGACAAGAGAAGGGAGGGATGATAGAAGCGAGGGCAGATTGGTGACAGGGAAAATTAGAATGCTTGGTGTATTGGGGTGGGGGGAGGGGATAAATGGGGAGAAAATTTGGAACCCAAAATTTTGTGAAAATGAATGTAAAAAGTTAAATAAATAAATTTATATTTTAAAAAAATGCAAAAAAAAAAAAAGAAAACAAATACAAATAAATAGAAAGGAGCAAGGGAAGGAGGGCATAATCTTTTCCTGATGCCTCCAATTGCTGTTGTCCTCCCTCCCTGTGTGCCTTGCATTTATTCATATTTAATCTCTTGAAATTTTTTTCTGCAAATACTTATATATTTCCTGATGTATCCTCAATAGCTCCTTAAGTGATAGGATTATTTCACTGTCTTTGTCTTTGCATTCCTAGTGCCTGGCATAGTCGGTGCTTAATTAATGCATGTTGATTGCTGATTGAGTCATCACCTTCATTGCATTCTTTTGGTGCAGAAACCTAGGAGAAATGAGTTCCTGCATCTTTTACAAAGATTTTACATTCCAAAATTTCGTTCCTAGACTCTATGGACTACTCAAAGTACCTTGCATATTAATATATGATATTTGTACCAAATATATGCCTATAATTTCTAGCTTCATATTCTCTGCACTAGGGGAGTGGTGGGTAAAACACTTGTCCCAGAATCAAGAAGATGTGAGCTCAAGTCCTGTCTCTGACAAATATGGGGTAGGTGACTGTGAGTCCCTTAACCCTGATGGTGCCCCTGGACCACTGCGTACCACAGTGCATTACAGACAATAGGCTGGTCAACAGTATCAAATGCTGCAGAATGGTTAAGAATAATAGTATTTATATAATGCTTTAAGTTTGCATAGCATTGCATAAATATTATCTATTTTTATCTTTACCACAACCCTGGGGATCAAGTGCTATTGTCCCCATTTTACAGGTTAGGAAACTGAGGCAGAAAGAGGTTAAGTGATTTGCTGAGGGTCCACAATTAATAAGTATCTGAGGCCAGATTGGAATTCTGATCTTTCTGACTCCAGGTCCAGTGTTCTATCCACTGTGCCACCTAGCTGCCTCAAGAAGAACAAAAGACCGTTAGATTGGGCATTTAAGAAATCACTGGCAACTTTGGAGAGTGAAGGCTCAATTAAGTGATGGAAGGCAGATTTTAAGGTACCAAAAGTGAGCAAGAGAAGTGGAGTCAATGCACATAGACAAGGTTTTCAAGGGATTTGGCTCAGATTCAAGGCAAAAGTTTTACAGCATGGCAGAGTAAGATTTTTACATATGAGTTAATATTCTAAATTGACATTTTCCTGGGCTGCCAGATGTTTTCATTTAGGAAAAAAATCAAGTTTGTGCTGACTTAAATGGTTTCTAAGTATTTTTTACCTCATTGTTTATATTAGTCAAATTTTCTTAGAAATAATGATAGCCTATATTAATGTCTATTCATTTGTCCATTTCTCACTTGTGAGAGGAGATTAAAAGTTGGCTTAAATAGGTCAGCATGAAGTTATTTAAATTATATGCCAGACTTTTTTCCTTCTAATTTAGTTTTTATGTTTATCTTTGCTCTAACAAGTTTATGGTCTCATGTTAAATAGCTACCTGATTCAGATATAGTTCCCAAATCAGTAATGACTATTTCTTGTCTTTTACATTATAATCAGTTTTATTTTTTAAATGAAATTGAGCGCTTACCCAATTGTATTCTTGAAGAAATAATTTACAATATATAGACATGATGTTTATATGTAGTCTATAAGCCTTTAAAAATCTCTTATTTTCCACTCTGAAAGCATCATCATCATTTCCATCATCATTTTTTTCATAGTCCTCTCCTATGCCAAACTTTTTTCATTTTTGTATTGAAATGACCAATATTAAAGTTTTATAGATTTCTTCGTAAAATTTCTACATTTCTTCATCTTCCACATTTGATGATAGATATCATGGAGTAAAATAAAGAATTTTGAATTTTAAGTGAATAAACCTTGGTTCAAATACTAGTTATGTCTCTTACTGTGTGACTACACTGAGTCTTAATTTCCACACCTAAAAAGTGGGTTCACCTAGACAGCCTCTCATATTGCGTCCCTCTATAAATATATGAACGTGCCTACAACCCTCTGTTGCTGTATAACTTCGACCATCTTCATGGTGGGTCTTTTGCAAGTTCTCATCATGAACAGTGCCCTGAAAAACGGCCGTTACATGCCATAATGTGTCTGTTACCGCCTTTGGACTCATGATAAAATCTAATCTTCAATCCTTTATTTATCTTTCCAAGATAATTTATAAGCCGTATTTCCACTAAGCTACAAGTTGCTTTGGTCTTCTGGTTTCATTTATAAGATCACAGATTTAGAACTCAAAGAAATCTAAAGCTTATTCAGTCTAGCCCCTCATTTTACAGATTAGGAACTAAAGTCAACAGAGCTTAACTGGCTTGCTGCAGGTCATATCATTAGGAAGGGACATAGCCAGGATTTGAACCCAGGTTCTTTCAATCCAAATCCACCAGACTTTCCAATGTGCCATGCTATCCCTAGTTATTGGCAGTACGGAGATAATTCAATTCCTTTAGCAGTATGTCTACTTGCTGGACATTGTGCAAGCATCCCGTATTTGAGGTGCCAAGTTAATGTTTATAAAGTGAATGAAAAATTTGAATAAATAAACAAAATTAACAGATATTATTTGTACACAATAAAAGTCCCTTTTTTTTCTGACTGTCTTTGGTATTTGGTCAATAGTACTTTCATGTACAATCAACCTGTCCTCTTTCCCTAAAACTGTCTCTAAATCTGTCTGATTCATAGTACTATTTGCCCCCTTTGCTTCCATCCTGCTACCTTCACTGAGGAATCAGAAAGGGACTATGCAGGACTTAAGGACACTTTGTTGGCACAGTGGATAGAATGCCAGGCTGAAGGGTTAAGGGAATATAAGATCTTCCCTGTCCATTTATAGACCTATGTGAGCATGCATTCCCTTTTGTCCTTGGAACAGGGGCTGTGTTCCCAGGTCTAAAGGTACACAGGTATTTCAATCATGGATGTCTTATTGCTTCAAAGTCTAGCCCTGTTCACAGCTGTGATACATTCCATACTGAGTCACATAGAGCCCATCAGATGATATTGGTGATAATGATATTCAGGGAGATTTATATTGCCTTGGGAGGGGGAAACTTGCTTAGGGGAGGCTGCTTAAGATGTTGGTGCTCCCCCGTCCAGTGATGTGTATAAATATTTCTCTTACTTTCTTAAATTTTGCCTTTTTATGTTTTGATGATGATATTTTGTTTCATCTTAGAATAAATGGTTTGCCAGTTTGATGTTGAATGTAAAGAACTTGTACTTTTCAGTTCAGTCCTTGAAACACATATGCATATTCATAGTAGCTGCTTATATCACCTTGGTGTTACACAGGTCTGCAGTTTAAGAAGACCTGAGTTCATCTGGCTTCTGATACATATTAGCTGTGTGACCAGCCAGGTCATTTAATCACTGTTTCAGTTTCCTCATCTATAAAATGGTGGTAATCATATCACCTACCTTTCAGGATTTTTGTGAAGATCTAATGAAATAACAAAGGCAAGATGTCTGGCATATGATAAGCACTACATAAATGTTAGCTATTAGTACCTTTGCTTTTTCAACAGTTTCATGGATTATCATGGCCAGCCCACTGCTGCAGGGTCTGTCAGTATTTATATCTTCTGTCACTGAGAACATACTTGAAGCATTTTCACCTTGGTAGAACATACCAGAGCTTGTACTCCCCTGGCATAGCCTTTGAGACTCCTGGTCAGCTCCATACTGTGATGAAACATTAGAAAAGGAGGAAATCAGTGGATCATGACAACCAGACATGTCAAAAAAGCAAATAGAATCCTACACTGTATTAAGACAGAGATAGAATCTAGAAATAAGGTTCTGATTGAATTCTGCACAGATCAGGCCATACCTAAAGACCATATGTTAAGTTCTAGGCACTATACTTTGAGGAAGAAATTAAGTCAGAGAGTGTCCAGAGGAGAGTTACTAGAATTGTGAGGTGACTGGATAAAACTCCATGTGAGAACAGTTGAAGAAATGGGAAATGTGCAGGTCTGGAAAAAAGAAGAAGACTTAAGAGGCTATAAAGTCTACTTTCAAGCATTTCAGGGGTTATCATATTGAAAAGAAAATGAATTTGTTCTGCTTGACCCCAGAGAGTAAAACCAGAAGAAATAGGTGGATGTTGTAGGAGATCTAATGATTTTGGCCCCGTGTGGGGGAGGGGGTACCTCATAACAATCTGAACTGTCCAAAAGGAGATAGACTGACTTGGGAAGTAGTGGGTTCCTCTTCACTGGAATTACTTACATGGGCACTGAAGGGCCACTTGTTATAGATAACATGAGAAGATTCTTATTTAGTCATGAATTTGACTAGATGTTTTGTGAATGAGATCATATTTGTAAGACATTTAGCATGGTGCCTGATGCATAGACAATTCATTTCAGTCAACTCTTTATGACCCCACTTAGGGTTTTTTGGAAAGAATATAGGATCGATTTACCATTCCTTTTTCTAGCTTATTTGACAAGTAAGGAAACTGAGGCAAAAAAGTAACTTACTCAGAATCATACAGTAAGTGTCTGAGGCAAGATTTGAACTCAGTTCTTCCTGACTCCATGCCAAGAGCTATACCCACTGCAGCACTTAGTCTCATAGTAGGTACTTAATAAATGCTTATTTATTCTCCTCTTGTTTGCCCTTTCTTCAATAACTTATGATCCAGAGTCTCCAAAGTTCTAAGTTCACATGCACTGAGTTTGATCTCAGAAGTAGCCTAAAAGGTCATTTTTTTTACTTAATATAATCCTCACCTAGATTTTAACCTGAAAAATTTCCTGAACATAACTTATGTCAAAGTTTCCACAAATGTTACCAACAAGATCTTGTATAAGTTCTCAAGGTAATAAATGCATATTGGAAGAGACAGTCTTTATTTTACCCCAGAGAAAATGAAGAAGACACAAAGCAGTCATAGAAGCACATAAACAAGTCCAGAAGACACATAAAGCACCCATTACAGGCCATATGCTCTCTTCGGAAAGGAATGGATTTCAGGATTGTTGGGAAAGTGAAATTCCACATTCCAGCGACTAGCTGGCCCAGAAAGTGCTACACAATCTCTCCCAGACTTCCAGTGGACTTCATGGTTCAGACTCCCTGCGGAAAACCAATACACTCAAGAGCTGGTGGACAGATACCACACCTCCTTTGACCAGACCTCCACTATCCAAAAAACTCACCATAACTGAGGGGAGCAAAGTCGAATTTGCCCATCTCGTAGCTTTATTCCTTACTACTCTTCTGACTATGATGGCCATGCAGATGATCCTCTTCATCTGAGATAGCACATTATTAATGAATTCTCCTTTCCTCTCTAGGTCAGATCTTGCAAATCTTAAACTTGGCATTAGTGTTAAGGCAACTACTGAGGCTGCAGCTGAACAAGGAATCTCCATTATTTTCTAACTGTCTTGATTCTGTGATAATAATCCCAAAGAAGACAAGATCTATCCCTCTCTTCACCGAACCTGAGTTTTGGTTGCACGGTCCATGAGCTCCCCATATGAGCCACAATCAAGCATGTGCAGCTATCCATTGTACCTCTAAAGGACTGATTCTGCAGCATTGTCTCTGCTGCTTCCTGCCATCTATTGGGCTAGTTCCTGCTATCAGGAACTCTCCTCTTTCTTCTCTAGCCAAGTAGGGGAGAAAGCTGTGGGGAAAGCATGTTTAAGTTTCATATGCTTTTTGCCCTAAAGTGCCATTAACAGTGGAGAGGGGTAGGATGAGAGGACCTGAACTGTCAGCTCACCAATCAGCTTGAAGGCAACCTGAGTAAATTAAACTTGAACTCACAGAGATCCCAAGTGGTGGTTCCAAACCAGTCAATCCATCTTGATCCAACTGTAGTCTCTGAGATTTTATCAGGCTTTGCTTTATCCTCTTAACAATGTGCCCATGATCATGTCTATATGAAGTGAAGGCTAAGTTTATCAATGTCTTTGATGAACCCTGGAAAGGTCATCAAGCTAAGGTAGAAAGAATACCAGATTTGGAGTCAGAGCCTGGGCTCTGTCACTCACCACCAGTGACCAGAGACTCATTACTCTCTGAACAAAGACTGCCAACACTTAGATTAATGTCTGCAGAGGAGAGGGTTCTTAATCTTTTTTGTGTCTGGTGAAGCCTATGGACTCCTCAGAAGAATGTTTGGAAATGCATGAATAAAATAAAGAGGATGACAAAGGAAACAAATTATGCTGAAATAATTATCAAAAACTTTTAAGTAGAGAATCTAAGAGGGATGTAGTACTTATACCCTCTGTCCCATCTCCACCACTTCACCCCCACAGAAACAGAGGGGACCACACAAGATTTAGGGTCATTTTGAATTTTTGTTGTAATGGCCAAAAATAACTCATTACCTTATGTATGAGATTTGGGTAATAGACCTCTCCATCCTTGGTTAGCTTGGTTCTTTGACAACAGTTACACAGTGTCACTGGACACCTCACTTAGAATCCACTTAGGTAGGATCTGTCACCATTTGCATCTTTACAATTTACCTTTAGAGGACTCAGAGTTGTCTCTGTACCAAGAAGAGGTGCTGGAACCGGGCTTCTGTGAAAATTGCCAAGACATTGTAAAACACTCTAAGAAGAAAAGAGATTTCCACTTCTCTGGATGATTGGATGCATTTTTTTTTCTATTCATCATATCATTCCTTTAAATATAAAGTTTATCAAAACAGAAGCAGAAACAACCAAGGAGTATGGAGTAGGTAGTAAGAAATAGGCAGCAAGACGACTGCCACCACCAAGTGACCCTTGAAATAATTTGTAATCGTGTTCTATTAACCCCACACCCTCTTCTCCATCTTTCCCTCTCCTTCTTTTTCCTCTTTCCTCCTCCTCTTCTTCTTCTTCTTCTTCTTCTTCTTCTTCTTCTTCTTCTTCTTCTTCTTTTCTCTCTCTCTCTCTCTCTCTCTCTCTCTCTCTCTCTCTCTCTCTCTCTCTCTCTCTCTCTCTCTCTCGCTATTTATCTCCCACCCTTCCCTTGTCTCTTCACACACACATACCCATCTGATTGTCTATCTCCTCTATCACTTTTTCTCTGTGTCTTTTCCTCATTCTTTCTAATCTGTGGCTTTCTGAAGGCCACAAAAGGTAGACCTGGGATTCCTTGGTCATTAGTTTTATAAGTGGTGAAACTCAGATAACACTTACTCCTAGTGTACGAGGACTGTGGGGGGAGGAGGGGACCAAGTCTCATTTATGGTACTTGGGTCTTACATGGCAATTGCCCAATCACTTTAAATATCCAAGTTCCCTCTGGTTTTCCATAGTAAAATAACCAATACTGATATTGTTCTTTTTCTATTTTCCACAGTACTTTAAAGACTTTATCCCATTGGAGCATCAAAGTAATCAAGTGAGATAGGTACTACATCTACAATTTTACAAATAAGGAAACTGGGACTCAGAGAGGTTGAATGGTATGTCCAAGGTCACATATTTAATAAGTGCCAGAGGTCCCCTTGACCTGCAAAGTCAGCATTCTATCCAAAATAACTAATGATAGAATCAGAGATTTGGAACTAGAAGGAATCTTATAGAAGTTGTCTCGTCCTACTGCCTCATTTTAGGTGAGGAACTGAGAGGTAAAGTCACTTGTCTATGCTAATACAGTTAGGAATTTGAAAAGCTTTGGCTCCAAATCCAACACCTTATTCAATACAAGTCTATATGTAGGGTAAATGTTTCATAACAATGACGATGATGATGATGATGATGGTAAAACCTCCACTTTCTCTTGCAAGGACGTTTCTTTCAAGTAAATCTGTTATCTTTGTTTCAGTTTTGGGGTTAATTTATTTGCTGCTTTTTGCTGTCATGCTATCTGTACCAAATGTCTTTTGTAAAAAAAAAAAAAGTAATCAATATTTTGCAAATCAAATTTGCACAATCTTTACCCCCCAGGTGTTCAATTGTATATGCCTACTTAATTGTAAATAAATAAATCAGCATCCTGTGAAAATTAATTTTTTTTCTGTTCTCTATACACTAATATTGACAGAATGTGCATGTCCTTCAGGAATAGCTAAAATTAAACAGCACGAGCTGTGAAAACCAATGAGTCTAAGTGAAGACGTTTGTGATTATTTTATAGTTCATTCTTCCTAGGAACCGGCTGAGGGAAGTAAATATTTTTACTGCAACTTGAGAAGAGAAGAAATATGTTCAGTGCTTTGCCCTTTGTCTCCAGTCTAGGCATTTACTTCACAAGTATTTTTGGAAAGCCTACTATATGGCAGCACAAAGTCATTTAAGGAACTGGAGGCTACAGGATGGAGATACTTTTGCCCACTCATCTATTTCATTTGAACTTCTCTCCCAGTCAATCTTTCCCTATCTTGATCAACATGCTAAGGTGAAATTAGTCTTTCTCTGTGATTTGGTCATCACTTGCCTTCTCTGAGGTCTCCACTGTCTTCTGCTGTCTTCCATTTCACACCTTGATGCGTTGCCATCCTTAAAGAAGGTAGAAGTAGTGTATGCCAAGAGGCCCCCTCATGTTTCCTGGCATGTGAGTTCATGGAATGAACTCTCAGGAGATGAACATTTTGACTCAAGATGTGTGATGTCAGAATTTTCACTAAGTACTGCCTTGAGTTCTTTCAAAAAGAAATTAGTCCTAGGAGAAGGTTCCCAGAGCTTGCTATCATTCATCTCCCCCCCTGACCCCCAATCTGTACCTACAGCCATGAAGGCAACTGAAGTAGGTACTGTGAAGCACTTGGAACTTGGTCAGACATGGAAGACACCAAGGTCATTCACTGCATGCTGGGCCATCACCAGTCATGCTGTCTTTTGTTTTTCCCTGGACTTTGATGACTCTGGAAGAGACAGTAAGGCTGACCACTTTGTACAACTCTGCCTCATTTAAATCCAGTTCATGCACAGGGCAAGACATCACCCCTATGATGTCATTGACCCTCTTAAAAATCAAAGGACAAACAATGAACAAACACCAATCTCTTCTCCCCACCCTGAAGTACATGCATTTGTCTCCAACCAATATATCCAGAGCAATCATTCCGAGCTCCTCCTCATAATACTATATCCTAGCCAACCTGGTCTATTCCTATGGCAATAGATCAAATGAGCTATTTTCATTCTCAAACGTTGTTCTAGAGCACAAAGTCTATTACCTTTCTAGCATTCATTGCTTTCCCCCACAAAACGGGTTGTTGGTTCAGTAAGTAGTAAGTTGTCATTTCCAGTCTAGTGCTTAGTAGACTGATCATGTGTCCTCATGCTGTCAGGATTCATGTGAAAATATCCTCTCCAAGTATAGCCCTTGTTATGGTGCTGAGCTACACAAGCCTGAGAGAAATAATGGAGGTTATTAAAGAGTAATATCTAAAAAGTGGTAATAGTATTAACAGTAATATTAAAGAAAACACTGAGTTTCAGGCAATCTGAGTCTCAGCTGTTCATCTATAAAATGAAGGGATTGGAGTAGATGAATTCCAAGATCCCTTCCAGCTTCAAAGCTTTGCCCATTTACTTCTTGGTATGAAAATAATATGTCAGAATTAGACGATTAACCTCCTGAGAAGTGTGGATCATCTTAAACACACCCTTCTCTAACTTTCCTATTTTTGCTTAGGGCCTCATCATCCTTTTAGTCACCCAGGGTCACAGATTTAGAGCCCACTTCAACTGTTCATTCTCCTTTATCCTCTGTATCCAATCAGTTTCAATGTCTGGTAGATTCTAATTCTATAACATTACGTCCATTTCCTCTCAATGACAACCATTCTAATTCAACTCTTATCTGATCTGGAATATTGCAACAGTCTCCTCACTGGGCTGTGTGCATAAAGTCTCCCCTCTCCAATTCATTTCCACACAGCTTCCAAATACGTACTCTTAAAATGCAAGTCTGAGATCTGATAATATCACTTTACTGTTGAACAGTCTTCAGTAGATCCCTACTCCTTTCATTGTAAAATACAAACCCCACAATATGGTATTTAAAGTCCTTCACACTCTTGTCCCAACTCATCCTTCCTGACGGATTGCACATTACTACTCCTCATGCCCTCTACGTTCTAGACAAACAGACCCAGTTACTGTTTCTCCTACATGACATTCCTTCTCCCATCTTCTTTCCTCTGTACCTGTTGTCTTTCATGCCCAGTGTGCTTCCCCACATCAAACCCACCTTCTGGAATCCCTAGCTCAAGAATAGTTCAAGGGACATATTATACAGGGTGTCTTTACTGTTACTAGACCTCTTTCTTCATGAAAATAGCTTTATATTCATTCTGCATATATTTTCAGTCAATCAATAAGCATTTATTAAATACCTACAATGTGCCATGCTCTGGGCTAAATGATGGGGATACAAAGACAAGAGTGAAATCTCTGACCCCAAGGAGCTGTATTTATCAGTGTACTTGTTTTCCTCAAATAGAATATAAGCTCCTTGAGGGCAAGGACTATTTCATTTCTATAATTATAACCTTGGCACCCAGTGCAATGCCTGGCACCTAGGAGGTCTTCAATAAATGCTTTTTTAATTGAATGTGATTCACTTCATAGAATAAACTTTGGGAAAGGGGAAATGAAACCTCTTTTTACTTCCTAGTCTCTGTAGTCTTCAAACTACAGAATGTCTGAACTGAGTTAGCTGCCTTAGAATCGTGTAGGATTTGCCCAAGATCCAATGGAACCAAGAATAGAACCCAAGTCCGATCTACCAGTACAGTGCTTTTTCCATTATACTATTTATGGAAGTTAAGTAACACCCAAAGTTCACACAAAGAGTAAGACAAACAAAGTTCTTTGACTCCAAAGCCACCTTCCATTACAACATGCTATCTCCCATGTTAGACCTGCATTTGAAGTGGTCTAATATTTAGTGATATGCTTTAAGACTGCTTTTTTAAAAAGCCACCTGTATTTCAATCCTTATTTTACTCATGGTTTCATATGTTTGGATACATTAAGAGTAGTTCTAAAATATTTATCACAGCTCTCTCTCTTTGTGATGGCAAAGAACAGGAAATTGCATAGATGCCCATCAACTGGGGAATGGTTGAAACAAGTTGTGGTGTATGATTGTGGTAAACTATGACTATGCTATAAAAATGATGAGCTTAGAAATGATGAGCTTGGAAAAACATGGATAGACTTACATGAAATAATGAAGAGTGAAATAAATGGAGCCAAGAGAACTGTATACAGTAACAGCAATGCTGTTTTAAAAGCAACGTAGATCAACAGTCACTTTGACTATTATAAATACCCAAATTAACCACAAAGGACATAAGAAGGAAGACACTACCTGCATCCAAAGAAAGAACTGATAAATAGAAGTACATATAGAATGATTTTACATATGTATGTACATTTATATACATATTTGTGTCTAACAATAACTAGCTCTAGGGTAGGTGGGGGAGGGAGGGAAGGAAACGTTTTAAAAATTTATTTTATATAATTTATACTATATATTACATTATTATATAGAATATAGTATGTATTATATATTCTATAGAATATATAAACTTTATTATATATTTAAAAGGGATAGTGAGTTGTACATAATAGATTTCAAGAGCAATCATCTTTTTTTTTATTCTGCTGTGTCATGGAAATACTTGTTTTACTTCCTAAATGAAAAAATAAAATAAATATAAAAAAGTGGGACCAAGAGAGGGAAAGAAAATCCTGTCTGGTCTTTATAGGGCATCACTTTCATTAAGGCAAATCTTTTACAGGGATTCCCTGACTTGGAACTTTAATGACAAAAAAAGGTTGATTCATGATTAAAGTTTGGGTTCATACCGAATGAATACCAGTGCAATCAGGTTGCCCACTGGTTTCCCTGACAGTGGAGTGAAAGTTCAATTCAATTCAATAAACATTTATTAAGTGACTAGAATGTGTCAGATGTGTGCTGGAGATACAAATAAGAAAAAAAGAAAGACAGCCCCTCCTTTAAGTGTATGAATTAACAATCTAATGAGGAAAGAAACACACAAAGGGATGGTGGAAAGCGGGGGAGTGAGGACAGAGAGAGAGAAGACTCAGCATCTGAGAGAGCAGTGCGCCACTGCAGCTGCAGGGTATCACAACTGAAGAAAAGAAAACCCCTGCAGGTCAGTTCTAAAATGAGCAAAGAAACATTACCCACTGGCTCAAGTGTCCAGGCTTCCTCTCTGTAGAACAAAGAACTCTGACGAAGGTAAATAAAACGAATTGTCAGTATTGACAATGACCATTACTTGAGGATTAAGCCAAGGACAGTAAAGGTTTCACTGTTCTAACTTCGGTTATTGGCAGGTGTGTAATTTACATATGGTTTTTCTCTAATTCTTTAAGGGGTTTTGTTTCCTGATTTTTTTCATATAAATGGAACCACATTCTAGACCAGCTGTTCTTAAAATGTGAGTCACAACCCCATATGGGTCATGAAAAATTTGGCAATAGTAAAAGGTTTCTGAATGTGCAATAACCAAAAATTAATTAAAAACCAAATGTGTAATGAATCTGAGGTGTTTCTGGCAGTGCTTGCCTGAGTAAAGCATGAGCACTTCGCACTGTGCCTGCCTTCAGACCACACAATGTCAATAAACACTGCCAAAACACAGAAAGGAGTCGCAAGTGGAAAAAGTTTAAGAAATTGTATTCTAGACTTACTGTCTTAATCCACTGCAATATAGACATGGCTATGTCTAACATAAGACTATATATATGGTGCTTACCTGTTGACATGGTGAAGACATTGAAGATATGGAAAACACTACTAACTTAGCAAGAAGAATGGTCTGTCAAGAAACCCAGGTATTTGGAAATCATCTCATTTCTTCTAATGTGCAAGTGAAGAAGAAGAAGAAGACTATCTTGCTCAATCCTGCAGCTCGCAAAGAAAGGAAAAGTCAGGAATCTTATTTAAAAGAATGCCACCTCAATTTTACACTTATCTGGCATGGATATGACTGTAGTTAAGACAGTTTATGAGGGACAAGCCAATAAGTTGATAGAATCAATGGAAAACTGGAATTAATGGGAGCTGGTCCTCATGTGGCATGAATAGATGTTATCTGATATGGATTCTGTCTTACCTCATCTCCAAGAGAAACTGAGATTTCTTCCATTGTTGGTAATATGAAGAAAATTGTGCCTGGACACTTACTCCTTCATTTACCTATCTCCAGGAAGATCATTGGCATAGAACTAGATCTATCACACTTCAAATATTAGAGTCTAGGAATATTATTCTTTTCTGGTGCAGCATAAAAGATACTTTCCATGTTGCCCTACAGGGGAGAATAACATTCAGCTCACTAGCTTAGCTCTATTCCACCTCTCATTGCTTAGATAAGAGTTATTGGGATAGCTAGCTGGTGCAAAGGATAGAGTGCTGGGCCTGGAGTCAGGAAGATTTATCTTCCTGAGTTCAAATGTGGCCTCAGACATTTACTAGCAGGCTAGTCACTTACTCTTGAGAAGGAAATGGTAAACCATTCCAGAATTTTTGCCAAGAAAACCCTAAAAGGAATCACAAAGAGCTGAACAAGGCTGAAAAACAAGAATCACAAATAGCTAGCAAATCTTTTCAAAGTAAACTTTAAGTAGTAACTAGAGAAATTATACAGATTAGGGTAGATGGACTAATTTACAAGACTACGTAATGTTATAATAAGAGAAATGCAAGAGATGCAAATCAAAACAACCATGAGGCTTTATCTCATGCCCAGAAAACTGGTAAAGATGACAAATGGACACACTAATGCACCGTTGTTGAACCTATGAATTATAATAACCATTTTGGAAAATTATTTGGAATCATACAAATAAAATGACTAAAATGTCTTTGATTCTTGACACAGAGATTCCATGTTTAGACATATATCTCATACGCACCAAAATACTTTAGGCAGTATTTTTGTAGTAGCAAAAAAATGGAAACAAAGCAGATGCATCAATTGGGAAATGAGTAGATAAATTGTGGTACATGAATATAATGGAATATTACTATGTTGTAAGAGACAGAAAATATGAGTAATACAAATAAGTATGGACTTACATGAAGCGATACAAGATAACCAAAATCAAGAAAGTAATATAATCAATGACTGCAATAATATAAATAAAAAGAAAACCTCTCTCTAAGTTGAAAATGAATGTTACAAAATTAACAGAAAAAAAAAACCAAGAAGGCCTCTGGAGAAGAAATTTGAGAATCCTTTGTAGAGGTGGGAGGTCTGCAAGTGTGGAAGATTGCAAATATTTTCATTTTTTAATGTATTTATTATTTTTTCCTCTTTTTAAAAAAAATATTTGTTACATAAGATAGATCTCAGGGCAATAAAAAAAAAGAAACATGGGGGAAATTTAGTCTGTATGAAAACCGAAAGATATTAAAAGTTTATTTTTAAAAAGGAAATTAGCTCTTTAAGAAAAAGATAAGATCTCAAGTCAACCCAAGAGAAAGAATATTTTTCACTGGGGGGAGTCTGCTCTTAGCAATATCTAGGGTTGCAAATGCTAAAAATCAAGGGACATGTGGGAGCCACATGTCTTGCATTAAGGAGATTGCCTGTCAGCTATTCAAAAATCCATACTTACCACTAATTTACCTCTCTCAAATTGTCTTTTTGCCTTGAAAAATTGCATCCTAAAATATCTGAAAGAGAAGCCCTCAGTGAATTGAGGCCACATGACTTCAGGTTAAATAAGTTCATTGTTGTAACCAGATATAGGTATCTTATAGTAAAACCCTAGCCTTGAAGGGGTTCAGATAGAGGTATAGCACAAGAGAAGGTCATACCTCCTGGGATCATATAATGGGAGGAGAAAAGTATGGTCAGAAACACTCCCTCCCTGGTTAAGGAAAGAAAACCTGTTAACCTAACCTCCAAACCTAGCCTCACAGTGACACCTGCTGGTTACATCGGTAAGATATCTCTCCATGTATTATTTGTAGAACCTGAGTCCTTCGCATTGACTGGGACCAGGAATCAGCTATTTCAGGTTGCCATCCCTATAGGCAGAGTCAGAGGAGACAAATGGGGCTAAGCTGTTCTCTAGGGCTGCAGAACCTGAGACAAATTCATTAAAGCTATGAAGGTTCTATTCGAATGCCAGGAAGAAAACCAACTCAAGAGGCTTAGCTTAAAAGGCAAATTGAGGTCCACTAAAAACAGGGAGTAGGAACTTTGCAGAGTAATAAGGAATCTTGTTCATGTCTTTCTCTCTTTTTTTTTCCTTTTAGATGAGTTACCCCACCCATATGTGGCTCTTAACTAGTACTTCACCCAAAATATTACCCCCAACCCTAAGGAAGTGACTGTAATTTGGATTTGGACAATAAGTGCCCATAGCCCCATTACTATCTTCTTGCTGAATCTGCAGTTTGACAGTCTGATAAACAATAGCATCCAGAGAGGTGTGAACTTCCACTATTTATCTCAATGGGCTGTTAACTTTGAAACCTAATTATGATCACTTAAATGCCAACACCGTTAATCATTTCACTGCTGATCGCTGTACCAGAAACAGCCAGCTACCTAACGTGCTTCTCCATGGGGGCTGCTGGACTCAGTTGTCATATTCTAGGGTCACACATCTACAGTTGGGAGGGACCTCCCTTTCCCATAGCAATAGAACTTTGAGTGATCAAATGGTCACATTCAACACTGGAGTCCCGAGTCCTTACTTAGGTAATCAAATCATTTGCTTCTGTGTTTGGTAATAAAATGAAATGCGGGAGTATTAGTAAGTAAGTGTCATTCATGACACAGTAGAGTGCTGGAATAGGAGTCCTGAAGACTTGAATTGAAGACCTCAGTCACTTGCTGTTCCCCTGGACAATACATGAAAACCTCCCTGAGTCTCAGTTTCCACAGTTGTAAAATGAAAACATTGGATTAGACTGTCCCTATTGTCCCTTCCAGTTCTTTTTAAAAAAAAAAAAATCCTTATTTTTAGTTTTCAACATTCACTTTTATAAAGCTTTGAGTTGTAAATTCCTCCCCTCCTCCTTTCTTCCCCTCGTCAGTATGCAATCTGACATAGGCTATACATGTACAATAATATTGGACATATTTTCACATTAGTTATGTTGTGAAAGAAGAATCAGAACAAAAGGGAAAAACCAAGAGAAAGAAAAAAACAAAACAAAAAAAAACAGTATGTTTTGATCTGCATTCATACTCCACAGTTCTTTCTCTGGATGTGGACAGCATTTTCCATCCTGAGTCTTCCCCTTCTAGCTCTAACACTATGACCCTATGTCACTTTTCAGCAGGATGCAGTGAGAGCCTGAATGCTTCAAGGGGCAGCAGATCATCAGGATCATGGATTGAGAGTTAAAAAGGTATCTGAGGTCATCTCCTACAGCCCACCCATTTTAGAGATGAGGAACTGAGGTCTAGACAGTTTTTAACAATTTTGCCAAGGTCATACAGTTAAAATCATTATAACTAGCATTTATATAGTGCTTTAAAGTTTATAAAGCATTTTATAATTATTTTTAGTTTATTTTCGTAACAACCCTGGGAAGTAGGTGATACTATTATTCCTATTTCACAATAAGGAAACTGAAGCAGATAAAGTGACTTGCCCAGGGTCACTCACCTAGTATCTGAGGCTAAATTTGAACTCAGGTGCTAGGATTATGAACCTAGGACCTCTAGATTCAGAGCTAGTATATTTTGACCCATGCCATGGTACATCCTGTTTGGGAGACTGTAGATTAGAGAGCAATGAAAATAATTTCCACAAAGTGAGCTGGCAAATCTCCTTGATTTTTCCAATAAGTAGTTCCCTCTTCTCCAACCTACATCCCATATTCCTACTAAAAAAGTCCATGTTACTCTTCTGCTTTCTTCTTCAAAGCCAACAGACAAACACCTAGTACCCTATGGAAGTTTGACCCTTCTTTGAAGGGCACACAGATTTATTTCCATGTTTATACAAAGACAAGATCCCATAGTTTGGGAGGCAACTCTTGAAGCCAATGACTTTTACCCTGTCAAGCACATCTTGGCTTTTATCTCTACCAAATAGAAATTCACAGATACTCAGTTGCCTTACTTATAGAATCTCTAGGGACATAGGCTTATAAATCAGTGGTTAAAATGACATAGAGATGCTCACTTACCCTAGGTTCTGTGTCCCCACTCTGGTCTGGTGAGTCATATCTTTGTAAGCTACAGGCTATCATCAGTCAGGTAGTGCAGTAGATAAAGGTCTGGGCCTGGAATCAGGAAGACTTTAGTTCAAATCTGTGCTCAAGCACTTCTAGCAAACTACCTAAATATGTTTGCCTCAGTTTCCTCATCTGTAAAATGAGAATGCTAGCCTCCCCAGGTTATGAAGATCAAGTAAGATCGCAATTGTAAAGTGTTTAGAATAGTTCTTGGTACATATAAATATATGTGCTCCATAAATAAATGTTATCTCTTATTACTCTCAGAGGCATGAAAAGGGTCATCCTTGAAGAAATCCCACCTTTTAAAGAAAGATTTGCCAGGCTTCTGGACAAATTGCAGTCAGAAACTGGTCCTTAGAGAGTACAATGACAAAAAATTTTATTTTAGCAAAAAATCCACTTAATGGAACAAATTTTCCTAATCTTGGACCTCAGATTCCAGGGATCTCTGTCCAGTTGAAAGCAGATGTCAGGAACATTTTTTCTTGACTCTTTATGTTGCCAACTGACATGTGACTTAGTGAGCCCGGAGATTTTATTCAAACTTGTTTAAATTACATGCACATATCTATTCTCTCCCTAAATTTTCTGCATAGTAGCTCAGGCGCAATACTTACCCAAGATACTCGGGGGGAAAATAGCCAAAATATGCAACTGTGCAGGCTCCTGAGCAGCATTGGGTCAGTGGTGCATTGGAGTACAGAGTTAAAATATAGGCCTGTGCTTTTCCTCCTCCTCTTTAATTTTGCAATTGAATTCATGGTAATGAAAGCAGAGGACAACTTGGAAACAAGTACAATATTGACAGGTGCTCACAAGTCCCCTGAAAACCCACTGTTCTGTTCCTTCCCTCTGCCCTTCCCCCACACATACCTTAGAGATGCTTCTGGGCTTAACTATAGCTGGTTTGGGAAGGGGAATAAAATAGATAAGATGCTCAAGCTTTTTTTTTCTTCTATATTTCTTATAAGTACTAACTAGAGGACTTCAAGTATCCAGAGGTAATAATAAATGCTCGTTTTTTTGTGTAACATTTCAAGAGTTAAAAGTTCTTACTCTGTGAGAAAAGTGGAATAATTATTACTGTTATAAGGTCAGTTCCTCGGGGGAAGCTGTGATAAATTTGTTAAGTCCCCCAATTATCTTGATGAGCATATATGGCAAGACTTTTGTCAAAAAAGACACCATGTATGGAGGCAGTCATGTTTCCTTGCTGAGGAAGGGTCCCCAGTAACTGAGGCTGCCGTCTTGATGACTGACAGCTGAGAGTCACAGGGAAGAAGAAATTTCCTAGAAATGGTAACTCACAGGAGAAGTACATAGCAAACAGTATGTGTTTCCCCTGGTTGTCTGAGGTTCCTAGCTATTGTCTGTCTTGCTTTTTTCTTTTCTGGGTGTAGGTCAAAGACTATATATCTGAAAAAGGGACTTTCTCAGGTTTAGAGATTGTCTAATGGGTAATCCCAAATTCAGGAGTTCCAAAATTGGAAAGATCAGGTGTTGGGCACCTAGAGCAAGGGTTCATGACCTTTTGGTGTCCTAGAGCCCTTTCAAAGTCTGTTGAAATCTGTGGATCTCTTCTCAGAAAAAAAAAGTTTTTAAATATATGAAATAGAATGCATAGGATTATAAAGAAAACCGATTATATTAAAACGCAGTAATCATTTTGTTTTTAAAGGCAAATTCTTGCCTTTCAAAAGATCTCAAGGAAGTGAGATTCTCAGGAAAGGAAGAAGGTTATTAAGTACTGTTGAGTTAGATAACTGAAAACATATCTTGGCAAGAGGTGGGGCAGGAGATCTGGACCGTTCTAACCATTCCATACTGTTGTTTAGACAGAATAAATATGAAGTAAATGAGTGATACTTCTTCAGCAACCCCCTAGGTATGTTTGCCTTACAAAAGAAGTCTAAAGGACTATGAGCACTTTGAGTTTCTGTATTTATCCCAGGGTTTCTGTAAGTTTTAGGTGCTTTATGCATATGTGAGGATAAACAAAATCTATCAAATTTCAAATACTTGTGTTCTACATTGAGGATCTATGTGGTTTTGGGGGATCCTGTTACACATATTTCAGGAAACCTACATATGAGCTTGTACCTAAGCATTATTTTGGAGATTTCTCTGAAGTAAAGCTTCAAGCAGAGGGCAATGATATACGGAGGAAAACTGCCCTCCTTAGTCTGTGTGATCCCTGAGTTTTGGGGGGAGATAGGGAGCAAGAGGAGGGAGAAGAGGAAGTTAAAGTGTTGGTGTTTCCATTATGCAGGCATGGAAAATTAAGCTCAGGGAGGTTAAATAATTTATCCCAAGTCACATAACCAGTCAGTCATTTATTTTCAATTCCAAATTTTCTCTCTCCTCCTCCCCTCTCACTAATACAGTAAGCAATTTGGTATAGGTTTTATATGTGTAATCATGTAAAATATATTTCCATATTGTCATGTTGTGAAAGAAGAAATAGACCAAAAGAAGAAAACCATAAAAAAAATAAAGTAAAAACAGTATACTTAAATCTGCATTCAGACTTCATCAGTTCTTTCTCTGGATGTGGACAGCATTTTCCGTCATGAGTCTTTTGGAATTATCTTAGATCATTGTATTACTGGGAAGACCTAAGTCATTCATAGTTGATCATCTCATAATGTTGCTGTTACTATGTATAATGTTCTCTTTGCTCTGCTTACTTCATTCTGCATCAGTTCATGTAATTCTTTCCAAGTTTTTCTTAAATCCATCTAGGCCATTTTCTTAGCCTGTAAGTTGTATAGAAAGTTCTAACTTGTACTGTATAGGGGGCTCCCTAATCTGAGAATTCTGTACACCAATGACCTATCCTGTATGAATGTATACCATTCTCTATCTGAACTTTAGCCTGGGTATGGTGTGTGTGGATTTTGTTAGTTATGTGTAATGGTTATAACTATAGAACTGTCCTGTCCTGATCAAAGAAAGATTTTAGTCACCATACTATAAATACTGGAGCTGAGATGACTGGTAGGTGACCTTGGAAGGATGAATCTCTTGAGATGGTAGCAGAAGGCCACACTTAGATGAGAACATCTGATACTAAAAGAGTAACTCCAGCCAGAGGCTATCACACCTAAAAGCAGTCTCTGAAATGCCATACCCAATGTGGAACATGTCTATTGAAAACAACACATTGATGTCTCTGAAAGACAGTGTCAGAGGAATGAGTTACCCCTGCAGAGACTCAGAGAGGTTAAGTTATGCCCAAAATCACACAGGTAAGTAGCTGAGTCAGGACCTGAATCTAGTTCAACTGACTCCAAATCCAGTGTTCTTTTACCCATGTGATTCTGTATAAAAATCAGTATAACAACTTGAAGACACTCCCCAGTTCATAGTGTAGGTCCCAAAGACATGATTACTCAAGCTTCAAAGTATTCTGTGGTTTCACTTCTACTCAAAAGATTAGTTCATAAATCTCCAATGATGTTTAGCTTTATTAGTTCGAAGTAAATAAGTTAATCAAATAGCATCATAAGAAAAGTAGTAATAAATCATTTCCCCCATAATCCTGGGGCACACCCTTTTACAAACACACTTTCAATTGGAAGATTGGACACCCACAAAAACACACAAGGAGGAGTACATGCATAGAAAAGACATGTGGTCAGGGCATACACTTAGAGGGACATACATAGTCAATGTTGATATGTGGAGGGAACAGAGAACAAGTAGGACCAGGAAATAGACATCAAGCTGCAGCTTCTGCCGCCATTTCTACAGGGCAAGTCATTGTGGATCTCAGCTTTTACCTTCTGACTTCTATTAGAGTGCTTGGCTGAAGGGCCATCAATTCCTTAGGAGAGTACTAGGTTCTTCAATGCTCTTTTACTTCAAAGCCCTAAAGCTTTCTATACCTCCCTTAGAAAAACAACAGCCCTTAACACAATCAACCAAAGCCCAGCAAAAGTCCTTCTTGGGGAAGTGAAAAGTGGGAAGCAAGAATCTCCTTGATTTGTTTTTTGCTTTTTTCTCAAGAAGTTGTTGATCTATTTCAAATTATGGCCCACACCATGCTTCTTATCTCCTTGTTCTAGGTGCCAATCTCTTTAAAACACAGAGCAGGATCACATCCAGCTAAGTAGAGCCTTTCTGGTTAATTCTATTTTTGGATTTCCTTCCTGGACACTAGGACTTGAAAAACTCAGAAACTCACTTTGGCTTGGGGTAGATATTCCTTATGCCTCCTTCCTTGTCTGTGACTCCTAGATAACACATACTCAACCTCCACTTTGGATGATAAACACCCCCAAAAAGCTTTCCAGGACTTTGGGTACCAAGGTCCCCTAACAGCTCAGTTCCAAACTCCTTTCTGTTCTCCCTTGAAGGTGATTGAATTGCAGGGGTGGGTGGGGGGAATAAAGAGTTAAAACAAAGCCCAGATGAAACATTTATTATTGCCTACCCCCTTAGTCATACTCCTACCTATATTTTGGCCAGCAAAGCCTATTCAGCATTTACACTACCTTGTATCATGTGTTATTATCACATGTAAGGCACTGTGCTAGGTATTAGAGGTGCAAAGTTTGGATAGGATCCAGACCATTATGGAACTTACAGTTTAGTAAGGGGAAACCAACATTCCCTCTAGTCCATCTTCCTGTGCTGGACTCTTTCATAAACCAGAAAATTACATAGCATTTTAGGTTTCAGAAACTAGTAGGCTTTGATTTTATTATTTAGCAGTTGATGATCATAGTATCAGACATTTAACACTGGAAGGGATCCCAGTGATCATTTAGTTCAACTTGTTCATTTTATAATTGAGAAAACTAAGAGCCTCTGACTTTAGAACCAATACCCATTCCACTCTACTACACTATCTCTTATGCACTTTTATGTGCTTTCTCCCAGGTTGCAGAGGGGACTGAGGGGACTGATAATGAAGGGCTTTCAGTCAGGGCTGAGAAAACATACATGGGGAAAGAGGGCAATCATTGAGTCCAGCCAAAGTCCTTGGGAGTGGGCAAAGTGGGAGTTATAGCAATTCAATTCATTAAATATTTATTAAGTGCCTAGTATGTGAAGTGCTAGGGATACAAAAACAAAAAACAAAAACAAATCAGTCCTTGCTCTCAAGGACCTTACACTCTAATGAGGAAGGAAACATGCAAACAAATATATGCAAAGCAAGCTATATATAAGAGAAATAGGAAATAATTGGGGCAGGTATATGATGCAGTGGATAGAATGGACCTAGAGTCAGTAAGATTTATCTTCCTGAGTTCAAATCTGGCCTCAGACACTTACTAGCTGTGTGACACTGAATAATTCACTGAACTCTATTTGCCTCAGTTCCCTCATCTGTAAAATGAGCTGGAGAAGGAAATGGTGAACCACTCCAGTATCTTTGCCAAGAAAATCTCAAATGGGGTCACAAGAGTCAGATATCACTGAGCAACAACAACAGGAAATAATTAAGAGTGGAAAATCACTGAAAGTAAGAGGTAGTGGGGAAAGCTTCCTGTAGAAGGTGGGAGTTTAGTTAGGACTTAAAGGAAACCAGGCTGGTCAGTAATAGAAGTGGAGGAAGGGGAGCATTCCAGGCACAGGGAATAGCCAGAGAAAATGTCAGGAGTCAAAAGAGGCCAGTGTCACTGAATTGAAAAGTATGTGTCAAATACAAAGCAGTAAGAAGGCTGGGAAGGTAGGAGGGGTCTAGGATATGAAGGGCTGTGAATACCAAACAGAGCATTTTGCACTTGCTCCTGGAGGCAATGGGGAGCCACTGGAATTTATCGAGTAGAAGGATGACATGATCAGACCTGCATTTAAAAAAGAATTAATGACTGAATGGAGGATGGATTGGAGTAGGGACAGACTTGATGCTGGCAGCCTGGCCTAGAAGCATTGCAGTGATCCAGATAAGAGGGGACGAGGGCCTTCACTAGAGTGGGGACGGTGTCAGAGGACAGAAAGAGGCATATTGAAGCTATTGCAAAGGAGAAATCAGCAGGTGTTGGCAACTGTCTGGTCGCGGAGGAGAAGGTGGAAGACAGAGGGCGCAGTTCCAGACCTGAAGAGTCAACATGGAGTCTGCCAGTTACACCACAAAGAGGAGCAGTGGACAGCGGTGATTTGGAGGTTTGCCTCAGCAGCTTCCTTGCCCTAGGCAGCATTATTTTTCAGAGGTGGCATGCTGACTACACTCCCTCCTTGCATCACTTCATTGACAAGAGCCCAAACTCATGCCTGTTTATATCAGTGTCATCTCTCTTAGGAATAAGCACCGAGAGACTTTGGAAAACACATCTGATTTATTTGTTTCGTACAGCCCCAGTTTAGTTCGCTCTTAATAAATTCTGATTGATGATAATGAGCACAGGCTGCTCTCTATTTATTATAGTACATGTAAAGGACAAAACATGCAAATTTACACTTATACCTTAAAATCATGAAAAGCAAAGTGGTATAGTGCCTAAAGAACTGGTGTTAGAGTCAGGAAGACCAGGGTTCTAAACCACCTCTCACATATACTGGCTGTGTGAATCTGAGCAAAGTCACGTAAGAACTCATTCCCTTCTGGCAACTCTAAGATTGTAAATTGAAGAATTTGTAGTGGGAATTTCTTTGCAGGTAAGTTCCCTAACCTGATAAAATCACAGGTCCAGTAAAAAAAAATTAAAAACACTTTAACAACATAGAGCTTATTAGGGCTAAATGCTAGAGCAAATGTATGGTGTTACAAAGTGCAAAAGAAAAGGACTTTGAAACTGTATTAAAAAAAGTTATTAAATAGTTCATAACCTTTTGCTCAAGTAACCCACTATTGAACTCATATGCACAAAGAAATCACTGACAGATAGAAAGGACCTATTTAAAGCAAGATATTCATAGTAGCACTCCTTGTGGTAGCAAAAACTAGAAGCAAGGTTGGTGCGCATGAATGTGATGGCATATGATTAGACTGCAGAGTCAAAATTAGGAATTTTAGAACTTGAGGCAAGAGTAGAAAAAGGTGCTCTGAGTTGGAGGCAGCCAGAGGTGGGAAAGAAGAGGATATATAGAGACTGGGGATACCAGGTCGAGGTAGATGGGGGAAAGGAAGGGAGATCATGACTTCAGATTATTTACAAGCTTTTTGATAACTAGTGCTAGTTAGGTGCCAAGATGGCAGGAGGGAAGATGGGGAAAGAGGTGTGAAACTCTTCTTGGCATTTCCTGTCCATGCTCCTGAAGCAGCAACGACCCGTGCATACACAGGAGGGTCTATAGTACAGGTTCTTTGATCTGCTTTTCTAAAAGGAAAGCAACTTTTGAGGCATCAACAATCTACTTTAATCAAGCACATATATCATTCACTGAGTTCAGGGGGTAAGTCAGCACCCTGAAATTCAGAGAAAATACAGAGAAATAAAAATCAACAGACAGGGCTTCCAACTGTCTGACCATAAGCAATACATACATAGTTACCAGAGAGAGAAGCACCAACATTTGGATTTTCAAAGTGGTGGGAGTCTCTTTAGTGGCTTCTCAGAGTTTCCTCTGGCTAAACAAATACTTCCAATGAGTAAGTCCCAAAACAAAAACTCACGTCAGAGTATATATACATTTATCAGAGACAGAGGACATCACAACCCTTGAGAACCAACCTCATTAGAAATTAACAAAAGGTGTGGAAATCCCCTAATCAAGCTTCCCTTCATGGGCAGGTCTATCAGTGGGTAGGGAAGATCTTTAACTTTCTTATTAATATTACAACTACCACCATCTTTGTCTGATTGCAGGTGCAATCAGAGGTCCAGGTATCTCCCACTTCAAGCTGAAAATGAGAGAAGCCCACACTTAGATAAGAAGCAGCAAAGGGCTAAAATCCATACAAAGGTGAAAATGGTGGAAGCAATAGCACTGCTCGACTGATATAGGCCTAGCAGACACATGCCCTTCTGGTCTTACCCCAATGTGAATAGGAAGAGGTAGAAGAAGGGACAGTTAGTCACTAAGACAACTGGAGGAGGAATGGAAGAGTAACATGTGTTCTCAGGAAAGTTAGTCCCTAAGGCAAAAAGAGATCTGGACTTTCCCATTCTATCAAAACCTCAATGGGGATAGAGGAAGGGACAAGAGGACAGGGTGGGTAAGAGAGTGTTGTTTGTTGCCTAAAGTCCTTCTCTAGACTGCTATTTGATGGTGGGGTGACCTAACATCTTCCCCCACTCAGGTATCCAGCACATCCCTGGTTTAAAGATTCAAATGTGACCTAATCCTTTCCCTGTACCCCAAATCCAAGTCTTTGCTTACACAGAAGATGTCCAGGACCTGAGCATCCAAATGTCCTGGGAATGAATCAATAACTGGTTTGGACTTCCCCAGACGTTGGTGGAAGGATAATGGCAGATCTCAGCAAGATTGGCCCAGTGGTAGACAAATAATGCTTGAAAAGGTGTGGGCAGTATGGGTGAGCCTATCTCTTCTACCCTCACCTCTTCAGGGAGTCCTGTAGTGCTGCCCCATTATCTGATAAGTGACATGAGGGAGAGTACCTAGCTCTGGATTTGAGCTCTCAAAATAGCCTGTCCTCAATTCAGGACAATGGATAATCAGAGCTACCAATTTAGATGAAATTCACAAATTTTGTGTATTTATCTCATGTCAAAGATGTGCCAAAGACACTTCGGGTTCTAGTTTTTAGATCCTCAACTTATTCTAGGGTTTTCCATAATAGTAGTAATTAATTTCCCAAGCTTTGTTCCTAAAGGCTATGTCCACCAGTTGTGAAGGGAAGGGAATAAACATTTATCAAGTGCTTATGATGTGCCAAACACTGTAGTAAGTGCTTTTACAAATATCTTAACCCTGGGAGGTTGATGCTATTATAATTCCTATTTTCCAGTTTAGGAAACTGAGGAAGGCAGAGGTTAAGTGACTTTCCCAGGGTCACATAGCTAGTAAGTGCCTACGGCCAGAGAAGTTGGATTTGAACTCAGGTCTTCCTGACTCCAGGTCCAACATTCTATCCACTATGTCATCTGTGAGTACCTTAAATGGTTTTTCAAACTATGAGTTGTGAAACTGAGAATAGGAGAACTGGAGAGATACAAGAAAAGCAATAGACCAGATGATTGGCTGATGCCTACCTAGTCCAACTTTTAGTGACATCTACTTTTCCCCCTGTGAAAACCAAGTTCAAATTAAAACCAAACAAATAAGACTAAATTCTAATGAGAATTATTTCCACTTGGCAAAGAGATAATAGGGTGGGAGATGGGTGGGATGTGTGGCAGATCACAGAGATATTTTTTATATTCTTCCCTATGGAATGCCCTTCCCTTTCCTCTCTGCCTATTTAAAATCCTTCCCCATCTTTCAAGATTCAGTCTTCCCCTAAGCTTTCTCAGGCTCCTCTTGTCCTCAGTGATTCCTACCCTCTCTATCCTGTAGTCCAACTTACCTATATTGCTCATTTAACAGTATGCTAAATATGCCTTGAAATTTTTCTTAGAACTATGCTTTGAACTATTATTTATCTTCTGCATTTTTGTTTATTTTTTAAACCAGCTTATGAAAATATCTCAATTAGACTATATGCTTCATGATGAAAGGGATTATACCTGCTCCCTATTGATGTCTTCTATAACATCTCACAAAATATCTTGCATATAGTAGACATAATAAGTATTGCTCAATTTAAAAATCAATAGTGAATTGAGCTGAAGTCCTTAATCAGAAGCCAGATGTTTCTGTGTTGAGAAAAAAATATTTTAGGGAAAGATAATGTATATTTGCAGGGAGCGGAGAAGAGATGAAATGATGGCTAATATGTCAAAACAGAGTATAAATCTCTGAATGGGGATGTTATAAATAGGCTATTTTGAGTCACATGAAGCTTTCTAGCTACATTTTCACTAACCTGTATTCAAAGAGTTGGTTTTTTAAACCAAACCAGAAATCTTTACATTTATCTCTATTAAGTTTCATCTTACTAGAATGGGCTCAAATTTCAGTTTATCAAGGAGTTTTGGGATTTAGCCCAATGTTCTATCCAATCAAAATCTTTTTGGATCCTCTCTTTGTCATCCAGCACATTAGCTACCTCTCTTGGATTTTTGTCATCTATAAATGTGATGTTGTCTATGCCTTTATTTAAGTCACTGACAAAATATTAAGTAGCACAGTGCTCAGCACATAACCCTAGCAAGGAGTGGGGAAGCTGCAGCCTCAAGATCTTCTAAGTCCTTTTGATTGAGTCTAAGTTTGCACTGGAGACTTCTTGCCAGGTTGGCACCATCCATAAAACTTTACTATCATCTAGTCCACATCTCTCTACCTTTTCCACAACAAGTACATGTAATATATCAAACTCTTTGCTAAAAATTCATCATTCTTGGTTAGTAACTGGTATGACATGATCTTATGGAAGCCATGATGGCTTTATTATTTTACTTAGCAAGCTTTTAAATTATTTAATTTTTTTCTCTCTGACTTCTCCCCTTCCATTTGGAAATATTAAAAACAAAGTTAAAGCAAAATCTTTATGATAAGGAGGTATCATTACACAAAAATTCTCAAATAGCCCATGTCCAAAACTCTGTCTCATCTTGCATATCAATCCCTCACCTGGGCCGTCTCCAGTCATCCTGATGAATATCTGGCCGCTGGACCCAGATGGCTCAGGAGGAGAAAGTGAGGCTGGTGACCTTGCACAGCTCTTCTTCACCCAGATCAAAGTCAACTGGAAGTCATGTCATCATCTTGATGTCAGCAAAAACAATCATTCTTTATCATCATGTTTCTCAATAAAGGTTGGTCATTGATTTGGTCCCATACTGGCTCTTGGTAATCACTTCTTTCTGTTCAGCTACTTAATCTTCATTCCAGTATTTTCCCAGAAATCAGCCAAACTCCCTGGCACAATCTGAAGATTCTTTTCTCTTCCATTTTTGAAAAATTAGAACATTTTCTTTTCATCAGACCTGCAAAGACACTCCATTTTCCACAATCTTTCAAATATCGCTAATATCATATGTTCCAATTTTTTCAGTACCCTAGAAAGTAGTTTGAGTTTTGTAGAGGCACAGAGAGGTTAACTTACTTACCCATTGTCACCCAATAATATATCAGAAACTAGATTGAAATCCAAGTCTCTCTAACTCAAAGGTTAATTCTCTGAGGTTTGCTTATAGTATTTTTAATAAGGCATTTTATAATTTGGCTAAAAATTCAAGTTAGGCTTTTTGATTTATAACTTAAAGATTCTACTTTACCTTTTCCTCCTTTATGAAAATCAATTTAACATTCACTCATCTCCATTTCTGAGGCATCTCTTCCATTCTCCATGATTATTCAACAAAAAGATTGAGGATATTCTGATCTAGAGAGACTGTGGAACAGAATTTGAGAAGTATAATTAATAGTCCAAAGGTAGTAATGGGCGATAATTGATTGACAATAGAATTTCTAAGGGAATAGTTCAGGAGGACATGAGATCAACTGACGAGAAAGCTGGTCATAAGCACATTGGTTTTAACCAGAACACAACAAGGGAGTGAATTTGAAATCGAAATGGGAAGGGTATGAGTGGGACCTTGATAATACAAAATCCCAAAAGGGAGTAATTTTTCAGCCTTTTGGTAAAGGCTCTAAACAGGATCGGTCAGCAAAAAGAACCCTAAACTGGGTCAGAACCTAGAGGAAAGACTTAAAAAAAAATCTCACATCATGGGATTTAGAAATGAACAGGACCTTTGAGAAAGATCAAGCCTAACCTCTTTATTTAAACATGAGGAAACTGAGGTTCAGAAGTGACTAAGTAGTTTGCCTAAAGTTATTTAATTAGTTGGTAGCAAAGATGGCACTAGAACCTATGTCTTCTGACTCCTGACCCAATACTCTTTCTACAAGACCTAGAAGAGATTATTAATATAGAGTCAAAAGTAGGGGTAAAAGTACCTTAAAAATTATCTTCCCAAGTCCTTTCATTTTATAAATGAGGAAACTGAGGCCCAGAGAGGTTAAGTAACTTGTGAAAGGTTGCAAAGCTGAGATTTAAATGCACATCCTCTGATTCCAGGTCCAGTTATCTTTTCCAGAGGTGACATGGAACCACATGGCTCCTCTTTAAATGTATAATGTGAGAAAGAGTCAGTGACTTACCTAAACTATGCTCAGTTTGTACTCCAAATTCCCCTCTTACTATAGGAAAAATCAGTTTATTTGTATTCACCTTGTGTAATAGATTGCACTGGAAAAGGTACGGCACAGAAGATCTGAGAGGGAAACATAGCTAAAAAGTAGGAAATCAAAGAAATGGTCAAGGATGAAGAAATCTGCCTCTTTGTTTTCTTACGGGCGATGACGTCTCAGAAACCAGCAGGTCCAAGATATACCAGGTACTGGTTAGAGACTCCCTCTAGTGGTGAGGAAAAAGATTATTTGTGGGAGTATGCTGAGAATATGAAATCATTTTTAACACATAGTTTAGTGATACTGGGGATCTTAATCAGATTCAGAATCCATTGTTGGTGTGCTTAAGGAAAGTAGCTCTCCAAAATGAAGTCCCTTTTTCCAAAATAAGGAGAGGAAATAAACTGGAAGCATCAGAAGAGGCAGAGAGGTCTGTCACATAGGAATAGATTATTATACAGCATTTGGAGGCCCAGAAAGAAACCAGAGTATTCCTTAGGGAATCCCACAATTGAGTGATTGTTCAACAAAAGTCTGGGTGAAGGCTGTTGGAGCAATACATGAACTTCCTTCTTCTGCAGTATTGCCTTCAGTATAATCCCAAAGGCAGCTAGCTATTGATGAATTTGTAATTTCCAATCACAGAAAGTGGCACAATTATTCTTACAAGAAGACCTCTATTTGAGGACTGCTTCTGTCATTTCATTGGCTGTGTGAACATGGGGAGTTATTCTACCACTTTATGAGTTGGTTTTCTCAGCCATAAATGATAGCAACCTGGTGTAGTCAATAGTTGACTGAACTTGGAGGTAGGGAAATATGCATTCCAACTTGCCTCAAATTTTTAGTAGCTATATCACCTTGTGCAAATTTCTATAGGACTTTATTTCCAAATTTTTAAAATGAGAAGGTTTGGAATCAATGACCTCTAAGATCCTTTCCAGCTTTAAATCTATGTCCCTATGTTCCTATGATGGGAATAAACTATGGAAATTTTATATATGTCAAAGAAAAGGCACCAAACAAACCTCACACTACAGTCTATGCATAGAGTAGGGACAAATACAGTAGGTCCTTTTCCTAAAACTACTTAAAAGAGTTTTTTGTTTTTTTTTTTTTTGCTAGATAAGGAATTCAGAAATCAAGATGACAGAAAATGTTTAAAAAAACACCTAAGTGTATTTTAAGAGCAGTTAAAAGAGTATTAGTAACAAGGAAAATTGAATCAGGGAATGAAGAGTAGGAATGTGCAGCCTCCCTCACACACAGAGACACATAATTCAGTTGATGTAGTCACAGGATTTAGTTGTAGATGATGAGATTTTAATAAGGTAATGTGCTTTTAAGCTAAGATTTCAACTATACCAGGTGATCTCTTTATGAAGTCTGAGCCCCTTTCACTGAAGGAATTAAAGATATAACTTCTTAACAAGCAAAGAGTGTACATTAATTTACAGAGCTTGAAATAGTTAAGACCTAGACGAATTTCTGCAGTTTGGGGGAAATTCAAGAGAATACAGATTCACAGGCTGTCTGTGGAGGAGACTGCTTGGGAGCAAGGTAGGAGGGAAGATATAAAGGTTTTTCTCTCTACTTTCTGCCAATCAGTAATAGAGTCTAGTAGCAACTTATCTTTAGAAAGACAACCAGCCCTGTAGTTAGAGATTTCATCACTTTGAGAATCGGAGCCACGATTAAGAGAAAAGAAATAAATACAGATATAGAAAAGGAAGACACACAAAGGAAAAAGTTTCAAGGATTAGGACCCCTGGCAGTAGAGAAGAGAGTAAGCCAGGGGCTTAGATGGAAGTCTTCCTGACAATCAAAAGTTGGGTTATAGATAGAAAAAGATCCTGTGGATCCAACTGAGGAACTTTCCAGGGAGAAAGGACATCCAGGGCAGGAACCACACCTACATACCTGTTTCACTACTCTAAGTTCGAGCCTCCTCTTCCCATAGATAGTAAATATATTTATTTGCTATCTCATCTTAGAAAATGCTTTTGCTAAGAGCTAAGCCTGCCTAATAACTATTTCTTAATTTAATTCCTGTCTCTCTCCCTCCATTCTCACCCTGCACTAGAGAAAGTCATCATTTGACACATATATAGACATATATATGTGTATACACATGTAAAATCATGCCATGTATCCTTCTATTTATCAGTTCTTTTTCTTGAGGTTGATAGCATCTTCCTTCATAGGTCCTTTGTAGTTGTTTCAAAGATTTATAATACTAAGAATAGCTTAGTCAGTGGTTCACAGTTATTCTTTGAACAATATCACTATTATAGTATACAATGTTTACATGGTTTTGCTCATTTCACTCTTCATTATTCCATGCAAGTCTTTCCATGATTTTTTTTCTAAAATCAACCTGCTCATCATTTCTTATAGCTTAAATAACTAGTAATGGAAAGCATAACAGTGACAGTTCATGAGCTATAGTGTTAGACTATAAATCTGCAGGTTACTTCTTGTCCCTAGCAGTTGTCCTCTGAGGATCCAATTCACAAGTCTGAGAACAAGTTGAAAAAGGAGTTCAGAAGGAGTTGCTATTTGTACTTTTTTTGTTGGGGCAGGAAGAAGAAGTTAAATGGAAACATCCCAAAATTTGCAGGTAAGTCACATTGAAGGATATTGAGTGGGTTAATCTTACTGTGGTAGAGGGATATGAGGCCAAAACCAAAGGCAAATCATACTAACAGCATTATAGAGATGCTGGTCATAACAAAAAACCATTACTCCCCTATTGACAGCTTGTTCTAACTTTAGGTAAATTACCTACAATGAAATAACATTGTGTCACAAGGATCATGAATAGAATTACAATGATAGGTTGTGCCATATTATCCTTTAGATATGTCTTTTTAGAATTAATAACTCAGACAATCAAACCACAAAAAGACTATTATTGAATGTCAAGATTTCATAAGGGACTCCACACATAAGGGTGGAGGACAAAGAAGTGAAAGTCATAGTTACTGTCGTCAAATGGTTGAGAATCTAAGTGGATGATAAACAATTCAAATCAATCATTCCTTAATTCATGTTCCCACTAAGAGGAAATTAAAGATACTAGTTCCTACTATGTGCCAGGCACTGTGCTAGATATAGAAAGACAAAAATGAAAAAATACCTTGCTCCCCAAGGAACTTGTATTCTATCATAAGAGATACACACATAAAAAGACATTACCAATGAATGTTATAGAATTTCAGAGGAGGAAGGGATGACTTCAATCTTCAGAAGAAAAATAGACATTTACCCCAAATTCCCATTTTATCTTGATCTCTTGAGTTCCTTTTATTGATGTCCCTGTTTCCAATTTGGGATCTTCCTATGGCTTCAGAAGAAACTATTCCATCTCATTTGTGGAAGTTGTTTCACTACAAGATTATATGCATACACTGAAGCTGAGTGTCATTAACTTTACTATGCAGTGAGAAAATTGCTATATTACAAGCTGATGATTCTTAGCGTAAGTTCAATGTCCAGGTAAAGTTTTAATAACTATTTTGCAAAGTAAGACCATAGATAATGTAGAGTTGGAAGGGTCCACAGTGACCATGTGGTTCAACTTCCACTCAAAAAGAATCCCAAACTCAACCTTTGCTTGAAGACCCCCAAAGAAAGCAGAGCCATCCCTTGTTAAGGCAGCCCATTCCATGTGCAAATGGATCTAGTTGTTAGGAAGGTTTTTCCTAATGTCCAGTCTAAATTACCCTAACTTCAACTTCTACTCATTACTTCTGGTACATCCTTCAAAAACCAAACAAAAAAAGTCTTTCCATCCTTTTCACAAAATAAATAATGAGATACTTTACTGAATGTCTAGGTAAACTATAACTATCTGTAGCATTCCCCTAATTTACTCATTTAGTAACGATCAAAAAAGAAATATGGTTAATTTAGAATGTCAAGTTTGGCTAAAATGATAAAGCTGAGGTGACTTTTTGTAATCACTGATTCCTTCTCCAGATTTTCTCCAGTTCTTTTAATGATCCATTTTAGAATGTTCCCAGGAATTGAAGTCAAGTTCACTGGTCTATAACTTGTACTTTGTTCTTTCTTCTCTTTTTCTCTCTCTCCTTCTTTTCTTCTCTCTCTCTCTCTCTCTCTCTCTCTCTCTCTCTCTCTCTCTCTCTCTCTCTCTCCCTCTCTCTCTCTCTCTATCAAATCAGACATTTAACCTTCTCAGTCGTATAGTACTCCAAATGATATCCCTTCAAATATTCTCATTCTCCTTCCCACTACCACCACCAAGTCTTATTTTATCCAGACTAATATCACAAATTTCTTCAACTGATCAACACATAGCCTGAACATAAAGGCTTGCTCTTCTCTGAACACTTCTTGCCTTATATATGGCCTTAAACTGTGGTCAAGAACTAAAGACTATACTCTGGATCAAGACAGATCGGGGACTATCACTTCCTTATTGCTGGAAGCTGTATAGACCAAGGTGGCATTAGGTTTTTTGGGTACCATATTGCCCAGCTGTCTCATGTTGACCTTGCAGTTCTGTGAAAATCCCACAACTTTTTTTTCAAAAACCTTAGTTTTTTGTATTCCCTCATACTGTCTTTGTGAAATTGAATTTTTGAACCCAATTGTAAGGCTTTGCCTCTATCTTTATTGAATTATATTTAATAAGACCCAGCTCAATGTTCTAACCTGTCAAGATCTTTTCAGATTCTGACACTATAATCAAGTGTGTGATCTATCCCTCCAAGTTTCATGTCATCTGTAAATTTGATAGGCATATTTTTATCCGAATCATTGATTAAGAATATTCAACAGAATAGTGTTAAACACAGACCCCTAGAGAATTGCATTGGCTGACATCTAATCATTAACAAGAATCCCAAACATCTATCTAATTCTGAATCTTTCCATTGTATATTGACTATCATATGTTTCTCCATCATTTCCCCCCAAAATTGTGTGATACTTTATCAAATGATTAGGGAAGCTTTAAGTTTCTCTGTACAATTCTCCTGATCTATCCATTTAATAGCCCTATCAAAAAAAGAGAGAGAAAAGTTTAGTCTCGTATGTCAAGTTCTTCATAAAGTAATTATTGTTTCCTTTTCCAGATGGTCACTATCTCTTTAATGATAATCCCTTCTAAATTTGCCCAGGAATCAAAGTCAAGTCCACTGGTTTATCATTTACAGGTTTATTTCCTACTTTATTTTTTAAAATTGGGACATTTTACTTTCTTGTCCTTTTCCATGATCTTTTAAATATCACCAATGCTTATCACATTCAAAAGTTCCTTCACTGCCCCAGGATGTAGTTCATCTAATCCAAGTGACTAGAATTCATCAAGGTATTTTTTTTTGTTCAGTTTCCTTATTTATCTTGGATATCAACTCTCTATTAATCAGTTTTGTTCTGTTTTTTCAGATATGAGTCATTGACCATGGCAGAGAAAACAGAGGCAAAATTAAAATTGCACAACGCTGCCTTTTCAATACTATCAGTTATTATTCCATCTACCCCAAGCATTAATTCTACACCCTCTTTGACCTTCCTCTTCCTCCAAAGTAATAAATAAAAATGAATGAACTTTTCTATGATCCATAATTTTTCTCTCTGATAAATCATTGTAAACTTTAGCACTCATGCTCTATTTTTACAAAATCATAACATGTCATATTCATCTTCCATTACCTTTCTTTGCTTTAAACTTCTCTGTGTGTGTGTGTTTATGTGTATTTAAATATGCAGAGTTGGTTAGTAGATTTCTTGCACACCCACATTAGTCTCTTCAGACAGCCCCCTTTTTGTCCTCATTGGAATCTTTTCTCTCAGAGTTTCACTTTGTGGCTTACAAAGCACTTCCCTTTCAAAAAGTCTATGAAGTAATATTATCCTCATTTTTCCTCATATGAGTGAACTGAGGCACAGAGATTAAATGGCTTACCCACATTTACATACAGTAAGAATTGCAGTTTGGAGTCAAATCTACATTTTTTGCCTCCAAAGTCCAGCGTTCTTTCCATAATATCATACAACCTCTCAACATTAATCAATGTTGAATAGTAGCAAGGATCATTGCATTAAGAGTTAGAAGAGACCTTGGGAACCATCTACTCCAGCCCTCCCTTATTGTTCACATGGAGAAATGGGCCTATAAAGGTTAGTGACTTGCCCAAGGTCATCTAGGTAGGTAAAAGAGCTAGAATTCAGATCTAGGGCTTCTGTTTTCCATTCCAGTGCCCTTTCCACTATGGTACATTGGGATTCAAGAAACCCAGGTTCTTTTCATTATTCTACAACAAAGTATCTAATGAGACTAAAGAGTTTGGGCTGCCCAATCTATTCACCAACTTTCAAATTTATTGCAATTTTAGGCCATTTCTTAATGGGTAGTACCCCAATGATATTGAGTCCATCTAGTTTTTCATACTTTACATTTGTTTTGCACTATTTAATGAGTAACTTTCTTGTATTAAATTGAAGGAAATTCTTCTAAAGATGATCTACAATGATTAATTAGCAGGAGAGTCATCATGGAGACCTTCCTTCCCCAAGGCCAAATACATCCTGCCCCCTCCACTTGTCTTCCCTGCTGCTACTCAATAACTATTCTTGCATTTTCAAATTATTAAACAATTTCATTAAAGAAATTAAGCTACATTTAAATTATTGACACTTAAAATTGCTTGATGTTAATCTCAAGTAGGAGAAAGAGAAAAGGACACGCTTAGAAACCAATTATCAAAGCTAAATTCAATCTGACAATTTGCCTGTAGTTCATAAACCAGTCCCAGCTGTGCTGTCCTTGGTTTGTGATATTTGAAGTACAATCTTGAATGCTCCCCAAACCTTCACTGTATGTTTAATGGTTCTCTTTAGGTATCTTTATGGGCAGAGCCCTGGTTTTGCCTTCCAAAAAATTCCAAAATAAAAATGTTAAAACCTATATATAAATGCACATACACATACACATTAACATACAACCAGAACATACTTTTATACTTTTAAGTTTTTTCTGCATTGTTAACACTTTTCTCCTTACTTTCTTAAATCTAAGCATTTAGCAAAACAATAAATTAACCCTGATTTGCTGTGTTTGCTGATGTCTGAGGTATAAATGCTCACATTAAAATTTAAATGATCACCTCTCACAAGCCTATACAGGATGCCCCAGTACACCCCCCATCTTAGCCCTTCCTCCACAACTTCCTGCCATATGACCTTAGGCCCAAGTTTTCTCCTATGTAAAATAAGAAGGTGCTATTATTATTTCAGAAACCAGTAGAAAACCAGAACAGTGGTGCACAGGGTTAATGGAATATAAGATCTTCCTGTCCATTAATAGGCCTATGTGACCACATGTGGCCACTTTTTCCTTGGAACAAGAGCTGTGTTCCCAGGCTTAATAATACACAGGTATTTCAGTCACAGATGTCCTGCTGCTTTGAACTTGAGTTCAGTTCACAGCTGTAATACATTCTGAGTCACATAGAGCCCTGGCAGGTTCTGAGCCAATTAGGCACTAGGAATGCTGGCCTTCAAGCTTTTTAGCCAATCAGGGGCCAGGTCTTTGTTATATATTCTGGAACACTGGCATTCTACTTAGGGGCTCATTCGTAGGAAGGATGTTCTGCTTGAGGTCTTTGTGATTTGACCAGAGGGGACTCTAGCCATTGTTAAGGAGCCCCACCCCGGCTTTGAAGAACCAGATGTTGGGGCTCCCTGGTCTGGTGATGCAATTGTTCTATTACTTTGTTTAGACAGCTGGAGCCTTGTCTATTGGATTCTTTCTTGGATACTCATTTTTCTCTACTTATATATCTTTGTCTTTCTGCATTGTTCAATTAAAGTAAGATTATTAACCCCTCTGAAGCTCTCTTACCTTAGAAAAGCAGATCAAGAACCTGTGTTAGCAGCCCTCCTGTGTGCTGGTGTTATTGGTCTTATACCTTCACAGCAACTGTTAGTATTACTACTGATACAAGCTGTTAAATTCTAAAAGAAACTATTGACATAGAAAACCACAAATGACCATTATCCTTGTGATAGTTCATTCTTATTTATTGTGTTAAACATTTCCCAAGTATGTTTTAATCAGGTTCCTAGGAGTTTAGGTGGTCCTGTGGGGACAGTAGGCCCCAAATTTGATACCTTTGGACCAAGTGACCTCTAAAATTCCCTGTTGCTTTCAACATTCACCTCTAAGACCCACTCATTCCCAACAGCCTTTTCCTTCTTTCTTCAAAATGACTTGAATAATGAAATAACAGTGAAGCCACATGCTCTGAGACAATTTCTATAAAATCCAATTTAGTTAACAAACATTGGTTAAACACCTAACATGTGTCAGGCACTTTGCTAAGCTTACAATCATAGATTTGGAGTTGGAAGGGACCTGAGAGGACATCTAGTCCAAACCTCTCCCCATTTTTTCAGATGAAAAAACTGAGGCTTAAGGAGGGTAAACAACTTATATGAGGTTACTTAGGTAGATTATAATCATCAAAAGCAGAATTTACATTCATGTCCTGTAACCCTGAATTGCTTCCCTCTAAGATTATCTCTGATTTATCCAATATACTTCTTACTTGTACATAGCTGTTTGCATGTTGTCTCCCCCATTCACCTGTGAGTTCTTTGTGAGCAGGGGACAATTTTGTGTTCCTTTGTCTCCTCAGTGCCTAGTTCAGTGTCTAACACATAGTAGGTGCTCCACAGATATTTTTTACTTGATTTGCCTTGACTCTAGAGCCAGTGTAGGAAGAGGACACTGCATTTGCCATTAGCTGGTAGACAACAGGTCATATTTGTCAAGTCATCCCAATGGCTACTGGAGTGGTGGGGAAACTGAGTTTCAACCAAAGCTAACCATAACAGCAGCTAAGTGGTACAATGGATAGAACAGAGGGCATAGGATCAAGAAGACCTGAGTTCTAAATCTAACCTCAGACACTTACTAGCTGTGTAAACCAGCCAAGTCACTTAAAATCAGTTTCTCCTACTGTAAAATGGAAATAATAATAGCACCCAAAATTATTGTGAAAATTAAACATGATAATATTTGTAAAGCACCTGACACATGTGGTATATACTTAGTGAATATTTATTTCCTTTCTTTCTTCTATGATACCACTAAACTGTCTTTGTCATAACAAAAGCTACACAGTAATGATTTCTTCAATCCACTTGATCTGACCCTTTGTTGGAGAAGGCTTCTTTTCCCCAGGAGATTTCCACTGTCTTTCTTTAAGGGGCATCACTTTTAGCTGGAGGAATCAGTCACTTGTAGACATGAGTATGTGAAAAAGGTTTATGGTTGCAAGGGTAGAGGTATTTGCTGAAGAATATACATACAGGTCAGGAGAAATTAACATCTCCTTAGACACTATATCTCTGAAGTGCCTCAATTCCCTGTATCTACCTAGGGTATACTGCAAATTCCACTAATATCAAAGATGTACACTTAGAGTAATGGATGCTGTCAACTTAATTTTCTTCCTTTTTTCCACTTCTCTTAGAGTAATAAAAATAACAGCATTTATATAAAATTTTTTATGTGCCAGGCTTTACAAATATTAATTAAAATAATACATAATGCATATAATATATATCATGTATGTGATATATTATATAATATAGCATAATAAATATTGTAAGATTATATATTACATAATATTTTATTATATAATAATAAAACACTACATGTTTTACAAATATTATTTCATTTGTTCTTCACAACAAACCTGGGAGGTATGTGGTATTATTTATCCTCATTTTACAGTAAAGGAAAATGAGGTTAAGTGACTTGCCCAAAGTCACATAGCTAGTAAGTTTCTGAGGCCAGATTTGAACTTAGGTCTTTCTGACTTCATTCGCAGAGATTCACCACATTACCTATCTGCCTGTTTTAGAGCAGAATAACACATGTCCACATGACAGGCTCAGAGAGTCCACAGACCCAAGTTGTATTGAAGATGGTTTAGTCTCAAAGATGACCCTGTCCTAAAATGAGTGTTGACTCCATAAGAGGCCTGGATGCAGCAGGTACATCAATCCCTAGACCAATGAAAAGAAGTATAGAAATGGAATGAGACTGAACAGTCCAATGGACACACAAATCAACTCTTACTAATTAAAAGGATTTGAGTTCTATCTACAAAATCAAGAAATGTGGCTCAAATCACCCATCATCCTAAACAAGGGTTTATTGATGATTTGTGGCTGGGCATAGGTGACAACAAAGCAGTCCCAGCCTAACTACACAATATATTTCTCTTCAGAGGACATTGCCAGATATCTCTAAGGGGAAATAACAAGGCAGAAACTGGAGGGAATGAGAAGTGTGTTACATTGGTGTCATATTTCCAAAGGAGGTGGGATAGAAACTAAGGAAATCTCGTTGCCAGGAAATAGAAATCTAAGCAATGTTTGAAACATGCAGTATTTTAAGGGTATGTTCACAGATGTTTAACAATTAGCTCTCCAACAACGGTATTATTGTTTTCTCCATCACTTTCCTAAATCTAAAATAATAGTCAATAAAATGATTGATGAAGCCCTGATTCATAGCATTCACCAATTCCCCAGGTGGAAATGCTCACACTGAAAATTTAACAATCAATTCTCAAGTGATTTGAGGTGCCACCAGACCACCCCTAAGTAGGTACTCACCACATAGTAGGTAGACAGATACAGTTCAGGTTTGAGACCTTTCAAACCAATTCCCCAGTCAATGATATAGTTATCTCCTTCTATAGCATCAAGTGAGGAGTTTGTCATTTCATTTTCATTTTTCAGAGACAATACAAAAAAGCTACCCATAATTTGTTTTTTTGGTAATTCATCTAGGAATTTAATATGCAGCTCTCCTTTGCACTGTTATTTCTCCCAGAAAATCCACTTGCCAACTTCCAGGGAAAGGCTATTTACTATGAGAATCTAAGTGACCAATTTGACTTCTAAGAAATTAATAATTATTGTATGTTAGTGAATGAGCCAGACTCAAAGATTCATGCAAGTCTGTTGTGAAGGATCACTAATGTAAATGCAGGCTGATGGGTGGAGTTCAACTCATGGTTCTTCCAGATTAAAAGAAAAGAATGGAAAAATGAAATGGAAAGGTCTAAAGGAAAGCTGAAAAATATGTGCATGCATGAATTCAAATAAATTTTGCTAAAACTGCAGAAAGCATAGAAAATTGCCTTTTTTGTATTACATATGAGACCGACCACAAAATAAAGGCTGTTACTTGGATTTCCACTGTCAATGAGGGCAATGGATTTATATTACACATGAGGGATTCAGGGTAAATCAAAAGGAGAATTCCCTGTTCACAGATTGTTTAAACAGTGAAATGAGTTAGGGCATCTGACTGCCTCTTTCATTAAAAATGGGACTGGTATTCCTTAGATATCAGTTGAACTGAGAATAGATGAGAGATTAAATAACCCATCAAGGTCCCTTCCACATCTAAGATACGTTATGTAAGAGCTGTTTAATTCTGAAGGAACATTCTACCCTCCAGATTGCAGAGATAGGCCCCCCCTTTCTATCTTTCATTCTCCCCTCAAGTAGGAACTCTGCCTTCGGAGCTTAGAAAGTTGCAGGAACTAGAATAAACTATGCCTTCAAAATAGAAGCAATTCCAGCTATGGGTGGAGGAAGCATTTTCAGTGGTACTTCTTGGAGTGTCTTTCTTCTATTGAAAGAGTTCTACAGTGAGAAAGAAAACCATTTGACTACTCCAGTCCTCACTTCTCCAACTCAATCTGACCTCAATTTTCCATCCTACCAGGCCAATCTCTAAATCACAGCCCTTTCATGGAATGTGTGACTTAGCACTAATAGCACAATGGAGGCCAGGGAAGCGCATTTCCTCCCTCATATTTAGGGCACATAAATAAGGCCATCTGAGGCATCTCGTCCGGTTTATTCTTCCTAAGTTTGGCAGAGGGAGGAGGGGAGAATTGGGCCGTGTGATTTGGTAATGAATTTGGACATAATCAGTCGCAGCTTCTTTCTCAGGACTGGTTGTAATTAAGAGATTTTTGAAGTTTGTGATGGAGAGAAGGAAGGGGAGAGGGGAATATTCAAGGATACATTACAGAGTATGGGCACATTAATGGATACATTAATTGGACTCATCTGGGCAGGTTAAAAGAAATCTGTCTTCAGGTACTTCCTGTTCCCTACACACACACACACACACACACACACACACACACACACACACACACACACACACACACCTCCTTGGTTAGTAAATGGAATGCATTGCCAAACATGTAGCAGTCTTCTGATTGAAACAGCTCAAAGTTAGAACATTTTAAACTGTTCATTAGCATAGGTAGTCTTACCAGATGGTTTAATGAGTTTTTATAGTCAAAAAAATATAATCACATCTTGGCCAACTTTCTGGTAAATAGTTCTCCACTTTTAACCATTCTGGATTCTCTGGTTTGGTATAACTTGTCAAAGCTATACTTCAATAGCACAGCCTTTGAGCCCTCAGGCTCCCCTTCCCACTATGAAAAGGGATCACAGTAGGACTTTAGTTGAGGGTTCCATGGTTATCAATGTTAAAATACTTAATAAGCTCTTGAACTATTTTGTGTTCTGGTCCCCCTTTGCTAATGTGGTGGAACCTGTGAACCCCTTCTCAAAATAATATTTTTAAATTCTTAAAATAAAACATATGGGACTACAAAAGAAACCAATCATATTTCTATTATATTGAAATGTAGTTATCAAAATTAAGGAGAGAATGAATGTTACAATGAAGGACTGGACATGAATTTTGATTATGTCAATCACTTCTAAGTTACCCCCAGCCTTGGACAATCTATTCAAAGAATTTATCCCCCACCCAAGACTAAGCAGAACACAATGGCTTCCCCACCAGCTGTTCCTTTAAAGACATGTTCCATAGTTTGCCAGAAACATCTGTGCAGAAAATGTCTAGATGTACTTTTTAAAAAGCCCATAAGTCACTATGAGAACCAACCTATGATGAAACTCAGTCATATAAAAAAATCTCTTGATTTAGAGTTCTTTTAACAAGAAAGTTAATCCAATCTCATGAAGGACAATAATGTCCTTCAAGAGATTGAACTTTTAAAATCAAGACTTTAGAAGAAGGGAGGAACCCTGGATCTCTTCAAACCAGGGGTTATTAATAATCACTTCTCTCATCACCATATCCAATCTATTGTGAGGTTCAAATGATATAAAATTTGTAAAGCACTTGGCACCATTCCTAGCCCATAGTAGATACCTAATAAATGTTTATTTCCTTCCTTAACCACTTTTTTTTGGTCAATAACAATGATGTCTGGATTTTTTTTCAACTGTTCAATATCCTCTCCTTTTTTTTCAGGTATCTTGAGCTGTATTCCTTCAACTCCCTCAAAGCTTATTACCTACAGCACAAACTTCTTCAGGTTGTTCTCTTTGTACTTGATTGAATTCATCTACTGATTACCACTTTATTTTCACAAGTTTCATTTCTCTTGCCTTACACAGCAAGCAAATCAGGAGTCGCAGTAGCTCTCCATTACTGACAGGTCAGAGTTCATTATCATAATTTTCATAGATCTTCTGATCTCTTATTTGTGTTAAACTCCTATTTTCATCTTTAAATGTTATCACAATGATCTAGCTTAATTGACTTTCTAGCCATAAAAATGAAAAATGCTTTAAAAACTAACTTTTATTAATGTCTATTCATCTTTTTTCTAACCTCTATAGCTGAGAGGAGCTCCACTCGCAGACTCCAAGGGATCTGCTATTTGGAACTGAGCCCATCAAAGTATTCTGCCTACAGAGTCCCCATTGGCCAAAGATATCAGTAGGCATTCCACCCATGAAAACAGCTTCAAGATCAGGCCCAGAGTTTGTGACATGAGGAAATATTTCACTGCTTTGGGCTAGAGATTCTCACAATTGTTGGTTTAAAGATGTGTTCCACAGTTTGCTAGAAACATTTGTGCAGAAAATGTCTAGATGTGCTTTTTAAAAAGCCCACAAGCAACTGTGGGAATCAATTTATGATGAAACTCAGTCATATAAAACAATCTTGATTTAGAATTCTTTTAAGAATTTAAAACTCAGAAAACTTTAGAGCCATCCTTCCTCCCTCTGGCTTAGTTTTTGGCTTAGTTTTTGGGTTGTTTTTTTTTTTTTAATTGACACCTCTAATATATGGTAAATTTAATCTGCCACCTGTATTTCCACTCTTGAATTTGGGTACATAGTAGGGCTAAGAGCTTGCTAAAACTATACAGTTTTCTTTAAGTGAAATTTATATGATTTTTAAAGACCAATTTCATCAATCTCTGATTCAAAGAATGTTATACTCAAGTAGGATAGATATGGGCATAGATGCATGTTTGTACAAACATATGGAGAGAGTATATGTGCATAAGGAGTTGTATCATTGGATAAGTTCAATCAAGACTTTAAATGACTTAAAGTCTAATTTGAGGTGAAGGATATCCTTAAATCTGGCAAATGCCCAGAACAGCAGGGAATTTAAAAAAAAACAACAACCTATAAGCCACAGTCCCTTTTCACAAAGAGCTTGTATCAGTCAGAAGATGTGCTAGCACTAACCAGCAGGAGTTTGGGGAGAAGCCAAGCCAGCTGCTTCTTTCCTTTGCTGGGCTTTTAACTCCCTGGCTGACAGTCTCAGCTCTTTTATTTTATTTTTACGGACAATCAACCTGTAAGAGAAGCTTTGTGGAAGTTTGCTGCCTCTCATGGCCTCACAGAGATTCAGAGAAAGACTTTTAATACTAAACTTCTAATTGTCACTCCTTTGTCCCCAACCTAATCTGCCTCCTGGAAACTGTATGTCAGAGAGAGCAAACTTAGAAAGGGAAGTTCCATTTTCTATTAGTAAAAACAAAAGCTTTTTTTTTTTTTAATTTGAAATCAGGTGGTGATCTTTAAGAAAATTAGGTTTTGCTATTGTAAAGCTTCACCCCATTCCCTCATTATTGTGTACATGAAAGATTTGGAGTTAGGAAAAAACCTTGGAGATATTTAAGTAAATCCTCTTCTTTTACAGAATTAGAAATTTGGAGGTCAGAGAAGTGAAGTGAATAACTTAAGTTCACAAAGACAATGGAGCAGAGATGACATTTGAACCCATAAACTGAGAGTCCCTAGGTAGGAGACTCTTACTTCACCAGGAAATAAAACTGAGCTCAAAAGATTTTGTTCGTCCTAGTGTAAGGCCTGGCAAACAAACCCTCAAGCTGCAATGGACACAAGCAAGTCTGGGGCTGGTAACAAATCAGAATAAGAGGCACTAGTTCTACTTTGCCCTCCAGTCTTCCTATGTAAGGCCCCAGAGGGGTGATTTCCATGGAGTGGTGAGGGTATGATTAAGCAGAAAGGAACTTTCTCACTCTAACAGAAAAGAAAAGTGAATTAAAATGGTGTCAGCAGAACCCAAAGGAAAATAGTTGAAATTTTACATTTAAAAAATACACAGAAGACAGCAAAAGTTCAGATAAGTAGGGCAGTGTTGATACTGCTGTATAAATTATACATTATATATACTTATATGTTAAATACATATTATATGTATGTATATGTGTATGTCTGTAACAAATTGTACAGAACAGAAATTCTTATTTTTAAACTTTTTTCTGTTCTTTCTTTGCATATAAAAATGTTCATATTTTATGATTTTATCAATTCTCTTTCTCTGTCTCTTTGTATCTCTGTCTCTGTCTGTCTCTGTCTCTGCCTCTGTCTCTCTCTCTGTCCTGTGTGTGTGTGTGTGTGTATTCCCTCTCATGGGAAAAAGTACCCCTCTGTGCATGAAAAACTTTCCTTGCCATTCATTTTGCTATGTTATTCAATTGACAGCTCTCATACCCCTTTGGTATACTTCTGAAGTCAAAAGAAAGCAGGTAAGACCCCTTAGCATAATGAAAGGACTCTATGTGATAAATTTATGGGAAAACATGAACAAGGGTCACAGAGAAGAGGCAGGCATGGATCAACTGTAATCTTTATTGTATGGAATATCCATATTAATGAGATTATAGAGTAATTTGAATATTTGAGAATCTATCTTAGCTAAATGTCTTTTGTTTTTAACTAGTATATCCTCTGATTGGCCTGGTAAAAGACATTGGTGGATACTTAGATGTTATGGCTTTTAAGTTGGTGTTGACCCTAAGTATAGTTTTTCCCTGGAAAAACTTTCGAGGGCCCTAAAATTGAAGGAGACATGGACTTTATTTATTAGCACAAAGGTGGACTGTAACTCTTGTCTTGGAGAGGCTCATTAACAGAAGATTGGCCACTAGATGATGACTGAGGAGCTGGGCACAAAAACTCATGAAAGTCATATAGTAAGAGGTTTTGAGGGGTTGCCATTTGTATCTGTAGAGAGAGTATCCAAATTAATGAAATCATGGATCCTTTGGAACACTGAAGTAGCTATAGGATCATAGATACAGAGCTGAACGGGACTTTAGAACTGATCTATTCTCATCCCCACATTTTATAGATGAGGAAAGTGAGAGCTACAGAGAGTTACTTAACTTAGTTAACAAGTGAGTTACTCAAGGTAATACTCTAATTATATCAATATAATACTTAGACTCAAATAAATTCGCTGTCCTTTCTTTTCTACTGACTTCCTCCTGAGGGTCCTTCTGTCCACTATATTCTGGTTCAAGGTTTTCCCTCATGTCTCTTAAAAAATCTCATATTCGTTGGTCTAGGACTCATTAAATGCTGCTTTCGTCTAACATCCAATGATAAAGTTGAAAATGACTAGTGGCATACTGATTTTCCCTCCAATTAAACTATTATTTCAAACTGACCTATCTGTTTGAACCTTATGTGTTAATTTTAGGATTCTATAACTTACAGGCACTTATGAATTTCCAAGAGAAGCTTAAACTCAAGAAAGACAACTGGGTCATTTAGTCTAGCTCTGGAATTCCTTCTACAGGAGCCCAGACTAGTGATCATCCACTAGCTAATGGAAAATTTCCAGTGATTTCCCCCTCCTAGAGCAATCAATGACATTTTCAGCCACCTTTTATTGTTAGTTTGATATCTATTTATAAAACTTAAAATTGCTTTTCTTCAACTTTCACCCATTTCACCTGCTTCTACCTCATTTAGCCAAATAGAACAAGCCTAGCTTTTATTTCACGTTTTTCAAACATATGAAAACAGCTGTTATATGATCCATCTTCACGCTAAACATCTTTTATTCCTTCCTGTCCTTATCTGCCATGTGGTTATTCCCCTCATCCCAATCAATTTTCTTTGGTCATAATCCTAGTGCTTTGTCAATGATCTACTTAAAATAGGGCACTCCAATAAAATTCTTGTCAGGAACATGAAGACCCACCTTCCAAGAGATTCCAGTGATTTTCTTGGACACATTGTCATCAGGATTTTGTCTTGAAGTCTTGAGATCTCTGAAATCTTTATGGAATTTACACTTCCATACTTCAAATACCTATGTTGCAAATCACAATACCTCTGCCATTTGGTAGACCACCATTGAAAGAATTCATCACCCAGCCACCAATCTGGTGATGAGCCTGTCTACTCATATCTAAGTTGGTCTAAGAGAACTAGCATAGTCTGTCATTGGTTGTATTCTCGAAACCATTCCAACTTCATGGAACCTGCTAGATTGTTGTCCCCAGCATAGTGTCTGGGAATACATGATTACCTCTAGAGTAAGCTGGGGCCTAAGAGTGAGGTCTTAGGGGGAAATTTATAAATAACTTGGGAAATGGGGAAGAGAAGCAACTGCTAGCTCAAGATTACCAAATTGAGACAAGATCCACAAATAATTTGGATGATCTGAGACATTTTAATAGAAACATCTGGAAGGACCATCTCCAACTTGAGAGAATGCTAGAGCAGAGGTGGCCAACTTGCAGTCCCTAGGTCATATACCATCTGCACAACTACAGAGTATGGCCAGAATAAGATAAAAATGTAATTGGAAAATGTTTAACAAAATAAATAAAAATACAATTCAAAAAAACAATTCAATACAATAGATAATATTAATTTATGGTTTTCTAAGTCAAAACATGGCCTGCAGGGACCTATTTCTATTTGAGTTTGACACAACTGCCCTAGAGAGTAGATGCCCTAGGTTCATGGACCCCCAATAAGAAAACAACAGCAAAGCATTCCCATCATAAGCCTGGGGTTCATTTTATCACAAATCATGCAAAATCAGTGGGAAGAATGGTCATAGAAAGGTAACATGTATAAAGAGATACACATTCAATGAACATATATGACAAGGTTCATGCGTAGTGAGGCACACATGTTGGGGACACATTGCTTAGGGCACATGCTCAGGAACACATATAGTTAGGGCACACATGTGGAGGAACAGCTTATGCCTCAGAGCCACCAATGTCTCCTAATATTGTCAAAATCCCTGTTCTCTGGTCTTGCAGTCTCTTCTGGGCACTGCTTACTTGGTTGCTGCTCAGTTGGATAAAGTCTTTAGAGCTGGTATTCCAGATGCTGTGCAAATGGACCCTTCTGCTAGATGTTACTCATTGCATGCTTTGGCCAACTCTTCCATTAGATACAAACTGCTTGACTAGATGCATATATAACCTGAACCTCAAAACTCATTGGCATGGGACTCTCATTATTGGTAGAAATTGTTTATGTTCAGTGCCTGGCTGAGAGGCAGGACTTGCAGAAGGAGGTGCTTGGGAGAAGAGAGATCTTATTTTCTTCCTTCCATCTTTAAAGAAAAAAATAATGCAGCTCCAGATTCTCTTTAGCTCTCTGAAAGGAAAGACTCTGGAAGAGAAAAGAAAAGAAAAGAAAAGAAAAGAAAAGAAAAGAAAAGAAAAGAAAAGAAAAGAAAAGAAAAGAAAAGAAAAGAAAAGAAAAGAAAAGAAAAGAAAAGAAAAGAAAGAAAGAAAGGAAGAGAAGAGAACAGAAGAGAAGAGAAGAGAAAAGAAAAGAAAGGAAGAGAAGAGAACAGAAGAGAAGAGAAGAGAAGAGAAGAAAAAAGAAAAGAATAAAGAGAAGAAAGAAGAAAAAAGAAAAGAGGAGAGGGGAGAGGAGAGGGAAAGGAAAGGAAAGGAAAGAAGGAAAGGAAAGGAAAGGAAAGAAGGAAAGGAAAGGAAAGGAAAGGAAAGGAAAGGAAAGGAAAGGAAAGGAAAGGAAAGGAAAGGAAAGGAAAGGAAAGGAAAGGAAAGGAAAGGAAAGGAAAGGAAAGGAAAGGAAAGGAAAAGGAAAGGAAAGGAAAGGAAAGGAAAGGAAGGGAAGGGAAGGGAAGGGAAGGAAAGGAAGATAAAAGAAAAGAAAAGAAAAACATATAAAGGGGGTTGACACCTTCATAATTTCTCTGACCCCAGGTTAATACATTAGAGACTGCTGGGAATTTCCCAGAGTGAGTGAGATTTGAAACTTTCTCTCTTGATTAAATCAAGTCATCTCACTTCTAGACAGAGAATTCATTCACTCCGTGTATTGTCTGGTATATATTCGCATCCATATGCTTTCTCTGATTTCTATTTACTATAGGTTTAAATTGATTGGTATAAAATAAGTAATATGAATAATAGCTAAAATGTACATAGCATTTACTATGTGTGAAGCATTGTGATAAACACTTTGTAATTATTATATCATTTTATCCATTCCAACAACCCTGGGAAGTAGGTGCTTTTATATACTATTTTCTGTCTATGTTGATTGTAGAATTGATATTTGGTAGGAGTCTTAGATTTATACCTTGGGGCACCCCTTCTTAATTAAAGTATAGCATTCACTAGCTCTTAAATCTAGCCCATGGGCACATTTTGTTACTCAAAGAATAATGTGGAAAATACTTTTAAAAGTCAACAGATCGAGTGCTTTTGGGTCTAGGTATTGCAATATTTATTGAGACAATAGATCTACCACCATCCTCACTCTTACTCAGACCCACCAGATTTGTTCCTGGGCTCCTCAGGCTGATTAGAATATCATCGGTAATAGATATAAATTGATTAGAAAAGCCTTGGTGTTAGTCTCATTGCAATTATCTATAGAATCTTATGTGTGAGAAAAGAGTGAAACATTACCAAAGCAGCCTTGGGGGTCCAAAAGGGATTAGGGAAATTGATCAGAAGAAACATCCCCTGATATTTTTATTCTGAAGATGGTGGCCCCCAAAAATGTCCAGAGTCATTTTGCATATGAATGAGATCTCCTTTCCTAGGTCTGTTCTGCTTGGGGAAGAAAGAAAAGGACGAGTTGAGCTGCAGGTCATTCGGATATTTTTTGCCTTTCTACACCAAATGGGACATTCATCCTTACCACTCTGTCAGATGCCTGAAATTCTCATGTCTTTACAAAATATTTTTCTATTTAGTTGAATCAGGCGGCACAACTACAATATGTCTTCTCTCTGTGACTGCCTTTCACAGTCTTTGCTTTCACGAGACTTAGATGAGGTTTGGGTGATTCATAGTGCTGAAACTTCTCCAGAGCACTTTTTCAATTGGAAAATTCTCCCAAAGTGAATGCATCATCAGCCTGATTGTCCATGCATAAAAGAACTACGAGCCAAACAATGAGCACCATTTTTTAAAACCTACGCTTAAGCCAAGAAAAACAGTTCTATCACAAAATATTAAAAGACCTTATTTTTCAGTTTCCAGGAATCTTTCATGAAGAACACACTGGCTTTGTCTCAGAGTGCCTTATTCTAAGGTCCCTAAACCACGAGGGAAAGCAATAGTTTATATGCAATTTAAAGCAGTTTACAGTTTTACCATGATCCATATCAACATAAATTAGCTGCCTGCTATGCTTACCTTTGGTAACAAGAAGATTTCTTCTTACCCACTCTCCCTCGGTATGGAAGAGAAGACCTAAGTTCAGTGCCTTCTGGTTGTTTGACCTTGGGCTACTTACTTAACAGGTCAGAGCTACAGACAGCTTTCTAAGGACTACGTGGTACTGTCCTGTCTTAGGAGAAGAACTTTACTAACGCACTGAAATCAGGTTCAATCTCTCCGCCTAACGGCATTCTATTTTTGTTTTCTTGCAGTAAAATTAAAAACAAGCTTTTTTTTTAAGCAATTCTATAGGATTTTGTGGCCTGGCTTGAAACCAGCTCACAACCAGAAAGGTCCATTAAGTACTTGGTAATCAGAAGATGTGCTCACAGTTACTTTAGAAGGCCAGAAGTGCTATGCAGTGGCAAGCACATAGACTGCTCCTGTCTTGATTCTCCCCACATCCTCCTATCTGGTCCCTCCTCCAGCACACACCTTCTTGCCTGACCTTGTGGGAGTCACTCTTCGATTTTGTTGCTTACGTAGTCTCTCCCTACTTCACAAAGATATTAAATGGAAGGGTAGGATGAGGTAAAAAATTCAAACATGTATTTGAAAAAAAAATAGAAAATTCTATGTAACATATGCACCAAGCAAAAGCCAGAAGATACTTCCTGGCATCTTTCTGTCAAACTTTTAAGTTCATTGTCCAATTTGTTTTTATTCCTAGGACATCAGCCCTAGTAAACAGTGTAGAACCTTTTCTCATAAAATGTAGTAAATAATTGTATAATAATTGTGAGTAATACTTAATGAGCCCCTATTTTTAACCTATTCTCTGGGGATAAATTAAGCACCTTTGGAAGCCCTAATTAACTCATAAAATATGCTATTTAGTAAAGTAGGATCTCCGTCCCACCCCCTCACCACAGAGGTTGGGGAGCAAGTCTGGGGAAAGCCTTTGTGTTCACTCAGCAGAGAGATACATTATATAGGGAAGCATTTCCCTCTCCTGAAAATGCGTCGGGAGTCCCCCTACACCCTTGGGAGCAGAAATGGAGCAAGGACACCATCGCTAGTGATTCCATAAAAACATTGCCCAACTCTCTGTGCTAGGTGCATAAGATCACAGCATTTAGAGCTGGGAGGGAGCATGGATCTCATGTAGTTACAACCCCAGAATTTAACACATTATTCAGAAGCAAACGCTTAGAAGGTCAGAAGCCTAAGTCTTCTCATTCCAAATCTAAAGCTCTTCCCACCACATCATCCCAGTTGAGCCAAAGGGCCAGAGAAATGAGAGCTATCACTGTTTCAGAATCATAGAAATCAGGCAAGTTTCTCTTCCTTCCTCACCAGACAGAAGCTACTACCGTCTTCCCTTAAGTAAGGGAAGACTGAGTTTCAGGAATTTGTTCTTTACATGTACTGATTGGCACTCTACTGTTCCTTAATTATTCATGTGCCCTAGAAATACATACAACTTACCTATAGTGTTGTCCAATGAACAGAACTCTGACTCGATTCAGTTGCACCTGGGTTCACATCTTACCTCTGAAATACCTGTATGACTCTGGGCTAGTCACTTAACATCCTTAAGCCTCAGTTTCTTTATTTGTAAAATGAATGGATTTGATTAGATGATTTTCAAGGTTCCTTCCAGTTCTAGAGCTATTATATTTCTGAGCACTGGTAGCCTCTGACTCAGTCCTTTGTAAATCACTTCTTTCTCACGAGAGTTTCAAAGAATAGTCCTCCATATCATTTAATCATTCTTCCCACATTTTCTTTTGCCAAATTGTCCTGGGTTGTGGCAAGAAGCCTGGAAAGTTTTATCATTCCCCAACTCACAGAGTGAAATATTGAGACCCAGAGAGCTGAAGAGGTTCACCAAGGTGACAAGTGTAAGTCAACAATGGAGATGGAATTAAGCCTAGAAGCATACGTATCACAATATTATCAGTCCTTAGGGTAGAGGGATTTGTTGGAACTCTAGTTCCAGTGGGTTCTAGTCTAAAGTACTTCTAAGAGAATTAGTTTGCTAATATGTTGATGCTTGTCAGGAGGAGGTCTATTGGCTTGAGTCATCGTGTAGCAGTCCAGGATTTATGGGAGGCAGGGAGGGTTGACTTTTGTTCAAGGCCTTCGACTAAAAAGGATATAGAACAACACAAAAGGATTCACAAAGAGAAAAGAGGGCACAAATTAACTTTAAAAGACTAGAGTCCTATATTTGGGTGCCCTCACATTCCTATCTCTAACCACTGGACACAGACAAATGGTTTACTCAAAAAAATTCCGGATAGAGCAAGTTTCTCTATAGTGATTAGTTATTCAGTGACTGAGTACAATATTAGCCTAGGGGCCACTAGGTGGTGCAGTGGATAGGGCACCAGTGCAGGAGTCAGAAGTACCTGAGTTCAAATTTCACCTCAGACACTTGACACCCACTAACTGTGTGACCTTGGGCAAGTCACTTAACCCCAATTGCCTCATCCTGGGTCATCTCCAGTCAACCTGATGAATATCTGGTCACTGGATTCAGATGGTTCTGGAGAAGAAGTGAGGCTGGTGACCTGCACAGACCTTCCTCACTTAAAGTAAAGTGTAAGTCATGTTATTATTTCCCTGATGGCATGGTCTTCTTCTGCAGCAAAGGATGAACACACACAACATTAGCCTATCTATGTAAAATTTCCCCATACCAGCACCCCCAGTGAAGTTGTTTTAAAACCTGATCTCACTTATTTAATTTATGTAGATTTGTATTCTATCTCTTGATACAATTCTGTGTCTTCTGATTTACAAATTTGACAAGATTTGTCTCCTAGAAGAATCAAAACATTCTTGGACATTGAAACATATTTATCCGAATGATTTTTCTATTCCCTGGAAAATTGTGTTTGCATGAGTCTTTGGGAGATAGGTTCATTTTAAAGAATTTTTTCCCCATAATCCTCCATTACACTATAGACATAGCCTTAGAGAATAGTGTGTGGTCCTACCTGTGAGAATCAGACCCGTTATAACATACATTGGATAGTTCCTTTATCCATAAAGAAAAAAAAGTCAGCTGACTATTGTTTCTCAAAGACTAAGAAAAAGCATTTCCTAATTGGCTCATGTCTAGGACTGAGATTAAAAATCTACAATACCAAAATTGGCACCAGGGTCATTGACACAATGCACCTTTACATTCTCCTCCTTATGAAAGTCAATGTGAACATATCACCTACCCATGAAAGCTAACATGCCATCATGATGATGAACTATTATCACCTACCCTATAGAAGTTAGATAGTATCACCGCTGCTGTGCTATTCCCTAGCCCCAAATTTGACTCTCAATCCGTATGCTAAAAAAGAAGAGGTAGAAATCTAGAGAGGAACTTTTGAAAGTTTCATGTAGGAAGAGGATCATAAAATCTTAGCTGGAAGAAACCTAAAGGTCATATGATCAAACACTAATCTAGTGTATGAATTCTGTTGTCAACATCTCAACAAATGTTTGTCCAACGTTTTCCTCAGAATTTCCAAAAGATAAAGCATCAAGGTATCCCCTTCTATTTTTTTTTTTTTTTTGTAGCTCAAAATTTAAGGAAACTCTTTCTTGGAATGAATCAATCTCTGATGTCCAATAACTTACAATTACAGATTCTCACAGTCCAACCCATACCTGAAGGAGGATGCACCTCTTCATCATTGCTGACAAGTCATCAGCCAACCTCCACTGGAGGACCTCTAGAGATGAGCACCTCACAGCTCACTTAGAAAGTCCATGCCAATTTGGGGCAGCTCTAATTGTTAAGAAAAGGTAGTCAGGTGGTGCAATTGATAGGGTGCTGGATATGGAGTCAGGAAGACTCATCTTCCTGAGTTCAAATCTAGCCTCAGACATTTGCTAACTGTGTGAGACACTTCACCATTTGCCTCAGTTTCCTCATCTGTAAATGAACTGGAGAAGAAAATGGCAAACCATTCCAGTATCTTTGACAAGAAAACCCCAAATGGGGTCATGAAGAGTCAGACATGACTGAAAATGGCTGAACAACAAATGTTAGGACATTTTTCCTCATATCAAGATAAAAATTATTTCTCTATAAATTCCACCCACTGCTTTTAGTTTCTGCCTCTCAGGCCAAGCAAAACAGGTCTAATCCCTCTTCTAAAAGACAACTCTTCAAACATTTGAAGATAATTTCCTCCCACAAGCTATCTCTCCTCCAGTCTAAACATCCCAGTACCTTCAGTTTATCCTCATATGACCTGATTTTCAGTCCACTGACCATCCTGAGTTCTCCCCTCTGTATATGATACTGCTTCTTTGAGGCATCTGGGTGGCACAGTGGATACAGCTCTGGACCTGGAATTAGGAAGACCTGAATTCAAATGTAGCCTCTGAGACTTACTAGCTGTGCATTATTGAAGTTCTGTTTGCCCCAGTTTTCTCAAATGTAAGATGGAGGTCATAATAACATCTATCTCCCAGGGTTGTTATTTCAATGAGATGATATTTATAAAGTTCTTAGCATAATTCCTGGTATGTAATAGGAATTTAATAAATGCTTGTTTCCATCCCTTGCATATCATTGGGACTTCTAAAATGTCACTAGATCTATACACAGTACTCCAGATGAACTCTGACCTGCGCAGACTAGAGTGGAGGGATGATCCCTCTCCCACTGGACACCATCCTTCTGTTAATGCAACTTGAGGTCTCATTAGTTCTTCCAACTGATCCTTCTCTCTCATGGCTCATATTAAGACATTTTAGCCCCTTCCTCCACCTCTCACCCTCCAACCCAGTACAAAACAAACTCCCCAAAAAATAAAAAATAAAATTTGCTCTACTGTGAACTGCTAGCTAATTCTAAACTTGTAAGTAGTATAGAAACTCCTGAGGATTTTACTTCTCTCACAGAATATTGTTACATAGGAATAGTAAACTTGGTGAACTGCAACTAACCAAGTTTAATTGCTGCGTTTCTTTGCAAGATAAAGGAATAAATGACAAGCACTTTTTTTCCCAGACAGAGCACCTCTTACAAGCTTCCCGGAGAAAGGTTGCCCTCACTCTGACTTGATTATCCAGTTTAGTGGATTATAAGCAGTTTCATTGTTCTAATTAAACTTCTACGGCTCATAAGGCATACACCTTATATTGAGAATGACAGACTATAAAGAGTAATTGTGGTTTTATTTAAACAATGCCATATTAGAGCAAAGCATTAGCAAAACCCCAACCCACACTGAAGCAGCCTTAGCAGTCTGAAACTCCTTTTACTATGTTCATATAATCAAGGAATCTTTTTCTTTAATATCACATCAAAATAGTCCTGTTATCCCAGTTGAATCTGCAGAGAAGACAATTTATGGGGTTTTTATTAATAATGATAATAATAAATTACATAAATTTTAAGATTTGCAGAGCCCTTTCCTCACAAAAAAAAAAAAAAAAGCTGTGAAGTATTCTAAGTGCTGTTATCCCCATTTTCCAGATAAGGGAACTAAGACCCAGACTTGCCCAAAGTCACTGTGTAAGAATAATGAGTCATCAAAAGAGATGAGAAAAGTCATAATAGTTGACATCTACATAGTGCTTTGAAGCTTGCAAAATGTTTTACATACATTATCTCATTTGATCCTATAGTAAGTGGCCATTGTGAGATTCGAACCCAGGTCTCTACAGACTCTGCTCTGATTTGTTATTAGAGAACAAAGGAGTGAAGCTTCTATAAAGTACAAAGGGCAGGAGGCAATGTGGTGTAGAAAGAAAGACGACCAGATCTGGAGTTTGGAGAGCTGATTTTAAGTCCCAGTTCTGACATTTACATGCTATGGGACTCTGGAATAGATAAAGCTGTTAACCTCTTGGATCTTTGGCTAACTGTTCTGGGAAATGAGGATTGCTGCACTTCCCTCCCAGGATGGTGAATGACAAATTTTGTAAATCTTTAAGGTTTTTATTATGTAAACATAAGCTATGCATGCTCTATTACATGCCATATCAATGGGAACTGCTAGTGTTAATAAGTGAAAAGGCTGTCATTTACTAAGATAGGAGCCGTCTTATCTCAGAATCCCAGAATTTCAGACTTGGAAGGCATCTTAATTACCAACCGCTCCAACTCATACCTAACCATGAATTCCATCTTCAATACATGTGGCGAGCATTTCATTACCTCATTTAATACAAAGTTATGTGCAGATAGGCGCTGTATAAATGCTTTCAGTGATAATGATAAATTTACTATTTAAAGGGTGATATTGAGAGTCATTTATTAGTTTGCCTATTACTAAAACCATAAGTAACAGCAACTGAAATCAGCTTTTTATTTAGTTCTCTTTTCCCTCAATTAAATGGCACTAAGGAAAACCTGCTTTTCATGTCTCGGAAGAACTTATAGTTTCCTCAGTTATATAATGAAAGGGTTAAACTATATCATCTCTAAGCTTTTTTCAGTTATAAATACCTGATCACATTGCTTTGTAGTTAACAGGTACTTAGGGCCTAAAAGGTCTAACGTTTACATAATGAAGTAGATGTATTTCTCAACAAGTCACATTTTCCCATCCAAAGAAAATCCAAACCAAAAAGAAATCTGTAAATTCATAATCCATAAAATAACCATCTACTATTCTTTGAATATTTACTCCATCCCGTTAGTATATTTGGGACTATAGGTGATAGAAAACAAGTATAATATTTCCTGTCCACAGAGGAGCTTATAGTCTTGTAGGACATTGTTACATAATGAATAGTAAACTTAAATACATGAAACAGATAAGTATAATTTCAATTTTCTATTTGATGGATTACTTGATTCACCAATGTGACTGTCCTCTCCACTGAGTCACAGAGAACACTCTTGAAGGTCTTTTATCTTAGATAACTGTTCTACGTGTCCCATGGATCTTCCATACAAGTTCCACCAGATGCAATCAATGCCATCCTTTTATTCTTTTAATATCTCACAGAAACTTTTGTTTAATTCAGTTTGAACCAACAAAAGATCTCTTGCCTCTCATTCTAGCTAAATTCAATTCATTTCAACTAACATTTGCCAAGTTCTTGCTAAGTGTAAGGTTATATTTCACAAAGACAAAAACAAAACAGTCCTTGACTTCAAGGATCTAACATTCTCACTGAGGGTCCAGAGGATGAGCAGGGATGAAGAGTGAGCATAATGTGTACGCAGATAAAGAGGTGGTTTGAGCAGGAAGATGAAATAACAATTGAAAAGATCAAAGAAACATTCATAGAGGAGATAACCTTGAACTTCGTCTTAAAGGAGGATAAAGATTCTATGGAGATGAAGATAGAATGCATCCAAGATACAGGGGACTGATTGTGTAAACACGCTAAGGCAGGAGATGGAAGACTGAGTTAAAGGAACAGTCATGTATGGATACAACATGGTATATATGAACGAGGATAATATCAAATAAGCTCAGAAAGGCAGGTTGCACCTATGTCGTGGAGCATCTTAAATGCCAAGTTAAAGAGTTTGTTTTTATCTTAAAAACAGGTCACTACTAAAGGTTTTTGAGCAAAGAAGTGATATGGTCAGATTGTACCAGAGGAAGACTATTTTGGCAGCTCTGTGGAATCAGGGTTGTAGAAGGAAGACCCTTGTAGAAATTAGAACCAGGAGCTATTACAATCGCCCAGGCATGTGGCGATCAGAGTCTGAACTAGGGTAGTGGCCTTCTAAGTAGAGAGAAGGGAATGGATGGAAGACATGTTGAAGTAGAATCAATTGGATTGTATTATAATAGAAAATAAAATATAATAATATAATATTTTGTATATCACAAATTATTGCTAATCTGAAAATATATTTTTCATGACTTCACATCTATAATAGATATATTGCTTGCCTTCTTAATGGATGGGGAGGGCTGGCAGGAGGGAGAGAAATTGGAACTCAAAGTTTTTAAAAATGAATGTTAGATTTTTTTTACATGTTATTGAGAAGGAATGAAATAAAGATATATTTTTTAAAAGTTATGAGGACACAAGTGGATGTGTTAGCCTTGGTAAAGAACAAATATTATTATTTACTGAGAGGAGCTGGTAACTAGGAGGTGGAAGAGATGGAAAAAGTTTAGGATGACTTTAAGGTTATGAACCTGGATGACTGAGAAGACAGTGGTGTTCTCAACAGAAACTGGGAATCGGGGGTGGGAGATGGGCAGAGAATTTAAGGGGAAAAGTGATAAGTTCTTTTTTGAACATGTTGAGTTGCACTAAACTCATGAGAGATGCAGAGATCACCGAAGGAGAGAATATATAGAGATTAGAGGACTGAGAAAGAGCCTTGGGAAAACCAGTGCTAGAGGGTGGGAAGGAGACATGAAAGTGGATGGATAATTAGAAAAGGAAAATGAGGAGCAGTAAGGCAGACCTGAGAACCAGGAAAGAGGAGAAGCATGACAAAGATCCAAGTGGAGGTGTTTGTCAGCGTCAGGAGCTGAAGAAGGGAAAAGGAGAATTAGAACTAAGATAAGGTCATTGGACTTAATTAAGAGATAATTGGTCTTTTGCATCATGGCTAATATGGAAATATGTTTTGCATGACTGCACATGTATAATCTATATCAAAGTGCTTGCCTTCTTAAGGAGGGGGGAAGGGAAGGAGGGAGGGAATCTGGAACTCAAAAATTATTTTTTAAAATGAATGTTAAAATTGTTTTTAACATGTAATTGAGAAAAATAAAATTAAATAATTCTTTTTTTAAAGAGAGAGAGAGATGATTGCTCATCTTTGAAAAAGATTTCAGTAGTTTTTCCATAAAAACTTTTATAGTGTTTCAGTAGAGTGATGGCAAGGCTTTATGACACATAGTATGAGCTCAAAAATGCCAACTGACTGATTGCCAGGCATCATACCAAGCACTGGGGATACAAATACAAGCAAAAAGAGAGATAGTCTCTGTCCTTAAGGATCTTTCATTCTGATGGATGAAGAAAACACATAAGTGGAATCTAGAAAGAGGAAGGAGCAGAAATACAAGGGGTGCCAGGGTAGGAGCAACTGCAGGGTCAAAGTCCATAAATTCAGAAGCACAGTCAGGAGGGGAATGACTCTCTGTGCCCATCATCCCCAAAAGGAGTCCATGAAAAGAACTTACCAAAAGGAAAATGGTAGAGGGATATCTTAGAAGTTACAGGTTGAGAAGATAGTTGAGTCACGGTGCCAAAGTCTACATCATTGGAAGATAGTTGAGTCACGGTGACGAAGTCTACATCATTGGAAGATAGTTGAGTCACGGTGACAAAGTCTACATCATTGGAAGATAGTTGAGTCACGGTGACAAAGTCTACATCATTAGAAGCACTACCAGGAGGAGAATCTGGTGGGGTCTGAAGACAGAGAGAGAGGGTTGAAGAGTGAGTGGTAATGAATGTTAGCAATGAATGTAAAAGAGTCCCTCTCAGAGTGTGATAGGAAAGTTTTGAGTAATAAGACAAGAGTCTGAGGAAGTGCTCAGGTCAAGTGAAGTTTAAGAAGGGCATGGACTGGAGCTTGTTTTTCAAGCAGTGAGGAAAGAGGTAGAGATGGAGAGGCTGAGGATGAGGACAGAAATGGTGAATGGAACAAGGTTCCAGACAAATTATGAGGGCATTGTCAATTGGGGAATAGCTGAACATGTCAATCAGTACATGATTGTCACGAAATACTATTGCACAAGAAATGAGGGGAAGGATGGTTTCAGAAAAATCTGGGAAGACATATGAACTGACACAAAGTGAAATGAGCTGAACCAGGAGAACGCTGTACATAGTAACAGCAACATTGGAGGAATGACCAACTCTAGAAGACTTAGCTACTCTGATCAAAACAATAATCTAAGACAGTTCCAAATAACCCACGATGAAAAGGACAGTGAGGTGCCACAGTGGATAAAGCACTGTGCCTAGAGTCAGGAAGACCTGAATTCAAATCCAGTTTTAGACACTAGCTGTGCAACTCCGGGCAAGTCATTTAATCCTGTTTGCCTCAGTTTCCTCATCTGTAAAATGAACTGGAGAAGAAAATGGCAAGCTACTCCACTACCTTCACCAAGAAAACTTCCCCAAAAAGGGGTCACAGAGATTCAAGAATAACTGAAATAACAAAAACAACATGATGAAAAATGCTACCAATTGTCCAGAGAGAGAACTCAGGGACTCTGAGACCAGATTGAAGCATACTTTAAAAAAAAAAACTTTTTAAAAATTCTTCTTTTGTGTGTGTTTGTGTTTTCTTTTGTAACATGGCTAATCTGAAAATGTATTTTTCATGACTTCACATCTATAATAGATATATTGCTTTCCTTCTTAATGGATGGGGAGGGCTGGCAGGAGGGAGAGAAATTGGAACTCAAAGTTTTTAAAAATGAATGTTAGATTTTTTTTACATGTTATTGAGAAGGAATGAAATAAAGATATATTTTTTAAAAGTTATGAGGACACAAGTGGATGTGTTAGCCTTGGCAAAGAACAAGGACACCTTTTCCTCCAAGGCTAGAACTAAAAGAGAGAAGACAGTCAGGAAAAATTTATAAGAGTTTTGAGGGGAGGAGTAAAGTATATGAAGCTCACAAAAAATGGCCTACATTTCTTAGTAAAGTAGAAGAAAAGGTCATCTGATAAAAGAGGGGTATATGGGTAGCAATGAGAGCTTACGGAGATAATAGAAAATTGGAAAAATTGTGAGGATCATATTACAGTCAAGGGAAGAATAGGATTGTCAAGGAGCAGCAAAGGCCAAACTGAAATTAAATAATATGAATTTGTAGTGACCCAATTGTGTAACTTTCTCCAGTAGTGCTTAGCAACTCAGGCATGGAAAAGGAAGTAAATGATAGAGGTAGCCTAGGGTTGTGGCTTTGCAGGGTATGACTAGTGGAAGGACAAAGGGACAAGATACTCCACACAGGAGTAAGGATATGATTGTGGAAGGAAGAAAGTGAGATTAGAAGAGGGGATGGATTAAAAGAAGAGGAAGAGATGGAAGGACCAGAGGGTCAAAATAGAGAAAAAGAATGCAGATTTAGGAAAAGGTAGCCCAAGGGAAAGCTGGAAGGACAGGATATCTGATCAGAGAGGGAAATTTCAATGTTCAAAATTACAGAAATAGAAGCTTTATGCAATAGAAAGATCTAAGGATGAACTCCCCTATAGCTAGTTCACATAAATTAGAAATAGAGAAGCCACAAAATCATAGATTCAGAGCTGGAGGAGAACTCAGAGGTCATCCAATCCAACACCCTTCATTTTAAAGTTAAGGAAATTGAAGCCAATAGAGGTTAAGTGACTTGTCAAGATCACTTAGGTAGTAAGTAGTAAAGTAGAGTCCAACCTAAGTCCTCCTGATTCTAAATCCAGGGCTCATTCTACTGAGGAAGTTGATGAACTGGGAGCCATCATGAATATTAAAGTTCCCAAATATGAAGGTTGGGGCATAGAATGCCCCATTTGAGAAAGTCTGCAATATAGTTTTACAAAACTTTTCCAACAAAAGATCCTTTTTAAGAGTTTTTTTTAAAACAGATACTTTTTAAAACTTTCTAAAAATGAAAACAATGCTCCTTTTTCTCACTGTGTCATTTTTCTCCCACTTCTCACTACCATTTCTCCCCCTCTGGTTCCTGGTTGCGAGACTTTGAAGGGCAGAGTGTTTATCAGACAGTTTAAATATTATATTGCTCCAAAGATTTGTCTGCTTCAGAAAAGTCATCACTGACAATGTGCTTACACCCACCATGTTCTCAGCAGCTGCTTTGCTGCCAGGATCCGACAACAGGCCCTGGAGGACTTAAGCTTTCAGCTTCAGAACTCCCCTGGAGCCCTGCTTGTCCTAATTGATGAGTGTCTCCTGAGACCCACTATATTTAAGCAACCTCCACCATGTTTTACTTTATTTACCAACCTCCTCTTACCAGCTGCCTTGATGCTTCAAGCGTACCCTCTGCTGCTGCCTCCCTGCCATTTCTACTTTGCAAATCTGGAACCAGAATTAAATCAATACTGCCTCTACTACTGAAAAAAGGTATGTACATCTCCACCCGCCATCCCAAAGCATTCCAAATCAAAATACTTCTCCCTGGCCACCTTTTCCTATAGATGTTGCCCTCTCTCCATTGGAATATAAAGTCCTTAAAAGTTATCTCACATCTTCACTTTTATATTTATCTATCCCAGTACTTAGGTAAGTGCTTAATGAATGATTTTTCATTCATTCATCTGTCCTCCAGTGTTATTTGTAATTTTAATTTTTCTGAAATGATGCTAGTCCAAGATTCACAGTTATATAGGAAGAATAATTGAATGAAAAAGAGGTTTTTTTTATAGTGGCTAGCAATTTGCGATCATTGAACTCACTGACCAATTTTCTAAGTAAATACCAACTCAATCTCCTTTCACATGACTCTGAACTTGGCTCATAATACATCCGAAAGCCCTGGACACTAAATTTTCTGGGTGAGATAATAAGTGAAATAAGATTTCAGAAAAGGAGATCAATATGAGCCAGCCATCAGAGGAGATGAGTGGAATCTCAAATAGAGGGTGAACGCAAGAGGTAAGGTTTCCATATTGGGGACAAAGAGCCTAGGAGACAATACAAAACCATGGAGGCAGAAATGAGGCTGGTGTGTGAAGATGATAAATGTTAAGTAGCCTGACAACAGATTTCAGAAAAACCTAGACTTTCATGAACTGATGCTGAGTGAAGTGAGCAGAACCAAGGGAACATTGTACATACTAACAGCAGCACCGTTTGATGCCCACCTTTGATAGACTTAACTCTTCCCAGCAATACAGTGATCTAAGACAATTCCAAAAGATTAAAAATGGAAAATGCTATTCACATCCAGAGAAAGATCTATAAAGTCTAAATGCAGATCAAAACATACTATTTTCTCTTTTTTTTCTTTCTTATGGTTTTTCCCTTTTGTTACAATTATTCTTTTACAACATGACTAATATGGGAATATGTTTAATTTGATTGTACATGCAGAGTCTATATTAGATTGCTTGCTATCTTGGGGAGGCTAACTCAAAGTCTTATAAAAGTGAATGTTGAGCACTATCTTTTCATGTAATTGAAAAAAATAAAATACTATTAAGTGCATGGGTAGTGGGGGAAATAACCTGACAAGAATTTTTGCAGGGGGGTAATGGATAGTAATGTCGGACAGGTGGAGTTTGACTAGATTGTAGGAGTCCTTGAGTGCCACGATAACAAATTTGAACTTGATCTAGGTAATAAGTCAAAGGGTCACAAAATTTTGAGCTAGATGGTACCTTAGAGGTCCCTGAGTCCAAACTCTTTCATTTTACAGAGACAGAAAACAGAGAAAGGTTGTCCCTCATCAGATGTCACACAGGAAGTAAGCAGGAGAATTGTTACTTGAAACGACTGGAGTCTTATAACTCAAAATCTAATTTTTTTATAACATAAACATTTGGAGTAGGGCACTAGGTGATGCAGTGCCTAGAGTCCCAGCCTGAAATCAAGACCTATCTTCCTGAGTTCAAATCTGTCTTCAGACACTTACTATATGAGTGATGCCGGGCAAGTCATTTAACCGTGTTTGCCTCAGTTTTCTTATCTGAAAAATGAGCTGGAGAAGGAAATGGCAAACTACTCCAAAATCCCTGCCAAGAAAAGCCCAAGTGGAGTTAGACATGGCTAAACAATAAAGAGGGATATAATGAAATCAGTGCTTCAAAATGACTGTCCTCATAAGGGTGTGCAGGATGGGAGAGATAGTCTGGAGGTAAGGTGACAAGTTTGAAGACTTCGCATTTTGCAAAATTAGACATAATCTGAGATGGTCACTGTTTCCTGAGTCTTTTCCACTATCCTGAAAGCTAGCATGTGATGAATTTTACTGCATCAGTTTAAACACTGTGCAAGCTGCTCCTGCCTCTGAACTTGTAGCAGGTTCCCTGGTATAGATCCCCCTAGAAAGAGCGAACTGGTACTCACATTAGAAAGCCAGGGATGCGTTAGGCAGTAGAGTTAGCCCTAATATTCTCTCCATCTGCCTGGAGAACAGCCGGCTCTGGGCTCTCCCTGCAGTGCTTGTGGCCCTCTAGTGGGGTTGGTGGGTTCAAAGTTGAGTTGAAACTGACTAAAACTGAAGGCAAATTTGGAACTCCTAGGAATTGGGCCACGTCAACTCCGCAGGGGACCCTGCTTGGGGAAGACATGAGCAAAAAGAATAATATTCTTTCCCCACCATGCATAACAGCTCAGGGCCAAGCAAAGACCAACTCTAGGAAGGAAATACACACTAAAACAGTAGGAATATTGTCAAGAATATATAATGGGAGCTGACATTTGTATAACGGTTTATAGTTTACAAAGAACTTTATACACATTAGGTCATTTAGTCCTTACAATAGTCATCTGAGGGATAGAGCAGTATGAGCTGGCGTCATCAGAGGACACTTGAGCAAAGTCTTAAATAAAGGGTGAATACAAGAGGTGAGGTTTATAAGTGGAGAACAAGTATCACAATATGTAACACCATGCTCCCCCACAAAAGAAATCCTCCTCTGCTAATATAGAGAGAAGTCAGCATGGAACAGTAGCTAGAGACTGGCTTATGAAATCAGAGGGGTTGGGTTCAAATTCTACTTCTTCCTGTTGTTCCTATTGAGTTATGTCTACCTCTTCATGACCCCATTTGGAGTTTTCTTGACAAAGATACTGGGGTCATTTGCCATTTCCTTCTCCAGCTCATTTTACAGATGAAGGCAGCTAGGTGGTGCAGTGGATACATTACTGGCCCTAAAGTCAAGGAGAACTGAGTTCAAATTTGACTTCAGAGACTTAGTAGCTGGGTGACCCTGAACAAGTCACTTAACTCTCTTTGCCTAAGTTTCCTCATATGTAAAATGAACTGCAGAAGGAAATGGCAAACCACTCCAGTGTCTTTGTCAAGAAAACCCCAAATAGGCTATTTGATTTTGAGAAGATATCAGCTGGTTAACTGATATTGGGGAGATACTGATCGATATTGGGGAAGCATACCAGAGGGTGCTCATGAGTGACAGGACTGGAATGACACCCTTCAGTCATTCAGGGTTACCTCTAGAATCCTGAGGGGAAAATTGGGAACCTTGTTCTGGAAACTGGATGCTATTCCAATGTACAACACATATCTTAAATGCGCTTGTAAAAGGCAGAAAAAGATGTCACTATTATTAATCTCCATTTTATATAAAAGGGAACTAAACTAAGGGAACTAACTAAACTGTATGTATGCATATATATGTATATATATATATATATGTACACACACATATGGTTCAACTTTACACATATAATAACACACAGCTATTCAATCTTAGAGCTGGGATACAAACCTAGGTACCCTTTCTATTATTGTAGAAAGCTATGATCCTATATTCATTTGGACTCCTGGTACATCCTGCCAGTAGATGTGACATTATGATACAGTAATTATGAAAACAATTTTAAAAATACTTTTCCCCCTGGAAGGGATTCTAAAGTTTATTTACAAAGTAAAATGAAAACTCCCATGAATGTCATAACCAAAAGTCAAAACTTCCAGGTCAAAGTAAAAATACTGTGAGTAAGCAGCCAAAAAGAAAGAGTTCAAGTACCAATTAACCACAGACAGGATCACAGAAGACTTGGCAGCTGCCACCAACTCAGTACGAGTCAAAGGCAAGATTTTAACGTCTTCTTCCTATTTCTCCTTACCATTCAAAACGATTCTAAGCACAATAAATGCTGAATAAGTTTTTGCTAAACTGGATTGAACTCCTCCATGAAACTAACATCAAAATGATCTCCTCCTTCTTGGATTCCTATGACATTTATTTTCTGTATCACCGAGCTGCCTCTTAACTTACATTGTACAATGTAACAATTACCTTACATTGTTATCAACATTCCACATGAGTATGACTTGTCTTTCCAATTATATCACTTGCCCCTGAAAACAGGTACCATGTTTTAGATTTCTTTGTATTTTTCCTTGATGCCTATCTAGCATGATGGTAGGTACTTGATAACTGTTTTTTCAACTAACTCCAAACCTAGGATGGCCCCCACCCTAGCTACTCCAGGACTGAGCCTTGATGTCAATGTCCAAGTCAAACTTTAATCAGACAATTTAATTGGATCAGTCTAGCCTGCCAAATTAGAGGAGATAGGTAATATTTGTTAGCCTAAGCCAGGGGTAGGGAACCTGTAGCTTCAAGGTGACATGTGGTCTTCTAGGTCCTCAAGTACAGTCTTTTGACTGAATCTAAACTTCACAGAACAAATCTTGTTTAGACTCAGTCAAACATCTGTACTTAAGGACCTAAAGAACCACATGTGGCCTTAAGGTTGCAGGTTCCCCACCCCTGGCCTACGTTATGTTGTACTCTAAAGTACAACATAAATATTAGTTATTTATTATTATTATTTTTCTTCATTGATAAAATTCATTTTAAAATTGCCAGATTTTGCTACATTGCTCCATGCTTTGTATACCTGGTCACAATATTTATAGTAGCATACACAAAGCTTTATTCTCAACTTGAACAAACTAGATGTGTACAATTCAATTTGTTCTGGAAAGAATAAGAGGTAGATGGTGGAAATGCATAGTGTGGAAGATATTTACTTAATCACTCCTTTGATATCAAGCTGATTAGAATTCCCATTCTCTCCTGAACTAGCCCTTGGCTCAAAATGTTGTAAGATAACAAGTATTTATTAATAAGAGTGCTTATTTGTAAGAGTGCTTAGAGGGAGTCACAAAAGGATTTGTGACTAGATCTTTAAATGTATTATTTCCATTTTAGGGAACATGGTGTTTGGTTTTAAAAAAAGGCAAGTTTAAATTGTCATTCAAATTTCATTTATATTTATACCACTAATCAATGTTACTCTTTCCATGTTTATAGGTATTTCTGAACATGTGGCAAAATATATCTGAAATCAGTGAGCTTACTGGCATATTTTTCATTTTCTCCATTTTTCTAAATAGTTGCAAAATTTAAAATGTCACAAAAAGACAAAGAATTCAAGCATGCAATCAATATTGACATGAGCTTTTCACTAACATTCACTGACCCTTCAGGTCAATATATTTTGAAATTGACTAAGCAAGTCAATAAGACATTTTAATTTAGATTAAATTTGGGTTGCAACATGCAAGTTTTTTCTTTTTTTTCACAAATACAAAATTCTTTTCAGTTTATTAATAACATACATGGCAACTGAGATTTTCCTTTGAGATTAGAGGTCTTCTACTTTGCTAAGTTTTTTTTTTTTAAATAATACAACCATATTATGAAAGTGACCTTTTGTGTGTCTCCCATTCACCCCACCATAGAAAGAGCTATAATGTCTTGAAAGCTGTACAAACAATTAAGCTAAATCATTCTGTAAGTGATTCTGTGAAACGCAAGAGTGATTTTTTCTTAAAGTTTAAATGTGTAACTCAGCTTACATGAGCATATGAGCATATTTTGCTTAAATTACATTTCCATCTGACAATATTAATTTCATCAAAGAAGCTTGGTATAAAATTAATTATAGCTATCAGTTATGTTATTTCATCTTTCCCTTCCATTGAAGCTTCAATGAGAGCTCATTGACTGAAGGACATGATCCACATTTTAATAATAATAAAGAAAATAGCAAAAATTTCTGTTTGATTCTACAGGAATCTTGTGCTTCATAATGTACCCCTTTCATTTCTATCAAATATAATATTGCATTTCAGGATTCAAGTGAAAAACTCTCAAAGGAGATTATAAAAGGACATCCAGCTGTATCCTCTTGCTGATTAATAGTAGATGGCAAAGAGGATAAGACCCTGGGCCTAGAGTCAGGAAGACTTGAGTTCAAATCCAACCTCCTATACTTATTATATGTGTGATCCTGAATAAGTCATGTAATCTCAATTTCTGCGAAGTTAAAAGTAACTAGTATTTGTAAAACACTTTGCAAACCTTAAAATGTTATATAAGGCCAGCTACTATTTTTTGGCAACAATAATAATAGCTTACACTAATAATAACTGACACATTTATATGTTAGTGTTATCAATTTAAGATTTGTAAAACATTCACTACACAATCTCATTTGATGCTCATAACATTACAGATTATTTCAGTTTCTTGGATTTAGGTGAATAATAACTCGTAGGTACCACAGAACATTAAGGTTTATAAAACACTTTTCCCAAGAAAATTCTGCAATCATACAAGTCATAAAAGTGGTATTTTTTTAAAAATCAGGAAACTGAGGCTGTAAGAGTGGAAGCCAGCCTTTGTACACAGATCTGCTACAACCAAGTCTAGTGCTTTTTCTACAATATCGTTTTGTCCTTCACATTTTCCTATTGATTTATTAAGGATGTGGGAGGTAAAATTCAAGGAGAAAACAAAGAAGGTTGAGTGGGTATTTTAATATAAAATCATTTATTTTCCTTCAACTTGCTTTGCAAGTTATAAATTTATGTGAACATCAGACGCAAGGGAATCTGTCTTTAATGGAATCATATACTAATCTGATTCAATTCAACAAACATTTATTAAGTGCCTCCTGTACTCTATGCAAACACTGTGCTAGGCACTGGGAAAACAATGACAAAAATGATCTCCTCTGTTGAGTAGCTTATATCCTTGGAGTGATGATGAGAAAAAATACAACATGTACATAAGTAAATAAATGCCAATATCACAAAGTAGTTGGGAGACAGTGCTAATACCTGGAGGCAATGGGGAGGAAGACTGTTGGACTTTGAAGGAAGCAAACAATTCAATGAGATAGAAATTAGCAGGGAGTGCATTCTAAAAACGAGAGACCACTTATACAAAAGCATGAAGTGTTGGGGTCTAAGGGTTCTGGGACCCTGAAATAGTGAGGCAGATCCTGCCTCAAATGAATTCAATCTAAGCCTTTCTTCAACCAAAGACAAGGTCTATTACAACGGCAGTCAAAGTGAACAAGAGTTTAACAATTCATGCCATTGTGATATTTGTATCGGCAAGCAGACCAGACAGAATCTGAGCTTTGGCCAGACTCTTAAGGAATTGGAGCACTTTAATGGAGGCAAGATGTATGTTTTATACAGAAGACTGTGAGAACAGAGAAGGGGTCTAGATAGAATTTAGGGAGGGTGGCATCCAGACAGTGAAGGACTGGGTTAGGTAAGAGGTAACAGAGAATTGGAGATTTGGGTAAAGGTCACAATGGAAGGCCAGTTGAAAGGATTACTGGGATGGATTTATGTCAGAGACTTGGCCATGTGAGCAAGTTCAAGGAAAGTTTGAGGAAGAAGGGGTTTCCCAGGGCCTATATCCCACACTACCAGAAATAGGAAATGGAGAAGTGCTTATGAGGAATGCCTACAAGCCAGTTTGACTAAAACAGAGAGTACATTAAGAAAATCAGTATGGTAGAGTGACAAGGGCATGGGCTTTGGAGTCATAAGCCTTAGGTTCAGGGGAGGAGCCAAGATGGTGGAGTAGAAGGACACACATACGCTAGCTCCGAACCCACAGCCTATAAAATATCTGTAAAGAAGAATTCCCAACAAATTCTGGAGCAGCAGAAGCCACAGAACAAAGGAGTGGAGGAGATTTCTGTTCCAGAGAGACCAGAAAAACTGATACCAAAAGTCTGTTGCACATCGAACCCAGAGCAGAGCCCAGCCCTGCCATGGCCGTGTGGTCCTGAGAGGAGCATATCTGAGCAGGCTTCAAGGACAGAATCTCTGCAAGTCCCTCCACCCACAGACACAAAGGTCAGTGAGAGAGCTGTTTTGTCTGGCTGAGAGAGGAGTGGGGTGTCTCATAACTCAGGCCCCCTTGGGAGGCAGCAGCAGACAGGAGCTCCCAAAGGAGACAGGAGCTCGGATCCATTATTGAAGATCTCCACATAAACCCCCTGAGGGAACTGAGCCCTGTGAGGTGGCCCTGCCCCCAACTGAGCAGCTGAACTTAATCTTACATTGAATAGCAGCCCTGCCCTCATTGAAAGCCCTGAGGTTGGGAAGCAGCATTTGAATCTCAGACCCCAAGCACTAGCTGGGTAGATCTGGAGACAAGGTGGGTGTGGAAAGGAATCTCAGAAGTCAAGTAACTAGCTGGGAAAATGCCCAGAAAAGGGGAAAAAAAATAAGACCATAGAAGGTTACTTTCTTGGTGAACAGATATTTCCTCCCTTCCTTTCTGATGAGGAAGAAAAATGCTTACCATCAGGGAAAGACATAAAAGTCAAGGCTTCTGTATTCCAAAAACCCAAAATAGATATTCAATGGGCTCAGGCCATGGAAGAGCTCAAAAAGGATTTTGAAAATCAACTTAGAGAGCTGGAGGAAAAACTGGGAAGAGAAATGAGAGAGATGCAAGAAAAATATGAAAAGCAGATCAACACCTTGCTAAAGGAGACCCAAACAAATGCTGAAGAAAATAACACCTGGAAAAATAGGCTAATTGAATTGACAAAAGAGGTTCAAAAAGCCAATGAGGAGAAGAATGCTTTTAAAAGCAGAATTAGCCAAATGGAAAAGGAGGTTCAAAAGCTTACTGAAGAAAATAGTCCTTTAAAAATTAGAATGGAACAGATGGAGGCTAATGACTTTATGAGAAACCAAGAAATCACAAAACAAAACCAAAAGAATGAAAAAATGGAACATAATGTGAAATATCTCATGGGAAAAACAACTGACCTGGAAAATAGATCCAGGAGAGACAATTTAAAAATTATGGGACTACCTGAAAGCCGATCAAAAAAAGAGTCTAGACATCATCTTTCATGAAATTATCAAGGAAAACTGCCCTGATATTCAACAACCAGAGGGCAAAATATGTATCCAAGGAATCCACCAATCACCACCTGAAAGAGATCCAAAAAGAGAAACTCCTAGGAACATTATGGCCAAATTCCTCCCAGATCAAGGAGAAAATATTTCAAGCAGCTAGAAAGAAACAATTTAAATACTGTGGAAATACAATCAGGATAACACAAGATCTAGCAGCTTCTACATTAAGAGCTTGAAGGGCGTGGAATAGGATATTCCAGAAGTCAAAGGAACTAGGACTCAAACCAAGAATCACCTACCCAGCAAAACTGAGTATAAGACCTCAGGGGAAAAAAATGGTCTTTTAATGAAATTGAGGACTTTCAAGCATTCTTGATGAAAAAACCAGAGCTGAAAAGAAAATTTGACTTTCAAACACAAGAATGAGAAGAAGCATGAAAAAGTAAACAGCAAAGAAGAGTTATAACGGACTTACCAAAGTTGAACTGTTTACATTCCTACATGGAAAGACAATATTTGTAACTCTTAAAACTTTTCAGTATCTGGGTAGTTGGTGGGATTACACACACACACACATACACATACACACGTGCACACACACACAGAGACAGAGAGCACAGAGTGAATTGAATAGGATGGGATCATATCTTTAAAAAATGAAGGTAAATGGTGAGAGAATAATGTATTGGGAGGAGAGAGGGAGAAATGGAATGGGGCAAATTATCTCTCATAAAAGAGGCAGGCAGAAGACTTTTTAGTGGGGGGGGAAAGAGGAGAGCTGAGAGAAAAACATGAAGTTTACTCTCATCACATTCAACTAAAGGAAGGAATAAAATGCACACTCATTTTGGTATGAAAGCCTATCAGGAAAGTAGAGGAGAAGAGGATATGCAGGGTTGGGGGGATGATGGAAGGGAGGGCAATGGGAGGAGGGACCAATTTGAAATCAACACTCTTGGAGAGGGACAGGATCAAAAGAGAGAATAGAAGTAATGGAGGGCCGGATAGGATGGAAGGAAATATAGTTAGTCTTACACAACACGACTATTATGGAAGTCATCTGCAAAACTACACAGATATGGCCTATATTGAATTGCCTGCTTTCCCAAAGGGAGTGGGTGGGGAGGGAGGGATGGGGAGAAGTTGGAACTCAAAGTTTTAGGAAAAACTGTCAAGTATTTTTGTTGCTATTAGGAAATAAGAAATACAGATAATGGGGAATAGAAAGTTATCTGACCCTACAGGACAAAAGAGAATATGGGGACAAGTGAAGGGAGGGATGATAGAAGAGAGGGCAGATTGGTGATAGGGGAAATTAAAATGCTCGGTGTATTGGGGTGGTGGAGGGGACAAATGGGGAGAAAATTTGGAACCCAAAATTTTGTGAAAATGAATGTAAAAAGTTAAATAAATAAATTTATTAATACAAAAAAAAAAAAGACAGGTTCAAATACTGGTTCTGACACTCATCACCTGGGTGACCTCAGAGTAGTTAGATCACCTTGCCTAGTTTAGGTTGCCTGATCTGAAAATTAGGAGGTTAGACCTGATGACTTCTAAGATCCTTTCCATCTTTAAATGTTTCTATGAGTTGTAATATGAAATAAAGTTAAAGAGGTAAGTGGGAGTCACATTGTGGAGGTCTAGAAATGCCAAGCTTGGGAATTTGTATTAAATTTTAGGGAGCCATCAGAGACTTTTTTTAATCCTAGACTGGGTGACATGGTCAGAGTCATGATTTAGGAATTTCAATTTGGCAAATGTGTGGAGGATGGACTGAAACAGGAGTCTGGAAACAGTCAAACAGGAGGAGTGATCAGGAAATTAATACAAAAATCTAGACAAGAGACAATTAGAGCCTAGACCAGGATAGAGAGATTTTGTGAGTCTTTGATTATAAGATTACAAGACTCAGCCACTAACCAGACATAAACCCTCCCTCACTCAAAACAAAGTCAAGTGCAAGTCATCATTATTTGTCTGATGGCATGGTCTTCTTCAGCAACGAAGGACAAACACACACACAACTAGACATAGGAACCAAGGATAGGAAAGCACCATTACGATTGTAACAACGAATGAATAAATCTATGAAAAAAAAAACTTTTATAAAGGGCTTCCACTGTACTAAATGAAGAGAATACAAAGGCAAGCAAGCAAGACAATCGCTCTCCTCAATGAGTCTACATTATAATAGGTAGAGAGATAACCCATAGAAATGGAAAGGGGAGCAGGATCTAAAGGTTTGGAGGTGGTGGAAAAGTGACTATGGTGACCTAGTTCTGTGCAGTATAAGGTGAAAGTTCACCTATCAAAGCCCAGGGTCTCTGGTACAGGAGTTAGAATTACAATAATAGGAAGAAATCCATATGTAGGTGGCATGATTTCAAAATGGATGGAAAGTGGTGTAAGAATATGATTCCAGCAAAATACGGAGAAAGACAGATAGAAAACCATTCCACAGTAGATAAGTATCCAAAGGATATAAATAAGTAGTTCTCACAAGAACTACAAACTACTAAAAACTATGTAAAAAAATTGTTCCAAGTCACTAACAAGAGAAATGTACATTAAAATGATTCTGAGGTTAGACACCAGGAACTGGCAAAGGTGACAAAAGACCAGAATATTCAGTATTGGAAGAGTTGTGGGAGAAGTACATACGAATGCATTGCTAGTGGAGCTGTGAATTGGTCCAAACATTTTGAAAAGGAATTTGGAGTTATGCGAAAAAAATGTGAGCAGAATATTCATATTCCTTTGAACAAGAGATTCTTCTGCTAGGCATGTACCTCAGGGAAATCAGTGACAAAATGAAGCCTTCCTCAGTTCAGATGATTTGCTTTTATGAAAGAAGAGAAGGTAGACCCAAGATGGCAGAGTGGCAGGAAGAAAGCCAGCCAGCTCCCCTGCAAGAAGATCTTGAAAATATATCAGACTAAATCATAATGGGGAAATCTAAGAAAGAAATCACGGTGAATTACTTTTTCAGCCCATGTCAATATTGGGAGACAGACAGAGATCTGTGGACATTGGGGACAGAGTCTGTTTGGAAACTCTCCACTAACAACACCCCAAGGTGAGGCAGTGCACCAGACCCATAGTAGCACACCTCATTCAAGGTTCAGGAACTCATGCCAAATGGCAGTTTTGTCACTCATTACTCAGATCCATGTCACAGATCTTGGATGAACCAAGGAGGGAACCTGTACCTACAAGCAGCAATCCAAAATAAAGAATACCATCCGTCCTGGGTTCTGTACTGAGGCGTTTAGAAACAAGTAGCCGCAGTGTGACTCGGATTCCAGGAACAGAGCAGGGTCTCAGTTTCAGCTTCTGATTAGTCTGAAAGCTGCAAAAGAATAATGAGAGCAGGAATTCCCAGACTAAAGGGATTCTTGTAGTTTTATGCTTCCATAACAACAGAACTTTCCAACTGGCTGGTTGTGGCTGAGTACAGCAGCCGTCTATTGTTGATCAAATCCCAACCCTGGTCAAGAACTTGCAGAGCTCAGTCTAGGAGGCATACTGACTTATTTACTGTTTTTCACAATCATGCTTGATCTTTCATGTCCGTGCTTCTGCACTGGCTCACTCCTACTCTTCTTCCTTGTCTCGGAATCTTAGATTCCCTGGCTTTCTCTTAGACTCAGTTCAAGTGCCACCTTCAACAGATGACCTTTCTTGGTTCTCCCCATATGCTAGTTCTTCTTCTCTAAGGTGAATTTCATTCTGCTTTGTATTTTGCATATAACTAGATATGTACAAATTGCTTCTTCCATTTAAATGTAGACTCCTTGAGAGCAAGGAGTATTTTCACTTTTTTTCCCCTGACAATCTATCAGGCTCTAAGTATCCTTCCTACAACTTCACAAGTTTCCTGTCTTCAGAGGGAGTGCACTAAGATTAAGGAAGACCAGAAAAGACTTCTGGAATGAGTCAGGATTTAGTTGAGACATGAAGGAAATCAGGAAAGTCAGGAGGTAGAGAGGAGAAAGCAGAGAATTCCAGGCATGGAGACAGCAAATAAAAATGCCTGCTCTTCTATCAGCAATGAGGCCAGAGTCACTGGATGGTTTTGGTGGAGAGAGGAAGTAAGATGTAAAAAGACTTCGACTGTGTGGGAGGGAGGGTAGAAAATAGGTTACGAAAGGCTTTAAAGCTAAATGAGGACTTAATATTTTAACTTAAAGGTAATAGGAAGCCACTGGAGTTATTGGATTTTTTAGTTATTTGAATTTATTAAATATTTGAATTATTGAATGGAGTAATTGAAGTCTATTGATTAAGGGGGTAACATTGTGAGGCTTACACTTTATAAAGGAAGGTCAGTTTGACAGATGAGTAGAGAATGGGATAGATTGGATTGGAGAAAGACTTGAGTCAAGGAGACCAATTAATAAGCCATCATGATGGTCCAGGCACCAGCACCAAGATGCAGAGAGATATCAAAGGTAGGAACAACAGGACTTGCCATTTGATTGAATTTGAAGGAGTGGGTGTGAGAGACAGACCATGAGGAGTCAAGGATAACCTCTAGTTGTGAGCTTGGGTGACTAGTGCTATCCTGTGTAGCAGAGGGGTCAAATGTGTAGCCTCCCCACCAAATTCCCAGTTGCTTCCAGAACTAGATTAAAATGTAATTAAGAAATGTTTAACAAAATTGGGGGGAAAATGGTACTCTGTGGTTTTCTAATATGTAACCCACAAGAATTGATTTCTGTTTGAGTTTGGCACTACTGGTCTACAGAAATAGTGACATTAGAAGAGGGGAGGATTTGTATGGATGGAGAGATGAGTTCAGTTCTGGACATAATGAGTTTAAGATGTCTATGGAACTCCCAGTTCCAGATGTCCAATAGTCAGTTGGAGATGTAAGAGTAAAGGTCAGTAGAAACACGAGGGCTTGTAAATAGATCTGAGGATCATCTGCATAGAGATGATAATTGAATCCTTGAAAAATAATAAGATCACCAAGAGAAACAGTATGTAGAGAAGATAGACAAGGACTCAAGACAAAGCCCTGTGGGACACCTATGGTTGGTGGGAGTGACCTGAACACCATCTAAGATTTTCTTGTAATTTTGCAAAGTATGAGAAGGGCTATCTAAATATAAATTCCTGAAGCTATTGCACCATTAAAATTGCAATCTTGGTGAAAGAAAGTTTTAGAGGGATATTTAATTTAGCTAATTAGTTGATGGACATGTAGATGGCTCAGTGGATAGAGCGCCAGACCCGGAGTTAGGAAGATTCACTTTCATAGGTTCAAATCTGACCTCAGACACTTACTAGCTTTGTGACTCCAGGCAAGTCATTTAACCCTTTTTGCCACAGTTTCCTCATCTGTCAAATTAGCTGGAGAAGAAAAGGGTAAACCACTCCAGTATCTCTGCCAAGAAAACCCCAAATGGAATCACAAAGAATAGGGCACAAAAAGGACTGAATGACAACAAATTCAATGAATAAATGTTTGTTTATTAAGCATATATCTTGTGCCTAGCATAATACTACTAAAGGTGAGGTTAATAAATTTAAAATAGTTCCTGTTCTTAAGGTGCTTACAATATAGATAGGGACCCACAAGAAAAAAAATCGGCAAATAAAAGAACATAATTAAATGCTAATTAGCTATATCCAAAAACTCCTCTGGTATAACGGTTCAAGCAAGAAAGATATCCATGGAAGGTAAAGTGGTTAGGGGAGAAATGAAGAGACCTATAGATATAATGGAAAGAACACTGGATTTAGAATCAAGATATCTGGTTTCAAACCATGCATCTTCTTCTACCTGGGTGACCTTGGACAAATTACTCAATGTCTCTACATCTTCTGCCTCAGCTGCAAAGGCCACATCAATAGTTCTAGCTCTAGTTCTGGGTGCCACATTTTAGGACAGAAAGGGTAAGTCAGAACATATCTAGAAAACAGTTACCAGGAAAGTGAGAGGAATAGAGACCATGCCATGCTTGGGAATGTTTAGCCTGGAGAAGGAAAGACTTACAGAAAGGCAAGAACAGGGATTATTTCACCTCTGAGCAAGAGTTGACAAAGAAGCTTGGGTAGAAGGTAGCAGGGATAGTCAGGAAAAGAGTAACCCCTGGAGAGGAAGGATGATGTCACCTCCTTAAGTCACCTCACAATTTTCATTTCAGTATGAAAAGCATTTATTAAGCACTCACTATTTGGAGGTGAGAGATACAAGGATCTGACCCCAAGAAAAGTCCGTAATTTTTAGGAGTTTACATTTTACTAGGTGGGTACAAACTATAAACAGAAAATTATAGGTCTAATAAGAGTAACTGAAAGGCTTTTTGTCAGAGTCAACACCTGAACTAAATCATAAAGAAAGCCAGAAATCTTAAAAAGCATGGACAAGAGAGAGTGTACATTCTAGGCTATGCAAAGACATGGAGACAGGAGATGAAAATGTCATATATGAGGAACGGAAAGCAGGTCACAGTAGTTAGAACCAAAGGATATGAAAGGGTGTAATTTGACCGAAGTCAAATTTGAATGGCTTTAAATCTTAAGTAAGGAGTTTGGATTTTATCTAGAAGCAAAAGTGAGCCACTGAAAATCCTTGAATCAAAGACTGCCATGTTTGGAGGAGTCCTGGGAGGTGGTGGGGAGGGGAATACTGAAAGATAATCCAGTGGAATGTTCAGACAGGTTGGAGAAAAACCAAGAGAGAAGATTAAAAACTGAAGGAGGAGAAAGCATTAAGGAAAGGAGTTGGAGCCAGTGTCAAATATTTAACAATAAAGAAAAACCTTAGCAACCTTTTTTGCAAAAAGCCATTGTAGTTGAATAGTGAGATGGAAAACCAAATGGTAAGTGGCTGAAACAAAAGAGTGGAGAAAAGAGGACTTGGAGGAAAGCACTATATGTTTCTCTCCTTCCCCACCCTCCCCACCCCACCCCAAGAGGATGGCTAAGTAAGCAAGGAAATACAAAAAAATGGTGTCCTATTGTAAGAAGACAGCAAGGTTTTGTGCTACCAGGATTTGGGGTGAGGGGAGAAGGCTGGGATTTTTTTTTGTTGCTGGTGTCACCCAGCAGGAATGCAGATCTAAAGGGTGGAGGACAGGGATGTTCCCTTTTTAGCTTTTACTCTTGCATGACTTCATTTGCATGTCAACAGGAGAGTCTCTTGGGAGCCACTGTGTCTTCTGGATGGCTAGTTAGAGTAGATGCAGCAATAAATGCTTTTGAGTTACATTTTTCAGTAGTGGCTGACTCATAGAATACCTCAAATCTGGGGTCATTTTTCTGGGATGTTCCGTCCCATGTTTTGTTTGTTTGTTTTTAAGGCTAGGTTTCTTGAAGGAAAAAATAAAAAGTCTAGGTCTCCCTCTCTCACCCAGGTCACTCACAGGGCAGATTGGCAACCTAACAAATAGTGAAAATAGAGTTGTTAAAGACAGAGCCAGTCAAGTCAGAAGGGAGAACTTATCTGCAGGAAAGTTTTTAGCTCATTTGGGGATGGAATAAATTTAAGCTAATAGGATGTTTGATTGAAAATGAAGTACATGGTTTAAAAAGTGGTTCTAAATCCTGACAAGTTCCATGGCTGAAGATATAAATATGAGAGTCATCCAGGTAGAAATGATAATATGCATCACTAATATAAAACTGAGAATCAAGTGAGGCATGTGGATTGTGAGCAAGGGTGGTGATATGGGTGAGTGGAGTGGTCAGTGCCTGAGACAAGATAATACTAGAGGTTAGACAGTTGAAAGGAAAGGAGAGATGGAGAGAGTACTACTTTCTCAAGTGACCTGGTTGCTTTTTGTCGTTGAAGAAAGCTTTGATGCAGACAGCAGATGGAATAAACACGTGGAGGATTTGTCCTTGTCTATGAATCATTGAGGACACTGATGTCATCCTGATTCTAAATGTCATCCCTTGTCCTTTTCTTATTATTGGCCTTTCAACCAAAAATCAAGAAGAGAGAGCTTTGAATTCATCTGTGCCAGGCTCTGCCTATCGTCCTGTAACAGCGTTCTCTGAAGTGAAAGGAAGGTACCAATTGTGCTAAATGTGCTCAGCTATTTTGGGTCCATCTTCTCTGCAAGTACCTCTAATGTCACACGTATTTTTCTACTTTCAAAAAAATGACTCACTCTTCAACTCTAGACCTGAAGCCTTGTTCCTTTTTCTAAACGTTGCTTCTCAAAATCTCCTTTTCCCCTTATTAATATGCTTTTCCATTTTTCTCTGTGGTTGTAACTTTGAAATCATAGAGCAAGAATTCTTAAACTTTTTTTTTTCTCATAGACCCCTTTGATGGTTTGGTTGAAGCCTACAGACACCTTCACAAAATATTTTTTAAACAAATTAGAATAGAAAGATATCCTAAATTTCCCTTTAAAAACAAAGTGAAAATAAAACTTTATTTTTTCCCAGTCAAGTTCACTAACCCCCTGCCATCTATCCATGGACCCCTTAGAATCCTCCTCTATACTCTTTTTTCTCCTGGGGAAATTTTTTTTTTTAATGTTTTATAATGCTGGGATTTTTCTTAGCTGTTAAAATTTCATTATTAAGCATGTATTTTAAATGGCACAATGCCATTTGAATTTTACTTGGTGAAAAACAAAAAAGAAAATCTTTTCTAATAATACAGCTTTAATATTTTAGCTGCCATAAGATAATTTGTCTTGAAAAAAAAGTACAAGTTATAAGTAGCATTCTCAGGTGCCTTTACTGGCAGAATTTTCCACTTTTCAAGTCATATTTCATAAACTTTCCTGCTTGAAAATGTGTTCAAGCTGTGCAATAATGGTGGTTTGACACTGCCTTATAAACCATTCTGTGGTGACCGGTAAAATGTCTCCTCTAAAACTTTATTCTTTATTATTCATTATTGTTGTGGGATTAAAATAAGAAAAAGGAATAACCTTTTTTTTTACCTTGGAAGGTAAAGTGGTTAGGGGAGAAATGAAGAGACCTATAGATATAATGGAAAGAACACTGGATTTAGAATCAAGATATCTGGTTTCAAACCATGCATCTTCTTCTACCTGGGTGACCTTGGACATACTCAATGTCTCAGGTGCCTGAGGAAGAAAAGGAATAACCATTTTTCTTATTTTAATCAATTTTCTCAAAAAAAGTTTATTGTCTTCATTTTCTCATTGCCAAAGTCCTCATTGTTGATATATACAAATATGTAGACATGCATTCATAGGTGTATATATACAACCTCAGGTTTTTCTACTTCTTTTCCTTCTATAAGAATGTGAACTCCTTGAGAGTTGGGACTATCTTATTTTTCTATTTGCATCCCTAAGTCTTAAAAGCATACAGCTTCTCACATAAAAAGTGCTTCATAGATTTCCAAGTCACATGATGAATAAAATGGAGAACTAAATACTTTCTCCGATCTGCATGACTTCTCAGACAACTACAAAATTAGAATAATGTATGAAAAATAAAGAGATTTCAGTTGTAGCAATGGTTTAAGATGCCAATGACTCTTATGAGATAAAAACCCTATGAACTAAGAGTAAAGAAGACGAATCTCAAACCCTTAACCTGCTCCCCCAGCACCTCTTCTCCTATTAGCCACCATGCATTGAGATTAAGTGAAATATGAATTGCACAGAGTGGGATAAGGCTTTGAGACAGCTTTGAGATCCAACCCCTGAGGAAACCAGTATCAAAGAGGAAGAAGTCAGAAAGTGAACAATAGGGGGATATAAGGGGGAAAAAAGACTTATAGTACAGAAACTTTCAAGAGGAAGAAAATTCAGTCAAAGGCCATAAACACAAGCAGATAAATCAAAAAGGATATTATTAATACAAAGTAAGATGGTCTCTAGATCATCTAAATAAGTCCAGTCATCTGAACAAATATTATAAAACAAAGGAAAATTAATCAAAACCTGATGAAGTAGAGGAGCCTGTCAATTCTCAGATAAGCATGGAACCATAGCAAAATGTTCCTGAATGATTTAAGGAAGACATAACAATTGTTACAATAGAAAAGCTTGAATCCACAGTACTAAACTTCTCTAAAGAAAGAAAGGATCCAACAGTGGATCAGAAATACCAATACATAGAAGTGGAGGACAATCTGAACAAAGAAAAGCAAAAAGCAGTAATGTTAAAAGCAAGCATGATTTCTATACAAGCAAAATACATTGATCTTGAAGACAGAGACAATTTAAGTATTATAAGTCTCCCAGAAGAACATAACAATTCAAAAAACATGAACAGCATAATGCCAGAAATAATACAAGAAAACTACCCAGAATTTCAGAACACCAAAAAAATGAAAAGTGCCCATTGAAAGAATCCACATATTGCTTTTAGAAAGGACTTGATAATTTTTTTCATTCATTCATTCATTTGTTCATTCTCCTGCTATTGGTTTCTTCTCATTTCCTTTTATTATCCTTTTTTTTTTGCCTCTCACCATAAAATAGTCCTAGATAATTCTCTTCCAACACCTTCATTTGTAACCTTTGCCCACTTATAATAACACATTGTGTTTTCCTCTTATCCTTTTTTCCTGTGAATACTTATCTCATCAAAAAAATTTATTTACTTAAAATTAAATTGTAATTTATTTATTAATCAAATTTGATTAATTTTATTAATTCAATAAATCCATTTGTTTAATAAATCAATAAATAAATAATGCATAATTAATTTCACAAATTAATAAATGATATATGATCAATTTAATGAATTAATTAGTTTAATTAATAAATGTATAGACAATATATAATTAAGTCATTCATTTATTAGTCAAATTAAATTCATTTAATTAAAATTAGAACAAAAAAAACCTAAAAGCTCTAAATCAATAATTCTATGTGCTCTCATTAAAAAAAAAAAATACCTTGTCAAATCATGAAATAAATAAGAACTATTCTACTACATTCCTTCCCCTCCATTCTCTGGGACCTACAAAGCCTATTCAGTTGTGTGTCCTTGAGATAAATTGTGCTTTCCTTAACCCGTGTTACTTACTAATCATCATGAAATCAGAGCTATAGAGCCATATGGGATCTCAGAGATCATCGAAGTCCATTTAATTATCCAGATGAGGAAAATGAGGGCTCCACAGATCAAGCAGCTTGCCCATTGTCACAGAGCCTGGTCAGAATAAGAGCTGGTTTACATTCATGCTCTGATGTTTTCTGTATTGTTATCATGGGAAGTTGTGTCCTCACAGACATAAGACTAGAACTACTTTACTTTGTGTTTGGTACACAGTTCAGATTCACTTATATGTACCTCAGGAGAGTTTCATTAGGGCAGAGATTGTTTCATTTTTATCTTTGTATCCTTACTGCCTGTCACATAGGAGACTCTTAATATATTTTTAATGACTTATTGGTTGATTAAACAATTTGTTAGAAAGATGAGGAAGAGAATTGCTGATTTTTCCATGCTTCCAATCAGCTTGTTTGTGGAACTCTAGGAGAGAGTTTTAAGAGCTACTTGATTTTCCAAATGCTAAATAGATTTTCTTAGCTCATGTATATTGTTTTAATGAAGTTTGACAAGCATGTTAACTTCAGATTTAACTTTTAAATTCATAATTTACATTGATAGAGGAAATTTCCTCACTAGGAGTTCCCTAGGCCAATTAATGACAGGTTTAGTCCCTGATTTATCCTATGAGCTCTTAAATATATATAATATGAAGTTTCTAACCTCATCCCCAAAAAGAAATATTCTTATCCTTTTGTTAACTTATATTTAGATTTGAAATATATTTTTATTATATTTTAATTTTAGAATATGTCTAGGTTTTTAAAAATAGATGTGTAAAATACTATGTAGTTTTACCACAAAAAAAGAATTTTGATAATTGTTAAATTTCTTTTTATCTCTTAAAAATTACATACTCTCCCTGACTATTTCTGAAACCATCTATTGCATGAACAGTCTGAACAAATATAGGCTACCTTATGCACTTATCTTTAGCTCCCGGTTTATTTCTCCTTGTTCTTTTGATGGTATGGTAGGAATTGGTTGATCGAAGGGGTGGAGTTTAGTAGTGATGCTATACTGTTATACATACACAAATAGATTGATTCTGGGCAAAACTATGAAGTACATGCACAAAGTTGGTTTTTCCTAGCTTCTGGCTCCGACTTTTGACCTTTTCCCCTTCTTGGTGTATTCCATTCTTTCCCTTTCAAATATTCAGTGCCCTTCTATTTTACGACTATCAGAACTTAAATTTCAGTAAAGACTCAATTGCACTATACTGTAAATGAATGAGGAGTTCACAATGTTCTTACTTCCAGAGTACTATCTATATAGTTAACATTATCAAGTCCTCAAACTAAAGTTATAAAGTGTCCAGAGTAAAATTTAAGGTGAGTATGTTCGGAAATTTGTGAAAGGTTAAGAACCTTTCTAGAATCCTTCTCCATCTACAACTAAGACTACCCCTGAATATCTAATCTCTTTACTAGTAACCTTCATGATCAATGACACACAGTTTCAATAATAATTGACTTAGATTAGTGTGCAGTCTAGTGTACTTTACACAATTTACACAAAAGAGGGATGGACGGATATAGACTAATGATATTATCTATGGCATTCTATTTGCTAATACTACATACAGCCATTCAATTCAATATAGTGTTTCATATGTAGTTCCTACAAGACTAGCACTTGCCAATGTTTGAGGATTTCCTCCTAGGCATCCCTTCCTCAGGATCACAGATAAGAACAAGGCAAAAGAGACCTGAAACATGTACATCACTGAGATGAAAAAGTGAATGAACATTCCAGGAGGAAGAATCCTTCAGATAGAGTTATTTGCTGACCCCCCAAAGTGTTTTTCCTGTTTTCCATGTGGATATCTCTGGTTTGAAATGTAAGTTGTGAACTCTGGCTTCTATCTCCTGTGGCATACTTTGGGCTTTGGCCTTCTTAATAAACTACAATCCTTGATTCAATTCTGGCTCCTAATTCAAAATTTCATCTGAATTCTGATTTAGATCTCATTTTTACTTCCCCAAAGAGGGTGTACAAGAGCAACCCTTATTCAGGTCACTCTCTTGGTCATTTTGGTCTGAAACTGGAATAAATTGAAACATGGGCAATCCACCTAACAGTTAATAAAATGTTTATTTAGCCACAGAATGGAAAAGATGTCCAGAAGAAGTAAGGAATATTCATTCCAGATAAAGCATATTGAGCACAGCTTCTCAATCTTGTTCAGGTTAATGGTCAAGACCTAACGTCTAAGAAAGGGTTCCAGTCCCTCCTTCCCTGAATATTTTGTATATAAGTACCCAGGAAGCTGCATCAGTAGCATGAACCTTAATCCATTGGGCCAATTATATCTCAAGGACAGTTGGAACACCTTTTAAAGAAAAACTAGCTTTAACTTAGACAACAAGATCCTTGAGCTCAGAGACTGCTATTTGTCTTTTTTTTTTTTTTAACCTCAATGCTTGGCACATAGTGAGTACTTAATAAATGCTTATTATGCATGGAGTAGATAGGGTCTAGGATATTGCTCCCACTACAGAGAAAAAAGGAGTTTTTCTTCAGACCAAGTGGTTGTTTCCCTGAAGAGATACAAAAGTATAATCTAATCATTTTCTCTGATATCTGCAACAGATAAGAACTACTGCCCTGTAAGCCCAAAGAGTTACATTTTAGAACACAAAGAGTGGTGGATCACTGGAATAGATTAGGTACGCCATAAACTGTAGTAACAGGAAGCCTGGTAGTATAGTGGATAAAGTGCTGAGACCAGAGTCAGGAAGATCTGAGTTCAAATCCAGCCTCAGACACTTAATAGCCCTGGGTAAGTCATTTACCTTGTTTGCCTCAGTTTCTTCATCTATAAAATGAACTGGCAAAGTAATCCAATATCTTTGCCATGAAAGCCCCAAACTGAATCAAGAAGAGTCAGACATTACTGATAATGATTTAACAATAACAACAAAAGAACAGAAAGAAGAAATTGGTGTTGACTTTTGAACAATGGGCATGTTGGACACAGGGAGCGTGTGGGGAAAGAGAGTCATCTCTGGTCATATGACATCCAGAATAATGTATTCAGTTCTAAGAACCACTGGATTTTATCACCTACTTGCCCCTGTTCCAAAGTTACAATATCTTTTTGAAAGTGGTAGATTATCTACTAAGATATACCTCTTACTACTGGTGAGACCTCTTGACGGTTTCTCAAACAAATTTTCTGTATCCCCATCACTTCTTCCTCAAGGTCCATAGTTTCTTATATCTTTAAACTGAACTAATCATAATTTTCTAAGTATATATTCATTCTTCAGTGCCCATTACACTTGCCCTCATGGATAGATAAATTTATAGATGACCTTATATAGACACACAAACAAGACCCAAAAATGGCATGGCCAATGCTATAGTTCCTATGAATGGAATCGTTTGAACCACCCTACTGTCTGCCATGGAATTTAATTATAATTTCATAATCTACTCATCTACCTAGAATAATCTATTTTATGAAGACTGTGGCCATCACTGTTTGTTTGGCATTGTATGAGGTGCTATGGAATACCTCTACAAAAATTCTACTCAATGCCTCGTCATAGTATGGAGGTGACCCTGAATTCTTCAAGGCTGTACTAATAGAGTGCAACCTCTGGCAGGCTCTACAGTACAAAGTACATGCCTTAGAGCATGGTTCTGGTGATAGTTCACATCTATTGTTTAAGAATCAGGCCAGGTAAATATATAGAAGCTCATCACCAGTACAATATAGGTGATGAGTTCTTCAGTGATGGCAACCTCTGACATAAAGAAAAAATGTATTAGAAAGATCCTCAGTTCTGTGGCCCTCTTTTACCCCGCTAGTGATATTGTTAAACTGGTAGAAGAAAGGTCAAAAGACATTAAGAGTTAGACCATCTATAAATATTAACAGTCATTGGTACTGTAAACATGAGATCTCTTTCCAGGGGTCAATATATTAATATACTAATGGAGGAACTTAACTCAATCCATAATGATATTCTTAATGTAAATAAAGCCAGAAAAATATAAGAAAGCTATAGCTAAATAGAACAGATATTTGCTTCTCCTAAGAGAAACCAATAAAGGAATTGATTTCATGCAGAATTCTAAAGCAAAAAGAAAATTTCATTATCTTTTGCAGCACTTATGATGACATAAATAAAAAATAATCTTGAAGATGATTGCAACTCCTATGCCATCTTCTGTCACAGAGGATAATATGATCTTTCAAATCAAGTCAACAAAAATTTTGATACTTGAAGGTAGACGTAGGAGAAGATGGTAATTACTTTTTGTCGTTCTATTTTGGCTTTGCTTTTTTGTCTGGACCCATGAGGTCCTCATTGGTGCAAAAAAATTACCAATGTGTAAACTCTCTGCTGTGATGCCAACCAGTAACTTTAATTTACAGTCTTAAAGAATTGCCTTGTCATGGAGAGATTTATTACACAGATAGTATGTCATGAACAGGGTGGGATCCAGGTCCTTCTGGTTCCGAGGCTATCCCCCTAGCTACAGCCTGATACCTCGCTCTCTCTCTCTCACAGGTGTGGATGACACATACTTCATTTTCTACGCTCTCCTTAAGATAATAGTTTCCCCTTTTACCTCTCTTGACATTATCCATCTTTATAGCTTCCTTAACTGAAATGATGATTGGAAAGCCGGATTTTTTTGGTTGCCCAAGGCATAATGGATTTCATTCTGTCCCTTCTTTACTATTTTTGGAGTCCATCTTCTTTAAATGTGTTTCTGATAAGCCACAAGTTAGTTGATAGTTTTCTTATCCATTCTTACATTTTTTCAATGAGAATTTAACTTTTTCACATCGATAAGTTTGTGTTTTCTTCCACTGAACTCAACATTCTCTGTTTTTTTCTTCATCTTTTAAGTCACTGCTTATTCTCTGTTGTTCATTTTCCTTTTCACAAAGATGATTCTGGGTTCCTCCCTCATTCCTCCTGAAAGCCTATCCAATTCCTGATTTCTTGAGCCTAGTTTGATCCTCTCTCTGTGTCTCTTTCTATCTCTCTCTGTATCTGTCTGTTTTTGTCTTTGTCTCTCTGTCTGAGTCTATCTCTGGGTTGTCTGTGTGCGTGTGAGTGTGTTTGTGTTAATGTAACTTGATATTACTTATACCTCTGGGGAACCTGAAGTATCAAAATAAAAGAATAAATACAAATGAAACATAAGCTCAAACCAAGCTACCCAAAATAGGACAACGAAAATCGAACAAAATTCTGAATGGGACAACTGAAAAGAGAAAATGGGAACTGAGAAACCTGAATACAAACTACAGCAGAGTTGGATGGGACAGTCCAGCTCTGAGTCACTCTGGAAGCAAGCTCTTTAGCAATAAAGGGGAGTACGCATTCAGTACGTTGCATTCTAAGCTCCTTGAGGGAAGGGATTGCATCTTCTTGTATCCCCAGGGGTTTAGCACAGTAACTAGCACATGGTGAGTACTTGATTAATGTTTATTAATGGATTGTCGGATTCAACAAGCATTGCCTGAGATATTGAAGACACTGTGCTAGCCAGTGGGGATGCAAAGTCAAAAAGTAAACAGTCCCTCCTCTCAAGGACCTGATATTCCACTTAGCATGTATACAGTGGAGTTCATACAAGAGATGAACACAGTAAATACCAAATAATGGGAAGAAGGGAAGGGGGTGATACTAGCCACTGCAGACTGTCAAGAGGTAGAAGTTGAGCTGACCTGGAAAAAATCTAAGTATTCTAAGAGATTAAAAAGAGACTAGTGTGTGAGCATATAAACATCCCCAGCCTGTTTTCTTAGTGTTGTCACAGTAATGAATCCAAAGGCACTAAAACCTTCAAAATACACAGAGCTCTAATCCCTCACTGTTAGAGGAACTGTGAAGTAATCTAGAGAAAAATTAGGAACTACGCCCAAACGGCTATTAAATTGTGCATACTCTTTGACCCAGCAATACCACTATTAGGGCTGTATCCCAAATAGATCAAAGGGGAAAGGATTTATATGTACAAAAATATTTACAGCAGCTCTTTTTGTGGTAGCAAAGAATTGGAAATTGAGGAGATGCCCTTCAGGGAATAGCTGATCAAGTTGAGGTATATGGTTATAATGGAATACTGTTGTACTATTAGATATGACAATCAGAAGTCCTTTAGAAAAACCTGGGAAGAGTTACATGAACTGATACAAAGTGAAGTGAGCAGAACCAGGAGAACGTTGTACATAGTCAATGGCAATATTGTATAAAGGATCAACTATGAAAGACTTCACTGCTCTGATTAAGATGATGATCCAAGACAATTCTGAAGGACCCATGACGAAAAATGCTATCTTCCTCTAGAGAGAGGAACCTAGAGATGAACCTAAGTACAGATTGAAGTTTACCTTTTTCTTTGTTTTTCTTGGGGTGTTTTGTATGTTTTCTTTGGCAACTGGTAAATGTGGAAATATATTTTGCATGATTTCACATGTATAATCGATATATTGCTTCCCTTTGGGAGGGGGTGGGGATAATTTGTAACTCAATATTTTTTTTAAAAGTAAATGTTAAAAAAAATTTTACATGTAATTGGGAAATATTCAACAAAAATATATGTATATACAAATCCTAGTCCCTCAATAAGGTGTTGGCTACTTGGGCTGTGACTGTATCTGTTATATTTTGCTATTACTCAGATATGTTGGATTTGCAAAGTCCATCCATGAAAAGTTGGTAGCAGTATAGTACAACAGAAAGATCACCGAGCCTGAAGGTAGTGGATATGAGTTCAGATCCCAGCTCTGCCACTTATTACTTGTGTGACTTTGGGAAGGCCACCGCCCAATACCTCCTAGTATATACTGTCTCTATTTCTTCCTCAGGGTACCTCACTGCTTCATCCAGGCTGGGCTGCCTACCTTGACAGTAGCAATGAGTTGACATTTGGCAGGAATGTCTGGCCCCTTCTCCACATAACTTCTCAAGTTGATGACAGCAAGAGCTAGACTGGAAGCAGGATGGGTGTCTTGGGGGTTGTTGCCACTCCTTCTGCCTATCAATCTGTTAGCTGATAAGGAACTGTGTCAGTAGTGATGTGAAAGGGGGATCCCTTCTCCCTAAAGATTTCTCCCCTTAATGATGACTATGGGAAAAGGACTGGTGATTTGGGGAATAGTGTTATTTTCAAGCTCTTGGGTTCAGAGTCCTACACTATCTCTATCATGGTTTGAAGGGTGATAGTGGTCATGGGTGGTGATGTTTTGACTTCCCTGGAATATGGGTCTCTCTCTCTCTCTCAGGGTGCCCTAATGCCTTCTTGAATCTGGGGTCCTAAATTATTCCCTCCCAAGCCACCAGACTTGCAATTCTAAGAGCTGCCACGTGGTGGTGGTGGTACTTGGACTTACGTTCAATTTTTACACTCTTCCCCAAATATATAGACTTTGACTTTGGGCAACAATTGTCAAGGCCCCCTTTGGCAATCTGATGAAGTCTCTGGATCCCTTCTCAGAATGATGTTTTTAAAAGCATAAAGTAAAATGCATAGAATTACAAAGGAAATTAATTATATTAAAATATAACTATCAAAATATTTTTTAGAAAAAGAACAAATTCACAGATGCAACGTTAAGAATTCCTGCTTCATAGTATGTTTGTTTATTCCTACTTATTTAATTATATGTTATGTTTATAAAAGCATAACTCTATGTTAATGCAAGCCAGTGAAACAGTTAATTGCTTACATTTATGCATTCACATTCAATGAGTGCTATTGAGTAACACCTGACACATGCATGGAGATATGTTCTGTATTCTCTATGTCTCAGCAAGATGTGAAGGTGACCTTGGGCTCTGGAAGACCATGCCAAAAGAGCACAAGCCCTGGCAGGTTCTACCAAACTGGAAAGACCAGGAATATGGGTCTGTTGACAGCTGTCCAAGGACTGACACAGTGAACTTTTAAAATGTTAATCACAAGACCAGTCACAGGGTGTTGATTTTATAGCCCAAGTAACTTGAAGGCCATCTACTGAAGTTACATAAGAGCTCTCTGTCTATGGAGGGAATATAGTTGATCTTCATCTTTCATGGACCCCTTTGATAGTCTGGTAAAGCATATGGACCTCTCTCAGAATAATGTTTTTATGTAAATAGGTATACAAAGATAATTAAGTATATCAAAATACAATTATAAAAATGTGAAGAAAAAGAAAGGTCATGTTGATGGTCCCCAGGTTAAGAATCTCTAACCTATACCAACAAAATCACAGATCCTTGAAATATTGGAGTTCCTGTACTTGGGGGCTGAATGAATTGAATAAATAGTAGTAAAGGAAAATTCAATTAGAAATAACATTTAAAAACATCAAGCAAGTTAGATGTAAATCCTATATCTCCTCAACTAATTCACAGTGGTTTTGATTACTGATTAACTTAAAAATAATAATAACTCATATTTCCATAATGGTTTAAGATTTGGAAAGAGATTTTGTCAAATAATGATAAGAATAATATTAGTATCCTCATTTTATAGATGAAAAAGTTAAAGTTTAGAAAGGTTTAGTGACCAATCACATGAGCTACTAAATAGCAGAGTTAGAATTGAAGCCCAGACTCAAGTTCAGTGTTTCTTGGATCTTGTAGTCAGGACCTATTGTCAATTTTTTTGCCCATTCCAGATTTCTAGGCTGAGCTTATACCAGATGGCCTTGAAACTTGTTTGGTAAGGTTTACCCTGGAGGTGGGAGGGAGGCAGAAAGTGGGGAAGAAGCCAAAAATGTGTTTTAGATGTTAGTGGGTTTATCCTCCCCCTTAACAGTGTGACCCTGGGCAAGTGACTTAACACTGTTTGCCTTATATTCCTCATCTGCAAAGTGAGCTGGAGAAGGAAATGGCAAACTATTCCAGTGTCTTTGCCAAGAAAAACCCCAAATGAGGTCACAAAGATTCGGACACGACTGAAAAATGACTTCATAACAAAAAGAATTTGCATTTCCAGTGTTTTATCCTGTGCCTTGAAGATGGTGACTTCTCATTACCACGCCAAAGGCTGGCATCTTTTTAGCACCTCCATAATCTGATCTTTCCCTATTGCTCCTGACCATATCAAAAATGAAGGAGAAATTCTGCTAGTACTTCTTAGTCTTCCCCATCTTTATGACAGTTAGGGTAACCTACCTTTCCTTGGGGTACCCTTATTCTCTCTGCTGGCTATTTTAGTCACTCCCTTTGCTTTCCCAATCAACATGTACTCACATGTGCATGCTCATGAGCCCACGCATGTGCATGTGCATATGTACACACACACAGAGGCAGGGCAAGCACCTGAATATTTACAAAACTAATCAAATACTGTTTAAAACCTTTTAACTTTTAACTTTTTCCAATCTTGTGTAGTCTTCTGCTCAAAGAAGGATTTTTTTTCTTTTCTCCAAATTTCTTTTCTTCAAATTCAACAAACATTCATTAAGAATTTATGTGTACAGTCCTATACTTCAGCATGGCATTAGTGGATAGAGAAATGGAAATGAAGTCAAGAAGACCTGGATTCAAATCCTCCCTCTGATCCTTAATAATAAGTATGTGAACACTTGACTCTTCTACCTCTTAGCAGGTCCATCTGTAAATTGTGGACGATGGAAGCTATCATGGGGACCTCATACCTCACACCTTAGTGAGATGTAAATAAGGTAATATATGTAAAGCACTTTATAGATTTCAAAACATGATGTAAATTTCAGTTATTTTCCCTAATGAATCCTTTAAGCAAATTTTTGAACACAGTATTTACACAGTGAATGGTTCAATCACGACATACTCTGAAGAAGGAAAAAGGAGGCAGTTAGCAAGGACTATCCGCCTCCCTTCCTCTGATACACGCTTTTGGGCCTTAGCCTTAATAGCTTAATAACAGACTAAATAACATCACCAGAAAATTAAAAGACTTGGCTTCTTAGAGAAAGACTTCAGGCTGTGAGAAAAATGGAAAAGGAAGTGATTGCACTAAGCTTAAAATAAACATATAGTAAGTCCAGAGCAAACATATTAATCATAAACAACATTGTAAAAGAGACACAACTCAGGATCAGAAGATGTGTGCTCAAGTCCAGACTCTGCCATTTATCAGCTTTGTGACCTTAACCTAGCTGAGCCTCTGATCTTTTATCATTAAAAGGAGAAATTCATCCTCTTTTGTTCTAATTTCTTCCTGGCAAAGTCCAAAGCCTGCCCTTGGGTCCCTGGTACTATGCCTTTAGATCTCTTTAATTTTACTTGACCCTAGCATTGTATCAAAATATTTCCTCTCTCTCTTCTCTCATTCTTGTCCAAACTCCCAGAAAGTCATCTATGCCCATTATCTCCATTTCTTAATCTCCCCTTCTCTTCTCAAACATTTGCAATCTGTCTTGATTGAAACTATGAAATCAACTTCACAAGAACAAAACAGAGATGTGGTTAGACAGAAGTTTGGCAGACTTCTGTAAACTGTAAGCTTAATATGAGACAACAGTATGATGTGGCAGCTGATAAAGCCATGAGATCTTGGGTTGTATGAAGAGGGACATCACTATCTGGAATAATTGAGTAAGAGTCCTGTTGGATTCTGCCCTAGTCAGACCACATCCGAAGTATTCTGAGCAGTTATGGGCACCACATTTTAGGAAGGACACTAATAAGTTGGCAAGTGTCCAGAGGAAAGCAACCACAATTGGGAAGAGCCATGATTCTCTGTCATATGAGGATCATTGAAAAGAAAATGGATATTCAGCCTGGAGAAGAGAAGGTTCAAAGGAGACATGATAGCTATCTTCAAGTATTTGGAATATTGGTATATTGAAAGAGATTAGACTTCTTCAGTTCGGCCTTATACAGCAGAGCAAGGAATAATTGGTAGAAGTGGCAGAGGTGATTCTAGATTTTATATAAGGCAAAAATTTCTTAAATTGCCACTATCCCAAAGGGGAATAGGATACCTCAGAATAATTGAATTTTTCCTCACTAGAGATCTTCAAAAAAAAAGTCTAGAGGATCACTTGTTGTTTCTCAGTCATGTCTGACTCTTTGTGACCCCATTTGGGGCTTTCTTTGCAAAGATACTGGAGTGGTTTGCCATTTCCTTCTCTAATTCATCTTATAGATAAGGAAACTGAGGCAAACAGGGTTAAGTGACTTACCAAGCTAGTAAACTAGTAAGTATTTGAGACCAGATTTGAACCCAGGAAGATTAGTCTTCTTGACTCCAGGGTCAGCACTCTAGCTACTTATCTGGCTGACCCATGAAAAAGAATATTCTTTTTCAGAGATGGTTAAACCAGATGACTACCCAAGATACCTTCCAACTCTGAATTTCTATAATTTCGTGATCCAATCCAACAAGTATTTATTACATGTCTACTATATACAAAGCAGAGTGGTGGGCACTGGTGATACAAAGGCAGAATATCTGCTCTCAAGGATCTTATATTCTACAAGGCAAATGCAATAGATAAACTGATAAATCTAGGTATGTGACATTACAGATCATTTGAGAAGAGAAAACTAACGACTAGGAGTATCAGGAAAGGGACAGCACCCATAAGCTGAGTCTTAAAGAAAGTTATGGATCCTAACAGGGAAAACTGACTAGGGAGCAGATTCCAGATGCAATGCAAAGATACAGAGGTGGAATGTTGAGTTTAGGGGAGAGAAAATAAACCAGTTTGGCTGGAATGTGGAGTGTGCAGGGAAGTAATATGAAATAAGCCTGGAAAGGTTGGATGATGCCAAATTATGAAGAATCTTAAATGCCAAACTAAAATATTTATATTTCAGAGTCAATAGAAAACCACTGAAGTTTCATAATATAGTATCATCATACTTGTGCTATAGGAATATTATTTGGGTATGTGGTTCAGTTGTTTCAATCATATCCTACCCTTCATGACCCCACTTGGAGCTTTCTTAGCAAAGCTATTAGAGTGGTTTGCCATTTCCTTCTCCAGCTCATTTTACAGATGAGGAAACTGAGGCAAACAGGGTTAAATGACTTGCCCTGGGTCACACAGCTAATAAGTATCTGATCTAGTGCAAGAGTGAGTCTTCCTCACTCCAGGCCTGGCACTACATCTACAACACTATCTAGCTGCCCGATAGCTATTTTGATAGCTATATGTTAAATCCATCAAGTAAAGACTAGAAGTCAAGAACCTAATCCAGGAGGTCTTACATTTAACCTCTTTATGCCCCAGTTTCTTCATCTGCAAAATGAAGACCATAATATTTGAACCACCTACCTCCCAGGATTCAAGTAGGGAAAAGCGCATTTTATAAGCTAGAAAGCATTGCAGGATATAATGATGGGAGCTTGACACAATTACTTTTGTAGAAGTATAGGACTGGAAGAGAACTTCATGAGTCTTTAGTAAGCAGGTCTTTCCAAGACTTTCACAAACAGAGGAAAATTCATCCTGGCTTGACTACAGTAAAAGTTTGAGCTCCTCAAGAGAAGTTTTGATAGAACAAAGGGTGGGGACTTCCCATCCCTGGTTAAGCTCTCTAATGCTGCATTTTATAAATAACCATCTTAGTCTTTCTTAAGGTAAGATCTAAAGACAAGTAGTCAGGTGGGTTAGGTGAATTTCCTTATTCCGCAGGGATTGATACAAGCAGTGACAACCTCCCTTTTTTATCTTACTTTCTGCTCCTTGGTTATCAGCTACTAGTAGGAATACTAATTTCTTGGGTTTACATTTCAGTTTCAAGGGGCCCAGAGGCTTTTAGGTGTGCTACCCTCAGAAACGCCTTTTAAAACTGATAAGTTAACTGAAGAAGGAGGTCCCTGACGTTTGCAGGGGTTGGAAAGTACAATTGAAACCAATTTAACTCTATGTTTGCTAAACACCTTCTATCTCAGAGTGGCAGGAAGTTCTTTCACAAATACTTCCTGCAAATGACTAATTGACATTCCACCCAGCAATTAATTAAAAAGTTGCATCACCATGGGGTTATTTAGATATTATAACTTACATCAGAAAAACTTCTAGTGAAGAACAGAGAAGTTTCTGGAGTTGTATAAATAGGGAAATTGTGAAATGAAGAGTGTGGGTGTGTCGTAAGTCACTTACTACTGGAGACTTCTAGTTCTTCCAATGACCTTAATCATCTTTCTGTGATTCAGAACATAATAATGGGCCACCCTTCACATCGAAAGCAGTTGGGTAGCATCATGGCTAGACTTGGCTTTGACTGGATGTCAGAAAGGCCTGGATTCAAATCCTACTTTCAACTCTTACCAGCGCTATGACGCTGGGGAATTCACTTAATCTTTTTCAAAATCAATTTCCCCTCACCCTCAGAAAAACCTGGAAAGATTTACATGTGCTGATGCAAAGTGAAATGTACTATGTACAAAGTAACAGCAATATTGTAAGATCGGCTATGAATGACTTAGCTATTCTCAGCAATACAGTGAACAAAGACAACTCTGAAGGACTTATGATGAAAAATTCTATCCATCCTCAGACTAAGAACTGCTGGTGTCAATACAGATTGAAGCATATTTTTGTTACTTTATTTTTCTTAATTATTTATTATATTATTATTTTATAATATATTATTATATATTATACCTATATATTATATATTAAAAGATATATTACTATAAATTATCTTGTCAGTGTTTTCTTTCATAACATGATAAACATGGAAATGCATTTTACACGAAGACACACATATAATCCATATAGAATTGTTCATCTTCTCAATGGGGGTGGGGAGAGGGGAAGGGAGAGAATCAAAAATTAATGTTAGAAATTGTTTTTATATGTAATTGGGGGAAAATAAAATACTAAAATAAGAAGAACAAAGGAGTATGCATTCAAGAAATCTCAGATCCCAGTCTAGTTCTGCTCTGAGTGATGGAGAGAACAGAAATAAAACTCTAAAAAAAAAAATTGATTTCCTCAGCTGTAAGATAAGACATAACACCTATAATGCTTCATGAGATTGTAAGGAGAAAATGAGATAATCATGTAAAGTGATCAAAAGAATGTCTGCAATATACATTATTACTATGTTCTAGTGGCTTTCAGAGTTTTTTTATGTTAAAAAAAATTCCTCATAACTCAGGACAAGGCAGCATTATCAGTATCCATTTATTTAGAAAAATACATAAGCCCAAAAAGGTACAATAAAATATGTATAGAAGAATTTAACTTCTTTGAAATCAATGACTATTTTTCCTTCATTTTTTTCTTCTGTATCTCATCCAGAATGATCTTATACTTTTTTTTGGTTCAATTTGTGCTATTATTAATGGAGGGGACTGGACAGAGAAGGGACCTCTCTTTAAATGCCTCTTAGCCTATTTGACAGCATAAAGCCTGAGAAAATGGCATCAGGAACTGAGAGGTCAAGTAGTTTGTCAGGATTACACATCCAGTATGTAACAGAGATAGGACATGAACCTGAGTATCCTTGACTCCAAAGCCAGCTCTATCTAGCATGCTCTACTATATCCCAGTAACTGCTTGTTTTTTTCCCTTTTTTTAAAATTTATTTTTAACATTCTTTATTCTTTTGAAATTTTAATTCCAGATTACCTCCCTTCCTCCCACCACTCCCTGACCCATCAAGAAGGCAAACAATAATCAATTACAATTTGAAATCATACAAAATATATTCCATGTTAGCCATACCTCAAAACATAACAAAACAAAGGAAAGAAGGGAGAGAGAAAAAAGAAGGAAGGAAGGAAGGAAGGAAGGAAGGAAGGAAGGAAGGAAGGAAGGAAGGAAGGAAGGAAGGAAGGAAGGAAGGAAGGAAGGAAGGAAGGAAGGAAGGAAGGAAGGAAGGAAGGAAGGAAGACTTTGATTTGCACTCAGAGTTCATCAGTTCTCTCTCTGGAGGGAGATAGCTTTTTTTCATCATGAGTCCTTTGGAATTGCATGGGATCATTGTATTAGTCAGAGTAGCCAAGTCTTTCACCGTTGATAACCATTAAACATCAGGGTTACTATGCACAATGATCTCCCAGTTCTTCTTACTTCACAAGAGTTCATATAGGCCTTGCTATATTTTTTCTGAAACCACCACCCACTTGTCATTTCCCATAACACAACAGTACACTCCATCACAATCATATGCCACAACTTGTTCAACCATTTTCCAATTAATGAGCATCCCCTTGATTTCTGATTCTTTGCCACCACAAAAAAAAAGCTGCTATAAATATTTTTGTACATATAGGTCCTTCTCCTTTTTCTTTGACCTATTTGGGGTACAGACCTAGTAGTGGCATTGCTAGATCAACAGGTATACAGTTTTATAGCCCACTGAGCATATTTTCAGACTGTTCTCCAGAATGGTTGGACAAGTTCACTACTCCACCAATAATTAATTAATGTATCTATTTTCCCTCATACCCTCCAACATTTGTCATTTCTGATAGGTATGAGATAGTACCTCAGAATTGTTTTAATTTTACTTTCTCCAATCAATAGTGATTTAGAGCATTTTTTCACATGACTATTGATAGCTTTGATTTCTTCTTCTGAAAACTGACCATTCTTATCCTTTGACCATTTATCAGTTAGGAAATGGCTCTTACTTTTCTAAATTTGAGTCAGATCCCTATATATTTGAGAAACAAGGCCTTTATCAGAGAAACTGGCTGTAATTTTTTTTATATTACTTCATTGTCTATGGTGCCTTTTAACAAAATGCAGTTTCCCTGATTATCTCTTAATTATCGTTGCTTTTGCTTTGTCTGAGATCATGATTGCTACCTCTGCCATTTTTACTTCCGATTCTGTTCCAGTTCTTTGCTTATCCCTGTGTGTGTCTTTCTGTTTCAAGTGTATTTCTTATATATATGATATATTGTTGGATCTTGGTTTCTAATCCATTCTGCTATCCACTTTTGTTTTATGAGTTAACTTGTTTTTATTTTATGGGTTAACTCATTTCATATGATCACTGTGTATTTTCTTCCATCTTATTTTCTCCTATTCATTCTTCTCTCTTTTTATCCTGTTCCTCCTCAAAAGTCTGTTCTGACTTCTTTAATCTGCCCTTTTTTTAATCATTCCCCCATATCTTTTATCCTTCTCCTATTTCCCTGTTGAATTAAGATGAATTTATACACTTGATTGTGCATATATATTCTTCCCTTTTTAAACCAATTCCAACAAGAGTGCAATTCAAGCATCACCTGCCGCTTCATATTTTCCCCTTCACTATAAAAGCTCTCCCTTATGCACCACTTCTACATGAAAAAAATTTCCCCAGGCTTGTCCTTTCTCTTTCTCCCAGAGTATCCCTCTATTTTAACACTTTTTTTTTGAGATTATCTCAATATAATCAATTCAAACGTGTGCTCTCTGTCCATTTAGACTCCTTCCAACTGCCCTAAGAATGATAATGTTTTTAATAGTTACATGTATCATCTTTCCATAGAAAGGTAGTTTAACTTTATTCAGTCCTTTATGATTTGCCTTTTCTGTTTACTTTTATGATTCTCTTGAATCTTCTGTTTGAATATCAAATTTTCTATTCAGCTTTGGTCTTTCCATCAGGAACACTTGAAAGTCCCCTATTTAGTTAAATGTTCATTTTTTTTCCCTGATAGATTATACTCAGTTTTTCTGGGAATGTTATTTTTGTATTTTTGTAATCCTAGTTCCTTTGCCTTCCAGAATATAGTATTCTAAGCTTTCTGTTCCTTTAATGTGGAAGCTGATAGATCTCATGTGATCCTGACTATGGCTCCACAATATTTGAAACTTTTTTTTTCTGGCTGCTTGCAATATTGTCTCCTTGAGCTGGAAGCTGTGGAATTTGACTATAATATTCCTGGGATTTTTCATTTGGGGTTCTCTATCAGGAAGTGATCAGTGGGTTTTTTCCATTTCTATTTTACCCCCTGTGTCTAAGATACTGGGGCAGTTTTCCTTGATCATGACTTGAAATGTGATGTCTAGGCTCTTTTCTTGATAATGGGTTTTAGGCAGTTTAACAATTTTTTAGATATCTCTTCATGATCTCTTTTCTTGGTCAGTTTTTTTCTTTCTTCTAGTTTTTCATTCTTTTGACTTTATTACTTCTTTAAGTCTCATGGAGTCATTAGCTTTCACTTGCTTAATTCTAATTCCTAAGGAATTTTCTTCAGTGAGCTTTTGAACTTCTTTTTCCATTTGGCCAATTCTGCTATTACTTTTATTTCTTTTCTCAATTTTTCCTCTAGCACTAGTGTCTCTCTTTTTTTTTTTTAACTCTTCCAGGAATTCTTGCTGCCCATGGGTCCAATAAACATTTTTCTTTGAGACTTTGCTCATAGCTCTTTTCACACTGTTGTTTTCTTCTAAGTTTATGTTTTGGTCTTCCCTGCCACTGTAGCAGTTTTTTATGGTCAAGTTCTTTTTTTTGATGTTTGCTAATTTTCCTAGACCATTTCTTCACTTAAAGTTGGTCTTCACTTAAAGTTGGTCTCTGCTTTCCTGGATGTGGGGAAGACACTGTGCCAGGCTTCATGAGTTCTTGTTCTGTTGTTTTCAAAGCTAGTTCTGGGGGTCTACAAATTTTTTGATGTTATCCTGGGAGAGGTACGAGTTTGTGCTCTGATCTTTACCCAGGAAATACCCCTGCTCCTGTACAATCACAAGTACTAGTGTTCCTCTTGGCCCTGGAACTATGAGGGCCCCTCCTCCCTTGTGACTGATCACAAGTGCTTTTTTCTGCCAGGAAACTACAAACAGCTTATGGGCAATAGAGTTGCCAATCAATACCAGATGCCAACAGTGCCAGCAAAGGATCCCCTGTAATTTCTTTCTGAAATTCTTTCTTTCTGAAATATCTTTCTGACCAGTTGTCCAACCCCTTACCATTCCGGGGCTGAGAACTCCTGAAGCTGCTGCTGCCGCCAATGCTGCATAGCTGCCTCCAATGCTGCATAGCTGCCTCCAAGGTCCACCACTGGTATTCCTCCCCTACTCTGGGCCTGCCCCTTCCCCCCATCCCATCCCCCTTTCACCCCCTACACCTCTCCTGCAAACTTCCTAAGTTATCTTAGGCTAGAAAAATGTCTCCCTCTGACCTTTCATTGGTTCTGCCTCTCCAAAATTTGATTTTAGGCATTATTTTAAAGTCATTTGAAGAGGAATGTTGAAAGAATTCAGCTAAGTCCAAGCTTCCACTCCACCACCTTCCTAGTAAATGCTTATCGAATTAAAATGTTATTCATTCAATATACTGAATATGTTAGTCTATTTGTTTTCCTGAACTACTCTGAATTAGTGCTAAATAAAGATCAAAATCATAATCCTTGTGCACATGTGGATCCTTGAACTCTGCAATAACTCCATGGCCCCGCAGAGGTCCTTGGCCCACAAACTGAGAGGTTCTGTTTTTTCTTACTTTTCTTTCTTTCTTTCTTTCTTTCTTTTTTTTTTTAACAATCCACATATACTCTCTCCTAGGCCCTTTTGTAAACAATGACAGGCACCCTTGAGTTCACCAGGATTCAGGGTACAGTTCATTGTTCTGATGTCCATGGAACCTGTAGCAGCTTCAAGCATCTTTGAGATACCCTGGGATGAAGACAGGGGCACAGACTTTCAACAATGTGACATTTGTCACCGTATGGACCCTTTGACTCGTCTTTGTAGGTGTATTTCAGGGGAAAGGGAAAAATGAAAGGAACAACCTACATTTCAGACAATGAGATTTAAAGAAGTCACAAAAGGATTGTCCTACATCAATGGCAACTGAGGCTACCTTTGTGTGTGTAGAGCTGGAAAAGGGGTTGAAGAAAGGAGATGTATACTCCTGCACTTTATAAGAAAATCATTTGAGAGGAAGGTATTTGAAGGGAGACAGACAGAGAGAAAAAGCAGAGGGACAGAGAAGAGATAGAAACAGATACAGAAAGATAGAGAAACAGAGACAGAAAGAAAGAGACAAAGAGAAACAGAGGCAGAGAAGAGAGAGTCACAGAGACACATACAGAAAGTCAGAGAGTGACAGAGACAGATACAGAAAGGCAGGAAGAGACAAGGGACAGAGAAACAGACAAAGAAAGAGAGACAGAGAAAGAGAGAGAGAGAGAGAGAGAACAATTCTTCACCATGAAGTGGTAATAAATGTCTTATGTTAGTTCTGATAGTGGTCCTTTGGGAATAAGATGAGTAGACACTGAAAACAAAAAGGGGACTAGATGCCCATTTATCTAATAAAACCTGATTACGAGCAACAGGTGCCCTGACATATAAAATACCTTGGAGTCATCAAGAAATCCTAAAGAAAGATGCATCAAATTGAAAATGATATGGCTTTCACCTAATGATGGGTATTAATTATATAAGAAAGCTTGCAATAGGCTCATAAAATGGGTGTTTGCACCTTCATTATTCAGTTTTTCATGCCATGATGATAAAGCTATGACAGAATAATAAATAAGCTTTTATTTATTTATTTGCCTCATTGAAAATTAAGCTTTGAAAGTCAAAGCATGAAGTTGGAGGAGATAAGAGTTGCATATCAAAGATATACTACAAACAGGAAGAGGAAGATGGCAGGTATGGCTGGAGCCACGAAAAAATGAGGCCCAGGTGGGAAAATTGCTTGTTTTCAGTCTTGCAAAACGTGTCCCTACAACTGAATAGGACTTGAGATAGAGATCTCACCTGGGCACATTTGGTTCTTGAGTTTAGAAAGAGAGCACCAAAGCCCTGGAGAGAATCACAAAGACCTCACTACTTGGGGGAGGCCTGGAGAAGTGGGAATACACTGGGCCTTGTATTAGGCATAGTGGAGCTCTGCCACTTTAAACATTTCAGAAGCCTCCACCCATTCATTTAGCCCCAGTGGAAGAGGACAGCAATTCTGGGTTGTGGGAAAAAAGCAGTGGGTGGAAGGGAGGGAGGGAGAGAGGGATATATGCTTCAAGATTGCCATCAAGGAGAGAAGCCCTGGCAGGAAGGAGTGGGTGGAGAGGCAGGAGGAACCACACCCTTCAGGACAAAAAGTCAGGAGAAAACAGCCCCACACCAGTACTACTGCCAGTAGGCAGCAGGAGCTCCCAGCCAGGTAGCTTGTAAAACCACACATCTGAAGTCTGGGGATACAATTCCCTGGGGGGAAGGAAAGCAGGTCAAAGGCTGACATAGTTGGAATGCCAAAATCTGCCTCTCAGTGGCCAACGTAATTTGTTTTGTTTAATAAAAGATAAATCTCCACCCCTATTACAGGAGGCTCACCCGCCTGCCCACCACCCTCTTTATTTCTCAATGCTACTCACATTGTTTTGTTTTACTGTCTTGATATGTCTTATTTCCAAACACCAGAGAATCTTAGCCTGACTTGGGACTCAACTTTTTGCCTTTTATTGGAAAGGAACAGAATACAAGTTTCATTTCACTAAAAGAAATAATAGATTATTTTAAACACTCTGAGTTTGCCTTTTATTACTAATTCTGAAAATATATGCTAAGTATTCAGAACAGGTCATTTATGGATTTACATAGTTTTATATAGTTCTTCCAAATAATATTTAATAATGAATCATAAGACTTAGGGTGGAATTGGGGCCATGGTGGGAACCAAATAACAAAAGCTCAGCAGGGGCTGAAAAATCTTGTCATTGTCACACCTCACTAAAAGGAACTAGACTTCATTGATTCAGACTAGGACAAAGTTTAGATTTGACACTCTCTTTGAAAAGAGGGTTTAGCCAGCAATGTAACCCAAATGAGATGGTAAAGAATGTGCTTGACCTTCTTGAGAAAGCCAAGTGCTTTTAGGATTGGCTTAAGGAGGCAGTGAGGCATGATAGAAAGAATGCTGGCCTAGAAGTCAAGGACCCTGAGTCATTCATTGTCTTGGTTCTGTCATTGACTTGCGGTGTGACGTTGGGCAATTCACAATCCAATTCAACCAATTTTTATTAAACACATGTGTGTACATGACACTGAAGGAGATAAGAAGCTATCCTCCGTGACCTCTCATCTGGAAACTGTGCATTCTACATCTACACCATTGTACGGTGGGTGTGTAAAGATGTGGGCCCAAAATTGAACCAGAAGAGAGCAGGTTTAATTGTATTAGGGAAATTATGGAGTGTTTCTAATTACCTTCAAGTTTCTCCTGAAAAAAAGGCCTATCTTTTTATTTATTTTCTGGGTTTTAAAAATTTTTTTTACACACATTTGTATTTCTCTTTCCCAAATGAACAATTCTTTAAAATTCCTTATGTGATATGCATAATCCAGCAAAACAAATTCCCACATTGAAAGATCCATCATTTTAACAGTATTCCAAAAATACTGTATGACAACTCTTGACAGATCACAGTCTTTGAAGAATGTTTCAAATGAAGAAAAATAATATAACATTAATAAAACTTTTTTTGTCATTTCATTAGTGTAGGAAACTCCCAATTCTTCTACAGTTTATAGTCTTAAAGAGTTGCTTGAGGCACTGTGAGACCGGAGACAACAAAGCCTGTATATGTCAAAAGCACATTTGAACTCCGGTCTTCCTGGTGCCAAGGCTAATTCTCTATCCACTAGAGGTCCACCACACTGTCTCTTAATAACTCATAGACTAGATTATAAAGTACGTAACATGGTGGGTTACACATGAAAGACACAATAAATATTTACTAAATCAATATATTTAGACAGTATTTTAATGTTTTAAAAGCATTTCCTTTTCAATGATCCCTTGAGGTGGATAGAACAGAGTTATTATCCCCATTTTACAGATGCAATTTTTACAAATACAATTTTTTTTTTTTTAGTCTAAGCCTTTGTGCTTTCTACTGCATCATGTTTTCTAAACAGAGTCTCAGGACATCTCTAAATAAGTTCATTTTCAAGAAGATGCCATGTCATTTTAGCCAAAAGTTGTCCTAAATAAGGGCTTTTTCAATGTTTCCAGAAATTTGTGAAGAACTTGTCTAAATTTGTCAGACACCATATTTTCTACTCATCCTCACTTTCCTCTATTCTATAACCTACAATTTTAAACCAAGAAAGCAAACTTGACAAAAAAAAAACCCTCAAAACTTAAAAACTCAGATAGAAAGGGGAATAGAAAGGTTGAATAAAATACCATTCCCTATGGTTCAGGACCCCCAGAGCTTTAAGCTGATGCAGACTGAAATTAAACTTGGGGGTAGCCTTAAGATACCCCTAAGTTCCAACATCTATCTTGGGTTCATCATGCTCCCCTCTAGAATTCTGGGAAATTTTTGAATATAGCTTATATATAGCTCATGTTTAAGTTTTCAAAAACTTAAGTAATAAGGTTCCTAGATCCTGTACAAGCACTTGAAGTAACAAATGAATGCGGGGTAGAAGAAATTCTTTATTTTACCCCCTAGAAGATTCAAAAGGCACAAAGGACTCACAGGAGTCTATAAACAGATAGATAAAGCATATAAACAACAGTAGCCTATAAATACTCAACAAAATTCTCTTTCCTCTTTAATTGGTTCCACTTTTCCATTAGGGTTCAAGAGTCTTGTCAATTTAGCTTTGTACCCACGCTGCTTTAGAATCTTCTTGGAAGAGAATTGAACTTGGAGTGGTTAGCAGTTCAATGCCTAGCTATTCCAATGAATCTCTCACTCTTTTACAGGATACTCATTTCCTTTTTTAGTCAGGATTATTAAACTAGTCGTGAGATGCTTTCTGACATGGTGAATAGAGAACTGGCCTCAAAGCCATGAAGACATGAGTTCAGTTCCTACTTCTGACACATATTGGTTTTATATCCTTGAGCTAGTTACATGACCTAACTTCTTTCTCTCAAATACATGATTAAACAGCAGTTTATCTGGGAGGGAAAAAATCTGAGCATTTCAGTGGACTTCAAGCCTAATATAATTTAGCAATATGAGTGGCTACAAAAATAGCTAATGTCATCTTGAACTGCATTGAGAAGCATAATCTGAATCATCTGAAATATTATGTTTATTTCTATGCGCCACAATATAATAAGAATGCCCATAAGAGGACAACCAAGATGGAGAACAGCTTTGAGTTAAAATATATGAGAACAGACTAAGTGAATTGGAATGTTTTACCAACATAAGAGAAGGCTTCAGGGAGGATATATATTCAGATAGATATTTTCAAATACATATGATAACCCTTTAAATATTTTACTTCTAATTCTGTTATCACAAAAAACAGAGATTAGATTTGTGTTGTTTGAACTTAAAGGGTAAAACCAGAAGCCATGGGTGCCAGGAAAACTTTCTAACAATTAGAGTGATCCTACAGTTGAAGGGGCAACTTCCCCCCTCCTTGGAGTCCTTCCAGCAGAGGCCCAATGACCACTTATGCTGTAACATGGGATCTTTTTGAGCAGGTTCCTTCTAGGCTTCAAATTCTCTAATTCTGTAGTTCCATATTAGAAATGTGTAGTTTAATTATTGTCCTTGTAGCCTAACACCTAATGTAATGCATGGTGCACAGAGGCAGAGATGAAGTCAGAGGGGTCTTGAGGACCTTCTCCTCCAACTCATATCTGAAGAAGGGCATGCTTGTTCAATATCTCTGAGACCTTATCCATAAAAGGAAAGAACTAAGTTGATCTAAGCCGACTTTGAAGCACTTTCCATCTCTAACTCTAGGACCTTATGAGTCCTACAGATTTCCTCTTAGATTAGTAGTGTCAACCTCAGGTCCAGATTCTTCCTCAAAGCATAGGAAAAGACTTTTTGACACTCAGATTAAATTTGAGTCCTCTCTCCTGAGGGATTGAAGTGTGTAGAGGGCAGTGTGTGCTTAGGGTTTAAGATGTTGTTGATCTTTGGTCCTTGCTAAACCTCAGTAAATATCCCTTTTTAAAAGCTAATTTATTGCTCTAAATCACTATTGATTAGAGAAATGCAAATCAAAACAACTCTCGGGTACCATACCACACCTGTCAGATTAGCTAACATGACAAAATAAGAAAACTATAAATGCTGGAGAAGATGTGGGAGAATTGAAACACCAATGCATTGTTGGTGCAGTTGTGTACTGATCCAACCATTTTGGAGAGCAGTTTGGAACTATGCCCAAAGAGTTATAAAAATGTGCATACTCTTTGATCCAGCAATACCACTTCTAAGTCTGCATTCCAAAAAGATCATAAAAAAAGGAAAAAGATCCATATGTACAAAAACATTATAGCTCTTTTTGTGGTGGCAAAGAATTGGAAACTGAGGGGATGCCCATCCATTGGAATATGGCTAAACAAATTATGGTATATCAATGTAATGCAATACTATTGTGCTGTAAGAAATAATGAGGAGATGGAGTTCAGAAAAACTTGAAAAGATTTATGTGACCTGATGCTGAGTGAGGAGGGCAGAACCAGGAGAACTTTGTACAGAGTTACAGCAGTATTGTACAATGACTAACTTTGATAGACAACTCTTCTCAGCAATACAAGGTTCTAAGACAACTCCAAAAGACACACAATGGAAAATGCTGTTCACATTCAGAGAAAGAATTACAGTCTGAATGCAGATGGAAGCATACTATTTGCTCTCCCTCTTTTCTGTTTTGTTTACTTTTGTTTCTTCTTTCTTGTAGTTCATTTCAATAATTATATTTCTTCTTTGCAACATCGCTAATGTGAAAATATGTTTAAAGTGAATGTATATGTAGAACTTATATCAGATTGCTTGCTGTCTCGAGGAGGGAGGAGAGGAGGAAGAGGGAGAAAATTTGGAACTCAAAAGCCTGTTGTAAACTAAAAATAAATAATTTTAATTTTTTAAAAAGCTAATTTATGTTAATTGCTTAATTGATATTGGGGAAAGATTAATTGTTTAAAAAATATTGGGAGAAAACAAGCCAGGTGAGAGCTCACGAGTGATAGGTATTATGAGAGCCTCAGGGTTACCCCTGGTACTAAGAAAGGAGCAGCAATTACCTTAATCTGGGGAATCAGCTTTGCAGTTGTGGGGTTAGGATAGTGAGCCAGATCTTATGTACTACAGTTAAAATTGTACAGTTAAAAAAGTACAATGCACAGTCTCAGAAGGTAGTAGGATTCCCATCACTCCAGATCTGCATCCCTCTAAATAAGAGATAGATGACTGTCAAAAATGCTAGAAAGAAGACAATTTTTCTATATATTTTTTTACTATGTATTTTTACTATGTATTTCCAGATTTCTCCCCAAAAACACTATATTGGTTTGCAATTCTACCCTCAAGTGAGTGCACCGATTCCCCCAAAAACTCCATCAGCACTGAGTTTCCTTGCTTTTAGCTTCTTTTGTCAGTTCAATAGATGTAAGATAGTCTCTTGGAGTAGAAGTTAGAGTGCCAGGCCTGACGTCAGGAAGATCTCAGTTCAAATCTGGTTTCAGGCAATTACTTAGCTGTGTGACTTTGGGCAAGTCATTTAACTCTGTTTGGCTCAATTTCCTTATCTATAAGATGAGCTAGAGAAGGAAATGGCAAACCACTCCAGTATGTTTGCCAAGAAACCCCAGATGGGGTCACATAGAGTCAGACATGATTGAAATGAATGAACAAGCACCTCAGAATTGTTTTTAATTTATATTTCTTTGATTACTGAGTCTCAGTGTTTTTCAAGTGATTAATACTAATATTGTCGATTGTGTCCTGGTGAAAAATAGCAGTTCACATCTCATATATACATATATTCATACAAAGGGATACATGTGTATATAGGCATACACATGCATACATATAACACATATAAACACAAGTTTCTACTTGTATAAATATATGTTTGTGACACGAACTAAAAGTTCATACATACATTTTTGTGGTTCAGTCATTTTCAATCACGTTCAACTGTAATGACTCCATTTGGAATTTTCTTGGTGAAGATATTGGAATAGTGTGCCATTTCCTTCTCTGGCTCATTTTAGAGATGAGGAAACTAAGGCAAACAGGGTTAAGTGACTCACGTGTCTAGGGTCACACATCTAGTAAGTGTCTGAGGCCAAATTTGAACTCAGGTATTCTTGATTCCAGTTCGGGCACTCTATCCACTGTGCCACCTAGCTACCCTCATATATACATACATACACACACATATGTACACATGCACGAAACAGCATGGCATAGTACCACTTCTGCTTGATTTAGGCTTTGTTATCCTGCATAAGTCACTTAAATTCACAGTGTTCTAAGCCAGTGATGTCAAACTCAAATGGAAAAGGATCCCTTCAGGAAGCACATTGACTTAGAAAACTGCAAATTGACTTTATCTCTGTTGTATTATATTTTTACCTATGCTAGACAGACAAGTCTCTAAGATTTTAAGTTGCAGAGAAGATAACCTGCATAGGTATACAATTCCACACACAGGTTCAGTCCCTATATAGTTCAGATGTAATTTAGTTGGGGAGTATGGGATGTTCAGGGAAGGCTAGCACCTCTGGTATCAGAGTTTACCACACCCTTTTCAGGGATGCTCATCTACCTTTGGTGTTCACTTGATTCCCCCTACTCTCACCTGTGACTCCAAGCTGTAGTATGTGCAGTGGCCACATGCTGGTAAACTGTCTCCGCAGATGAGCTAAACTAAGTTGAGGGTAACCGACAGGCCTCAAACCTGTGGATGAGTTACTGCGATGTCTACCCCAAGCACATGGAGGCCTTCCCCAGCAGAATGTGTAGATGAGAACAGTTTTTTTCCAAGAGTCACAAAGGCAGCTGAAGCAGGTTCTGTGGGACAGTGAGAGCTTGGTTAGACATCAAAGGTCCCAAGGTCATCCACTGCACCTCGGATCATCCCGCTGGACTTCAATGGCTATGGAAGAAAGAGAGAGGCCGATGACTGTGCAACTCTGCTCGTTTAAATCCAATTCATACGCAAGTCAAGACGTCACCCCATGATATCACAGATCCTCTCTGAAAATGAAAGGCAGACAACAATTTAGATGTCAAGATTTTTGTACATTTTCCTAAGTACTTTTGTTAGATTGCGAATCTCTCCAATTTAGAGCGTTTGAATGTTCGCCAGCACATACAGGCACACATTATTGTGATTTACAGATAGTGTACTTTTACAAATTGAAGATTTGTGGCAACTTCACATCAAGCAAGTCCATTGATGCCATTTTTCCAACAGCAGGTGCTCACATCATGTCTCTGTGTCACATTTTAATAATTCTTGCGCTATTTAAAACTTTTTCATTATTATTATTTCTGTCATGGTGATCAGTGATCTTTGTAATTGTTTTGGGGTGGGGTATCATGAACTTCACCCATATAAATTTAATCAATGAATGTTATGTGTGTTCTGACTGCTCCACTGACCTTCCTAAGACTCAACAATGTTGAAATTAGGCCAATTAATAATCCTACAATGGCTCCTAAATGTTCAAATGAAAGGAAGGACCAATAAATATGACAAACTTCACTGCTGTTTTTATTTTAAGCAGTTGCCACAGCCATCCCAACCTTTAGCAACCATCACTCTGATCAGTCAGCAGTCATCAGCACTGAGACAAGACTCTCCACTGGCAAAAATATTAACACTCATTAAAGGCTCAAATGATGGTTAGCATATTTTTAGCAATAGTTTTAAATAGGATATGTACACTGGGGTTTTTTTAGGCAGAATACGATTGGACATTTAATAGACTATAATATGATGTAAACATAACTTTCATTTGTAATGCCAATGAGATTAAAGATCTTCCCCATCCATTAATGGGCCTGCTCATTAAGGAGAGTTTGATTAGAGAAGATATGTAGGAAGACCCACAACTTTTGTTAATGAGGCACTGGTTCTCAAAGGGTGTGATGCCCTCTAGCTCTGAAAAAGTGTATAAATAGCCTAAGGTGAGGTTTTACTTTGTGGCCTACTCATTGGAAGTGTTTGTTTGGTCAGACGAGACTCTAGGCAGTCACTACTAAGGAGCCCCCCAGCTTTGAAAACCCATGTTTTCAAAACCAATGTTGGTGCTTCCTTCTGTCTGGTAACTATTTATATATGGTCAGATATTTATCTGTCTGTTGATCTGTCAGACAATTGGAAGCCCTGTCTGTTGATTTGAATTTCTTGGTATTTTCTCTGTTGACTTTTCCCCCTGAACTAGGTGAATGATGCATGTGTTTCATTAAAGTGATTGTTGACCCCTCAAGTTGCTTTCCTTTTAGAAAAACAGATCAAAGAACTTGTAATAGGAGGCCCTCCTGTGTATGTTGGGTTCCTTGCTTTTACACCATCTGATCTACTTTATTGCAATATTCACTTCATTATGGTGATTTAGAACCAAACCTGCAATATCTGTGAGGTATGCTAGTATATGGGAAGCTAGGTAGACTAGTAAACAGAAACCTGGACCTAGAATCAGGAAGACCTGAATTCAAATTTTACCTTAGACACTTACTAGCAGTGTGACTCTGGGGAAGTCCCTTAAATTCTGTTTGCCTTGGTTTTCTCCACTGTAAAATGAGGATGATAACAGTACCTTCCTCCCTGCGGTGTCATGAGGATGAAATGAGATAATAATTGTAAAGTGCTTAACATAGGGCTGGCACATAATATACATTATATAATTGTTAACTATGTATATTAGCAACAGACGGTACAAATGGGCACATTGGTTCCAGAGTTGGGGGGTGAGGGCAAGATTACTTTTAGGACACTGCAAAACTTCTTTACTGATCTCAGGTTTCTCCTAGAAACAAAGATACCTCTTTTAAATACCTATACTCTACTGTATGGCAACAAATCATGGAATTCAAAAGCCTCCAAAGTCCTGAAAATGAGTATCACACAGCAAGCCATGGAGGAATGCATGGTGGGTAAGTAGGAAAAGACTTGCAAAAAAGGTAGAAAGTTTCAAGGAGGTCTTTGAAAAGAAATGGCATTAGGGCAATATATTATTAGTGGAAGAGCAGGCATTTTGGCAGCCAGAATGCTCCTCTGTCAGAAATATTCCAATACTTGGGGTCCCTCTGGGGTCAACTTTGAGGAGAGCGTGAACAAGAGTCACATAAGAGGGGCAGGCTATGAGAGGTGACAAAGAATGTCATAGTGGGAAACATGCAAATCAATGAGATCACAGCTCCAGTTGAATGAATATCTTTCCTGAAGTTTATTTTCCCAATAGGCTTACTAAACACTTACTTTTGAATATGTTGGTTTGGCTTACATACATATTTACTCTTCTCTATATTTTGTACCTATTGAATAGTTTTATAATAACCATTTGATAATATATTTTAAAGTCCAAAATAATTTTCATAAACTTTTTAAAGCATATCTTAGATTTTCTTGCCCATCCAATTTTCCATGTAAATTTCATTAAAATTATCCAGTTGTACAGAAAGACCCCCTTGGTATTTTTATTGGTATTTCATTAAATGTTTAAATTAATTTTGGAATTAGAGTGATCTTTGCTAAAGTAATTTAACCCATCATGAAAGTTGAATGTTTCTCCAATTATTTCAGTCTTGCTTTATTTTCGTCATTATTGTTTTATGGATGTCCTTGTATAGGTATATCGCGGTACTTTAATTCACAAAGCTTTGCTGGATTTTGCTCATACTGTAGATATAGTTTATGTTTTATGATGTTTTCTTGGTCCTTATTGCTAGTAAATAAAAAAGCAAAAGATTCTCTGGGTCAATCTTTTATCCTCTGTCTGTTGAACCTATTCATTCTTATTATTAATTTTTTGCATGTATAATCATAATACCAGCAAATAATATATGTTGACCTTTTCATTTCCAATGTAAATCCTTCTAATGTGTTTTGATCCTGACATTGCAGCTGCTAGCATTTTTAATACTATGTCTCCCCTACCAAAAACACCCAAAAAACATTGAAAATGAACATTTTTGATTTGTAACTGTTTCTGATAACATTCTACTGCATATTTTGTTGGTCTTTGATATATACTATATATAATTTTCATTATGTTGAGGAAATATTCCTATCTGACTATTCTTTCTTATTCTTTCTACTGTTTTTACAGTGAATGAATGGTAGGCTTTATCAAAATATTTTTAAAACTTTATTGGTATAGAATGTAGATCTAGGGAGTTTTTGTCTGTACTTTTTATGTTACAAGTTTTTCTCATGTTGAGCCATACTTTACATACCTGTTATAAACACAACTTGGTGATAATGAGTGAGTGGATGGATGGATGATGACAGATAGACACACAAATATGTGTATTTCTACGTTCTATTAGCTTATATTTTATATTTCTCTTTATTAGGGGAAATGGTGTATAATGGTTTATAATTCTATTTTTACTGTTATTTTTAATGGGTTTTAATAAAGTTTACAGGAGATTACAGACCATGTCTTTTGGTCAAAAAGATCTGACTTCAAGTATTGATACTAACAAACAAAAGCAGCCTTACCATGGTCATGTCCATTAAACTCTCAGTGTCATATGCAATTTTCCAATCTATAAGCTACAGATGAGTTACTAGTCTTCAGGAGTGGAGGAAGTTTCCACACTAGATATTCTCTAAACCAATGTAATCACAGGACAGAATCAAAGACCAGCACCATATTTGCTTAATAGAAAGTATTGTATAATGTTCCATCTTTCTCTTAGGAGTTTTCCTTTAAGGATTTCTTTCAGGAGAAGATCAGTGGTTTCTTTCAATTTCTATTTTACTCTCTGGTTCTAGAATATTAGGACAATTTTCCTTGATAATTTCTTGAAAGACGATGTCTAGGCTCCTTTGATCATGGCTTTCAGGTAGTCCAATAATTTTTAAATTTTCTCCTGGATCTATTTTCCAGGTCAGTTGTTTTTCCAGTGAGATGTTTCACATGGTCTTCTATTTTTTCATTCTTTCAGTTTTGTTTTATAATTTCTTTATCTTTGTCTATATTATTCCAATATCTATGTAATACTATTGGCAGAGTTATAAACTGGTCTATCCATTTTGGAAAATTTTGAAACTAGGTGTGAAACATCACTTAAAGATTTATATTTTCAAGGCAATGACTTTGTTATTAGACATATGCCCAAAAAGTGAAGAAAGATTTCACATATAACAAAATATTGATAGCAACATTCATTTTGTTAGTAAGAAATAGAAACAAAGTGGACCTATGTCAATTGAAGACTGTCTGAACAAATTGTAGTATATGAGTATAATGAAATATTATTGCATTATTGGATATGACAAATGTAATGACCTCAGAGAAACATGGAAGGAGGTCTATGAAGTGATACGTAGCAAAGAAAGCTGGCATCTGGTGGCACAGTGGATAGAGAGATGAGCCTAGAGTCAGAAAAACATTAGCTAGGTGGAGTCAAGATGGTGGAGTAGAAAGACTCACGTATGCTAGCTCCGAACCCACAGCCCATATATTTCCTGCAAGAAGAACTCCCCACAAATTCTGGATCACTGCAAGGCGTGCAGAAACACAGTGGAAAAGATTTCCATTCCAGAGAGCCCTGGAGAGCCGACCCCAAAGGTCCATCATGCTCCAGAAAGCGGAGTCCACCCCAGCGCTGCCCTGGCCGCAGCCCCAGAGGAGCAGATCTGAGCAGGCTTCAGGGACGGAACCTCTGGGGGCCGGGAAGGTCCCTCCGCTCACATGCGCTACAGGTCAGAGAGAGAGACTTCTGGGCTGGCCGAGAGGGGAGCAGGGTGTCTCCGTGGCTCGGGCCCCCTCGGGAGGAAGCGGCGGAGGCAGAGGCAGGGGCAGTGGCAGAGGCAGCAGCAGCGTCCCGGGACTCCCCAAGCAGCAGGCAGAAGCTCAGGTCTCTGCATAAACCCCTTGAGGGAACTGAGCCTGGGAGGCGGCCCTGCCCCCACCCAAGCACCAGAACTTAAGCTCACATTGAATAGCAGCTGCGCCTGCCACAGAAAGCCCATTTGAATCTCAGACCCCAAGCACTAGCTGGGCGGATCTAGGTGGGGGTGGACAGGAATCTCAGAAGTCAAGTAACTGGCTGGGAAAATGCCCAGAAAAGGGAAGAAAAATAAGACTATAGAGAGTTTTTTCCAACAAATGCAAATGATCCCGACTTTCGGATCTGACAAGGAGGACATATTATTGCCATCAGGGAAAGACGTGGAGGGTGGGGACTCAGTACCCCAGACATCCCGGGGGATGTCAGGTGGGCTCAGGCCTTGGAAGAGCTCAAAAAGGATTTTGAAAAGCAAGTTCAACAGGTGGAGGAAAAACTGGGAAGAGAAATGAGAGAGATGCAAGAAAAGTGTGAAAAACGGGTCAATACCTTGCTAAAGGACACCCAAAAAAATGCTGAAGAAAATAACACCTTGAAGAATAGGCTCACTCAATTGGCAAACGAGGTTCAAAAAGCCAATGAGGAGAAGAATGCTTTCAAAAGCAGAATTAGACAAATGAAAAAAGAGGTTCAAAAGCTCACTGAAGGGAATAGTTCTCTCAAAATTAGAATGGAACAGATGGAGTCTAATGACTTCTGAGAAACCAAGAAATCACTAAACAAAACCAAAAGAATGAAAAAATGGAAGAGAATGTGAAATATCTCATGGGAAAAACAACTGACCTGGAAAATTGATCCAGGAGAGACAATTTAAAAATTATGGGACTACCTGAAAGCCATGATCAAAAAAAGAGCCTAGACATCATCTTCCATGAAATTATCCAGGAAAACTGCCCTGATACTCTACAACCAGAGGGCAAAATAAGTATTGAAAGAATCCATCGATCACCACCTGAAAGAGATCCAAAAAGAGAAACTCCTAGGAACATTGTGGCCAAATTCCAGAACTCCCAGCTCAAGGAGAAAATCTTGCAAGCAGCTAGAAAGAAACAATTCCAGTATTGTGGAAATACAATCAGGATAACTCAAGATCTAGCAGCTTCTACATTAAGGGATCGAAGGGCGTGGAATAGGATATTCCAGAAGTCAAAGGAACTAGGACTCAAACCAAGAATCATCTACCCAGCAAAACTGAGTATAATACTTCAGGGGAAAATATGGTCTTTCAATGAAACAGAGGACTTTCAAGCATTCTTGATGAAAAGACCAGAGCTGAAAAGAAAATTTGACTTTCAAACATAAGAATGAGAAGAAGCATGAAAAAGTAAACAGTAAAGAGAAGTCATAAGGGACTTACCAAAGATAAACTGTTTACATTCCTACATGGAAAGACAATATTTGTAACTCTTAAAACTTTTCAGTATCTGGGTAGTTGGTGGGACCACACACACACACATACATACACACACATGTATACACGTGCACGCACACACACATACACACATGCACACACATACAGAGACAGAGAGCACAGAGTGAATTGAATAGGATGGGACCATATCTTAAAAGAAATTAAGGTAAATGGTGAGAGAGAAATGTAGGGGGAGGAAAGAGGGTGAAATGGAATGGGGTAAATTATATGTCATTCAAGAGGCAAACAGGAGACTTTTTAGTGGAGGGAAAAAAGGAGAGGTGAGAAAAAAAACAAGAGGTTTACCCTCATCACATTTGACTAAAGGAAGAAATAAAATGCACACTAATTTTGGTATGAAAACCTATCTTACAATACAGGAAAGTGGGGGAGAAGGAGATAAGCAAGGGGGGGGATGATGGAAGGGAGGGCAATGGGAGGAGGGACAGGATCAAAAGACAGAATAGAAACAATGAGGGGCAGGATAGGATGGAGGGAAATATAATTAGTCTTACACAGCACGACTATTATGGAAGTCATTTGCAAAACTACACAGATAGGGCCTATATTGAATTGCCTGCCTTCCCAAAGGGAATGGGTGGGGAAGGAGGGATGGGGAGAATTTGGAACTCAAAGTTTTAGGAACAACTGTTTAGTATTATTGTTGCTACTAGGAAATAAGACATACAGTTAATGAGGAATAGAAAGTCATCTGGCCCTACAGAACAAAAGAGAAGATGGGGACAAGAGAAGGGAGGGATGACAGAAGAGAGGGCAGATTGGAGATAGGGAAAATTAGATTGCTTGGGGTATTGGGGTGGGGGGAGGGGATAAAAGGGGAGAAAATTTGGAACCCAAAATTTTGTGAAAATGAATGTAAAAAGTTAAATAAATTTTTATTAAAAAAAGAAAGAAAAAGAAAAACATTAGCTAAAATCTATCCTCAGACAGTAACTGTGTTATCCTAGCCAAGGCCCTTAAACACTGTTTCCCTCAGTTTCCTCAACTCTAAAAAATGGTGATAATAATACCACTAATATTTGTAAAAGTGCTTAGAACATAGTAGGCACCATAGATTACATATTCCCTCCTTCTCAAAGAAAGCAGAATCAGGAAAACAATATATACAAAACAGTACTACTAGACAACAGATGAATTCTGATACAATGCAGAGAATGTAACATAAATTATCACTGTTGGTAGAGAGATGGAGGACTACTGGTATAGAATATAGTGAAGGTTGATAGATTTGTTTGCTTTTAATTGTTTTTTCTCTGTTCTTGGGAAGAGTCCATTGGGAGGGAAGAACATATTTTGAAATGATTGCTTTTTTTCAAACATCAATTTTTAAAATGGGAAAAATTATCTATGTAATATTGGGGTTGATATTAATTAATATTAATTATTCTTGGAATAATTAATTCTTGGAAAATTTAAAAATATTCCGCTGTGAATCTGTCTGAACAAAGTTTCTCTCACTGTCTCTCTCTGTTTTTCTGTCTGTGTGTCTCTCTCTCTCTCCTCCAACTCCAGGCCTGGCTCTCTATCCATTATACCACCTATCTGTCCCATACTATTACTATATGTTTGTTTATTTCTTCTTATATCATTGTTAATTTTTTATTTATTATTTTAACTGTCACATAGAACTCTGCCTCTGACTTTCCCTAGCTTCCTTCGGTATGCTTTCCATAGAAGTTCTTTCCAGGTCCCCCATATCCTATCCGAGGAGGGGAGAGGAGAGGAGAGGAGGGAAGGGGAGGGGTGGGGAACGGAGGAAAGGGTCGGGGAGGGTCGGGGAGGGGAGGAGAGGAGACAGTGTCTTCTGACAGAGTTTACTTCCACCTACTCTGTTTATATTTTTATTTATTTAAGTATTGGCATGTTGTCTCTCTCATTAGAATTCAGGTTCCTTGAGGACTAGGATAGTGTTTTTGCATTTCTATATATCCCTAGCACTTAGCACAATTTAATAAATGCTTTCCGACTGACTGCATATAAATTGAAAATTGTTCTACATTTTAAATTATTTTTCCAATTCTTATATAAAGCCTGTTTTTTGTCTTTCAGTTTTTTAAAAATTTTATTTTATTAGATAGCATTACTGCCACTACTACTTTTTTGAATTTGTATTTATTTGTACAATATGATGTAGGGCAAGTTATTGTATCCTCTTTTTCCATATTAACATATGTTAATATATTTTGTTGAGATCATTTTTTTTATGTCATTCTCATTTTAATACTCCCCCTCTAGCAAAAAGTCTCCCATGTGGTGAAGAAAAACAATTGAACAAAAACATTTGATAAAGTTACCCTCTCTAACAACATAGGCAATGTTCTGCCATAGTAATCTCCTACCTCTCTGTCTTGAGGTGAGCTATGTTTCACTATCTGTTGTCTGAAATCCAAAACTGGTTTTTCCATCAATCACAGTTTACTTCCTTTTCAGTGATCCTTACACTTACTTACTTTGTGGCTGTCACTTGGTATATTGCTCTCTTGATTCTGTCTTTTCAGATCTGTCTCTGCTTGTGCAGCTCTTTCCAGGTGTGGTAGGAAGAGTTTCTCTTAGTGTTTCCCCCCTTCCCCCTCCCCATGGGTTCTGGGTTAGTTCTTAGAATGTATTGAAACCATCTTCCAGATTTCATTGGTTCAAGGGATTAAAAGCTCTAGTTTTGCTTCCTGATGCCCAAATACAAAGAGGCAGGGAGAACTATAGCACCTGCCCATGATAGGGCAATAGAGTTGTCCTCAGTTGAATCAATGGACTGTCCTTGTAAAATAGCCTTCTCCTACTACAGCTAATCAAATCTCCATTTCTTAACCATCAAATCTTCTATGAATATTTCATTTTCTTCCAATGTCCAGTCTGAGGTACTCCATCAGCCTGATTAACCCTGGCCTGCAACATCATGTTTTTTGGAATTTCTAACAGTTTTTAATAGTTTTATTTCTAACTGCATAGTACATTCCACTAGATTCATATGCCATAGTTTGTTTTTTTATCCATTCCTCAGTTGGTTGGTACCTATTTGGTTTCTGAGAAAGGCATCTTGGCCTAATGGATAGGGTACTAGATTTGGAGTCAAGAAGATCTAGGTTCAAATTCTGCATCAGACACACTTACCCTGAGTATCAGTTTCCTTATCTGTAAAAAGAGGATCTTGGACTCAATGGATCATTTGTATCTCTAAAGTTATGTGTGATAAGTTTGATTTTCTATAGCTAGTTCATAAAACAAGTTATAGTTACAAGTTTTAAATTATTGTCTTCTGCTTCTCTGATGTTTAGCCCAATTTTTACTGTATATAAAGAATTCCTGTCTTTGGTATTTGAGCTAGTTTTTCCTTTCCTTTTTACTGCAATCATTTGTATTAAATATATCTTAATGGTAAATAAGGATCTTTTAATTTTGTTAAGCATTATTATAACACATTTTATTCTATGCTATAATTCGATCATTTCAATTACTTTTACCAAAGATATGTCTTATTTATTATCTATGCATGTGTGCAAAATCTTTACTATAATTATTCATAGGTTTATATTATTTTAACTATCCTTAATCAGTCATTTATTTATCCAGTTTGAATTACCTCTTCCATACCTTAGAGGCCTTCTTTAGTGGTGAATTTTTGCAAATAGTATCTTCAAGGTCTTGAACGTCTTTGAAGTTCATTATGTATTCAAACAATATGGTCATATTTTCAGGGTACGTAATTTTGGAGTCATTCTATTTTTTTAAAAGTATCTCTGACTCTTACCTTCTCTATTATCCTGAAGCTCAGAAAATCTATCACTACTTCAGTCTGAAGTTGAATAAATCCTTCGAGCCTTCCTCCTCCTCCTCCTTCTATAATTGCCATCTTTCAGGTCAGCTTTTAGCCACAGTTTTACTCTCCTAGAGACATCTCAGACTGTGGTCAGCCTGGGGCTTTGACCTTGTCTGTCACACAGCTTCCTCTTTCTTTAGTTTGTCTGTGTTCTAAAGTCCTTATTATTGGAAACTATACACCACAGTGAAACTTGTCCCCCAAAGTTTTCAGTGGCAAGGCAAAGCAGTCAGAGCCTTGAACAGTTTGACAGCATTTCATACTGTACTCCCCAAATTGTGCCCCCAAAATATATGTGAGAAGCAGAGTTCCCATATTGGAGAAATCACAGATCCTTCCTGTATTGAACTGAGTAAATGCTCCAAATGAATCAGGCTTACCATTCTGTCCTCCCATGCTGTGAGAGCACATAGTGTTCTGCACTGAGGGAAAATTATCATAATGTAGGGACAATTCAGCTCTGCCAGTGACTGAAATGGGACAGAGTATGTGATGGGCAAGGATAGATTACACACAGCTAGCAATAGTTCTGGCTCAACTCCAACACCCTCTCTATCCCTTCATTCAATAAATGTTTATGACACACCTCTTGGACATTACGGTGAAATTGAAAGTATATATGACACACTTCTATTATGTGCAGAATTTTATGCTGACATTATGATGAAATTGAAGGCATAAAAGTCATGCTCCCTGTCTGTAAGGCAGGAGACAAGAGAAGTAGAGAGGAGGACTCCCAGGTTCAAAGAGGGAAGGGTAGAGGGAATAACCCTACCTCATATTTGGATTATACTTTTTTACATTTAAAAAACCTTGTATGTTAGGTTATCTCAAAATCATAGAGATAGAGAGAATTTTAGAAGATCCCTTTGAACTCCATACCTGCAAGTTGGGTAACAACTACCCATCTCAGGCTGTTGATTATCTATCTTGGAGGGCACCTTGAGAGAGGTAATTTAGGACTAGTAAAAGGAATTATTACTATGTCACACAGCAGGCAATACAGAACTTATCATGCCAAGAGGCGGTATAGGCTTAAAATATGAATCGATTTTTAAACAGCTAGATAAATTTATAGATGACAGCTCCATAATTGGTTCTGAAATGAAAGTAGGATGAATTAAGGATATTAACTTAACAAGTGTTTGGGTGCTTAGTATGTGGGCAGCTGGAGGTACAGTAGATAAAGCCTAGGCCTAGAGTAAAGAAACTGAGGCAAACAGGGTTAAGTAACTTGCCCAAGGTCACACAGTTAATAAGTGTCTAAGGCCAGATTTGAACTCAGGTCTTTCTGACTCCATGCCCAGCATCCTATCCACTGTGCCACTAATGTAAGTTCTTCAAAAGGAAAGGATCATTTTATTTTTGCTTTTGTATCCCCAGTATAAATTTGAATAGGCCTATCATATGTTTGTATAATTGAATTGAACTATCTTGATTGAGTTGGAGGGGGGTTGCACTTTCCAATGCTGATGCTGCTTCTTTGCATGTGTATGCATGTATGTATCTATGTGTGTGTGATGATATGTTTTGGTTAAAGTCTTTAATGCTATGCTTGTGAACAAGTTGGAGATTTATAGTCTAGACCAGGGGTGGGAAACCTGCAGCCTCGAGGCCATATGTGACCCTCTAAGTCTTCAAGTGTGGCCCTTATTCAGTCAAAGGGCCACACTTGAGGTCCTATGGGGCTTTGAGGCTGCAGACTCTGCAGCCCTGGTCTAGATGAAAGCACACCAGATTGGGTAGATTTAGAACTGATTGAATGACAGAAGCCAATGAGTAGTCACTTATAGGTAAATGAGAAGTTGAAGAGATGTCTCTAGAGGAATGCTTCAGGTGTCTGTAAGCGACTCCTTATTGTTCATCATTTTACAAATTATTTATTATTTTAAGACATAGAAGGGATATTGATCAAGTCTTCAAATGACAGACAACAAGGACAGATATGTCATACATTAAGTGATCAAGTTCAGCTCCAACCACCCCTCAGTGGACCAAACTGAATAATAAGAGTAAATGAAATGTTTTCTAACTTGGTCCCAAAATATCAACTTTGCAAATACAGGGGAAGATACATCTATGTAGCAGTTTCTGTGAATATAAGAACCTGATTTCAGCTCCTGCCTCAGAAATGTACCATCTGTATAGTACACATATCATAATGTGTGATCTGCAAGTTATTTAACTTCTTGCAACCTCAATTTCCTTATCTGGAAAAAAATTTAAAAAAAAAAAAGAGGAAGATTCAATTGACTTTAAGAGTCCCTTGCAGGTCTAAATCTATGGTTCTATGAACTGATGAATCAACAGTTTAACATGACGTCAATAAAACTAATGCTAAACGGGGAGAGAATAATTCTATTATACTCCATAGTCTTCCATGACATTTTTACTGTTGTGCTTCAGTTGTTTCAGTCATGTCTGACTTTTCATGACCCCATTTGGGTTTTTCTTGGCAAAAAATACTGAAGTGGTTTGGCATTTCTTTCTCTAGCTCATTTTATAGATGAGGAAACTGAGGCAAAGTGACCTGCCCCGGGTTGCACAGCTAGTAAGTATCTGAGGCCAGATTTGAATTGAGGAAAATGAGTCTATCCACTGAGCCACCAAACTACCTCTCTTAAATGACATGCTATGTTCTTTTATGGCTATCATATTTTAAGGAAGATACAGTCAAGCCGAAACATGTTTAGGAGTGGACTGTTGAAAAGATTATGAGAAGACTAGAAAATATGCCTTACAAGGACTTGGTTGAAGAAATTGAAAGTGTTTAGTCTGGGGAAGAGAAAACATATTGGGAAACATGCTAGTTGTCTTCAAGTATCTGCAGCACTAACATGCCGAAGAGGCAGTAGATAATTCTGTTTAGTCCAAAGAATGATAGATGGAAACTTCAGAGAGGCAGATTAGGCTTGGTGTACATATGGAAAAACATCTTGATAATTTCAATTAACCCAAAATGGAATGGCTTCTTGGGAAATAGTGCCTGAAAATGGCGGAAATGGTGTGGAAGGGATTCTTGGTCAAGTTGTGTGAAATGAATTAGATGACCTCTGAGGTCCTTTCCCACTCTTAGATTCTGTAATATTTTATACTTAGTGCATGTGTATATAGGATATATATATATATATACATACATATAAATATATGTATATATATATAATACATAGCATAATGTGTGATCTGCCCTAATGTATATCGGCATATTGTGTGTACATCAATAGTGTCAAACTCAAACAGAAATAGATCTTTGCAGGCTTCATACTGATTTATTGATGTTGTCTGAAAACCTTTTAAATACTATTTTTCACTTTTTTTTGTTCAGGTCTCCTTGTACAAAATGAATAGTATGTTTATGTTTTATATGAATGTACCTGTATAACCCATATCAGATTTCTTACTGTCTAAGGGATAGGGGAAGAGAAGGAAGAAGGGAAGGAAGGATAGAATTTGAAACTCAAAACTTTTTTAAAATGTTAAAAATTATTTTAATGTAATTGGAGGAAAATCAAATATTATTTTTTAAAACTTTAAGCACTATAAAACACTATGTCATATTGCATTTTTATATATTTTGTTTAACATTCTCCAATTTTTATCTGGTCGGGTGTTTTGCAGGTTGCAGTTGGTTGTGGGTGTAAACTTCTGGCTTGTGTGTATGTGTGTGTACACACAAATATAATGTGGTACCATCACAATGACAAAGGACATAGAGGAAGACCTCTTGCACACTGAGTGGAACTTCACACACATACTCACACACACACGTACACACACACACAAAGGAGGTTTTATGGAAGGGTATGGAAAGGAGTCATGTAGGATGAGAAGATATAAATGAGCTGCCATCTGCCAATTCAGAAGGAGTTCCCATATTGATGAGATCACTGATCCACAAAAGTGATAAGCTATAGATTGACATGTGTGTGTGCATATGTGCGAATTTATACATGTGCACATATAGCCTAGAAAATACTTTCAATAAGGCTTAATTATTTTCAGTGGTAATTAGTAACATGTTGCAGGAAGCATTCAATTCAACAAATTTAATTCACCAATCATTAGTGAAGTAGTGTTTATTAGTGCAAAGTACTTTGAGAGATGTTAAATGTACAAGATGAGCCTACAGCTTAGTAGGGGAGATAAGGCATATGTACAAATTATTTTTATGCAAATTAGAATTTGCACTCTGCGGATAGTAAGTGCTTGTTGAATTGGAATAAGAAGCAGCTATACTGTCTACAGTTTGGCCAGAAAGACCCAGATTTAAATCCAATCTCTGACACATATTTGCTCTGTGACCATGGGCAAATGATCTAACTTCTCAGGGCCCCAAATTAACTCCATTCGCTGAGATTTTAAGTTACAGATGAGCTGTTGGTCAAGGGAGGCAGTTGACATTGTAGAGAGTTCCCCACGCTGATGAAACTACAGGTTCAGATCTGATAATAATAAGATAATCATGTTGTATACAATATAATTATATAAATGTAATAAATATATATTACAATTTAATAATAATATATATATAAAGTACAAGACAATTCTTATGAAAGAATGTAACTGGAAGAGATTCCTTCTGCCAGCTGGAACTAAGCATGATTTCATGAAATATCTTTCCCTTAGGAGCACTGGTATCTGGAACAGGAAGGGGATTTAAAAAGGCAGAGGCGAGTGACTCTCATGTCCAAGTCAACTGCATGAATTAGGAAAGGGTTAACCACTGAGTAAGAGGATGATGGGAAGAGTTACAGTGCTTGGGGTCAGGGAAGGGGCCAGCCATCTGTGAATAAAGCAAAGTGGGAGATAGAGCAGAAAGTTGACGATCCAAACCAAGAAATCAGAATATCACACCACTGTGGAGGAAAGCAAATTGTGGAAGTTAAGAGTTTGGGATAAGTTATTCCACAGAGAACAAAACATTTGCAAAGGCAAATATTTGCAATTGCATGATAGCAAGTTTGCCTTTAGTATACTTTTTTTCACTGCCTAACAACACTAGAGATGGTCACTTTGTCCGAGGTGGGGGGACCTTTTTGGTGAGAGAGCTATGTATCCCATCCATACCTTTCAGTTTTTAAAAGGGCAATGCTGTCAATAGTAGGAGCCACATAGGAGGAGAGTACATTATAAGAGGAATTAGAGAGAAAATAAAAGGAAGAAAAAAGAGGCAAGGTCAATTAGGGGAGTGGCAAATGATCCAGTTTGACCTGATATGAAGTATATAAAAGGGATTCATGTAAAACAGAGTAAGAAAAATAGGCTAGGACGAGATTGTTGAGAGCCTAACATATCAAGCTAGGAAGCTAGGTTTTTATTCTATAGGTGAAAAGGAACCACCAAAAGTCCAGATGTGCCTAGAAAGATAGATTAGACTACCTTAAAGGGAAAGGGCCAGTCCCCCCAGATTTTGCCAGCACACCTTGTCCATAGCTAAATCTAAAGACCCCAAGTCCAGAGGCTATTTTACTAGCTCTAGAAACAGGTAATTGGGGAAAGAAAGGGAAGGGGAGAGACTGAAGCAAATTACGGACACTAGGATGCAAAAGAAGAGGGGGAATTGAGGCAAGGCAACTGTATATGAGAGGTGAGGGGAAAAGCGGGGAGTCAAAGTATTGTGAGACTGTGGTTGTGTCTGAAACTGATAGAAACAGAAATAAAAACATTACAAACAGGTCTCTATGTATTTGGCTTTCTTTCTAGAATATGTAGAATTGTGTCTAAAACTTGTTTTTCAAGTTATACTTCCATATCTTAAACTAATCTACCACTTGTAAAATCATAACTTATGTACTTAATTTTCTTTCAGAATTCCAAGATTCAAATACTATTATTCCAGATGATGATAAGAAATTGTGTTTTCAATATCAGCAAAATATAATAAAAGATACCTGACTGGAGACAGGTCAGAACGGATACCCTTGTAAATACAAAAAAAAAAAAAAAATGCATATGAAGCATTTGAACATGGCCTGTTAAAATTAACAAACTGAATACTAATATGCATTTTTACATTGCTTTGATAAAGTATTAAAATGACATTTCCTTATACATTTTAGAAGGTATGCTTTGTTTGGGGTCTTCTCCCACTTTGATTGTATGTGTTTTTAAACTCTATTTGTTGTAACCGATGGTTCCACGTATGGATGGTGTGGTGGTGGCTGATGTTGTTAATTACTAGGACAAAATGAGCACAGGCAGCAGAGAATTGATCCATACTTTGTTGCATCTCAGCTTCAGAGGCTGCACTGAGTGCACAATCATCTGCAAAGAAGGGCCAGCTAGGTGGTGCAGTGGATAGAGCACCAGTGCAAGAGTCAGGAGGACCTGAGTTCAAATCTCACCTCAGACTCACCTCAGACACTTGACACTCACTAGCTGTGTGATCTTGGGCAAGTCACTTAACCCCAGTTGTCTCGTCCTCGGTCTTTTCCAGTCATCCTGATGAATATCTGGTCACTGGATTCAGATGGCTCTGGAGGAGAAGTGAAGCTGGTGACCTGCACAGCCCTCCCTCACTCAAAACAAAAGTCAAGTGCAAGTCATGTCATCATTTCTCTGATGGCGTGGTCTTCTTCAGCAATGAAAGATGAAGACATATCTGCAAAGAGAAAATCATGCACCAACATTCCCTCTGCTTCGGTCTTGGCTTGTAGCCTTTCAAATTGAAGAACTTACCATCAGTACACTAGTTGACCTTGATGCCTTGTTCATCTTCGTTGAAAGCATTTGTCAACATGGCTGAAAACATCATGCTAAAAAGCCTGGGAGCAAGCACACAGCCCTGTTTCACTCCATTGATGACTGGGAAGGTATGAGAGCTTTGTCTATTGTCCAGAACTTGGCCAAACATGCCATCATGAAATTGATGTACCATATTGATTAAATTCTCCAGGCAACCAAATTTTGGCATAATTTTCCATAAGCCCTCACAACTAACAGTGTCAAAGACCTGCATGTATTTCCAAAGCTAGCTCGGTGTTTGGGAGGTTCCAAAGAAAAGTTTGGGAGAGAAGAGGTATTTGACTACCAAACTGAAGGTCTACAGAGCCTTTGTGCTGACCTCATTGTTATATGCTTGTGAAACATGGACAATCTACCAGTGCCACGCCAGGAAACTGAATCACTTCCATTTGAACTGTTTTAGGAATATTCTGAGCATCACCTGGCCGGATAAGGTACCAGACACTGAAGTCCTTGCTCGAGCTGAACTGCCAAGTATTCAAATTATGCTCCAGAGAGAGCAACTCCGATGGGCTGACCACATTGTTCGAATGCCAAATATATGCTTGCCAAAAAGACTATTTTGTGGAGAACTTGCACGGGGCAGGCGATCACATGGTGGCCAGAAAAACCGATACAAGGACAACCTCAAAGTCTCTCTCAAGAACTTTCGATTTGACTGTGCAACACGGGAGACACTGGCACAGGACTACTCAGCATGGCATGCCCACATAAGAACAAGTGCTGTGCTCTTTGAGCAAAGCAGAATTGAGAGAGCAGAAAATAAATACAGAATGTCCAAATCTGGGATATTCATCCCGAATGTTCACACGGACTATTTGTGCCCAACCAACCTGTGGTAGAGCATTCCGAGTTTGTATTGGTCTGCTCAGCCACAGTCAGACACTGAAATTTCACCTTACAATGGTGATATCATTTTGGTCCTCTTCAAAGACAAAGGACAACAACCAACCATGTGTTTATAAAATAAATATGATTCTTTTTATAATTCCTGAACTCTAATTTTTTTTACATGTTGGTAATAAAATCTGTTAAATTTGTGGAAAATACCAGTGGAAAAATATTATCAATATTAACAATACTTTTTCCAGCATAAGGAAATAGTATATATTCATTCTGTAAGAGGGAAAGGAGAAGGTTCATGTGCAAACAAATGTACTCGGCACATTTGTTACAGTTAATACCTAACATTAACCAGTTAATGTCCAATGTTAGTCTGAATGACTGGCTAATCTTAAATGTAAATTAAAACACAATGAAATCTCTCTTCACCCTATGAGGCTTTGATTTTACCAAATCAATCTGAAAAAATAAGAGCACTGAATTTAGGAACAGAATTCCTGGATTCAAATCTGGAATTTTCCAGTTAATACTTTGAGCAAGTCTCTTTATCTCTCCAGTTTCCTCATCTATAAAATAAGACTTCTGGAACATTTTCCAGCTACAAATCTATGATACTAAAAAATGAAAATGCAATCTCACCTTTAGGTGGATTTTTCCACTGTTTTAATTTCCTTTGAACACCAAATATAATTAGCTTCCTCAGTATAGGTATTATAATACACTTAGCTGCAACATACCATATATGGATTAATTTTTAATGATTTGAGTCACTACTTAAGATATTTTGATGGAGCATTTAAGTATAGATTTATATATTAAGCTCTCTTTATTTGAAAACACCATCAGTAAAATTCTATAATTGCATAAAAAATTGCTTTCATTATTGGAATGATTCTGCCTTAATAATAGAGTTGATGTCAAGATGTAGACACTTCTTGGATAAAGGGCTCTGAATAACCCCAGAAACAGTGGTTCTGTTTTTAGCTTTTGGTAATTAGCTAAACAACCATTTTCTTTGTAGGAAATTTATAGGTAGAAGAACGTTATTATAGAGATATAATGACCATCCTCCTGATATGTTTTGTCATTACTATTCATCACCAATATAAGAATTTGCTAAAATTTAGCCTTCAATCAGAAATCATCTTAAAGTCTTAATTAGCTAAAGTACTAACCACTGAAAATTGTAGAAGAAATCAGACTAATTCAGGCTCAGTCTGCTTCTAAACCAAAAATTATTAGATACGAATACAAACTATACATTGTTGCTATCCTACGAAATCTGTATTTGTATGTAGAATCAATATTCTGATAAAAACATGCCAGTAACATAACTACCACAAAAAAGTAGAGTGTTAAACATTACTTATTAAGAAATTTAATTGCAGTTCTGAGAGATGTAGGAATGAACCCCTCTTTATAGGAAAGTCCCAGAAAACTTTAAAAAAGATTTTTGTCTCCTTGTTCCCTGAATGAATTAAAGTATGTATTTAAATAATATTGGCAAGGAATGGATATATGTTAGAAGTAAGTCTAAAAAAATTAGGATGGCCCCAGAAGAGGGAAGTCCCTTCTCTGTACTTTGAAAAAGAAAGGCAATGCAGTGCAGAAAACAAAAGAAAACCAACAAGGAAACAAAGAAAAATTGGACAGCTTTGAAAACAATGTGTAAAATTTATATAGATTTTCTTTAAATGGAAATTTATTGTTTTATATTGAATCTTCTCTTATGGTCTGCTGTGTACATGGTAATGTTTTTTTTTTTCTTTTCTCATTTTGTAATTATTTTTTTTTAATTCCAAAAAATAAGAAAAGAAAAAGAAAGGCAATGTTGTATATTGGATAGAGTGCTAGAGTTGGAGTTTGAAAGACTTGTGTTTGAAGTTTACCTTGTATACTTATTAGCCATGTGATGCTGGGCAGCTTCAGTTTTCTCATCTATAAAATGGGAATATTAATAGTACCTACCTTATGGGGTTGTTGGGAAGATCCAAGGACATAAAGATCAATTATTACTGAAAATTATTATTTTTCACAAAAAGTAGCCCCCTTGATTTTAAAAGAAAAGTCCTTAGATTCTTTTGTTCAAATTCAGTTCCTTCCTTTCTCTTTTTCCTCTATTGCTTCAATTCTCTCTAAGTGTCAGTAGAGCATAAGGATGCTTAGAAAGGTTCATTAAAGTTATTAGCACAATCTGAGAGTTATTAGTACAATGGCTTTATCTCCTTCAAGTACAGATGCTAACCCTCCCCAAAGCTCAAAAAACCCCAACAAAGTAATCTAAAAACAGAATACTTGTTTACTTTAGAATGGGAGCTTGTGGTTTCTTTTAATGTAGTGGACTTGCTTCAGTTTAAGTGAACAGTGATTCCCTAGGAGAGGAGACCATGTAAGTAGCATTAACCAGAAAGATTTCATGGGTGATGGGATGACGGCACTTAGGTATACAGTCATTCCAATGCAATGCGGATCATAATCATTAGAACATTTGGTAATCTAGCTAAGTCTCTGTCATATGTAGGTTTGCTCTATTTAACAGTCAGGCACAGAGGGGGAGTCTATTTTAGTAGCTATGCAAATCCAGAATGGCACAAAGCAGAGAGCAAGCTACACAGTGTTTGCAAGGCTTTTGAGAAATGGTTTCATGGCACCCATTCTGATCAAGCTACACCTTTCCCTAGCTGAACTGCCAAGCTTTCAAACTATGCTTCAGAGAGCACAATTCTGATGGGCTGACCACATTGTTCGAAAGTAAAATGTATGCTTGTCAAAAAGACTATTTTATGGAGAACTTGCATGGGGCAGGAAATCACATGGTGGTCAGAAGAAGAGACACAAGGACACTCTCAAGGTCTCTCTCAAGAACTTTGGATTTGATTGTGCAACATGGGAGACACTGGCACAGGACTACTCAGCATGGTGTGCCCACATCAGAAAGGGTGCTGCACTCTATGAGCAAAGCAGAATTGAGACAGCACAAAGTAAACATAGGATGAGCAACATTTGGAGCATCCACCCCAAATGTTCACACAGACTATCTGTGCCCAATCTGTGGTAGAGTATTCTGAGCTCATATTGGTCTGATCAGCCACAGATGGACACACTGACACTTGAGTTTATCATGGTGATGTCATTTTGGTTCTCTTCAAGGACTAAGGACAACAACCAATCTACCGACCAACTGACCCATCGACACCTATCAGTCCCAAATTTTCACATTGATGGGAACTTAACTAGTCTTTTGAAGGATGATTTTGAAATCACTTTCCTCATCTATAAAGGGGCCTCTGAGGCTCTAGAACTATGTTCTCTGTGATCCTATGACCTTAATCAGGTTACAGAACAATGCTGGTGCAGACTTTAGAAAGGTTCAAAATAGAACTGAATCTCCCATTACTTTTCTGAGAATGTGTCAGCGACTTTTTCCCACTCCTAGCAATGATACCATATCTGTATGATAACATAACTTACCATAAATGAAAAGGAAACTAGAATAAATAGTTTCTAGTGCTTTCTTAGCATGTTTTGCTATTTCACTTGTGGACATGCAAATCTGTAAAAGACTGTATTGCATTTAAAAAATACAAGGATTTGGCCATCCCAAATATGGTGAGAGTTTTTCCACAGATATCAATTTATTAGAAGGGCCAATAGTTCAGGGATTAAGATTCATTGTCCAGGACTTTAAAGTCAGTTCTCTCAGGCACTTTTGATCTGAGGCAAAAGAAAATTGCCCCTAACTATATTTCCAAACCCCAAATAATGTGCATGTGAATTACCTTTACAGAATAATGACTATTTGTAAAGCATAGCACTATCAAACATGCAGAATTTAATAGAAATTTCCTGGCTCATGAAAATATGTAAATCCAATCAAAAATAGATTTTGTAAATTGAGATTGACACAATTAGCACTGATTCAAGGGTGCATAAAACCTAAATTCTTGGTGGGGAGGGAGAGTAGAAATAAATTGTTGACATCTATATATGTTGTTCCATATAGGTTTACAAGCAATGGTGTAGACTATTTTAGGACTATTTTATATAAGGATACCTGTGGCTGCCATATTGACTTAGAAAACCACATATTAACATTATCTGTGTTCTATTATATTTTAATTTATTTCATTAACTATTTTCCAATTATATTTTAATCAGGTTCAGGACAAACTCAGGAGTGTCATGGGCCTCATAAGATAGGGCTGCATGTGTGATACTTCTGGTATGCAATATATGCATAAACAAATATTATATAAAATATCATGTACTAAATTGTATAACTCTTCCGGGTCCTAATTTGTTTCTAGTTGACATGAAGTTATATGGCCTACAAGATACAAATCCCAAAATAAGATGCCCAAAATAAGAGCAATGAAGAGTCATGGGTGGTCTTGAAATAAGAGATTTCAAATGGCGAATACTGTATGTATGGGGATGCATGTGAAAATATATGTATACACATACATACTTAAATATACATATATGTATAGGGCAACTAGGTGGTACAATGGATAGAGCACCAGGCCTTGAACCTGAAAGACTCATTTTCATGAGTTCAAATCTGGCCTCAAACACTTACTAGGCTATGTGACCCTGGGTAAGTCACCTAACTTCTTTGCCTTAGTTTTCTCATCTTTAAAATGAGCTTGAAAAGAAAATAGCAAACCATTCCAGTATCTTTGCCAAGAAAACTCCAAATCTTCCTTTCTCAAGGCCTGACACTCTATCCACCACCCTGCCTGACAGCCTTCAGGTGTGCATTAACACCTAGGGCTCATCAAGCAGATGATGAGAGATGTGGCTAGCACTGGGACAGTCACTCTAAAAGAGCCTTCCCTCCTTGCAAGTAACTCAGTGAATGAAGTACAGTGCCTAGGGCTGCCCATTTCAGTAATCCTTACCCTTTGGTGCCAAGACCTTTTTCCTTCCTAGTCCATCCACCCTCTACTTTGTGATAGCATCTAATTTAACCCTTCTGTCTCAGAGTGTGCTTGCTGCTTTATGTTCTAGCTCTCTACACTTGCTGTTGGATAAGTCTCCCTGTCTGGCCTCTCAGGGCACTACCTCCAATTGCCTTATTCCTTAAGCTTTTGCTTCTATTTTGGAGCTATTGGCAAAACCTTCCACTTCCTCCCTTCACATGTCCTAAAATGACACCTTAAAGAAGAGTCAGTTCCCCTACCTGGCAGGCCTCAAACCCAGCCCAGCCCTAGCCCCAGGATAGATCACATAGGTCAAGACATTCCAGTTACCCTTTCATTATCCTCCAGTTATCCAGGGCCCCAAGGCAGATCTAGAGCTGCCCAGGCAGTTGTGAGAACTAGTAGTTGTGAGAACTGCAAGGCCAGGACACTAGGGAAAGGGTGTCACTATGAGCCACGTTGTCACCCTGAAAGAAAAAAGCAAATTGACTCAGCATCCACCTCATCTCCTCATCTCCAGCATGATATCAACTGATAGGTTTAGTTTTATGAGATCTGCGACAAAAGTATCCCGGCATCAGAGAATCATAGATTTTGAGTATTGGAAAGCACCTCAGTAACCATGTAGTCAAACCTAAATAGGATATATATATTGCAGAAACATAAAAGACTGCCTCCCTTCTCATATTGCTATGTATAATAGCAGAAGTAATGAAAGACCAAGTATATAGCAACTGTGACCAGGGATTCCAGTTAGCAGGACAAAGGACTTACTAGTTAAATAATGGGACAGGTAATACTGCTCAAATTGTTATATCATCTTCATCGTCACTAGCATTATGAGGTTTGTATAGTGCTCTGATGTGTATTATTTCATTTGATCCTTAGAACAACCTTGAGAGGACCTTGTCACACAGTTTTCATGTTCTCAGTTATACTTAATTCTTTATGTGTCCTATTTCCCCTGGATTCCTATGGCTATCTGCCTTCTATTTTGGATTCATAGACTTAGAGTTACAAGGGACCTCAAGGTTCAATTGGTCCAACTCCCTCGTTTTATGGAGAAGAGAACTGAGTCACCAAGAGTTTAAATAATCTACCTGAGGTCACACAGGGACCAGAACTAGAATTTGACTCTAGGTTCTCCAATTACAAACCCTTCACTATTTCCCCTAAACCACATTCCCCTTCTTAATAAGTGGTAGAGAGTGATATTTTAACCCAGAAAATGATGTAAGGCATGGGCCAAAAAAAATGGTACAAAACTTGAGGCATTGGAATGAAATATGTGTAAAGGGATAATATTTAACCAGAAAATGTCTCTAAGGAAATATCATGTGGTGTTGGGTTTGGTCAGGAGCTGGTACAAGGGATAAAGTGGACCCTCTTCATTGGTGTCTTCTACCATAGAGTAGTCATTTGTTAGTGTGAAAACAATTCCATAATTAAATCTATTGTTTCAGTTATCCTGGGATACCAGGGAATTAGAATGGATTGAAGGAGTCCTGGGGAGGTTCCGATGGGGTACTTTGCTCAGATGTAGATTTTGCAAAACTTAATAAAGTCATATTAACACCATGCCAGAAGAAAGCCACCAATATTCCCAAGGAGTTACATGGAACATCTGGAAAAATCCCTTATGCCTTTTTGTACTAGGCAAGAACTGGAACAAAAGTTGTTGCCCCTAAATTGGAGAACAAATTGTGGTGTAGAAATGTGAAAGAATGGTGCCCTAAGAAATGATGAATATAAAGAATTGAGAAAAGCTTGGGAATGAATCATCGTCTAATGTCGTAGATTGACATAAAAACTAGGAGAACAATGACATAAACAGTGAAATAACATGATAATCACAATGATATAAAGGTTATAAAAACATTGAAAGAATTCAAAACAGTGATCGGCGCAGTAACCAGTTACGACGTAAAGAAATGATGGTGAATCATCCTTCAGTCCTCTTGGCAAACAGCATGCATTTTCAGACATGGTCAATTGTTGCTTTATTTTGTTTCACTACTTATCTGTCTCCAAGGTAAGTCTACGTGTGGTCGAACAATCATAACTAGCCTTCATTTAGTGCTTTAAGGTCTGCAAAGCACTTCCGCGATATTATCTCAATCAATCCTCAAAACAATCATCTCCATTTGTAGATAAGGAAACTGAGGCAGACGGATTAAGTGACTTGTGCAGGTTCATATAGTTAGTAAGTGTCTGAAAAGAGATTTGAATTCAGGATCATCATAACTCCAAGTCCAGTCAGTGCTCCATCCACTGTGCCATCTAACTGTAGAAGAATAATTGGGAATTTATAATAATGTTTGGTTGGTTTTTCAAGAGTATCAATACATTTTTTAAAAAATTCTCATGTACTTCGCCATTGGACCATTACAGGATAAATCATTCACCATCTGTTAACACATGGTTTACTAGAGATCAAAGGTGGAACAGCTCATCTGACATCATTCTTCCATCTGCAGGTTAGATGGCAGTCATCTGGGCTTGTATATATGCACCCTCAGCTTATTGCTGGTCTCCTAATGTCAAATTGAATATCTTTTTTCTAGCTTTAGTTTCCTTCACCTCTCTACATTTGACACTATTTACCACCTCCTTTTTCTAGAAACCTCACTTGGCTTCAAAGACATTTCAGTTCAGTGATCCTCATTTCTCTAAATGCTCTGCCTTGTTTTCCCCTTTGCTAACTCCTTTCTCTCCCTCTAACTCTTAAACTAAGTGTCCACCAAACTCCTTGGGCCTCCTCTTCTCTCTCTCAACACATCCTTGGTAATTCCTGTCATTCCCATGGTTATGATTATCACCTGCTTGCAGCAAATTCTGAATCTGTATCTCTAGACCTAATCTCTCTTTCTCATATCTCAAACTGCCTACAGGATATCTCCACCTGGATGTCACAGTACCAGCCCAAACCAAAGAGGCTCCAAACTGAATTTGTTATTTCTTAAGTCTTCTTTCAGACCTCAATATTCCTATCAAGGGCACCACCATTGAAGCATTCCATTTCTCATGTTCAAAATATGAGATTATTTTTAACTCTTCCCCTCTGAGGTTGCTGAGATCCAGTTAAGAAGACCAGAGATCAAATATTGCCTGAGACACTTACTACCTGTGTGACCCTGGGCAAGTCACTTAATCTCTGTTTACCTCAGTCTGCTCAACTATAAAATGAGAATTTTTGTGAGAATCAGACAGGATATTGGCTAAAAAAAGAAAAAAAGCACAATTCCTGGCACATAGTAGACACTATGTAAATGTTTACTCCCTTCCATTTGCTATTTATAAGCACTCAGTTATATCAGTTCTGCTTTTACCACATCTCTTGTATCTCTATGTTCTTTGTATTTTCAGAGAAGGCTGGATCACATAGCCTCTGAGGTCCTTTATAGCTTTATGATTCCATGGTCCTATGTTTAAAAGGAAAATGCAAGCACAAAGTAATTTGGCAAAGAGAACTTGGCTACTCTGCAAGGACAAATTTAAATCTCTTTGCCCAGATAGACAGATGGATGGATAGATAGATAGATAGATAGATAGATAGATAAAGAGAGAGATTCTGTATCTATGTATGTGTGTGTATATATACATGCACATGTGTGTATATGCGTATGTGCATGTATGTATATACATAGAGAGACACAGAGATACACACACACATACACATACTATTAATCAGTCATTTTCTAGTCGTGTCTGACTCTTTATGATCTCATTTGGGGTTTTCTTGGCAAAGATACTGAAGTGGTTTGTTATTTCCTTCTTCAGCTCATTTTGAAGATAAGGAAATTGAGGCAAATAGCATTAAGTGACTTGCCCAGGGTCACATAGTTAAGTGTCTGAAGCCAGATTAAACTTGGGAAGATAAACCTTCCTGACTCCAGGCCTAGAACTCTATCTACTAAGTAGATAGAGAGAGAGAGAGAGAGAGAGAGAGAGACATATATATATATATATACACATACATAGAGATATACTATATGTGTAGATATATACATATATTTATATATGGATATCTACACATACATTTATATAGATTTCTATAGATAAAGGTATCTCTTTCTCTAGATAGTCACTCAATTTTGTTTCTGCAACATCTCTTATATCCATCCCCACTCCATATTTCCCCTTCTACCATTCTAGTAAAGGTCCCCATTACCACCTACATGAACTATTACAATAGTCTCTTAAAGGGCTATTCAGTCTCTACACTCTTCTGTAATCCATACTATTTCCAGACTAAACTTTCTCACAGACTGTATTATCACTAGTCATGTCACTCCTTTTATCAAATAATCTTCAGTGACTCCTCATTGCTTGTCAAATAAAGGTCAGATGTCTTTTTCTGCTGATTGATGTACAACTCCCAGATATTTTTTTTTCTTTTTTCATAATTCCTCAAAGATTATTGGCAGTGGTTCAATAATGACTCTTAAAAACTCCTTAAATATTCTGGTATATAATCATTGGGTAGAATATGAGGAAGAGATTAGAAAGGAAAGAGTACAGGGCCATGGACACCATGTAATACAGCGTCCTCTTTTTACAAATGATGAAACTGAGTGAATTGCCCAAACTGCCACATTAGAGGAAGGAATCAAATCCAGGTCCTCTGACTTCAGAGCCAATACTCTTTTCACTGATGTACCACTTTATTCTCCTTTCCTGGTGGCTTTCTTTGGCCTAATGGTTTTCCTTTCCTGGAACTATTCCATCATTCCAATACAGCAAATGACTTTCCAAGACTTAATGGTCCTGGCAGGTTTATTCCCACTTCTCCAAAGTGAACTTTTTACACTGAGAGCATTTATAATTTAAAGGGGGAGTGGGGAGAGAGACAACACACAAAAAAAGTCAGGAAATGGGATGAGGGAGCAACAGTTTGGGGTGGGGAGAGAGATGGAACACCATGGGGTGTCAGGGCATCTTATTTTATAAAGTTGACACAGAGACAGCAGCAGGTGCAAAGTGGAATGCTAAGCCCTGGGCTAACCTCTATACAAATAATATCTCATCTGATCCTCACCTCAACCCTGGCAGGTAGGTTCTATTATTACACCCATTTTACAGTTGAGGCAACAAACAACTAGAGGTGATATGACTTGCCAACAGTTAGTAAGTATCTGAGGTAGTATCTGAACTCAAGCCAGCCTGAATCTAAGTCTGTTGTACCCCCTAGTTGCTCTGGGAATGATACAGCCCTCTGCTTTAGGAATATCACTGTCAATTCTGCGGAGGATGGATTTTAGCCTCTGCCACAGATAAAAATATACATGATGGGAATCCCAGGGACTTCCCAGCTTCGCCATTCGGAGTAGCTCACAACCAGAGTCACATTGTGCAGAGTGACCCCCTGTACTCAGCAATCATAGATGCCCATGTCTCTTTTGTGCATGTAAAACAATCATTCAAATTGTGGGGCCTTGGTAAGCCCAAGCTATTTGATGCTCTTGTCCTACCATTTCTCTAGCTAGCATTCGTATAGCATTTTAAGGTTTGTAAAACATTTTTTAAGTGTAATTTATAGTCTCTGGCCCCACTCTTTGAGATCTAGTCCCTGTGCACCTCCAAGTTCCAAGTGGAGGTGAGTTGTAATCATTTCTTGTAGCTAATGCAGTACAATCACTTACCCCTGGGAAACTGGCAAATGCTGTGAATCAGGGCTCTATTTCTTGTTTCCTTGATTGTCAAAACTTAAGAAAGTAATAGAGAAAATGTTAATAATAGAGATTAAATTTGAAAACTATGTCATTTGTACTTCTTTTTTTTTTTTGGAGAGCCAGGTGTTAAATCTTTACCACTACACCATTGGTTCCAGGGAACCCTGAAAATTTTCTAGAGTACATCTCTTCTCTATTGCCTTAGACTTGAGCCCATACTACCTGTGTTCCCCTACAGTGTTAGAGCCTATGACTAATGCTCCTGGTTTCTTTTGGCCACTTAACAGCTTGACAAGTTTACAAAAGGATATTTACTTCAAAGATCTAGGCAAACAGGTATTTCCCCAAAAAACTGAAGTATACTCTCCAACATCTTGGTCTCTAGGGGAACAGGTGTAATAGTTTGCTGTGAGAGAGTCACCCAGCACTCCTTCACATGAATGAGGCAAAAGGGAAATCATTGAAGCTAACCAAGGCCTTTTTTGAAGATAGTAACACTTGATTATGCAGTCAATTAAAAGAGGCTCTTCCCAACCATGAGTTTAGCCAATTAGAAGCATTTACAGGATGTTTCTCCATTTTGGTAATCTCTTCAAGTTACTTCCTTAATTTATCAGCAAGATTCTTCCAGAAGCTATCTCCCCAATGAGAAATGGAGAAGTTACGTCAGCCAAACAAGCTGATGGGGTTAGCACATGTACCCCTACTATACATGTATTATCTTATTTAGAGGGAAATGCTATTATTATCCTCACTTTACATTTGAGGAAACTGAAGTTGAGAGAATGTAAGTGACTTGCCCAGGGTCACACAACTTGCAAATGTCTGTAACAAGATTTAGACTCAGACCTTTCTGACACCAAACCTGACTCTGTACCCACTGTGTTACTTACCTATGTCCACTTCAGCCATTACACAGTCAATTATAATGGGAATACATTTGGCATACAAATACTCGAAAGCTGATTGCATAACACCAGTTTTGCTTTAATGGGGTGGTTGATGAATTTAGTATTAAACAAAATGTAATATGGACATCCCAAGTACATGTTACATTGGAAGAAAAGCAGGCAAGGTACTGGGGAACTCTCATAGAACAAGCATTTGCTTCCTTGTTACATTTTCCATGTTTGTTTTTTTATTTTCATCTCCCTTGTGAGCTGGAACCTCTCCCCAACTGGGGAGATTCAAGGAAAGGAAACCCAGTAGAAGACTGTTGTAATTGTCTAGGAAAAAAGGTGATAAGGGCCAGAATCAGGGTGGCAGCTATGAAAGTGGTGAGAAGTTGGACAGTAGAGGAGATACTGTACATGTAAAACTGCCAAATATGACAATTAAATGGATGTATGGAACAAGAGAGATTTTGAAATTGAGAATGACTTCAAGGTGGCCAAATCAGGGTGACTGGAAAGACAGTGGTAAGAACAGGATGTCTGAAACCTTGGAGCACTCTTTAAATCACAGCACTGTATAGAACAGGAAGGGATGCCAGGGGCCATCTAGTCCAACTCAAACCCTACTGGAATCCTCTAGTCATACAGTGTTGGATGTAGTCTTGAAGATGTCAAGAATTTTGGAACTCACTAGCTCTGAAGGCAATTCATTTCACTTTTGACAATTCCAATTATGAACAAGTGTCCTCTATTAGAGGAACAATGAGACCATGTGTGTAAAGTGCTATATAGATGTTGTTATTATTTATATTTTATTATAATATATTTATACATTTATATTAATATATTATTAACTAAAATATAGTTATATTAATATATTTATGATACATTATACTCATATTTCATTATTTATTTATTTATTGTTTATATCAAACCAAAATCTGTCTCTGTAACTTTTACTCATTGCTAGCAGTTCTGCCCTCTGGGGTCAATGAGAACAAACCTAATTACTCTTCCCCATGACAGCTCTTAAAAACATTAAAAAGAGCTATCATGTCCCCCTAAGTCATTTTTTTTCCAGGCTATCTACCCAACATCCTTTCAACTCACTCTCTTACTGGTTCTGACAGGTTTCAAACCCCCAAATCATTCTCAGCTCTTCAGGACACCCAAATCTTATCAACTCTACATTCACAATATCTCACAAACAATCAATTAGTTTTTTTTAACCACCATATATCACACACTGTGCCAAGAGTTAGAGATACAAAGAAAGGCAAAAACATAGCCTCTACTCTCAAGCTGCTCACGGTCCCCTTCTCTCCAATGACATAACTATCCTCATCCCTAGGTGTGCTAGCATGCTCAACCCACATGTGAGCTTATGCCCTCATTGCCTGTTTCCCGGATTATTGCAATGGCTAATTAGTTGGTCTCCCAGTTTCATCTCTCCTCTCCAGTCTGTCCCCTACACAGTTACCAAATTTATATTCTTAACACATAATTCAGACCATATGATTCCCCTGTTCAATAACCTATGTTTGGCTTCTAAAACCCTTCCCAGGCTCCAGACTACATTTCCAGATATTATCAGCTTTCATGAACTCTAGAATCCAGTCAAACTGGGCCTCTTGTAGCTCATCACTTATGATGTTCTGTCCCCCAACACTATCTTTGTACAACCGTCCCTGATGCCTGGAACTCACTCCTTGTGCAATCATTTCTGACCAGATCATCTAGCTTTCCTTGAAGACTTCCAGTAAAAGAGAACCCACTATATCCTAAAGAAGCCTATTTCCACTTTTGATCATCTCTAAATATTAGGAGTGGAGCGACAGTGAGGCTAGTGACTTTGCACAGCCCTGCCTCACTTAAATCAATTCATTTTCAAGTCATGACCTCAACTTCCTGATGTCATGGTCCTCTTCAAGAATGAAGGACCAACAAAAACAAGAGGCATGAGGAAGTTTTTCCTTCTGTTACATGTGTTTATCTCTTTGAAACCTGTGCCCATTGCTCTTAGCTTCATACTCTAAGGACAACCAGAAAAAATTCCCATCCCTCTTCTGCATGGCAGCCTTTCACACTTGAAGATGACTGTCATCCGCTCCCATGATTCTGCTTTTCTCCAGACTAAAGCATTCCAGCTCCTTCACCAAATATCAAAGACATTATCTTAAGACTTTTATTATTATGGTAGACCTCCTCCAAACATTCCCTAGTTTAGAGTACTATACAAACATCAAATTATTTACCAATAAATCCAAATAAGTTTAACATAACTGAAAAATGTCTTTAGTATAATACAAAAACGGTCGTTAAGATGGCATTTACAACTAAATAAATATGATTGCATATTTAATGCTCTCCATCTCCTATCGCCTTGCTTTTGCAATGGCTGTCTCCCATGCCTAGAATGCTCTCCCCCCACAACTCCACCTCTTGTCTCCTCCCGTTTCTTCCAAGAATCAGTTAAAATTCCACCTTCTGCAAGAGGCCTTTTCTAATCCCCCTAGCTACTAATTCCTTTCCTTTTCAGATTAGATAGATAGATAGATAGATAGATAGATAGATAGATAGATAGATAGATAGATAGATAGATAGACAGAGGAACCCCAAAGGAAATAAAGGTATAATGGAAAGAATAGATGTAAGTGTATATGTTTGTGTTTGTGGGTGTGTATGTATATATATATGTATATAACATATATATGTAGTGACTATATATGTATATAACACAATGCATATATACACATACACACACAAATATGCACATATACATATATACATATATATTCATTCATATTTATGTATATATTATCCATCCATCCATCTATATCTAGATAGATATATAATAGTATGTACCTATAGGTAATACGTGCATGTAGTATATACCTAGATATTTGTAAATTATAGTATTTAATACATATGTAGGAGAGTTTATATAAATAATGTACCTAGATATTTACATTTAATTTTACTACACCTTATCCCATTAGAATGTTAATTCCTTCAGGGAAAAGACTTTACCTTTTTCTTTTCTTTGTACTCCAACATTTAAAACAATGCTTTGCCTATGGTAATCCTTAGCAAATATCTTTTGATTGGATGATTGACTCTGCTTTTGAATCTGAAGTTTGACATTTCTCTCCAAGTTAGAACTTTCAACATGATCACCTAAGTAACTGTGTTCTTATGTGACTATTTTTATTCCTTTTTTCCATTGATAGATCACCCTATTTATATCTCTGTATACCACCTGAATTACTAGGAAACTCACTGAGGAAACTCAACTTGATCATTGTAGAGTAGTGGTTCACAAACTTTTTTTGTTTTCAGGGCCCCTTTATACTGTTAGAAATCATTGAGAACACCCCTAGAGTTTTTGTTTATGTGAGTTATGTCTATCAATATTATCATATTTGAAATTACATCTTAGGTTTGTTGTGAAAATAGTTTTGACCCTTAGACTCCCTAAAAAAGTCTTGGGTTCCCCAGAACACACTGTTGTAGAGCAACCTACTTGCTCAGAGACTGAATATGCATTCTAACCCTCTTTCTTCTCAAGTAAAACTTTGTTTCAGGATTTTCAGATTATGTCTGTTCTTTCATTTTGGTTAGCAGGGTATTATTGTTCATTTTTCAAAAGAATGTCTTTCTCCAAAGTGATACCCTCTTGTCTTAAAAGTATGTGTGGCCTAATTAAATAGGAGGGATACAGGACTTTTATTCACCACCTGGGCCATATATGAGTCACCAGGCATGGCCAGAGGCCCAGTTCCCAGACTCCATCACATTCTTTCCTTATCTCTCCCCATTAGAATCTTTCACTTTTTTAAAAGCTCAAGTGCTGCCTGTTCCACGAAAACTTCCCTGACTAGAAAATGTTTGTCTGGCTCTCTCCTTTGCGTTCATCTCATTTGACCTCATAGACAGTTGGATCATCAATATTGAGGTTATTTGAAATCTATTGTGAAATATGGCACAGGATGTTGGTTCAAACCTAATTTTTGCCAGGTTGCTTTCCAGTTTTTCCAGCAGCTTTTGTCATTTAGGGAGTTCTTTGCTTAAGTGACTTACTTTTTCGGATTTATCAAACAGTGGATTCGAGTTAAATTGCTTGTCCCCTTGAAGGGGCAAATTCTGTTCCACTGAAAATCCCTGTTCTAATCTTCACAATTCCTTGCTAAGTAACTCTAGGCAAGTCTTTTAATTTTTTATAAAGCTCAGTTTGATAGCACCTATTCCAAAGAGTTGTTATCAGGATAAAACGATTTAAGTTGTATCATTCAGTCAGCTAGCATTTAATGAGTCTTCTATATACCATGTATCCCCATGCTAAGCACTGGGAACACAAAGAAAAGCAAAAAAAAAATCTTAATTTCAAGAATCTCACAGTTTAATGGGGAAGGGGCAGTATGCAAACAATTATGTACAAGATAAATTGAGTGATCTTAAAAGAACAGTATTAAAATAAAGAAGGCCTGGTAAAGGCTTTTTACACAAAATAGATGTTAGCTGAGACTCAAAGGAAGCTAGAAAAATGAGGAGTCAGGGGGAGAAGAGTATTTCAGGAATGACCAGTGAAATGACTTGTAGTCAGGGGATGAAATGTCTAGTTCAAGGAATCGAAAGACCACTGAAACTCAAAGTATGTGGAAGAAAATAAGACTAGAAAGTGAGGGTGGAACCAGGTCAAAAAGGACTTTAAAAGCCAAACAGAGGATTTTACATTTGATCCTAGCAGAAGCCATTGGAGTTACTGAGTGGGAGAGTAGGATTTGGGGGAAGGAATTGGGCAAAGGTATGATATGGTCAGAGCTGTGTTTTGGGAAGATGAATTTGACAGCTTAGTAGAGGATGGATTGAAGTGGAGGGACACTCGGGACAAGGAACCCAACCAAAATGCCATTGCATTCTATGTGTGAGGTGATGAGAACCTGCATCAGTGTGATGGCAGATTCAGAGTAAAGTAGATAGTTAATGAGATGCTACAAAAGTAGAAATGACAGGACTTGAACACTAATTGGATGTGGAGGATGAGAGAGACAACTAGGTTATGAGCCAGGGAACCTGGAAAGATGATTTTGCATACATTAAGGCATAGTATCAATGTCAGCTAAACCGATAAAATGAATGACTTTCCTTGAGTGAAAAGTCAGGGAAGGCATTTGAGCTTCCTAGAGAAATGTCAAAATTAAATTATCCTCCTAGAACATCAATATGTTTCAACACCCTGCTCCAAGCTAAAAATCCTGCCTAAGAAAAATCAGTTAACCCTAGATCTCGAGTACCTCTGCATAAAATGCCCTTTCTGTAGTTCAGGATGAATTTCAAGCTGAAAAGCACTATTTCAAAGGAAAACTACTAGTACTGTCTTTTCATATGAGCAGAGTATTTGAGTATATGTTGCTTCACCTCCTCCAACCTCAGGAGCAAATCTTCTTTTGATCTATCCCCAGAGATGTGAGTAGGACTAACCTGGAGAAATTCCAGGAGACCAGTCTCTAGGGATTGTAGGTAAAGGGTGTCACTCACATTAAGAAATGCATTGCTTTCTTGGACTCAACTCCTACTTTTTTTTTCAGGCAAAACAAAGCTATGGTATGATTGCCACATCTCTTTTTTTGCATTTTATATAGTATTCTAGCCAGCAAGCTATACCTGGTGATTACAATACTATTCTAGGGGATGTGGGAAGATATAAACTGAGTAGAATACACATTTCACACCTCTCAGGGGACTTCAGTACAATGGAGAAAAAGTGAAAAATACCAGTAAAATACACAAGTTTCTGAAACATCCAAACATATATAATCTATTGTGGACATATATATGAGGCCTTGCTAGAAGGAATAGTGAATTTTATTTAGAGTCAGAAGAAAGGATTCAGGAAATAGGAAGAAGACAACAGTACCTGGATGCTTAAAGAAGTACTATCATGCTAAGAGAGAGTATTAGACTTAAAAGTGACAACTGTTTTATATTGTGCCAATGATCGCTTAGTGCTTCATATCATGCACCCATAGGTTAAACAACTCCTATATAATAAAGCCTATATGAACGTGAGCAAAAAAAAAAAAAAACCACTAAAAAATTCTGTAACACTATAAGTTATGAATTCCTAATATACACTAGGGGAAAAAAACTTCCATACTTCCTTATATTGTTGAAATCACAGATTCAGATAATAATAATAGCCATGAGAAAACTTGCAGAAATACCTTTGGAACAAACAGACATGGCTTCACTTAGAAATAATCAAGGTTACTGCAGGTATAGGCCAACTGATTTGTCAAATGCAACTGAAAGGGATATGCCCACAGATATAGTCCATGGAAAAACTAAAATCCAAGAATGAAATCCAAAGATCTTCCAATGGAAACATCCATATGATCTCAGTCAACAATATATTGATAAAGAAACATCAAACAAATGACTGTCATTACAATGATACCTACAAATTCAAGGACATTTTTAAATAGATGTTACCATATCAAATACTTAAAATGCTGGGTGGAATAGAAAATTCTCAGTATTTAAAGACCTCACAGAAGACATCATCACTGTCATCCAGTTTGCTACTGAAGCTTTACTCAGGATACATCCAGTGAGTCTATAAATAATGAGCTTACATATTCACACTTCTATCCATCTATAAAAAAGCAGTCATTTTATCCACTTGTATAATAGCCCCTAAAATATTAAAAGTATAAGAATAATAGGAAAATGAGTTGTCCCAGGAACATTTCTAGCTGAAGTCTTTTTTTAAAAGAAGAGTGATTTTTCTAAAATAATAATAATGTGGTTTTCTTTTACTTCATATTACTTGTCAAAACATAATTTAGAAAAATATATCTCTATGAAAGAAGCCAGGATGGAGTCTGGATTTTTTATGCCAAAGGAACAAAATAATGATCCACTTTCTGTCCCCAGAGTGCATATATCATCAACATTCTCCAAGTACTTTTATGTCTCATCCCACAACTAGTTAAGTTGTCAACATCTAACTATCTTTAATAATAGTTTACTAAGTTCCTTTATTCTCTTTATACTCCAGTAAGTTCCTAACAAAATGACAAAATTCTACAGGCCATGAAAGATGAATCCCATTCCTTCCCTCCTTCCTTCCTTCCTTCTTCTCATCCTTTCTTTTTTGATTAGACTGAGAGAACAGGGGAAGGTCAGAAATAAAATTTATCTAGAATTCAGCAGAGTATATGACAAAATCTTTAATACCATCCTTGTGGATAGGATGTACAGATATGGCTTAGAAAACAGCACAGTAAATTGTATTTGGAGCTGGTTGAGTAACTAGAACCAAAAAGTAGTTATAAATGTCTCAGATTCAAATTGGAAGGAAGTCTGTAGAGGAATGCCTCAAGGATCCCTCTACAAAAGGATTTTTAAAGTCCCTAGTAACAGTTCTAACTTTAACTACCAGTTTTCTGATAAACACTTTGTACAGTCATACTCTTTCTTGATATAGTGACTTCATGGAAACTGTGAGATAAAATAACAATTGACACAAATTTAGGATTAAAAATTTTTATCTGAAAATATCTATTAAATAACAAGAAAGAAGGAAGGAAATGGGTATTTGTTAAGCACATACTTTGTGTCAGATATTGTGTTGTCTTTTACAAATCTCATTTAATCTCTCACAGAAATTCTGAGAAATAGGCATTATTATTATACTCTCCATTTTTGTTGTAATTCAGTCATGTCTGACTCTTTGTGACCCAATTTAGGGTTTTCTTGGTGAAGCTACTGGAATTGTTTGCCATTTCCTTCTCCAAATCATTTTACAGATGAGGAAACTGACTTGCCCAGGGTCACACAACTACTAAGTTTTGAACTCAGGAAGATGAGTCTTCCTGACTCCAGGACTGGCATTCTATCTACTGTATAACCTAGTAGCTCCTATCACCGTTTTACAGTTGAGGAAACTGAAGCAGACAGAGGTTAAGTGACTTGTCCCAGAAATTTTTGAGGGCAGATTTGAATCAGGTTCCCCAATTCCAGGTCCAGTGTTTTATTCACTGAGCTAGCTTGTTTGAGCCAGCAAGATCCTTAATGCAAGGGGGAAAATTTTAACAGTTTTATTAGTTCTGGGATAAAACAGTTACAGAACGTGCAGATGACATGAAGTATACTGGGATCGCTGGTGCACTAGATGGAAGATTAAGTACCCACAAAGATCTTGTCAGGTTACAGTAGTGACAAGAATTCTGATCATAAAAGAAAGTATTACACTTGGGCTCAAAAAATTAACTTCACATGTACAAGACAGAAGGTGCAAAGCTTTACTGCAATTCATGTAGGATAAACTTTAGGGTTTGAGTAAGCTTAATATGTCAGAAATGTGACATGGCAACCACAAAAGCTAACAGTATCCCAGGATTCATTAAGAGAGGTATAATATGTTGGGGGGCAGGGAGAAGGAGGCAGAGAGCGGAGAGAGGGGAAGGAGAAGGACAAGAAGAGGGAAAGGAAGAGAGCGTGTACTGTGTCCTGGTCACATCACATTTGAAATATTTTATTCCTTTTCCAGGTGCCACATTTCAGGATGGATGTTGATGTAAGCCTAGAGTCCAGAAAAGGGCAATTGGCATTCGAAAGTCCTTGAAAGCAAACCATGAAAGATCAGTTGAAAAAGCTGAGGCTATTTAGCCTGACTTGGAGGGGTGGGGAGTGGTACGTGATAATTGTGTTCAAGTATCTGAAGGGCTGTTTTACAGAAGAATGAGACTGGTCTTCTTAATCCAGTTGGCCTCAAGGGCCAGAATCAGGAGCAATGGGCAGAAACTTTAGAGAGGAGGGTTTGGGCTTGATATTAGGAGCAACTTCCTAACAGTCAACAGCCATCCAAAAGTGTAATGAGATTCCCCAGGAGTTCAGGAGATCTTCCTCACTAGAGGTTTTCAAACAAGGGCTTCTTGTTTGGTATGCTGTAGAGGGAAATCTTATATTGGTTCTGGATGTTCTCTGAGATCCCTTTGAACTCTGAGATCCTGGGAGTTTGAGAAGTTTTCCAGAGATTCTAAATTCCCTTTTCTTGCCTTGTTCTCCTCCCTCTTCTTCATGCTTTGCTCTCCTTTCAAAACTCACTCTCAGCAAAAAAAAAAAAAAAATCATTGGGAAGCTCATCCATAGCGAGCTTAAAAATCATTGACAAGGTTTAAGGTCTTACCCCATTTGGAGGCTTTTTTCATATCATCAGATTTTTTTAAAATTCCTTCAGATAAAGCAAAGGATTGTCATTCACCACTGAATTCTAGACATCAACAAGATGGATGAGGTCAATACTTGGGAGGGAAAGAAAACCTCCATATACTGGTAACTTCTCCACCCAATGAACACAAAATCAGAGGGGAGATACAACACAATATGTCTTCAATCCCATAACTGTCCTCTCCCTGTTTTGCTATAAGGATAGAATTTGGATTGTGAAGTGTTGGTGAGTCAAATAAACTCTGTAAATCAATATGAGCCTCTCATATTCATTGAGTGTTTCAAAAAGCCCATAACAAAAGCTCTAAGCAAAATGATCTGTATTTATTGCAGTATTTTTAAATAATTGGCATTTGTTTAAATGTTGGTTGGTTGGTTGGGTTGGTTATTGTCCTTTGCCTTCGAGGAGGACCAAAATGATATCACCATGATAAAGTGAAATTTCAGTGTGTCCCACTGCGGCTGATCAGACCAATACAAACTCGAAATGCTCTACCACAGGCTGGGCACAGATAGTCTGTGTGAATATTTGAGGTGAATAAACCAAATTTGTGCATCCTGTGTTTACTTTGTGCTGTCTCAATTCTGCTTTGCTCAAAGAGCGCAGCACCCTTTCTGATGTGGGCACACCATGCTGAGCGGTCCTGTGCCAAGGTCTCCCATGTCGCATAATCAAATCCAAAGTTCTTGAGAGAGGCGTTGAGAGTGTCCTTGTATCGCTTCTTCTGGCCACCATCTGATTGCCTGCCCCATGAGAGCTCTCTGTAAAACAGTCTTTTTCCATGTAGGGTGTATTCAGGGAGTGCTAGTACTTTTGGTGTGATGGCTGCTGAACCCTTTTCCGGGCTCTTTCCACCTTCATCTAAATGTACGCATTTGGTGAGAGACATTTTGAAAAACGATGACTCATAGTAACCTAATGAGTTTCTTATCATGATGGTTCTCAACATCTTGGGAGCATTGATCGATTTCAGCAGTTTTAATAGACTTTCTCTTCAAATTTTGGTGAGCCATTAAATGCAATCCCAAGAAGGCAGCTTCTTAGAGAGTTTGCCATGATTACTTCGAGACTGAAAAGCTATTTGCATTTTTAAAAGGCAGCAAACAAAACCAAAATATTTCAGATACCTGAATCAGCCTGGAAAGCTATACAATGGGTAACATAGAAACAAGGCAAGGAAAGAGAAACGAGAGCTAAACCAGACAAACCAGGTATATAAATGAGATCACACCCCAAAATGACATGTGCCACATCTTTACAAATCAAAAATGAGGAACATATTCTCTGATAGCTGTTTCTTCAACAAGTACAGAGATTCATTTTAGCAACCTTTTGGTTACCTGGTGTTTTCTCTCAGGTAGTTCTAAGTAAACAAGACTAATGACCTGGCTTTGTTTGGATGGTTGACATGTTGTAATTGCATAGGATTATTTCTGAGAACTATTTATAAAGGTTTCTTTGTTTTTATGTTGATTAGAGATACATGATTTCATAAGACTCAAAAGTTGTTTATCTATTAGCATACACTGTAAGCTACATGGAGTAGCATGTACTCACATGGAAGGCTGACTACTTAGGGGTGAAATTTTGGGCTGTGGGGACCCATGAAAGAGCAACCTCATGTTTAAAAACTAACAGTTAAATAATATTCATTATAACTGGATATTCCCTCCCCTTCTCAAAAATAAATATTATCACAAATTTTCCTAAATATATTTCAAAGAACCCTGGCTTACAAGATGCATGATGGGATGATGGCAGAGTAACCTATTCACCCATCTCTGTTCCACTGAAGCTAAAAGTTCTTTCTGCAATGAAATTTCCCCATTCTGAAATTCTAATGGCATCATCCATAGCACCATCCTGCCTGTGTTTTTCTGACTTACTAATTTTTTCCTAATTCCTATTTCTGGCATGATACATGCTCCAAATAGGAAGCCTGGCTTTGGATGGATGATCCTAATTTACAGGCTCTTCTAATTATTTGATTTAGACCTTTAGGGGTCAAAGGTCACTTAGTCCACTCCCTTGACTTTATAGATGAGAAAACTGAGGTCTAAAGAAGTTCAATGACTTGCCCAGTCATGCAGGGAATAAATGACAGACTAGAGATTCAAAATCAGGTCCTCTGACTTCAAATCTAGCACTCTTTTCACTGCACTACACACTGTACTTCCTCAAATGGTTCTATAGGACTTCCTTCAGAGTATTTACTTTTCCAGGATAAGTTATCTTGATGAAAGTTCCTAACATGGATAAGAACTCTTGAACTTTGCTTTGTTGTTATGTCATCTCAGTCATGTCCAAATCTCCATTACCCAATTTGGAATTTTCTTGGCAAAGATACTGGAATGGTTTGCCATTTCCTTCTCCAGCTCATTTTACAGGTGAGGAAACTGAGGCAAACAGGCCCAGGCAGAAAGTGTCTGAGGCCAGATTTGAACTCAAGAAGATGAGTCTTCCTGACTCCAAACCTAGTACTGTATCCCCAGTGCCCCCAACTCTCCTTGGACTTTATACGTCAATTAAATTCAGCATACATTTCTTGAATTCCTATTGTATAGCAGTGAGAATTATACTAGCTATTAGAAAGGATACAAAAGTTCTATGTAAGAAATATTCTCTGATTTCATGGACCTTCCAGTCTGGTAGTAAAATATGAATACTACTAGTAATACTAGTGATATGGTACTTTAAAGTTTACAAAGCACTTTATGAATATTATCTCATTTTATCCTTATAATATCCCTAGGAAGTAGGTACTATTATTATACGTTTTTTACAGTTGAGGAAACTGAAGCAAAGAGAAGGTAATTGACCTGGGCAAAGTAACATAACCAGGGTAAAATGATATTTGATCTGAGTTCTAGGTCCCGCCCCCCTCTCCTGTCACCTAGCTGCCTCATAATTAAAGAAAAATAATCACAATAACAGAAATAATAATAAAACAAAGGTAATAAGATGATGGCCGATAGAGACGCAAAAGTTTCAGATAAGAAATAACACCTGACCTTGACCTTAAAGTCTGTTTGTAAGTTAGTATAAATAATAATGCACATTTACATAGTAGTATTGAGATTTGCAAAATGCTTTCCTCCAACATTATGAAGTAGATAATAAGCTATTAACATCCCCATTTACTGATAAGGGAAGGGAAGCTTAGAAAGGTTAAGTCACTTACTCCTATTATCTAGTATATAGATGGTTATCTCTACTGCATCGCTTAGAAGGAAGTTCTAATAAATAGCACAGCTTATATTTAAACAAAAGTCTTCTGATCCTAAGTTCTTTTGTTTGACAGATACAAAATGATCTATGAAATTTGGGATGTAGGGGAAGATCATTAATGACTGAGATGATTGGAAAAATCTTCCTGGAATTGTTGGGTTTTAAGGACTAATTATAAATTCAGCAACCAGGAGAAAGGGAGAGGAAGTCAGGAGAGGTACTCTATTGGAAACACCATGACTAGAGGCACGAAGATAAGAAAGGGCAGAGAATGTAAAGCAGAAAGCAAATAATCTACCTAGCCAAAGTAAAAAAAATATGTGGACTTTTAACCCCATTCCTGAAATGCATTTCCTTCCCCCTTCAAACTCTTGTAATTGGAATGGTTTGCCATTTCCTTCTTCAGCTCATTTTACAGAGGAGGAAACTGAGGCAAACACAGTTAAGTAACTTGCCATGGGACACACAACTAGTAAGGGTCTGAGGCCAGATATGAACTCAGGAAGACTCATCTTCCTGACTCCAGGTCCAGTGCTCTATCCACTGTACTGAGGGACAGCTAGGTGGTACAGTGGATAGAACACCAATGCAGGAGTCAGGAGGACCTGAGTTCAAATCTCACCTCAGACACTTTACACTCACTAGTTGTGTGATCTTGGGCAAGTCACTTAACCCCAACTGCCTCAGCCTGGGTCATCTCTAGTCATCCTGATGAACATCTGGTCACTGGATTCAGTGAGGCTGGTGACCTGCACAGCCCTCCATCACTTAAAACAAAGTCAAGGACAAACTGCAAGACATCATCATTTCTCTCATGGCATGGTCTTCTTTGGCAACAAAGGACAAACACACACACACGCACACACACACACAACTCTTCTAATATTTATCTCATTTAAAAACTCAGCACAGGGGCTACTTTCAACAGGGAACCTTTCTTGGTGCCTCTAGTCATCAGTGTGCCCTCCCTTCTCAAAAAAACTATACAATATATAGTCATCTCTTTACATAATGTATCCCTTAAAAGAATGTTAACTTCTTGAAAATAAAGGAAGTTTTTATTTTTTGTCTTTGTTATCTCCAATGCCTACTCAGCACAACGCCTACAGAAGGTAGGCATTTAAAAAATGTTTGTGGAGTCAAATTGTATTTGATGGTGATTCCCACCTCTGGCCTCACAGTTCTCAACACCAATTTCTATTTCATGTGCTGGTGATCTGCTTCCCAGGGAAAGGCACTTAGATCCTTCACTTTGGTTCTCTGTGACCTGATTATATCATAGACAGTAGTGCAGGGTCAGCAAAATCAGTATGAAACTGTCAACCAAGGTAGTAGTCAGTAATTAGTGTTAAGTTACTAGGCTAGAGTCAGAAGCACAGATTTAGGGAGCTATAAAGAAGCAAAGATATCAAAAAGTGGAGGTCAGGCATATCTAACACTCAATTTGGATTGCCAAGCCAGAACCAAGAACATAAGAAATCCTGTCTTCAAATGTACTACAGTGTTCCATGTGACAAACATTTGTGTAGCAATGAACAAGCATACAAGTCCTAAAGGCATATGAGGCAGAGATATAAATGAGTTTAGACAGAAAGATGTCTGAGGGAGAGAAGTCTATGTCAGGGATGGGGAATCTGAGACGTCAAAGTCATATGTGGCCTCAAGGCCACTGGTTCCCCACCAGGAGTGGGGTTTTGGAACTAGGTTTTGGAGATGAATAACAAGAATCTTTGGGTGGTGGAAGTAAAGAAGGCAATCTAGATGGAGGGAAAAGCATATTCAGTCACAGAACTGGGACTTGACAAATTCAATCAATTTTGCTGAAGCATGGTAAAAAGATTAGGGAATACCAATCTGCAAAGACTGGGAAACATGAAGCAGATTTGACATTTTATTGAAAAAAACCACCAAAAACCCAACCACGTACTCTAAAATTCAGAGACTGACCTGAAGAAAATATTGCTTAATTGTGGTACATGAATGTAATGGAATACTATTGTGTTATAGGAAATGATGAACAGGAAGACTTCAGAAAGGCTGGAAGGACTTATATGAATTGATGCTGAGTGAAAGGAGCAGAGCCAGGAGAACTTTGTACACAGTAACAACCACAGTGTGCAAGGAATTTTTCTGGTAGACTTAGTCCTTCACAGCAATGCAAGGACCTAAAAAATTCCCAATGGATTCTTAAGGTAAAACACCTTCTACATCCAGAGAAAGAACTATGGAACTGGATTGCAGAATGAAACAGACCATTTTCTTTTGCATTATGCCTTGTTTTGTTTTATGGTTTTTCCCATTCATTTTAATTCTTCTATGTAACATGACTAAGGTGAAAATGTATTTAATAGGAATGTATGTGTACAACCTATATAAGACTGTATACCATCTCAGGGAGGGAGTGGGAAGGGAGGGGGGAAAGAAAGGGAAGGAGGGAAAAAAAATCTAAGACATATGGAAATGATTATAGAACATTGAAAACAAATAAAATAATTTAGTAACAAAAATAAAGAAATAGGCCAGGAAAAAAATAGAAAATATTGCTTGATGAAGACTATTCTATCAACTATGTAGGTTGGATTACAGTAGGGATAAACTGAAGACAAAAAAATAGTTAAAAGGCTATTATAATAATACAGGTCTAAGATGATGTGGGCCTGGTGAAATTTTGTTTGCTCAAGACCTTCTATATCCTTTTTTTCTTCAGCTATTTGATATTTTGCAATCAAGACTTTCTTTGTTTACCTGTTTAGAAGCTTCATTGTTAGGCTCTACTTTCTAAGATTCCATTTTCTAGCAGAAAGCTCTGCTAACTTAACAAAGAGTTTTCACAGAGGCTTCTATATGTCAATAAGCATCACTTTTACAAGAAATACCACTTTAAGCCAAATTGCTTTATTCAACCTATCCTTGTGGGTGTGACCTCCCTTTTAAAGGCCAAAACTGAGGCCAAGAGAATAGCTCAATAGGTATGAAAATGAGTCGGGGTCTGCAAAAAGACCTCAAGAGAATTCAGAAGGAAAGAAATACATGTTTGTTCTATGATGTTTAAATCTTGTCAAAAAGAAACAAGAAAAACGAAAAGCACGATACTATCAAAGACCTCCTTACTACCTACATGACCTTGGGACAGGTAATTAAACCTCTGGTTTAATAGAGCCTCAGTTTCCTTTTCTTTGGCATGAAAGGTTTGGACTAAATGTCCTCTGAAGTCCTTTCCAACTCTAGATATATGATCCTATGATTTTATTTCTTTCCTTTTGAAGTATGCCTAGGCACAATCACTAGATGATTACATGAGTACAATACTATGATATATAATACATGAGTATAATATTAGGAGTATAATACAAAGTAGAAAGAGACAGGTTGCAAAATGTAGCATAAAAAATATATCCCAAGATGCATGTGTCCAGAAAAAAAGATGATTCATTTATGTAGCAAGCTCAAATATCATACGGGTAACTAAGATACTAACATACACACACATACAAACACACATACACAAACACACACACATATGTGCGACCAGTTTGAGGAGGTAAATCCTCTAGGGATGATTAATGTTTTTAAATTATGGACAAGAATCACCTGAAGATGAAAAAAATATAGTGAGATTACAATATGCATCAGTGAATGAAGTGTACACAGATGAGATGAAATTTCATACCAGTAAGACTGACCTGATGCAGTTGCATTTCAAGATTTAGCTCCTATCCTGTTTTGATATGATCTACTTTAACTCCTACCCAACCCCTTAATGAGAGGAGAGCATTTAATTGGCCCAGCTCCAAGATGAAGAAATAGGGCAATGGGAGAATGGGAAGAAATTCAACAGTACGAAGCTGACTGGTAGAAAGAGGACTTCTCCAAGAGAGATGAGTCCTAAAGGCAGCTGTGATCATTTACCTATAGAGTTTCTACATGAGGATACAATTTGATCCTCTATCACTACAGTACTAAAAGGTATTGAAGTAGCCCATTTCTTGAATGGAAGAAAATTGGTAGCAATGGATAGCAAAGGAGCTGACCAGTGAAGGAGCCTATTGTAAAGCTGATTGGAACAGAAGAGAAATGACTGAAGGGAAAAAGGCCAAGAAAGAAAATTTGGATATGATCCTAACCCTCAAGCAAAAAAATCAGCAGTGGAAATCATGAATAAAGAAGGGAAAATGTGCAATCTAGATAAGTCTACAACCAAGCACATAAATACTACATAGTGGAGAGCAGTGCTAAAATAACAAGAAAAAAGAAAGTAAGACAATAAATTCTACAAAACCTCCTCCTTTCCCCCAAAAAACCCTATAGAAACAGTAACAAGAAATCCTAGAGCGGTTCAGAAGAAAAATAAGATTTTTAAAAAAGAAGAGTAAGGGTTGAAATTAGACAGAATTTAGTATAGGTATCAGAATTCTCCAAGAAGAAATCAATAAAACAAATGACAAAAGACAATTTAGAACACAAGACTGACCTTACAATCCAGTGCAGAAAGTCAAAAATATTAGATGCATCCTTTTCAGATCATGATTCAATAAAATTACATGTAATAAAGGGCCATGGAAAGACAGACTAAAAACTAATTGGAAACTAAATAGTCTAATCCTAAAGAATGAGTGTGTCAAACAACAAACAATGGAAACAATTAATACATTGAAAAGTTTTTGCAGAAACAAAGCCAATGCAACCAAGATTAGAAAGGAAGCAGAAACAATTTTTACAGCCAATGTCTCTGATAAAGGCCTCATTTTTAAAATATATGGAGAACTGAGTCAAATTTATAAGAATACAAGTCATTCATCAAATGATAAATGGTCAAAGGATATGAACAGGCAGTTTTCAGAGAAAGGAATTAAAGCTATCTATAGTTATATGAAAAAATGCTCTAAATTACTATTTTAGAGAAATGCAAATCAAAACACCCCTGAGGTACCATATCATACCTAGCGTATTGGCTGACATGACAAAACAGGAAAATGATAAATGTTGGAGAAGATGTGGGAAAATTGGAATACTAATGCATTATTGGTGGAGTTGTGAACTGATTCAACCATTCTGGAGAGTAATTGGGAACTATGCCCAAAGGGCTATAAAACTTTACATATCCTTCGACCCAGCAAATACCACTTCTAGGTCTGTATCCTAAAAAGATCTCAAAAAAAAGGAAAAGTACCCACATATGCAAATATATTTATGGCAGCTCTTTTTGTGTGGTGGCAAAGAATTGGAAATTGAGGGGATGTCTATCAATTGAGGAATGGCTGAACATATTGTGGTATATGAATGTAATAAAAAACTATTATGCTATAAGAAATGATGAGCAGGTGGACTTCAGAAAAACCTGGAAAGACTTATATGAACTGATAATAAGTAGAAGCAGGAGAACACTGTACCCAGTAAGGGCTACCTTGTGTGATGACTGACTTCGATAGACTTAGCTCTTCTCAGTAATGCAAGGATCTAAGACAGCTCCAAAAGACTCATGACAGAAAATGCTATCCACATCCAAAGAAAGAACTTTGGAGTCTGAATGCAGATGGAAGCATACTGTTTGCTCTCCTTTTCTTTTCTTGCTTTGCTTTGTTTCTTCTTTCTCTTGGTTCCTCCCATGAGTTCTAATTCTTCTTTATATAATGACTAATGTGAAAATATGTTTAATATGAATGTATAAATAGATACTCTATCAGATTGCACATCATCTTGGGAAGGGAAGAAGAGAGGAAGGGGGAGAAAATTTAAAACTCCAAATCTTATGGAAGTGAATGTTGAAAACTAAAAATAAATAAATATTTTTTTTTAGAAAACACAAGACAGAACATGTCCAAAATGACAGAGGTGCTACAAAAAAAAGTCAGATTTTATAACTTAAAAGTACAGAAGTGGAAGAACATTTGATCAAATAGAATCTAAAGATAACATTTGAAAATCATGCATTCTATACAAATTAAGTTCAATTTAATTCTATAAGCATTTGTTAAGCACCTACTGTGTATCAGGCACATAGTGCTGGTGTCCTGTACTAGATCCTGGAAATTCAATGACAAATACAAATGGTCCTGGACCCAAGGAACATAAACTAAACTCCCCTCCAAACATCCCCACCAGCTACCGCTTCTTCTTTAGGTTCATTAACACAAGTTTCCAACCTTCTCCTCTTATCCAAACAGTAACTGAGCTGAAAAGTAAGCTCTATTAATCTTAACAGGAAAAAATACCTGTAATTTAAGTCCTTCCTAAATATCTCAACCAGCCAGTACTCTTCCCAAGTCAAAATATCTTTTAACTGCTGAAATTCATTTGCTATTAGCAACTGGTTCCCATATTACATGTATCTTTAGCATCAAAATGAGTATATTATATTTCTGATAGAACTATATATGTGGACCGCTAAGAATTCATGCTTAAAGAATTTAAAATGTCCCAACAATCAGTTCTCTTCATCCCTCAGGAAAATGTCCCAATCAAGGGCAACCTCATAATTATTCCATAATAAATGCCTCCTATACTGTTTTAGGAAAGCATAAAGCTAAAAATTACTAAAATATTATTCACACAGGCCAGTATCTTACCTTAATTTAATACTCTATCATAATTGGTTACTGTGAAAAGTCAACTTTTAGGCAGAAAAATGGTATGTTATAACACCTTTCCTGCAAGACAAAAGGTCACATGAGTAGGTATGCAGTTGATTTGTAACTGATATGGTATGGTATCTAGACTTCCATGATTAAGACTATGTAAGTTCAGACAACTGTAATTTCCAAAGCAGGAACCACTTGCATGTACCTAGGTGTTATCCTAGGTTTCTATTTCAGTTATACTCATCTCCCTTATGGAGAAAATAAAGGAAATGTCCTCTGAACACCAAGACTTCCATTAGACTCTGCTCCTTAAGAGCAGAGAATGTGTGTGTGTGTGTGTGTGTGTGTGTGTGTGTGTGTGTGTGTATGTATAGGTGTGTACGTATGCATGTTTGTATCTGCTGGGCTGAATGCACATGAGAATTAAGAGAAAATGTCCATAAATTCTGCTTAGAGTGACAGACCTCACCAGAGCTAACCAAAATCCTTCCATTACCTTCTATATGGAGGGAGGTAGAGAAATACTAGGAGGATGATAGCATAATAGCTAGGGGAACCCAGAAGGGCCACACAAGCAAGTGACAAACATAGATGGTGATTTTACTGCTTTCTCTTTTAGATATTTAAGGAGAACAAAGGGAGCATCCTATTGATTTTAAGATTTATCTTTCCAAAGATTTGACTAACTCTGGGGAGAGGATTTGACTCAGGTAAAGTCTGAGAGCTCAGAAGGGATGTTAACTACCTTATATATCTCCCAGGGTGCTTTGCTCTATTTGAGCATTTTTCTGTTTGCCCCACTTGTGGGAAAAAATCCAGAAAATTGGGAGAGAATTAAGGAAATTTTTATATCTATTTTCTTCATCAGTTATATTGTATGCCATACTTCCTTGGGGTGTATGGATAGAGGAGAGAGGACAGTTTACCCAAAATCCAAGTTCATGATGACAAGGCAATTCAAATATTTCCCAAGCTGATCATCTGATGTGGCAATTTTTTCTGAGACTCTGTCTCCCATCAGCCTAAGGGTATGTTTGAGAATTCCAGACATAATATGTTGCATCTTGCCATTTCTCTGGCATTCCATTGCCTTGGTACATGTTAATTTTTCACTTTATCTCTGCTCATGGGCTGAATAATTAAAAAATAAAATAAAATAAAATTGACTTGACATAATTGTGATTCATATCTCAGCAGTGTCTTTCATTTCATTATTGATTCAAAGTGTAAAGCAAGAGGGCTACCACTATTATGAAATACAAGTGTCCTTATTTCACTTGAAGTCAATATTCACATGAAATAAGAAAAATATGTTGCATTGCTATATCTCTTTGAACTTTGCTAAGAGTTCCACATCTCAATACAATTCTACAAATATTCACTCACCACCTATTATTCTGTCAGTGGAATCTGGTTTTTAGAAGGCCTGAAATAAAAACCAGATCTCATTTTACCACAGCTTCCATAACACTCAGTCCAAGCTCACAAGGAAAATAAAATTCCTCAAAGTCCAGGTCTTTTTACAGCAACATTTTTATTAAAATATTTCTGTTGACAACTAATTCTTTATGTTAGGGCCCTTTAGCAGACTGAATGTTACCTCTTTGGAGCTCTCTGACCTCATTGTAATTATTTGGCTTTTAATCCCCTAGATAATTATTCTTCTTTTCAAAACTTTAATCTCTTCTGTGGAAATTCACTTCTCTGCTTCATTAAACCACATTGTGTTATCAAGAATTAAATAGTATACCTCATTTCTTGTCATGGTCATGGGTGGCATTTTTTTTAGTGGAACTTTGGAAATGATTTTGGAAAGAATAACATGAAATTTTAGGTCATTCTCTAGCTAAATTAAAATTCCTTCAATAGCATTCATTTTTATTTTAGCTCTAGGGAATTATGAAAATGAGATTTATTTAATTTTCATGGTTCTCTCGTTTCCACCCCCCCACCTTTTTATTTTCTGAGATTACCTTCCATTTACACATATTTATTTTATGTGTATGTAGTCTCACTCATTAGGTTGTGAAATCCTTGTGAACAGACTGTTTTTACCTTTCTTTGTATTCCCATAACTTAGCACAGTGCAAATAACAAATGCTTATTGACAAAGTGAAAAGATTTAGGGGAAAAGGAAGTTGTAGCCCATGATAATGGTCTTCAAGTATTTGTAGCCTTGTCACAGGGAGGAAGGATTAGACATATTCTGCATAACTCCAGAGGTCAAAACCAGGGCTAATGTTTGGAAGTTCCAATGAGACATATTTTGGACCAATATTGGGGAAATATTTCCTAACAATTAGAACTGTCCTATGATGGAATATGCTGCTTTCTGAGATAGTAATTCACAGTCACTGGAAGGAATGTTGCAGAGGGGATTCTTGAGTAGTTTAAGAGGATGGACTTTGTCTCTAAGGTCCCATCCAACTATCAGTTTCTCATACACTAATATCCTCTACTTGTTTGGAGGCACTAATCTCTATGCATGTTTTCTGATCAATTTCTCTTGACACTGTAGTGGGGACTTCCTAATTCTCAATTTAGGAGGTCCTTTCTCACAAATATCTTGAATAATGCTCTTTTCAACATTTCAGAGAAGGGATAGATTCTAATAAAAAAGCTTAAAAGGCTTTTTTATTAGTCATGGTTTGAATAATATAGATGATTTAGAGTTTAATTAATATCTCATTTATTTCCTTAGGGTATCTGTTGAGGTCGATAAGGATAGCAGGGAAACATGTCATTTAGAAGGAGACTAAAGTGATGGGCTGAACAATAGGTTTGGGGGTAGGGGACCTGTATTTGAATCCTGGCTCTGGTCCTTGGCTTGAATCATATGGATATTTGCCTCAATGCTCCATTTTTCTTTTGCATGTGTATACATAAGCATGTGTGGAAAAAATAAAAGCCTAATTAAAAAAAAATAAGCTAAGCAAGACTTCCTAGAATAGGACAAAAATAGATATTAGTACAAAAGTTACTTGCCTTATTAGAACAAAGACACCAAGTTCACCTTCTAGGTCTTTTCTAGCACTAATTCTAATTAATCTGGAATCCGATGACCTTTCTACCTGTTTTCATCTTTTGGCGTTGTAAAGGCAATTGCCTGGCCTAGGAGGAGAGTGTGGTTATATGTATGTAAATGCTGAGATCTGTGCTGAGAGTAGTGCTAGTGGAGGGTGAGGAAGGAGAGCAAGTAACAGAACTTGTTGTCTGTCCTGCCATCAAACCAATAGAGGAATGTCTCAAGGAAAAAAATGAATAAATGGAAGTGAAGTTGATGAGGTCATGAAAATCATGTGACTAGTGAGGAAAGAGCAATTTCAAATCTTCAGAACTTATCAGATTTAATGTCTATGAGTTCTGTTTTCTTTGGAATAGAAAGGTCTGAACTTCTGTAGTTTGTAAATATGGTACTGTATTTGAAGTAGGTTCCAGCTGGCTAATTATACTTTCCTAGCAGCCTTAGTGGTATTGTGTGTTTTTCTTTTAATCAATCAGTGTTCTCAATCTTTACAAAGTCATGCCATAGTCACATATGTTCCTCAAAGCGTAAGACAAATATTTTGCTAGTTGAATTCCACTATGTTTCTGAGCACACATGTGATAATAATTGTGGTGGTAGGACCAGGAAGAGAGATCAGTGGGGGGATGGGGTGTGTTTGTGTATCATTGTGTTTTTTCTGTACTTAGGGTTGTTGTAAGCCTAAAAAGAAGCATCAGTAATTATATATGTATATATATATATATATATATATGTAATATATATATATATGTAATATATACATATATATTTTTTTTGTGACACCATGCCATTTCTAATTATATAAGTGTAATTTACTTAGTTATATACTGTTAGCACTAATTAAATATGGAAAAAGTCCTGGAAGCCATTAAAATATTACTTGGAATGAACTGACAAAGAAAGGAATGCCACTCTCCCAACACTGGAATTTCTTGAATGAGCTAAATTGATAATCCTCTACACTCCAGAAAGCAATTGTGTCCCTTCCATTATTTTCAACACTGTGGAGATAAAGGGGGAAAGTGTTAATTTAGGAGTCTTTTAATATCTACGATTGTCCTTAAATAAGGTACTGAGGCCTACAGGCAAGGAAAAAAATACATTATAGTGGCCTAGAAATTAGGCTTCAAAGACTCACATATGTTCCTCTTTCTCTTTGTATTGCCCATAAATTTGTAAGAGAGAGATCCTGAATCCAATCAAGCTGTTAACTGATCAAAAAGCAAGGAGAAAAAAATAAGAGCTTTCTTCCTGTTCTTTTTTTTTCCATTGCTATTCTTTACCTTATCACATTCTGCAACAGGAACATAAAATCATAGATTTTGAGCTGGAAGGAAACTTAAAGGCCATTTTCTTCAACTCTCTAATTTTATGGATGAGTAAACTGAGGCTCAGAAAAGTTAAGTAACTTGTCTCTTTGTATACAAAGATGAAACCATGGACTCACCTTGACTGGGATATATAAAGCACTTAGCACAGGGCCTGGCTTTATGTAAGTGATAGTTATTGTTTTGGTTTTTTTTTTTCAAAAGTTGGAATAGCTTTTTATTGATGCAAACAACTCAATTGAAAATCCAACACTTAACTATGCACAGAATACCACACTACACTGGACATTGAGGGAGACACAAAGTTCAGATAAAACGTGACTCCTGCCTCATGGAGTTTAGAGTAGAGGAGGGAAGACATGACATATACAGAATCACAGTACAAAAATAGTACATTTAGTCCATATGAGGTTTGTGGGGTGTATGTGAGGTGTGCTCAGGAAAGACTACTACCTCTGGTGAGAGAGCTGCTCATCTACCTGTGGTGTCCATCTGATTCCCCCACCCTTCACCTATGCCTCCAATAAGCTGTAGTATGTGTAGTAGCTCTCCCCCAATAACTTGTTTTGGCAGATGGGCTAAACAAGGTTGAGGAAAACTGAGGGATCTCAGACCCTTTGGTGAGTTAGGAGAGTATCTACCCCAAGCACGTGAAGACTTCCCCAGTGGAATCGACAGATATGAACAGTTTGTTCTAATAGCCAAGATGCCAGTTGAAGCAGGCACTGTGGAACACTTAGAGCCTAGCCAGGCATCAAAGATGCCAAGGTCATCCACTGCATCCCCTCACCGGTCATCTTGACTTTTGTCTTGCCAATGGACTTCGATTGGCAAAGAGAGTGAGGCCAATGACTTAACACAACAATGTCTCACTTAAGTTCAATTTATTCACAAATCAAAAGACATCATCCATATCATTTTACCACTTTATACCATTTACCACCACTCACAGGTGACAGCCAAGAAACGAAGCAGCAGGTGCAGATGCACTGAGAACTGTAGTCACAATCACAGGTGGCCCAGGACACAAAGTCATCTTCTCTTTAGGTTGAAGCAGCAGTAAGAGTCACTAGCCCCCTGGGTGTCTAAGCATGAAAAGGGGGCTAGGAAAGTTGCTGTAAAAATTGTCTGCTTCGCCCAGTCCTGGTTCACTTACCGTGACAGGCAGAGATTCCATCCTGCAATCGAAACACGCACACACACACACACACACAAAAGTACAAAAACTTTTGCAAAGATGATTCCACTCACCATTGGTACATGGAATGTTATGCACTTATGAACAGCACAAAATCCAGTAGACCTGAATGATGAACAGCTCTTGTTATCAGAGAATTCAGTAGGCATTGCATCCAAATAGTAGCCCTGAGTAAAACATAACCGGCAAATGAAGGACAGTTGACTGAATTCAGAGCTAGGTAGATTTTTTTCTTTTCTGGAGGGGCCACAATGATAGAGAGCATCATGAAGCTGGTGCGGGTTTTGCAATCAAAACCAACCTAGTCAACAAGCTTGTATGCCTACTAAAAAGAGTGAATGACAGGCTCATGACAGTGCAATTGCCACTTGCAGGAAAGCACCTATCAGTGCTTATGTTCCCACCATGACAAATCCTGATGAGGTAAAAAAAAAAATTTTTTATGCAGACCTGGATTAATGTGCCAAAAGAGGGCAAACATATTTCTGAGTGACTTTAATGCAAGAGTAGGCCCAGACTAACAGACATGCAAGGAGTCTTTGAGAGGAGTGGCATAAGAAACAACAGCAGCAGTCACTTACTACTGAAAACTTGTTCATCTCATGACCTTCTTGTCACCAACACTGTCTTCCATTTACCTAAGCACAATAAAATTTTGTGGATACACCCTCACAATAAATATTGACACTTAATAGACTATGTCATTATAAGGACAAGAGACAGACAGGATGTGAGAGTGGTTAAGGCAATGTGTGGTGCAGAGTACTGGACTGATCATAGACTTATCCTCTCCAAGCTAAATATCCGAATTCAACAAAAGTGGTATTCCCAAGGCAAGACGACTATCAGAAGATTTGCTGTCACAGTTTAGAGCTCCTTTCCAAGCAGGAACAGTTTATTGCTAACTTAGAGGGAAAGCTGAGCCAATGCACGGTTGGCAACAGCAGAGCAGAAAAGGAGTAGGCAGCTTTCAGAGATTTAGCGTACAGCACTGCGTCTACTCATCTGGGCCAGAATATTCGCAAACATCAAGATTATTTTGATGAAAATGATGGAAAAATTTGTAAGCTGCAAACAAAAATGAGAACTCCATAGGGTTTGCCAGCAGTAACTCCATTAAGAGTAAAATGTAAGCAAAGTTTCAGGAGATGCAGGATTCTTGGCTTAGTAAGAAGGGAGATGAAATTCAGTTTTATGCTGATAGTAACAGTCCAAATCACTTTTATGATGCCCTGCAGTCTATTTATGGGCCAAAGACATATGGTGCATATCAACCACTCAGTGCTGATGGAGCCACATTGATTAATGATAAGGACATGATCCTGGAGAGATGGATTAAACATTTCCATAGGGTTCTCAGCAGATCATCATCAATCAATGTTGAAGTCACTGAGCATACACCTCAGATTGATGTCAATCCCTCTATAGACAAATTTTCAACTGAAGAAGAGGTTTTTAATACCATGAGGCTCCTCTAGTGTGGCAAAGTACCTGATGTTGATTTTATTCCAGCTGAGATTCATTCATTCATTTATTCCAATTGCTCATACAAAAGCTGCCTGAAATTGTCTGAGCTAAGCAAGAGGAGCTTATACCCCAGGAATAAGGATGCCTCTTCTGTTTATCTCTATAAAGGCAAATAGAATGCTCTATGACAATCACAGTGAGGGGTTAGGAGGGGGTGGGGGTCTCTTTCTAAATCATTTCTGGCAAGATTTTTGCCAGAGTCTTCTTTAATAGACTGTTTCACCTGAAAGATGGTCATCTACCTGAGAGCTAGAGTGTCTTCAGAAAGGGCCAAGGAGTGGTGTTTGCTGCCCAACAACTTCAGGAAAAATGCCAGGAGTAGAAGAGAGGTCTGTGTATAATCTGATGAAGGCCTTTGATACTATCAGTAATGAGGGTTTATGGAAAATTACAGCAAAATTTGGCTGCTCAGAGAAGTTCATCAATATTGTATGTCAGTTTCATGAGGGTATACTAGCCCTGGTTCTGAGTAATGAACAATGCTCTTGTGCTTTCCCAGTCAGCAATGGAGTGAGGCAGGGCTGTGTGCTTGCTTCAGCAATTTTGTCAGATGCCTTCAACAAGGATGAAACGGCATTAAGGTCAGCAACTGCACTGCTGGTTAATTATTTAACTTGAAAAAACTATAAGCCAAGATTAAAGTGTAGGGAGAGTGGGTACATGATTTTTTGCGTCAATAGATAATTGTGCACTCAATGCATCCTCTAAGGCTAAAATGCAACCAAGTGTAGATCTATTCTCTGCTACTTGTGCTAATTTTGGCCTAAAAATTAACACCAAAAAAACACAGGTGCTCCACCAGCTAGTACCACACTATCCATATGTGGAACCATCAGTTATAGCAAATGGAGAAATGTTGAATGCTATGGATAAGTTCACTTACCTTGGCAGTATACTACCCAGGGATTTACACATAGATAACAGATGATAAGGTTGATACACACACTGCTAGAACTAGCTCAGCATTTGAGAGGCTCCAAAGTGTGAAAGGGAAGAGGTATTAAACTGCCAACCAAATTGAAGGTCTACAGAGCAGTTGTGCTGACCTTATTGTCGTATGCCTGTGAAACCCAAACGGTAAACCAGCAATGTACAAGGAAACTGAATTGCTTCCATTTGAAAAGTCTTAGGAAGCTTCTGATATCACATGACAAGATACAGTACCAGACACTGAGGTCCTTTCTTGAGCTAAACTGCCAAGCATTCAAACCCTATGGCAGAGAGCACAACAACTCTGATGGACTGGCCACATGACTCAAATGTGAAACATACTTTTACTCAAAAGGCTACTCTACAGAGAACTCACACAGGGCAAGCACTCACATGGAGGTTGAAAGAAGTAATACAAGGATATTCCCAAGGTCTCTCTGAAGAACTTTGAAATTGATTGTGTGACATGGTAGACACTGTCAAGGACCACCAAGCATGGTGTGCCCGCATCAAAGAAGACACTGTGCTCTATAGGGGAAGAAAATTGCAGTAGCTCAAAAGAAAAACAAGATGCACAAATTTAAAGCTATCTCCCCCCAAAGTGTTCATGTGGACTATTTGTGCCCAACCAGTGGTAGACCCTTCAAGGTCAAACTGGTCTGAGCAGCCACAGTTGAACAAACTCCACCAACCCCAATATAATAATGGAATTTTAGTCTTCTTCAATGCTTCTTTTGCTATGCAAAAGCCAAGGAGGAAAAAAAAAATTTCTGCCTGAAGAGATCAGTCTTCTTTGAAGAGGTAGCATTGGATTTGGAATTTAAAACATAGGTAAAAATTCAACAGCTGATGGAAGGCTTTCCAGGGAAAGCAAAAACTTTGATCAAGGGCCAAAAAGCTTGAAACACACAGATGCCTAAGTAGCTGAGTTTGGCTGGATCACAAAGTACATGTGAGGGAGAGGAACATGAAACAGCTGGAGACACAGGGGGTGTTGGATTGTGAACAGCCTTGAATGCCAGAGAAAGAAGTTTCACCTTTACTTTTTAGTAAGTAAGGCATCACTGAAGAGTTTGGAGCAGAGGAGTGATGAAATCTATGCATGAGTTAGCTCAATGGGGTGATGGCAGATTGGAGTATGCAGAGATTAGAAATGGAGAAGACCTAAGTAAGAGATTATTGAAATAACCCAGAGGTTCAGCTAAGTAGTACAGTGGATAGAGTGTTTGGCCTACTGCCAGGAAGACCTGAATTCAGATCAAGCCTCAGACACTTACTAGCTGTGTGACCCTGACCAAGTCTGCTTCAATTTTCTCATCTCTAAAATGGAGAAAATAATTGCACCCTCTTCTCATGGCTGTTGTGAGGATCAAATGAAATAATTGAAAAGCACTTGATATAGTTTACCTGGTACATAGCAAACACCATATAAATATTAGCTGTTGAGAAAACTGAGGTAAATAGAGGTTCAGTGACTTTCTCAGGGTAATACAAGTAGTAAATGTCTGAATCTGGATTTGAACTCAGATCTTACTGACTGCAAGTCCTAGCATTCTATGCATTGTACCATCTAAGTGACTCAGTGTTGATAAGTTTGGGGATATGAAAAGAAAGCTGAATGGTGTGCATGTTGAGTTTGGGAAACCTTGGTGTCCCAGTAGAGATGTTCTATAGTCAGAGATAGTGATCTAAAACTTTAGAAAATATTTTCTCCAGGGATAGGAGTCAAAGATAGAAGTATAGGTTGTGGGGACATATTTGAAGAAATGGTAGGTGAAACTGTTGAAGTGAAGGGGATTTCCAGACAAAAAAGCATAAAGAGAAAAGAGGCTGGAGACAAATACATAACTTCAGAAATTTCTCTTTTTAAGTGGACAAGAAAAGGAGACAGAGATAGTTAGTTAAGAGAAGGAGAAAGAAAACTAGGAAAATGTTGCATTTATGTAGCCAAAGGGAAAAGAGAGAATCCAAAAGAAAGTAATCGTCAATAATGTCAAATGTAACAGAGAATTCAAAGAGAATGAACATTGAAGAAAAGGTCATTAGACTTTATAAGGAGGTCATTAGTGACCTTAGAGTGACAATTATACAATAGTAAGTTCCTGATTCCAGATGATAAGAAGTTGAGTAAAAAGTGACTTGTAAAGAAGTGGAGGCAATTGATCCAGGAAGTTTTTCCACGAAATTTGACCATAAAGGGGAAAAAAAGAAATGAGAAAAGAATTGAATGGGGTAGAAAGGTCAAAGGTGTTTCGTTTGTTTGTTTGCTTTTAATGATTTGGAAAAGCTGAATATATTTGTAGACAGATTGAAATGACAAAATGGAGAGGGAGAAATTGAAAATTCACAAAAGAGAAGCAATGATTATTGGAGCAAGGTCCTAGAAGAGACCAGAGACAAAGGAATAAAAGACACATATGGAGAGATTAACCTTAGAAGAGCTTCTTTTTTTTCTCTGCCCAGGAGAATGACCTTTGCAGTAGAAAAGACAGAAAAAAACAGCTATTAGGGAGTTGATATCCAAGATAAACAAAACCTAGCTCCCTTTTGATGAATTCAGGTCACTTGACCCAGATGTACTACATCCTCAACTATCAAAAGAGTTTGCTGATGTGATTGCTGAACCACTGTAAGTGATATTTAAAAGATCACAGGGCTGGAGAAGAGCAAATGCCTGAGTTTTCAGAAAATATAAGGCAATAGGGCCAAAAAATACTGTTCAGTGAGTTAGATTTCAGTTTCTGGAAAAATTCTAGAAAGCATCATTAAAAAGGTGGTTAATGAAGATGTAGAAGTGGAAGCAGTGATTACAAAGAACACACATGATTATACAAAGCATAGGTTATGCCAGACTAACCTTGTCAACTGGTTGCTAAAGGAAACTCAAAAAATGCTGAAGAAAATAATACTTTAAAAAATAGACTAACCCAAATGGCAAAAGATATCCAAAAAGTCAATGGCAAGAAGAATGCCTTAAAAAGCAGAAATGGTCAGATGGAAAAGGAGGTTCAAAAACTCACTGAAGAAAATAATTCCTTAAAGATTAGAATGGAGCAGATGGAAGCTAATGACTTTATGAAAAATGAAAGAATTATAAAACAAGACCAAAGTAATGAAAAAAAACAGGAGACAATGTGAAATATTTCATAAGAAAAACAATTGACCTGGAAAATAGATCCAGGAGAAACAATTTAAAAATTATGGGACTACCTGAAAGCCATGAACAAAAAAAAGAGTCTAGATATCATCATTCAAGAAATTATCAGGGAAAACTACCTTGATATTGTAGAACCAGAAGTTAAAATAAATATTGAAAGAATGCACCAATGATCTCCTGAAAGAGATCCCCAAAGGTAAACTCCTAGGAATATTGCAGCCAAATTTCAGAGTTCCCAGGTCAAGGAGAAAATATTGCAAGCAGTCAGAAAGAAACAATTTGAGTATTGTGTAAATGTAATCAGGATAACACAAGATCTAGCAGCTTCTACATTAAGGGATCACAGGACTTGGAATATGATATTCAGAGGTCAAAGGAGCTAGGATTAAAACCAAGAATCATCTATCCAACAAAACTGGGTATAAACTTCAGGGGGGGGAAACAGTTATTCAATTAAATAGAGGACTTTCACACATTCTTGATGAAAAGACAAGAGTTGAGTAGAAAATTTGACTTTCAAACACAAGAGTCAAGAGAAGCATGAAAAGGTAAACAGGAAAGAGAAATCATAAGAAGCTTACTAAAGTTGAACTGCTTATATTCCTACATAGAAAGATCATATTTGTAACTCTTGAGATTTTTCTCAGTATTAAAGGTAGTTTGAGGGATTATATACATATAGACAGAAGGCACAGGGTGAATTGAATAGGAAGAGATGATATCCAAAAAAATAAAATCAAGGGATGAGAGAGACATATATTGGGAAAAGGAGAAAGGAAGAGATAGAATGGGGTGAATTATCTCACCTAAAAGAGGCTAGAAAAAAGCTTTTTTAATGTAGGGGGAGAGGGAGGAGGTGAGAAAGAAAGAGTGAACCTTACTCTCATCACGTTTGGTTTAAGAAGGGAATAACATGCACACTCAATTTAGTATGAAAATCTGTCTTACACCACAGGAAAGTAGGGGCGAAGGGGATATGTGAGGGGATGGGAGGGATGATAGAAGGGAGGGCAAATGGGAGGAGAGGGTAATTAGAAGTAAACACTTTGAGGAGTGTTTGATTCAAACAGTTTGAGTCTTTTATAATATGACTGTTATGGAAGTGTTTTGCATAACTACAAAAGTATAACCTATATTGAATTGCTTGCCTTCTCAGTGGGGATGAGTAGGGAGGGAGAAAGGGAGAGAAGTTGGAACTCAAAGTTTTAAAAATAAATGTTAAAAAATTGTTTTTACATGCAGCTGAAAAATAAGATATACAGGCAAAAAAATCTTATTGATATCCGCCTTTTATATTTACATCATAGTAATTTCTGAAAGAAAAAAATCTCACTTCTTCCCACTTCACTGGAGCAGTAGATAGAGCACTGGGCTCAGAATCAGGAAAGCTCATCTTCATGCATCCAAAGCTGACCTCAGACACTTACTACCTATTTGACCCTGGGCAAGTCACTTAACCCTGTTTGCCTCAGTTTCCTCATCTGTAAAATGAGCTGGAGAAGGAAATCGCAAACTACTCCAGCATCTCTGCCAAGAAAACCCCAAATGAGGTCACAGAGAGTTGGACATGACTGAACTACAACCCTGAACATAGAACTTTCCTTTATGAAAAAAGAAAAAAAAAGCAATCACATCTGATAACAATGACTGGTTCTGACAACGTATGCAGCATTCTGCCATAGTAGTCTCTTATTTCCCCAAAATTAGGAAGGAGATATGCTTCATTAACTGTTCACTGGGACTTTTATCAATTTTCCAGTTACTCAGCATTTTAATGATCTTTTAATTTACTATATTGCTATATTGCTATGCTTATTTTTACGATACTTATATTTTTACTACATTTACTATGTTTTACTAGATTTACCATATTACTATAGTCATGTTTGTCTTTTCATTTTGTTTATTTCACCTTCTATTGGTTCACATAGATATTCTTATGTTTCTCTTATTTCTTCATAGATACTATTTGTTACTGCATAATAATATTCAACTACATCCATATTCCATAGTGTTTTCAGTGTTTTCCTAGTTGATAGGTATCAGTTTGTTTCCCAGGTCTTGCTACTCCAAAGAGTGCTTGTGTGACAATTTTGATATATAGTAGGCTTTTGTTTCTGTCTTTGACTACCTTGGAATAGCAGTGGGATCACTTGTTCAAAAGATATGAACAGTTAATCGCTTTTCTTATATAATTCCTAATTGATGTCTAAACATTCAGAACAATTCTCTGTTTTACAATTGCATATTAGTATGCCTGTCTTTCCACAGTCCCTCCTTCATTCATTATTTCCATTTTTATAATTTATAGGATATGAGATGAAACTTAAAGTTTTTGATTTGTATTTTTCCTGCTATTAGTGGTTTGGAGCAATTTTATGAACAATTTTTAAAAAACTTTTCATGTCCTTTAACCCCTTATGTACTGGAGAATGACCTTTGCTGTAAGATATTTGTGTCAATTTCTTATGTAAAGACTTACATTTGATCATCCCATTTAAAAGGAATTAATTTATTTGGATAATTACACTTCTTGGTTGAATCAGTTAATAACAATTGAATGTGAACAGGGCCTGCACACCTCCTCAAATTAATCGCAACCATTACATGAGATTTGGTCACATGTAAGGTCACGCCTTGAATAAAAAGAAGGAGCTCCCTCTAAACCAGATGTTCTAGAGTTTTAGAAGTGAAGAAGTGCTGCCGAAAGTCTTTGCAGTTTCTTTATAGCTCTTGTCCAAAAGGTTCCTCCAGTAATTTATTTGGGGGAGGGGGCACTAATTTAGCACCAGACTGCCATACTCCACTGCTTTAGTTTCTTACCTATCTGGTCTGTTGCACTCGTCCACTTTTATGTTGTTTTAACCAGTCCAAATAATTTTGATGACTACTGAATAATAATATAGTTTGGAGTCCTGCTTTTTTTTCACTTTTTTCCTTTGAAATTCTATAATTTTTTTTTTCTCAAAATGGATTTTTGTGCATAGGGTTTGGGGTTTTTTTTGGGGGGGTAGTTCTACAAAGTAATATTTTGGTAAATTGATTGGTGTAATAATGCATCCAAGGATATATTCCAATACCTAAACTTTTTTGTGACCCACTTAATATACTCTGGCCCCATGGCCTTCAGATCCTACCTTTGCTTATCACTATATCACATGTACACCACTTGGGTAAGAAAATGAAAGGCTACTAGGTGGCACAGTGCATAGAGTGTTGGACTTGGAATCAGGAAGACCTGAGTTCAAATCCTGCTTCAGACATTTAATAGCTATGTGACTCTGAGCAAGTAAGTCACTTAAACTCTCAGTCTCAGTTTCCTCACCTGTAAAATATGGATAATAATAATTCTTTGCAAGTATTAAAGCACTCTACAAATGAAATCTTTATAAACATGTTCCTGCTTCAAATATACTAGGACTTTTCCTCTAGAGAAAAATTTCTAAACAAAAGAGAAATAGAAGGAGGAGATAGGAATTATGAAATTTTTCTTTAGTCTAGTTGCTTTATCTTTAAAGATGCCTTAACTTTCATGTTTACCCAGAAAATAAAAAGGAGTCCTAGATTTAGTATCTCTTTACTTATTTACTACTAACTGCTCAGGCAAGCAAGTTTCTGCTTCATTGGAGCAGATACATCATTTGTAGCTCCCTAAATAATTGTTTATAACAACAGGACAAAGGAGATTAAGGCAGTAAACAAATTGGGAGTCACTTAATAAATCTGGCACTTTTCCACAGAAGGATAACTCTCAGATTTCTCAGACAGGCAAGATATGATGATGTATGGACATTATCACATCTAAGAATTTTAAAAGAAATTGGGTAGAAGATAGTCTCTCCATCTTTCTCTTGATTATATGCTTCTATTTTGCTTAAACTAAACAGTGTTCATCAGGATAGGCACACAAACGTGTATTATGAATGTATGTATATCATGTTACATAGCATATTTATAATGATAATACATAATTTTATATTGTATATACATACATAAGTATAGGTAGAATAGCAAAGAGGATACAAACCTGACTTCAGAATCAAGAATGGAGTTTAAATTATGCCTATAACACACACTGGCTGAGAGACTCTGGTCAATCATTTTTCCTCCCAGTACCCATCCATGGAAGTTGTATACTGGAGGGTGGGTGGGGAGAGTGACTCATTGAAAATGTATGTATGCACACACATGCAGATGGATAGAGAGCCTCTCAGCAAGTATATACTCACAGCTATACTATATGTACAGCATACTATAAAATATATAATATATGTTACATGTATATACAATATATGCATGTTTTAAATGGAAGTTGGTCCATCCAACTATACTGTATAAAGTATTATATGTATGTGCACTCTTGACTACAAAGTCAGGTTTGTATCTTCTATGCCATTCTGCCTACACACACACACACACACGCACACACACACACACACACACACACACACACACACTCACTCACTTTTTCAAGTACGAATATAATTTTATGAGTGTAAAAATTCCCTTCATTGATCCACATCACAACTTAATATTCAAAAGTTGTGGCCAAAGTATGAAACTGGTGTCCAACACACACACAAGAAATATGCACATATCAGGTATATATTTTATATTTGCATAAACATAATACATTATGTACATGTGTATATATATGTGGCCATATGCATGCAAATACATGTTCATGAATAACACAACATCTAATATAACATAACATAACATAACATAAACATAACATGTCATGCTCTGGTCCCGGTACCTGAAGGCTGGATATGTTACATTTCACTTCTTCCTTAGGTTTTTCCAGTGTGCTTTTCAATTTCTCATTGACTCAGAGAGCTGGAGAGTATCATTGACTCAAGCCTCAGCTGTATTCCTCCACTTTTAGAGGACCAAGAACTCAAGTTCCATTTAAGCACTTAATAGTCAGATTAGCTTTGATGAAAGAATAGTTACTTCAAAGGCATAGCAAGGACAAATATAAAAATATTCCCCTTAACACTTCAGAGAAATAATCCCCCTATGCTCTCTCAGTCTCTGGGGAAAAAAAAAATCAAAGTTTAATTTTATTACAATATAGCAGAGTCCCACCAAGTTTCAAGTTCAAAACCCCCTGAGCTTTCATCCCAGCACCCTGTTTGTTTTAGCTGAAGAACATGAGGAAAATTCAGCCTCCCACAGACAAGTTAGAAAAGTGAAGAGTATTTTAGTAATTTTTTCAGATAATTGCAGATATTCTTCTTTGATACTGTACCCAAACTCGACAAATCCAAGTTAGCTATAATGTGAAATGTGAAACCTTATCAACAAATGGATATAAATGCAAAAGAAAAATAAGATCTTAGTATTATTATGAAAATAATCTCCACCTCATGGACCCCTGAAAAAGTCTCAGAGACCCATGGGGTCCACAGATCATACTTTCAGAAATTTTGGACTAGATCATCTCTAAGATCTCTGTCAGCTTTAAATCTATAAATCTTTGAGAAATAGGTAGGGGGGAAAGCACTCTCCTGTCATTTAAGATTAAATGAGCTTCATACTGTCCTTTCTTTGGTAGATTACTTTCCAGCTCTGTTGAAACTCTCAATCATATAGTATTTCTAATTGAATTACAGTTATAGCCTCTCACTCTCTTCAGAAGTTGCTCTAAAATAGGGAAAGCAACTTGGAAATTCTATAGCTTAAAAATAATTGACAGTTTTCCTAAACTCTCCCTTCAAATTCTACTTTTCATGAGGCACTAATAGGCTCTAGCAAAGCTAGAAAGAGTAGTAGAATTAATAATTAAAGAGAAGTATGTATATTAACATGATAGAAACATATTATGTAAGCCAAACACATTTGAAAAGTATTTTTTTAACATTCTATTTCATCAGGTCTAACTTTTGAATTTCATTATTTAAAAAATGTATGTGCATGAAAAAAAGTAGTTTACATAAGATGATTTTAACAGTCATCTTATGAAACCTTAACAATGTTTGGTAATGGAAATGCTGACACAAGCCTAACTTGCTCAGTGCTCCAGGTGATGCTCAAATGCAATCTGTGTTGTCAGTCTAAGAAATCCCAGTTTTGATAGCTTTGAGGAAATAGGCATAGTTTTTGTATTTGAATACAGAATTAATTGCAGAACTAATTAAAATCCAAGTCTCAATGTCAGTCTTAATTAGTTTTCATAAATGTTGTTAGCAATACTTCCACTGGCAGACCTTAGGGATGAAGCTGAAGGAACCTTGAGAGACCAATGATGGATTTTCAATACCAGAGGCAATGCCTGCCTTTCAGTTCTTCCATTTATGCCAGGAAAGAAGAATAAAGCATGATAACAAAAAGTTGATTTTGCACTGTAATGTTTTTGTGTTTTCTTTTCTCTTTTTGGCTCTCATCTATTCTTCTGGCTTGAGTTTTTCAATTCTCATTCCACTAATCTTTCCTGGCCCCTTGCCTCTTATCATTCTTTCCCTTTGTTTCCATAAACACCTTACCTAAGCTGCCTCATTTGTTTCCCTGGAAGTTTATGTCCCAGGTTCCCCCAGCTCCATTTAGCATTTTCTCCCTATAAAGTGTCTTCTCTTCCTTTTTCCTATTTTTCCATTGGTGACTTCCCCCACACTTCCTCTTATATTCTCCATTGAGAGAGAGAGGGAGAGAGAGAGAGATTTTCAGATTACACTCTTCCTTATGCTTCATGTGATTATTTTTTAACCCACAACAAACAGTGCTAGCCAAGACATTCTCTGAAAAGAAAAGGCACTAAATCACAGGTGTATGTCACAAGACTCTAGAGTGCCATCTGTCAAATAACAGGAAATGCCATATACTACTATAAATTTAGTTAACTTTGCACAATGCCTTCCCATAAAATTTTATTAGTAAAAGAATTTTTCCTGGATGGAACCATGACTAATTTAAAAGGTCAAACACTCTTTAGAATTACACACATGCTCCTGCCAGATGTGGAACTTGCTTTTGATATTGCACAAACCAAGTGGCAACATTTAATTTTGTTAATCTCTCAAAGTATTAAGCATTTTTCATGAGCATTTCAAGCCAGCATATGGAATAAATACCAAATATCTTTAATCTTCTACTCCTTACTTTATTTTTTGATTAAAACTACTTGGTACTTGTTGGCAGAATAATGTGGCATGGGTTAAACAGGATCAAATTTTACTTTCTTGTTGCCTTTGGAAAAGTAGTGATAGTACTTATGATTCTGATTCCGAAATGGAAGTCAGTATAGAGGGAAAGTATTTGAAGAGACAATTTCTGTTACAACTGATTAAAAGTATAAAGCAGAACACCTTATGTTATCAGAGCTTAATCATTGAATGTTTAAATGAGCATAAAAACTTTGTAGATTTGTTCCAAGTCACTGAGGCAAGAACTCCTAGATGCTTCTTTGAGGTCCTAGAACCATTTTATTCTACCATATTTTTTGCTTCCAACACCCACAAAGACACCAGTTTACTGAATCTTAGCATTTGAGTATCTTTTTTTTTTAATAAAGGAATATTTATTGAATAAATATAGCAAAAAACAGAATTGACAAACCTTTTTCTCCAATAAATGGGGGCATATTCTTTCTTATATTACCTATGCCCCATACTCCTTTACCTAACTTGTATACCTGTAGCAAAAATAGAAGTTACAAACCTTCCCCTCCTCAATCCCTGGGGTACCCTTTTCCTTATACCACCTTCACCTTTGGGAAGAGTGAGCTCAAACTTAGAGCAGTCTCTACAAAACATTTACCCTTACCAAATTCACTTCCAAATGAAACATAGCCAATGATCAGTCCGTATCTTCAGTCCACTGGACTCAACCAAGCAAGTTGCTCTGGAGCTTCAGCTGCCATCTTGCAATGTTTAGTCTCTGGGAAATCCCAGCATGTAGCTCCCAGACTTCTGGTGCTTACTATTGTAAGTTTTCAAAGCTCAAAAAATTATAGCTATCTCCAAAAAGATTAGACAGACACAGAAACAACAGCTAGAATATGTATTCAAAGGTCACATGGAAGTGGCCCCAGTGTAGGAGTACGGAAGGAGATAAACACTTCCTTTTTGGCCTAGAAGGCTAAATTCTGTTAAATCAAAATCTCTACTACATGAGAACAGGGTTCAAGAGAATCATCTGTGAACAACCCTCCATGAACAGAAAACAATGGCTCTTTGGTTTCTTATTCTTTGGTAACATAGGCAGTTGTATTGCAATTTCAGGGTGTTCAGAAGCTCCCTACCTACCTCAAAAAAAATCTCCCCTCTATTTAGTCACTGGTGCCTGAAACTGCACCATTAGCAATTCTGTGTGCATATATGTTCAGCATCTCCTGCTTGTTTATTTTCTTGTTTTTGATTTATACTTTTTGCATGTTGTCTCCTCCATTAGTACCTTGATGACAGGTCTTTGTATCTCCAAGTCTTAGTTCAGTGCCTGGCACATAGTAGGGACCTAATCAAAGCTTGTTGGCTTGACTTACATGCAGGGGTGTGCCACTAAATGTTTAGAAGTCACCTCTCCAGTCCCTGCCAAAAATGGGTACAGTTTAAGTTTAATCTGTATAATTAAAATTTTCTCAATCCTAGAAAACCAAACTATAAATTAAGTTCTAATTTGGAGCATTTGTCCATTTCTGACATGTAAATACTCACACTAAAAATTTAATAATTGACTGTTTTAGAAAGCTCTCCAGTTTCAATACATCCTTGCTGCTATATGTGTTTCTAAAACTGTTTTGAAGTAGTAGCCATGTCTTGTTTTCATATAAAAACTTTATTTCTAACATTATTGCTATTCCCAATGACATCTCTCTCCCCATAAGAATCTTTTAATATAACAAAGAAGAACTCTCAGACACTCAAACGAATCTGGGATCTCACTGATTTGGAAGTTTACTTAACACATAAAGATTGCAACCCATTTGTGGCAAGGACATCCTGTGAAACCCTTAATTTTTCCACAAGAAGATTAACCCAACACACTGAAGGTGTGTATAGCTTTCTCTTGATATTGCAAAAGAACCAGTGGACATTCTGGCTCTCCCCTTGTCATCTGTTCTCACCTTTGTCATATAATCAGTCCTTTTTCATTCCTATCATGCATTTCCTTGGTGATATTTTCTACTTCTGTTCTTCAAAATTCCTCATTTATCATGATCTGTAGCCTCTTTACAGCTCCTCACCATCTTCCATCCTCTTCATAACTCTTTCAACTCCTGCAAAGGTTCTTGTACTCTGCTTCTGATAAGCCATACTGCAACACTGGTAGAATATTGGATTTAAGAAAATGGGACTTTAGTTTCCATGGGAAGCTTGGGATCATAAAAGAAGCATTGTAATCTCCAGAAGGCAATCCAGGCAACCATCTTTCTTCAGTTCAATGATGGGTCAAACTCATTGTCTAATTTGAAATTCTATGAAAGATACTACAGCAATAAACCTGTTCAAGATCCTCTGATAAGAAACATCAAGCAAGGTAAATGTATACTTGGCAATGGTTTTCAGCATAGTGATGGAGAACATACAGTGCAAAGTCCATGCTGTTGCTTTTTAAGCCTTTATTAAGTGCTATATTCTTGGCACTATGCTAAGCACTTTACAAATATTATCTCAGTTGATCCTCACAACAATCATCAGAAGTAAGGGTTATTGTTATCTCCACTTTACAGATAAGGAAACTGAGGCAGACAGAGGTTAGATGACATGCCCAAGGTCACACAGTAATTCTGTTACAGGAATTCAACTCAGGTATTCCTGACTCCAAATCTACTGCATCCTATATAGATTCTCTCCTGTTTGCTGATGATGCTGTGTTGATGGTACAAAGACCCAGGACTTTCTATTGAAAGTTCTGAGATCCCAGACCAGTCAAGAGAGTTTGACATGATCATATAAACAGAAAAGATCATGTGGATGACAGATGTTTATTACCCAAATGGCTTAGATGGGAGAAAGCCTTTGATCAGAAACACTGGTTTCAGGGGTTCCAACAACATAGGGGAGAAGTAGTGAAGGTCAAAATTAGCATGGTTGAAGTGGAAATAGAATTTAAGGAATCTCTGTGGGTAGTATTATGACAGAAGAACAAATAGAACTTGACCTCTGATTGGATGTGCAAGAGTTACAAAGAGGAGCCAAAGATTGTGTCAAAAATTTGAGTCTGGGAATCTAAGAGAGAATGTTGGTCATATTCTTATTATGTCTAGTTGAAGAATGGCAACCTAAGTGAGAAAAGAAGGAAAAGAGGGAGATGGAAAAGGAAAATTAGAATATTGCAATGTAATGTAAGTCAAGGGAAGAGTTTCAAATAAGGATAGGGTAGTCATCAACATTAAATAACTCACAGAGGCTGATGAGGATGAAGGTACATTGCATTTGGTCAAATCAAGTCAAATCAACAAGCATTTAAGTGCTTCTGTATGCCAGGCAGCATACTATGACAATTAATCCCCTGCTTTCAAGGAGTTACATTTTAAATGGAGAAGGGGCAAAGGTACCTACTTGGGGTGTGAGGGGAGCATGGTAGAGGAAGTCTGGAGTGCAGCATGAAAAGGAATGAGATATGGCTGGTCTGGGCACTCACCTTAAATGGTGCTTCTAGGAGAAGCCATCCAATCAATGGGAGAGGTAGTAGATGAGGAAGGTCCTTCCACTATATGAATTCCAGGTCTGGAGTGAGACTGGAAAGTTTAAGAATTTACTTTCATGGAGGTTTTAAGGGAGGAGTCAAAATGGCAGAGTAGAAAGATTCACATATGCTAGCTCCTAACCCACAGCCCATAAAATAGCTGTAAAGAAGAACTCCCAACAAATTCTGGAGCAGCAGAAGCCACACAGCAATGGAGTGGAGGAGATTTCTATTCCAGAGGGACCTGAAAAACTGACACCAGGAGTCCCTTGTGCACCGGACCTGGAGCCCAGCCCTGCCTTGGCCGCCTGGCACTGAGAGGAGCAGATCTGAGCAGGCTTCAGGGATGGAATCTCCAGCGGCCACGCGGTTCCCTCCACCCACAGACACCAAAGGTTAGTGAGAGAATCTCTATGGCTTGTCAAGAGGGGAGTGGGGTGTTTCCATAACTCAGGCCCCCTCAGGAGGCAGTAGTGGAGGCAGCAAAGGACAGGGGCTCCCAAAGCAAGCAGGAGCTCGGACCCATTGTTGAAGATCTCTGCATAAACCCCCTGAGGGAACTGAGCCCTGTGTGGCAGTTCTGTCCCCACCTGAGCACCTAAACTTAATTTCACGCTGAATAGCAGCCCCACCCCCGCTGAAAGCCCTGAGTCTGGGAAGCAGCATTTGAATCTCAGACACCAAGCACTAGCTGGGCAGATCTGGAGATAAGGTGGGTGTGGAAAGGAATCTCAGAAGTCAAGTAACTGGCTGGGAAAATGCCCAGAAAAGGGAAAAAAAAATAAGACCATAGAAGGTTACTTTCTTGGGGAACAGATATCTCCTCCCATCCTTTCTGATGAGAAAGAACAATGCTTACCATCAGGGAAAGACATAAAAGTCAAGGGTACTGTATCCCAAACATCCAAAATAAATATTCAATGGGCTCAGGCCACGGAAGAGCTCAAAAAGGAATTTGAAAATCAAGTTAGACAGGTGGAGGAAAAACTGGGAAGAGAAATGAGAGAGATACAAGAAAAGCATGAAAAGCAGGTCAACATCTTGGTAAAGGAGACCCCAAAAAATGCTGAAGAAAACAACACCTTGATAAATAAGCTAACTTAATTGGCAAAAGAGGTTCAAAAAGCCAATGAGGAGAAGAATGCTTTCAAAAGCAGAATTAGTCAAATGGAAAAGGAGGTTCAAAAGCTCACTGAAGAAAATAGTTCTTTCAAATTAGAATGGAACAGATGGAGGCTGATGACTTTCTGAGAAACCAAGAAATCACCAAACAAAACCAAAAGAATGAAAAAATGGAACATAATGTGAAATATCTCATTGGAAAAACAACTGACCTGGAAAATAGATCTGGGAGAGACAATTTAAAAATTATGGGACTACCTGAAAGCCATGATCAAAAAAAGAGCCTAGATATCATCTTCCATGAAATATAAAGGAAAACTGCCCTGATATTCTAGAGCCAAAGGGCAAAATAAATATTCAAGGAATCCACCAATCACCACCTGAAAGAGATCCAAAAACAGAAACTCCTAGAAACATTGTGGCCAAATTCCAGAATTCCCAGGTCAAGGAGAAAATCTTGCAAGCAGCTAGAAAGAAACTATTCAAGTATTGTGGAAATACAATCAGGATAACACAACATCTAGCAGCTTCTACATTAAGGGATTGAAGGGCATGGAACATCCAGAAATCAAAGGAACTAGGACAAAACCAAGAATCACCTACCCAGCAAAATTGAGTATAATACTTCAGGGGAAAAAGTGGTTGTTCAATGAAATATAGGACTTTCAAGCATTCTTGATGAAAAAACCAGAGCTGAAAAGAAAATTTGACTTTCAAACACAAGAATGAAGAGAAGCATGGAAAGGTAAACAGCAAAGAGAAGTCATAAGGGGCTTACTAAAATTGAACTGTTTACATTCCTACATGGAAAGACAGTATTTGTAACTCTTGAAGCTTTTCAGTATCTGGGTAGTTGGTGGAATTACACCCACACACATACACACACACACACACACGCATGAGCACACTCACATACACATACACCCATGCACACACACACAGAGATAGAGAACACAGAGAGATTTGAATAGGATGGAATTGTATCTTTAAAAAAATGAAGTTAGGCGGTGAGAGGGAAAAAGAGGGGAGCTGAGAGAAAAATATGAAGTTTACTCTCATCACATTTGACTAAAGGGAGGAATAAAATGCACACTTATCTTGGTATGAAAACCTATCTTACAATACAGGAAAGTGGGGGAGAAGGGGATAAGCGGAGTTGGGGGGAAGATGGAAGGGAGCACAATGGGAGGAGGGAGCAATCTGAAATCAACACTCTTGGGGAGTGCAGGATCAAAAGAGAGAATAGAAACAATGGGGGGCAGGATAGGATGGAGGGAAATATAGTTAGTCTTACACAACACGACTATTATGGAAGTCATTTGCAAAACTACACAGATATGGCCTATATTGAATTGCCTACCTTCCCAAAGGGAATGGGTGGGATGGAAGGGATGTGGAGAAGTGAGAACTCAAAGTTTTAGGAACAACTGTCGAGTATTGTTCTTGCTACTAGGAAGTAAGAAATAGAGTAAATGGGGAATAGAAAGTTATCCTATAGGACAAAAGAGAAGGTGGGGACAAGGGAAGGGAGGGATGATAGAAGAGAAGGAAGATTGGTGATAGGGGCAATTAGAATGCTTGTTGTATTGGGATGGGGGAAGGGGACAAATGGGGAGAAAATCTGGAACCCAAAATTTTGTGAAAATGTAAAAAGTTAAATAAATAAATTCAACTAAAACAAAAAGAATTCACTTTCATTAGAAACTAGAACTAGAAGCCATACAAGAAGTTATTAAGGACTAGATCAGGGGTAGGGAACCTGTGTTGAATTTAGTCAAAGAGCCTCACTTGAGGACCTAGAAGGCTATATGTGGCCCCAAGGCTGCAGGTTCCCAACCCCTGGACTAGAGGGATAGTGAGGCAATGGAAACAGTGACTTACACTAGTTTTTCCAGCTCTTTGGCATTGAGAGGAAAAGGATAAGACAATCACTTGATTGGAGTAGTAGGGTCAAGAAAAGGATCCTTTAGAATAGTAGACACTTGAACATGATTTTAGGTAATGGGGAAAGAGACAATGAATAAATTCTATTAGATATTGATTTGTTCGAAAAGACCATAGTATGAGTGACACTAGAATCTTTCTTTACAGGTTTGGCTCATGAAGTTCATTGCTCCCTGGGCTCTTCCTATTTCTTTAAGTAGGATTATAATGAACATTGAGTCTGGAAATAGAGGACCTGGCTTCAGATTCTACCTACTCATTGTTACTACTTAAGTGACCTTAGGAAAGACATTTAGCCTCCATATGCATCTGTTTCCTCATCTGCAAAATAAGGAGGGATAGAACCTGATGTCCTCTGATTTATGATTCTATGAACCCAACTTGGATTGGTCCTGACATTATATCATTAAGATAGGTAATTAACTATGCTTCTAGATAAGAAGATATCAATTTCATGTATGGCGGGTCCTTTAAAATGTGGCATCAGGGGGGGCGGAGCCAAGATGGTGGAGTAGAAGGACGCACATTTACGAGCTCCGAGCCCACAACCCATGGAATTGAGGTAAAAGGAGATCCCCATAAATTCTGAATCTCTGCAGGGGGTGCATAAACATAGGGGAAGAGATTTCCCTTCCACTGAACCCTGGAGAGCCGTCCCCGGGGTCCATCGCACCTCGGAAAGCGGACCCCACCCCCACCCCTGGCCGCGGCCCCAGAGAAGCTGATCCGAGCAGACTTCTGAGAGGAAAGCTCCGGGGGAAGCTCCCGCAGCCGGGAAAGTCCCTCCTCCCACAGAAGCTACAGGTCAGTAAGAAAGAAGGCTGCGATAGGGGAGGGGAGCGGAGCATCTCCGTGACTCGGGCCCCCTCGGGAGGAAGCGGCGGCGGCAGAGACGGGGGCAGGAAGCAGCAGAGGCAGAGGCGTGGGCGGGCGGCTGAGGCGGCAACGGCCCGGGACTCAGGAATCCCCCAGCAGCAGGTAGGATCTTCAATACTGAAGGTCTTTCCAACCTGAGGGAGCCGAGCAGGGGAGACGGCCCTGCCCCCACCCTGCTCTACTGCTGAACGCCTCTGAATAAAACCCCCAAGGGAGCTGAGCACAGCAGGCGGGGGCCCCCCACCCCGCCCCCACCCGCTCCATTCCTGAAAGTCTCTACATAAAGCCCCCGAGGGCCCAAGCTTAGGAGGCAGCCCTGCCCCCACCACTGCGCCAGAACTAAAGCTTGCCACAGGAAAGCGCATTTGAATCTCAGAGGCCAAGCACTAGCTGGGCGGATCCAGGCGGGGGTGGAAAGGAATCTCAGAAGTCAAGTAACTGGCTGGGAAAATGCCTAGAAAGGGGAAGAAAAATAAGACTTTAGAGAGTTTTTTCCAACAAATGCAAATGATCCCGACCTTCGGGTCTGATGGGGAGGACGAAAACGTATTTTTCCCATCAGGGAAAGATGTGGAGGGTGGGGCCTCAGTACCCCAGACACCCCAGAGGGGTGTTGGGTGGGCTCAGGCCTTGGAAGAGCTTAAAAAGGATTTTGAAAAGCAAGTTAGACAGATGGAGGAAAGACTGGGAAGAGAAATTACAAAGATGCAAGAAGAGTATGAAAAAAAGGTCAATATCTTGGTAAAGGAGTCCCAAAAAAATGCTGAGGAAATTAACACCTTGAAAAATAGGCTCACTCAATTGGCAAAAGAGGTTCAAAAAGCCAATGAGGAGAAGAATGCTTTCAAAAGCAGAATGAGCCAAATGGAAAAAGAGGCTCAAAAGCTCACTGAATTTAATAGTTCTCTCAAAATTAGAATGGAACAGATGGAGTCTAATGACTTTATGAGAAACCAAGAAATCACCAAACAAAACCAAAAGAACGATAAAATGGAAGAGAATGTGAAATATCTCATGGGAAAAACAACTGACCTGGAAAATAGATCAAGGAGAGACAACTTAAAAATTATGGGACTACCTGAAAGCCATGATCAAAAAAAGAGCCTAGACATCGTCTTGCATGAAATTATCAAGGAAAACTGCCCTGACATTCTAGGACCAGAGGGCAAAATAAGTATTGAAAGAATCCATCGATCACCACCTGAAAGAGATCCAAAAAGAGAAACTCCTAGGAACATTGTGGCCAAATTCCAGAACTCCCAGCTCAAGGAAAAAATCTTGCAAGCAGCTAGAAAGAAACAATTCCAGTACTGTGGAAATACAATCAGGATAACCCAAGATCTAGCAGCTTCTACATTAAGGGATCGAAGGGCGTGGAATAGGATATTCCAGAAGGCAAAGGAACTAGGACTCAAACCAAGAATCACCTACCCAGCTAAACTGAGTATAATACTTCAAGGGAAAATATGGTCTTTCAATGAAACAGAGGACTTTCAATCATTCTTAATGAAAAGACCAGAGCTGAAAAGAAAATTTGACTCTCAAACACAAGAATGAGAGGAAGCATGCAAAAGTAAACAGCAAGGAGAAGTATTAAGGGACTTACCAGAAATGAACTGTTTGCATTCATACAGGGAAGGACTAACTCTTAAAACTTTTCAGTATCTGGGTGGTTGGTGGGACCACACATACACATGTACACGCATGCACACACATACACACATGCATTCACATACAGAGACAGAGAGCACAGATTGAACTGAATAGGATGGGACCATACCTTAAAAGAAATTAAGGTAAATGGTGAGAGAGAAATGTAGTGAGAGGAAAGAGGGGGTAATGGAAGGGGGTAACTATATGTCATATAAGAGGCAAGTAGGAGATGTTTTTAGTGGAGGGAAAAAGAGGAGAGCTGAGGAAAAAAAAACAAATAAACAAACAAAAGTTTACCCTCATCACATTTGACTAAACGAAGGAGTGAAATGCACACTCATTTTGGTATGAAAACCTATCTTACAGTATAAGAAAGTGGAAGAGAAGGAGATATTGGGGGGGGATGATGGAAGGGAGGGCAAAGGGAGGAGGGAGTAATTGAAAGTCAACACTTGGGGAGGGACAGGATCAAAGGACAGAAGAGAAACAATGAGGGGCAGGTTAGGAGGGATGGCAATTCAGTTAGTCTTACACAACACGACTATCAGGAAGGTCATTTGCAAAGCTACACAGATATGGCCTATAATGAATTGCCTGCCGTACCAAAGGGAATAGGTGGGGAGGGAGGGATGGGGAGAATTTGGAACTCAAAGTTTTAGGAACAATTGTTTAGTATTGTTGTTGCAACTAGGAAAGAAGACATACAGTTAATGAGGAATAGAAAGTCATCTGGCCCTACAGGAGAAAAGAGAAGATGGAGACAAGAGAAGGGAGGGATGACAGAAGAGAGGGCAGATTGGAGATAGGGAAAATTAGATTGCTTGGGGCATTGGGGTGGGGGGAGGGCAGAAAAGGGGAGAAAATTTGGAACCCAAAAATTTGTGAAAATGAATGTAAAAAGCTAAATAAATAAATAAATAGATTAAAAAAAAAAAAGAATATAAAAAAAAAATGTGGCATCAGGTGTAACTACCCCTCCCTGATACCTCATCAAAAAACTACAGCCAAATGGTATGACTCAGTACTTGACAATTGGAATCCCTTACAACTTTGTTTTGTTTTGTCTGAGATCTTTGTGGTTGTATCACCTGGTTTACATTTTCCTTGTCTGAATTGACTTCTTATTCAACTAGATCTCTTTTCCTTAATATTCTCTAGTTTGTGTTTGATTTTTGCTTTTGCATGCAACTTTGGATATGACATTTCCAGACTTCTTTTCCATTTTCTGCCTTAGCCCACCTGTTCAGTCCTTATAAACCACATTCTCTAACAGACACCTTTACCTCCAACTCACCCATGGGCTATTAACCTTTCTCTCTCTCTCTCTCTCTCTCTCTCTCTCACACACACACACACACACACACACACACACACACCACTGACAGGCTTCTGGAATAAAAATTCAAACCTCAGTGATACTATTGGTTTTCAACATTGTTATGAATATCAAGTATTGTTGCCTCATTAATTTAATGGGTTATCATAGCTTAATTATTAATTTCAAATGAGGCATTGTAGTGATAGAGAGTTCAGATAAAGAGAAACAGAGCCATGCAGGGATAACTGTTAAAAAAAAAAAGCTTGAATACCACTAAGGAGGAATCAGTCACCTAGTCAACTATGTGCTAGGCACAATGCTAATGATACAAAGCAAGGTAAATGATAGCCCCTTTTCTCAATGAGATTAGAGTTCCATGGGGAGACAACATGCAAACAACTATGTACAAACAAGCTACATATCTGATACCTTGGAACTAGTCAACAGAAGGAAGACCTCGGCATTAAGAGATATTGGGGAAAACTTCTTGCAAAGGTTGAACTTTAACTGAGACTTAAAGGAAGAACAAAAAGCTAAGAAGCAGAAATGAGGTGAGAGTTTCAGGCGAGGGGAGGGTAAAGAACAGGTGCTAACAGGGAATAGTCTCAGTATGCAGAATGAAGTTCAGAGGCAGACACAAATAAACAGGACTAATTTTGAACAAATGTACTGAATTATTGTTTCCAAAAACAAGCTTGTCAAATGGAGATTGCTATACTTTTCTTAAAGCTGAACAGAAATTCACAGTTTTATGCACAATCCTTTTTAATGTTATTTATATGTGAAAATGTTCATTTTTGTTGATGTTTTTCAAGTTCAGAATGAAGTTAAAATCCTGAAGAAGAAGAAGAAGAAGAAAAAATAGAATGTATAGGTCACTGCAAAAGAGGAGTTCACAGGAGAAGAAAATATGAACTGTCTTGATTGATTTGGAGCTTTGATGTGAGTCCTTTTCATCTTTTTTTGAGTGAAATAAAACCTATCCTACATTTAAAAAAAAATGTTATTCCCTTTGTGGAGAAGGTCTTCAGTCAAAGAAAGAGCTAAGTGTGAATAACTAAATTGGTCTTGATGAAGATTTACCAGAGAAGGTAGGGAAGGTTTTTTGACTGGTTGTGGGTTCAGGTAGCAGTCTTTGCATTGTGTTTACTGATGGATGAAATAAAGTCTGCCCTGTATTTGATGTATCTTATTAAACTGAATGCTTGTGTGGTAGGTGAAGGCTCTTTTGCTTTTCCTATAGAGAACAAGATATAAGTTATATATTTTGATGCTCTCAGCAAAAATCTTGGATAGGGGAAAAATGAGTCTAATTCTAAGGTTCTCAGGGGATATCCTGGGAGGGGACAAAAAGTGAGTAAAAAAGAATGAATTCTAAGAAATGACCTCAAGAATAAGCCCAGGTTGTATAAACCCAGTGTTGGCATTCTAAAGAACAAATTACATAAATATTTGAAGAATAAAAGGAAGGAAATAAAACAAATTTATGAGTAACCCAGGGTAAAGAGAAAATCATTTCAGTCAACTGAAATATGAAAATTTATCCTGGGGGGGCGCAGAGCCAAGATGGCAGAGTAGAAGGATGGACCTGCTGTAGTTCTCCCCCCAAAGCCCATAAAATACCTGTAAAAATGACTCTAAACAAATTCTAGAGCAGCAGAAGTCACAAAACAACAGGTGAAAGAGATTTCCAGCCCACGATAGCCTAGAAGGCCAACAGGAAACATCTAGCACACCAGCACAGCCCACAGAATGCAGCCCAGCCCTTGGCCACAGCAGGATCAGGACTGAACCAGGCCTCAGGGGGCAGAATACCCAGCAGTAGCTATGGTTCCCAGATTCCTCAACTGGCAAATGCCAAAGACAGCTTCAAAGGTCAGTAAGAAAGCTCTTTCACCTGGGTGAGAAGGGAACGGGGTCTGGCCCTGGACCCAGGTAGCAGCAGCATTCATTTTTGAAGCCCTCAGGCTAAGGGCCCAGGGGGAATCAAGTTGCTGATCTGTGTCTTAGTTCTGAGTGGTGGTCCTGGGGTGAGGAGAAGTACCAGCTGGCCTGGTGGAGCTGGTGGAGGCTCTAGAGACAGAATTCTACTCACAGATCCTGGGCAGAAAAGCTTGTGGTTGCTTCCAGACTAGAGCGCAGGCCAGGAGAGGAGAAAACTTCTCCTTTGGTTGTGCCACCTTGGAGGAACTAAAAATTTACAGGTCCCTAGAGTACACCCTCCACTTGATAAAGACTCAAAAGTCAAGTAACTGGCTGAGAAAATGCCCCCCAAAAGGAAAAAAAAGTAAGACTATAGAAGATTACTTTCTTGGTGAACAGGTATTTTTTTCCATCCTTTCAGGATGAGGAAGAACAATGTATACCATCGGAAGAAGACATAAAAGTCAAAGATTCTGCATCTAAAACCTCCAAAACAAATATGTGAGGGTCTCAAGCCTTGGAAGAGCTCAAAAAGGATTGTGAGAATCAAGTAAGAAAGAAGTGGAAGAAAAATTGGGAAGAGAAATGAGAGTGATGTGAGAAAATCAGGGAAAGCAAATACATAGCTTGCTAAAGCTAAATACATAGCTTCCCAGAAAATGCTGAAGAAAATGACACCTTTAAAAACAGACTAATTCAAATGGCAAAAGAGGTTCAAAAAACTAAAGAGGAAAAGAATGCTTTAAAAAATAGAATTAGTCAAATGGAAAAGGATGTTCAAAAACTCACTAAAGAAAATACTTCTTTAAAAATTAGAATGGAGAAGATGGAAGCTAATGACTTTATGAGAAACCAAGAAATTACAAAACAAAATCAAAGAAATGAAAAAATATAACATAACGTGAACTATCTCATTGGAAAAACAACTGACCTGGAAAATAGATCCAGGAGAGACAATTTAAAAATTACGGGACTACATGAAAGCCATGATCAAAAAAAAAAGAGCCTAGACATAATCTTTCATGAAATTATCAAGGAAAACTGCCCTGATATCCTAAAACCACAGGGTAAAACAAATATTGAAAGAATCTACCAATTTCCTCCTGAAAAAGATCCTCAAAGGAAAACTCCTAGGAATACTGTAGTCAAATTCCAGAGTTCCCAAGTCAAGGAGAAAATATTGCAAGCAACCTGAAAGAAATAATTTAAGTATTGTGGAAATACAATCAGGATAACATAAGATGTGGCAACTCCTACATTAAGGGATCACAGGGTTTAGAATGTGATATTCCAGACAACAGAGGAACTAGGATTAAAATCAAGCATCACCTATCCAGAAAAACTGAGTATTGTATGAGTATTGTAATATGTCAGGGGGAAGAAGTGGTCATTCAATGAAATAGACAACTTTCAAGTATTCTTGATGAAAATACCAGAGCTAAATGGAAAATTTGACTTTCAAAAACAAGAATCAAGAGAAGCATGAAAAGGTAAACAGGAAAGAGAAATCATAAAGGACTTTCTAAGGCTGAACTGTTTGCATTCCTACATGGAGAGATAATATTTGTAACTCTTAAAACTTTTCTCAGTATTTAGGTAGTTGGAGGGATTTTATACACACATATACATATAGACAGAGGGCATAGGGTGAGTTGAATAGAAGGGATGATATCTACAAAACTAAAATTAAGGGGTGAGAGAGGAATATACTGGGAGGACAAAGGGAGAAATGGAATGAGGCAAATTATCTCTGATAAAAGAGGCAGGAAAAATCTTTTCCAGTGGAGGGGAAAAGGGTGAGGGGGGGGGAATTTATCAGATTTGGCTTCAGTAAAGAATAACATGCACACTCAATTTGGTATGAAAATGTATCTCACACTACAGGAACGTAGGGGAGAAGGGGAGAAGGAAGGTGGAGGGATGATAGAAGGGAGGGCAAATGGGAGGAGGGAGTAATTAGAAGTAAGGACTTTAGGGGAGGGACAAGGTCAAAAGAGGGGGGCAAGATAAAACGGAGGGAAACACAGTCTTTCACAATGTAACTATTATGGAAGTTTTTTTGCAAAACTACACATTTATAACCTATATTGAATTGCTTGCCTTCTCAGTGGGGATGGGTGAGGAGGGAGGAAAGGAGAGAAGCTGGAACTCAAAGTTTTAGGAATGAATGTTGAGAATTGTTTTTGCATTCAACTGGGAAATAAGAAATACAGGCAATGGGGTATAGAAATCTATCTTGCTTTACAAGAAAAGAGAGAAGATGGGGATAAGGGAAGGGAGGGGGTGATAGAAGGGAGGGCAGATTGGGGGAAGGAATATCAGGATGCATGATGTTTTAGGGTGGGGGAAGGGGAGAGATGGAAAGAAAATTTGGAACTCAAAATCTTGTGGAAATGAATGTTGAAAACTAAAAATAAATAAATTTTTTTAAGAAAAGAAAAATTTTTCCAGACAAAATCCTAAATAGTTTATCCTAGAAAAATTCATTTCAGAAAACAAGTGTTGAATTTTTGTTTGTTTTTTTTTTTTCAGTATAAATCTTAGATCTTCTTTCTTCCTCTGAGATTTGTCTATTCAAACTATGAATTTCCTGTTGTTTCAGTGTGGGTAATTTATATATTTGTAGACAACAACCTATTTCCTCTAAATTCTCAAATTTGTCACACTATAGGTATGTATAATACTTCCTGTTAGTTTCTTTTGTATTTGTTATGATCTCTCTCTTAGTATTTATGATTTTGATGATTTGTTTTCTTTCTCCTTTTGTTATAATGGCTTACTAACTTTTTATATTAGTCTTGTTTTCTTTTGTTTTTTTTAAAAGACGTACTTCTTGATCGATCAAGATTTTTGACAGCCAAAATAGTAGAGTAAGCAGTAAATCACTGTAACTCTGCCACATTCCCCTCCAAACAACCATAAAACAGTGCATCAAGTCAAGTCTTCAAATGACAGAAACAGCAAAAAGATGGGACAAAACAATCTTTTAGCCCAAGAGACTTGGAAAATCCATGACAGAGGTCTCACTTGGGTGGGAGTGGAGTGAATTCTGGGACAGGAGATGTCCCAACAATCCAGCAGCAAGTCTCACCTCAGTAAACCAGGAGATATCCTGAGCTAGTAGCCCAGGCAAACAGGCATCTTCCAGTAGCCAGACCTCCACATGGCTTCATTGTGGGCCTGGAGAAAAGTAGAAACACTCCAGTGAGTCTTAGCACACATCAGACACCACCACTTGGACCCCAGCTCAGGACAAGGTAAGCTGCCAAACTCCAGGTGCACAAAAACCCTCAAACCACACCCCTCAGTACAGAATCAGACATGAGGTTCCCCCAGGATAGTTACCATAGCTTTGAATGTGAATGGGGTGAACTCTCCCATAAAAGAGAACTGAATAGTAGAGTGGATCAAAAACCAGAATCCTACAATATGTCATTTACAGGAGATAAATTTGAAGCAGAGACACTCACAGAGTAAAAGTAAGGGGCTGGAGCAGAATTAATTATGCTTCAACTGAAACTAAAAAAAAAAAAAATAGGGGTAGCAATCTTGATCTCGTAAGTATTAAAAGCAACAATAGATCTAATTAAAAGAGATTAGGAAGGAAACTACTTCTTGCTAAAAGGTACCATAGACAATGAAACTGTATCAATACTAAACATATATGCACCAAGTGATATAGGCATACAGCATCCCAATTCTTAAGGAAGTTAAATGGGTTATAGGAAGAAATATGCAGCAAAACTAGACTAGTGATGAACTTCAACTGTCCACTCTCAGAACTCAATAAATCCAACCAAAAATAAAGAAACTAAGAAGGTAAATAGATTATTAGAAAATTTAGATGTGATTGACCTTTGAATGATGTAGACAAAAAGGGTGACATCATTGGCAAATTCAAAGAGGAAAGAATAATCTACCTGTCAGATCTATGGGGAGGGGAAGAATTCCTGACCAAAAATAGAGAGAGAGTATTACAAAATGTAAAGTAGATAAATTTGTTTATATTAAATTAGAAAACTTTTGTACAAACAAAACTAACACAACCAAGATAAGAAGGAAAGCAGAAAGCTGTGAAACAATGTTTACAGCAAGTGATAAAGGCCTAATTTCTCAAATATATAGAGAACTGAGTCAAATTTACAAGAATACAAGTAATTCTCCAACTGATAAATGATCAGAGGATAAGAATAGGCACTTTTCAGGTGAAGAACCAAAGCTACATATACGCATATGAAGAAGTCCTCTAAATCAAATTTGATTAGAGAAATGAAAATTAAAATAACCCTGAGGCATCACCTCACACATATCAGACTGGCTAGTGAGACAAAAAAGGGAAAATGATGAATCTTGGAGAGGATGTGGGAAAATTGGAACACTAATGAACTTTTGTTGGAATTATGAACTGATCCAACCATTCTGGAGAGCAAGTTGGAACTATGCCCAATGGGCCACAAAACTATACATATCCTTTGATGCAGTAATACCACTACTAGGTCTGTATCCCAAAGAGACCATAATAAAGGGAAAAGGACCTACATGTGCAAAAATATTCATAGCAGCCCTTTTTTGTGGTGGCAAAATTTTGGAAATTGAGGGGATATTCATCAATTGGGAAATGGCTGAATAAGCTGTGGGATATGTATGTATTATGCAATAAGAAATGATAAACAGGCAGATTTCAGAAAAACATGGAAAGACTTGGACAAACTGTGCCAAGTGAAATGAGCAGAGCCAGGAAAACATTGTACACAGTACTAGTAACATTGTGTGATGATCAACTATGAATGACTGCTCTTCTCAGCAACAAAATGATCTCAGACAGGTACAAAGGATTCACAAAGGAAAATGCTATCCATATCCAGATAAAGAACTAATAGACTCTGAATGTAGATCAAACCATATTTTTTTCACTTAATTTTTTCTTGTGTCTTTTTATTTGCTTTTTTAACAACTGTTAGCACATGCATAACCTATATCAAACTGTCTGCCATTTTCAGAAAAGTAGAGAAGAGACAGGGAGAGAGAAAAATTTGGAACTCAAAATCTTGTAAAAATGAGTGTAAAAAGTTTTCTTGACCTGTAACTGGGGGAAAAATAAAATACTATTAAAAGTAAAAAAACCTGCTTCTCATATTATTTATCAATTCAATTGTCCTTCAATTTATATTTCTATTTTTTTCTTCATTTACTTTTATAATTCTCTCTCTCTTTTTTTTTTAACTCATTCTGGCCCTAACCCAGAAGAAGAAGAAGTCTGAAGTTCTGTTTTTCTGTCCTCAGGTATATCCACATTGCCCTAGCTTCTCCTGGTATTATTTATTTTTATCTATCACCCAATTGAAATTCTGGTATCTGTTGTCTGTTAACTTATTGTAGATGGTCTTTTTGAGGAATTTAGCTACAAAGGACAGAAGAGATATAGAATGATAGTTGGCATGAATGGAAGGAACAAGCGAAGGTTTTTTTCAGAATAGGGGAGACATGGGCGTGCTCATAAGCGATAGCCAGTAGAGAAGAAGAAATTGAAAAAAGTGAGAGTCAGGATGACAGAGGGAGCAATCTCTTGGAGGAGACAGGATGAAATGTGATCAATTGAACAGGTAGAGGAGGTAGCTTTGGTAAGGAGTAAGGCCACCTCATCATGTGACACTAGGGTAAAGGAGGAGAAAGTGGCAGAAAGTATTTGAATGATAGCAGATGAGGAAGAAGGAAAAAGAGGGAGTTTACAGTGAATGGCCTCAATTTTTTTCTATAAAATATTAGACAAAGTACTGAGCTGAGAGTTGAAGAGGCAGATATGAGAGGATTGAGGAGAGATGAAAAGTTTTTGAAGTGATTGTGGAGAGTGGATAATGAGTTAATAAGAGAGATACCGTAAGATTGCCTAACAACAGTGAGAACCCAGTTAAGGTTGTATAACGTAAATTGATAGTGGACCCAGTTAGAAGGGTTGTGTGATTTACTCCACTTTTGGTCAGCAATACATGCATTATACTATCTATCTATCTATCTATCTATCTATCTATCTATCTATCTGTCTGTATGTATGTGTATATATATATATATATATATATATGTATATATATATATATATGTATGTATACAAGGATGATGAAAGGTGGGAATGAGCCAAGGCTAATGCTTGGCTGGGCATAGTTGGCAATATGATATGGGAGCTAGAGATTCAAGAGAGGACAGGGTCGAGTTGAGTTGGTTCATCAAGGAGTCAAGATGGGGAGAAGAGGAGAGAGTGGTTAAGTGTAGGGAAGATGACCTGGGAAAGAATTAAGGGGTCAAGGAATTGGAACTTCATGAATGAAAAGTAGAGTAATGTAATGAAAGGAAGGAGAATTGGTAAAAAGTCAATTGATTATGAGTGAGTCAGAGGATTTCAGGATTCTTGAAAATAGAGGATGGTGTATTTGTTTGTAACTAAAGTGGGCAGAGGAGTAGCTTGGGGAAGATAAATACTTTGAGGAACTGAGTGGTTAGGGCATTTGAGAGAGAATCAATATGCATATTGAAATCCCCTAGTATGAGGGCAGGAGTTGAAGAGGAGAGATTTGATCCAGTATCAAACTCATTGAGGAAGGAGAGTGACCTGTAAGTCTGTAGGTCACAGTTACCAGGATATTGTTTGTGTGATAAAAATGAATAGCTGGAAGAGGGGTTACTGAGGGGGAATGGGGGAGAACCTGTAAGTGACAATAGGGAGCAAGGAGTATTCAAACTTTCCTGCTTCAACCAATGAGTCAAGGAGCATAAAGAGGTGCAGCCAATTCTGGAAAAGGTGGCCAGGGAAGCTATGTCATCAGGAGAAAACCATGTTTCAATAAATGCTAATAGTAAACTGAAGAAATGAGACAGGAGTTGATTTGTTGCCTATGGATTATTGTTGCTTGACCATCATTCTTGATATTGATCAGGAGGGTGATGCTATGACTTGCAAGCGAATTGGATTTGAGGGAGGCCTGTGCAAAGTCACCAGCACCATTTTCTCCTCTGGAGCCATTTGGGTCCAGTGGCAAGGTATAGAACAGCATGACTGGAAATGTACCCTCTATTGCCTATGGAAAAGGCATCCCAGAGGGTACAGTGGAAGGAACAGGTGGAGTTAAAATGAAACTTTGGAGTGGAAGTGTTTGGGATGGAAAGGAGAAATCAGATGGTAAGAGATACAGAGTGAGGCTTGGTTGATGACCTACGAAGGGTATGACCAAGCATGAGAATGAAGGCACCGAAAGAGAGAAGCAATAGGAGATGGGAAGTCCAAGGAAAGTTTGCTCTTTTTATCATTGGAGGTTCTCCACAACCCAGACAGGAGATTGGGTTGGCAGCAGGAGGTGGAAGATGCTTTGTGCTAATACAGATGGAAGTGGTTGCTTTGGAGAAGATGAAAGATGCCCAGCCAGGCCACTATCTGGGGATACACTCTGGAAGTATATGGTCTGTGGTCTTCTCACCTGAGCAGGCTGATTATGAGGCAGCAACAGGAAATGGTAGATTCCTTACACAGATGGAAGACTCCAGGCCTAGGCCTAGCAGACCTTCCTAAGGGAATACCCTAGTATATCACCTCCTCTGCAATTTATATACTAAGACATGGTGCAATGAGTTGCCCAAGGACACACAGTTTACATGTGACAAAAGTAAAACCTAAACCCATGACTTTTACATAATAGAATATAATATAATCATAAGAAATGAGAAATTAGAGAAAATTCAGAAAGAGAAATCTATGACATGGAGGTGGAGGCTGGCCTAGAACCCATGTGAATGCAATACCATTGGTGGAACTTGATGATAGTAATAGCAGCAGCAACAACCGTAGCAGCTTCAGGAACTCTCAAGCCAAAGATGTTAAGGGGGATCTGACAATTTGACAAATATGAGAGATTAAAAACTGATTTTAAATGTATAAGGATTATTTTAAAATTTACAAAGGTAACTCCCAGTTCATAATGGATATATGGTCAAAGTTTATGAAATAACAATTTTCAAAAAGGTAGACACAAATTAAAAAAAACACTTCAAAAGTGCTCAACCTCAAGATACAAGCTAAAATTTTAGCTTTGTTTTACATGCTTACAACTATCAAAATATCAAAAAACAAATAAAAATAGAGTTCGGAGGGAGAAGTACACTCATTTATTTCTAATAGGATGGCAAGCTGGTAGAATCTCTTTGGAGAGTAATCTGACAAAACAGTCAAATGTATAAAATAATCATATCCTTTTATTCAGTAATTCCATTTTAAAGAATATACTCAAGATTTTTTCATTAGTTAGTAGTAGTAGTGGTAGTGGTAGTGGTAGTGGTAGTAGTAGTAGTAGTAGTAGTAGTAGTAGTAGTAGTAGTAGTAGTAGTAGTATTTGAAGTAACTACCTGTTCAAAGATTTTTCATGGTGGCAAATTTTGTAATTGCAAAAAAAAAAAAAAAAAAGGTAAGTTAATTGTCCAATAACAAGGGAATGATTAAAAGAAAGTTACATTAATGTTATAGAGTAAGTATATGGATATGCCTTCCCTTCCATTGCTATAGAAAACTCCTAAGGAGGAAATTCCCCCACCAATATAGGCTGACATTTTCTCTTTGACACAGTCTCAGACTTTTGGGGAGGAGCCAAGATAGCGGAGTAGAGGAAGCACTTAGCAGAGCTTCCCTAACATTCCCTTCTAGACAACTTTAAAATAATGCCACAAATAGAATTCTGGAATGTCAAAACCAACAAAAGGTCAGGGTGAGACATTCTTCCAGCTAAGACAACTTGGGAGGTCAGAAAGAAAAATCTATGAGATGGGGGTGGAGGCTGGCCCAGCAACCATGTGAATGCAATACCAGTGGTGGAACTTAGTGGTGGTGACAGCAGTAGCAACAGCTTCAGGAGCTCTCGAGCTGAAGATGTTAAGGGGATCTGGCAACTGGTCAGAAAGAGATTACAGTCCTAGCAGTGGATATGGGACCAAATACTATGTGGCAACTCCATTGCCTAGACCCATTTCTGGGTCACAGTTCAAGGTCAGAGAGGAGCACTCCTGTCCCAATGAATCTGGGGACCTTCCCAGGTAAGGATCAGAGTGCAGACCAGGAGAACAGTGACCCCATCTGTCTCTGGATCACACCAGTTTGGAAGCACCAAAAACTTCCAAACCCCAGAATTAACTTTGAAAATAGCAATGAAAAAAAAAGTCTGAAACTTGAAAACAGCAGTGCAAAAGAAAAATTTGAAGCTTGGGACACCCTTTCCCCACCCCATACCAGGAATAGAATCCAAGTTTACCAATTTTAAGGTCAAAAAATGGACTGGAAAAATGAGCAACCAAGTGGTAGAGGAAAAATTAGGTAAAGAAATGAAGTAAATTATGAAAAGACAATTAACAGTTTGGTAAAAGAGGCACAAAAACACTAAAGTATTTTTAATACTTTAAAAATAGAATTGGCTAAATGGAAAAAAAGAGGTATAAAAGCTGACTGAAAAAAACAGTTCCGGGGGGCAGAGTCAAGATGGCGGAGTAGAAAGACGCACTTTTACGAGCTCCGAACCCACAGCCCATAGAATTAATGTAAAAAGAGATCCCCATAAGTTCTGGATCACTGTAAGGTGTCCATAAACGTAGTGGAAGAGATTTCCGTTCCAGAGAGCCCTGGAGAGCCGTCCCCAAGGTCCGTCGCGCCCCGGAAAGCAGACCACACCCCAGCACTGCCCTGGCCGCAGCCCCAGAGAAGCTGATCCGAGCAGGCTTCAGGGACGGAACCTCTGGCGGCCGGGAAAGTCCCTCCGCCCACAGAAGCTACAGGTCAGTGAGAGAGACGGCTGGCTGACCGACGGGAGCGGGGTGTCTCCTTGACTCAGGCCCCCTCGGGAGGAAGTGCCGGCGGCAGAGGCAGGGCAGGAAGCGGCAGAGGCAGAGGCGGGAGTGGCGGCGGAGGCAGCAGCTGCAGCGGTGGCCCGGGACTCCCCCAGCAGCAGGCAGGATCTTCATTACTGAGAGTCTCTGCATAAACCCCCTGAGGGAACTGAGCCTGGGAGATGGCCCTGCCCCACCCTGCTCCATTACTGAAGGTCTCTGCATAAAGCCCCAGAGGGAACTGATCCTGGGAGGCGACCCTGCCCCCACCCCAGCACCAGAACTAAGGCTCACATTGATTAACAGCCGTGTGCAGCGCGGAAAGCCCATTTGAATCTCAGACCCCAAGCACTAGCTGGGAGGATCTAGGCAGGGGTGGACAGGAATCTCAGAAGTCAAGTAACTGGCTGGGAAAATGCCTAGAAAAGGGAAGAAAAATAAGACTATAGAGAGTTTTTTCGAACAGATGCAAATGATCCCAACTTTCAGATCTGACGACGAGGACATATTCTTGCCATCAGGGAAAGACATGGAGGGCGGGGCCTCGGTACCCCAGAAATCCCAGTGGGATGTCAGGTGGGCTCAGGCCTTGGAAGAGCTCAAAAAGGATTTTGAAAAGCAAGTTACACAGGTGGAGGAAAAACTGGGAAGAGAAATGAGAGAGATGCAAGAAAACTATGAAAAACAGGTCAATACCTTGGTAAAGGAGACCCAAAAAAATGCTGAAGAAAATAACACCTTGAAAAATAGGCTCACTCAATTGGCAAAAGAGATTCAAAAAGTCAATGAGGAGAAGAATGCTTTCAAAAGCAAAATTAGCCAAATGGAAAAGGAGGTTCAAAAGCTCACTGAAGAGAATAGTTCTTTCAAAATTAGAATGGAACAGATGGAGGCTAATGACTTTATGAGAAACCAAGAAATCACCAAACAAAACCAAAAGAATGAAAAAATGGAAGAGAATGTGAAATATCTCATGGGAAAAACAACTGACCTGGAAAATAGATCCAGGAGAGACAATTTAAAAATTATGGGACTACCTGAAAGTCATGATCAAAAAAAGAGCCTAGATATCATCTTCCATGAAATTATCAAGGAAAACTGCCCTGACATTCTACAACCAGAGGACAAAATGAGTATTGAAAGAATCCATTGATCACCACCTGAAAAAGATCCAAAAAGAGAAACTCCTACTAACATTGTGGCCAAATTCCAGAACTCCCAGGTCAAGGAGAAAATCTTACAAGCAGCTAGAAAGAAACAATTCCAGTATTGTGGAAATACAATCAGGATAACTCAAGATCTAGCAGCTTCTACATTAAGGGATCGAAGGGCATGGAATAGGATATTCCAGAAGTCAAAGTAACTAGGAGTTAAACCAAGAATCACCTACCCAGCTAAACTGAGTATAATACTTCAGGGGAAAATATGGTCTTTCAATGAAACAGAGAACTTTCAAACATTCTTGATGAAAAGACCAGAGATGAAAAGAAAATTTTGACTTTCAAACACAAGAATGAGAAGAAGCATGAAAAAGTAAACAGGAAAGAGAAGTCTTAAGGGACTTACCATAAGTGAACAGTTTACATTCCTACATGGAAAGACAATATTTGTAACTCTTAAAACTTTTCAGTATCTGGGTAGTTGGTGGGACCACACACACACGTACACGCATGCACGCACACACATACACACATGTACACACATACAGAGACAGAGAGCACAGATTGAATTGAATAGGATGGGACCATATCTTAAAAGAAATTAAGGTAAATGGTGAGAGAGAAATGTAGTGGGAGGAAAGAGGGTGAAATGGAATGGGGTAATTATATGTCATTTAAGAGGCAAGTAGGAGACTTTTTAGTGGAGGGAAAAAGAGGAGAGCTGAGAAAAAAAACAAAAACAAAAAACAAGAAGTTTACCCTCATCACATTTGACTAAAGGAAGGAATAAAATGCACACTCATTTTGGTATGAAAACCTATCTTACAGTATAGGAAAGTGGGGGAAAAGGAGATAAGCAGGGGGGGGATGATGGAAGGGAGGGCAAAGGGAGGAGGGAGCAATTTGAAGTCAACACTTGGGGAGGGACAGGATCAAAAGACAGAAGAGAAACAATGAGGGGCAGGTTAGGATGGAGGGTAATTCAGTTAGTCTTACACAACACGACTATCAGGGAAGTCATTTGCAAAACTACACAGATATGGCCTATATTGAGTTGCCTGCCATCCCAAAGGGAATGGGTGGGGAGGGAGGGATGGGGAGAATTTGGAACTCAAAGTTTTAGGAACAACTGCTGAGTATTGTTTTTGCTAGTAGGAAAGAAGACATACAGTTAATGAGGAATAGAAAGTCATCTGGCCCTACAGGAGAAAAGAGAAGATGGAGACAAGGGAAGGGAGGGATGACAGAAGAGAGGACAGATTGGAGATAGGGAAAACTAGATTGCTTGGGGTATTGGGGTGGGGGGAGGGGAGAAAAGGGGAGAAAATTTGAAACCCAAAATTTTGTGAAAATGAATGTAAAAAGTGAAAGAAAGAAAGAAAGAAAGAAAGAAAGAAAGAAAGAAAGAAAGAAAGAAAGAAAGAAAGAAAGAAAGAAAGAAAGAAAGAAAGAAAGAAAGAAACAGTTCCTTAAAAACTAGAATTGAGCAAATGGAAGCTAATGACTCCATGAAACATCACGAAATAATAAAACAAAGTCAAAATAATGGGGAAAAAAGAAGAAAATGTAAAAAATCTCATTGGAAAAAACAACTGACCTGGAAAGTAAATTGAGGAGAGACAATTTAAGAATTATTTTAAGAATTTTGTAAATTGAGTAGTAAATTTAATTTAAGATTTAATGATTTAATTTAAGATTTAATTTAAAATGTAAAAAATCTCATTGGAAAAAACAACTGACCTGGAAAGTAAATTGAGGAGAGACAATTTAAGAATTATTTTAAGAATTTAAGAATTATTAAGCCATGATCAAAGAAAGAACCTAGACATATTTCAGGAAATTGTTAAAGAAAATTGTATCAATGTCCTAGAAATAGAGGGTAAAATAGAAATTAAGGAATAAAATAGAAATTAAAGGAATTAACCAATGAAACCAATCACCATATGAAAGAGATCCCAAAATGAAAACCCCCGGAATATTATAGCCAAATTCAAAAGCTTCCAGATAAATGAAAAAAGGACTTCAAGCAGCTAGAAAGAAACCATTCAAATATCATGGAACCATAATCAGGATCACCAAAGATTTAACAAATATCATTTTAAAGGAATGGAGAGCTAGGATTCCAACCAAAAATAATCTACCCAGCAAAACTGAGCATAATGCTTCAGGGGGAAAATGGATATTTTATGAAACAGAGAACTTTCAAACATCCCTGATACAAAGTCCAGAGCTGAATAGAAAATATGACTTTACAAAACACATAGTCTTAACAAGCCACTGGCAGAAGGGAGAGGAGAGGCTCTATATAGGAGTATATAGTCAACATGCTTCAGAGGTAAGACTTAAACCTAGATCTTCCTGACTCCAAGATCAGTTCTATCTACTACTTCAGCCTCCCTTTCCTTTCTCCACTCCATCCACATAATTTTTTTTGCTTTCACATCTCCTAAATCATCTTCATCCTTCCTTTTCCCTACTCCCAGAGAGCTATCCCATATAACAAAGAATAGTTTCCTTTCTAATATAATGGAATGTTTGAGGGTAATAACTGCTAGTCTAAGACTTAGTAGATAAATTCCATGGAATTTCTTGGAGTTTTTCAAGATAGAATATCATAAAACTGAAGTGTTCAGGCAGTTTCATATTGGGAGAAGACACTGATTCTTAAGTCAGAGAATTTAAATTGAAATCACACCTTTGAAGATTTCTCACTAAAAGTTTGTTGTCTCTAAATCCAGCCCTGTAGCCACTATACCCTGTTACTGGGCAATTAGGACCAATAAGTGTGAGAATTACAAAGGAACATGGAAAGATTTTTTTTTTTTATGAAAAAATTGCTCAGTGGGGGTAAAAACAGGATCACAATACATTGCTTCTGCTATAACAAAATGGAAATGAATCTATAAAGAGCAATGATGGAATCATATTGGGAATGATGAGAAATTATGACATTTGATGGGCTGAAATTGACTTAAACATAAATATTTCAAAGCAAGTATAATTTGTTGAGTTGTTAATTAATATTCTCCATAATAAATATATTTTTTAAAAAGAATATTTGAGGAAGGCTATTTGATAGAAGGTTAGGAGAAGATTGGGAGGGAGAAAAGGAGAATAGAGATGTCTTTCACTGGTAATGTGTCAGTTCTTCTGAAGAGACTTAAAGAGTTGAAGTTCTCATTCTAATGGTGCCACTGGATTAGTTTGTAGTAGTTTAGAGAAGAGTGAAACTCAGTGTTCTCTTTTACAGATGACTCCCCAATGGCTATTTAAACATACTGTGATTTCCAGAGTGAATCAATGAAAGCTGTGTAAATTGAGAAACTCTTTCATCTTACACTAAGATCCATAAAGGAAATGTAAAACAAAACATTTTTTGTCAGAGAGGGAATAAAAAGCAGAGAAAAATATAACATACTTGGGCACTTTTTTAGAGCACATTGAAATGCATACAATAGATGGAAACAAAAATCACTGAATTATCTTGATAAATGTATGAGTAAATGATTTCCCTCCTCCCATTTCCTTGATTACCCTGAAACACATCAACTTCTTTCTAGCTATAATAGCTTTTCTTTCTAGTATATTTTTTGTTTAATTCTACTTTTCCATGAATTCATATTCTTAGTGACTTTCAGAAAGCAAAAATCTTTATTTTTGATTTCAGTTCTACTCTTAGTTGAGAGCTTTCAACTCATGTTATTGAGAAAATTGAAACTATTTGACATGAGTTCCCTCTTCTCCCATTCCCTTTGTATGAAAACCCATTGACATCATCTGCCATTCTCTCCTCTTTTCCCTTAGTCTCTAATAATGAGATGTCTCTTTCTCTTTTCCAAGGCCAACTTTTCTACTTGTGTGCTTGATCCATCTCCTACCGTTTTCTGCTGTAAATTATATCCTCAGTCATCTTCTTTCATTAGCTCCCTTTGGAAGCTAGCTGTCCATTATACTCTCTTACCCTTTTCTTATTTGAAAGAAGTGAGCCCTGAGTTCACTTAAATTTTACTTATTTCTTAGACAATATTTTTTTAGATGAGAAAATTAATATAAATTTATTTATTTAACTTTCTACATTCATTTTCACAAAATTTTGGGTTCCAAATTTTCTCCCAATTTGTCCCCTCCCCCACCCCAATACACCAAGCATTCTAATTTTCCCTATCACCAATCTGCCCTCTCTTCTATACTCCCTCCCTTCTCTTGTCCCCATCTTCTCTTTTGTCCTGTAGGGCCAGATGACTTTCTATTCCCCATTAACTGTATTTCTTCTTTCCTAGTAGCAACAACAATACTAAACAGTTGTTCCTAAAACTTTGAGTTCCAAATTCTCCTCATCCCTCCCTCCCCACCCATTTCCTTTGGGAAGGCAGGCAATTCAATATAGGCCCTATCTGTGTAGTTTTGCAAATGACTTCCATAATAGTCGTGTTGTGTAAGACTAACTATATTTCCCTCCATCCTATCCTGCCCCCCCGTTGTTTCTATTCTGTCTTTTGATCCTGTCCCTCCCAAGAGTGTTGACTTCAAATTACTCCCTCCTCCCATTACCATCCCTTCCATCATCCCCCCCACCCTGCTTATCTCCTTCTCACCCACTTTCCTGTATTGTAAGATAGGTTTTCATACCAAAATGAGTGTGCATTTTATTCCTTCCTTTAGTTGAATGTGATGAGAGTAAACTTCATATTTTTCTCTCAGCTCCCCTCTTTTTCCCTCCACTAAAAAGTCTCCTGCTTGCCTCTTGAATGAGAGATAACTTACCCCATTCCATTTCACCCTCTCTCCTCCCACTACATTTCTCTCTCACCATTTACCTTACTTTCTTTTAAGATATGATCCCATCCTATTCAATTCACTGTGCTCTGTCTCTGTGTGTGCATGCATGTGTGTATGTGTGTGTGCACACATGCATGTATGTGTGTATGCGTGTGTGTGTATGTATGTGTGTGTGTAGTCCCACCAACTACCCAGATACTGAAAAGTTTTAAGAGTTACAAATATTGTCTTTCCATGTAGGAATGTAAACAGTTCAACTTTGGTAAGTCCCTTATGACTTCTCTTTGCTGTATGCTTTTTCATGCTTCTTCTCATTCTTGTGTTTGAAAGTCAATTTTCTTTTCAGCTCTGGTCTTTTCATCAAGAATGATTGAAAGTTCTCTGTTTCACTGAAAGACCATATTTTTTCCCTGAAGTATTATACTCAGTTTGCTGGGTAGGTGATTCTTGGTTTTAGTCCTACTTCCTTTGACTTCTGGAATATCCTATTCCACACCCTTCAATCTCTTAATGTAGAAGCTGCTAGATCTTGTGTTATCCTGATTGTATTTCCACAATACTGGAATTGTTTCTTTCTAGCTGCTTGCAAGATTTTCTCCTTGAGCTGGGAGTTCTGGAATTTGGCCACAATGTTCCTAGGAGTTTCTCTTTTTGGATCTCTTTCAGGTGGTGATCGATGGATTCCTTCCATACTAATTTTGCCCTCTGATTCTAGAATATCAGGGCAGTTTTCCTTGATATTTCATGAAAGATGATGTCTAGGCTCTTTTTTGATCATGGCTTTCAGGTAGTCCCATAATTTTTAAATTGTCTCTCCTGGATCTATTTTCCAGGTCAGTTGTTTTTCCAATGAAATATTTCACATTCTCTTCCATTTTTTCATTCTTTTGGTTTTGTTTGGTGATTTCTTGGTTTCTCAGAAAGTCATTAGCCTCCATCTGTTCCATTCTAATTTTGAAAGAACTATTCTCTTCAGTGAGCTTTTGAACCTCCTTTTCCATTTGGCTAATTCTGCTTTTGAAAGCATTCTTCTCCTCATTGGCTTTTTGAACCTCTTTTGCCAATTGAGTGAGCCTATTTTTCAAGGTGTTATTTTCTTCAGATTTTTTGGGATCTCCTTTAGCAAGGTGTTGACCTGCTTTTCACGCTTTTCTTGCATCTCTCTCATTTCTCTTCCCAGTTTTTCCTCCACCTGTCTAACTTGATTTTCAAAATCCTTTTTGAGCTCTTCCATGGCCTGAGCCCACCAGACATCCACCTCGGATGTCTGGGATAGAGAGGCCCCGACCTCCACGTCTTTCCCTGATGGCAAGCATTGTACTTCCCCATCAGAAATGAAAGGCAGGAACATCGGTTCCCCAAGAAAGTAACCTTCTATGGTCTTATTTTTTTCCCCTTTTCTGGGCATTTTCCCAGCCAGTTACTTGACTTCTGAGATTCCTCTCCTCCCCTGCCTAGATCTGCCCTGCTAGTGCTTGTGGTCTGAGATTCAAATACTGCTCCCCAGCCTCAGGGGTTTCAGGGGTGGGTGGGGCTGCTATTCAATGTGAGCTTAAGTTCTGGTGCTGGGGTGGGGGCAGGGCTGCCTCCCAGGCTCAGTTCCCTCAGGGGGTTTATGCAGAGACCTTCAGTAATGGAGCAGAGCTCCTGTCTGCTCTGGGAGCCTCTGACTGCTGCTGCCTCTGCCACTGCCTCCACTGCTGCCTCCCGAGGGGAGACACCCTGCTCCCCTCTCAGCCAGCTCAGAAGTCTCTCTCACTGACCTGTAGCACCTGTGGGTGGAGGGATCTTCGTGGCCGCCGGAGGTTCCATCCCTGAAGCCTGGTCGGATCTGCCCCTCTGTGGCCACGTGGCCAGGGCTGGGCTCCACTGTCCAGTGTGTGACGGACTTTTGGGGTTGGTTTTTCAGGGCTCTCTGGAATGGAAATCTCTTCCACTGCATTGCTGCGTGGCTTCCACTGCTCCAGAATTTGTGGGGAGTTCTTTTTACAGGAAATTTATGGGCTGTGGATTCGGAGCTAGCATATGTGAGTCTTTCTACTCCACCATCTTGGCTCCTCCCACTTAGACAATATTTTTAAACTTTAGTAATAGCTAGAGAAAATTATTTAGGATCCAAGGATTCTAGACTGATGACACTGTAAGAACTCTTATGTACAACATAATCACCAATACTTTGCATTTCTACACTATCATTCTAGATCTCCAAGCTTTTTCTTCTTTTTTAAACATAGTTTCACAGGTTTAAGAGAAGTCTTCATCTGAAATTCTCTGACACTACTATCAAATGTCTTAACATTAATCTCAAGCTATCCCAAAAGTAGGATGAACTACTTTATAGATTAGTGTGTTCTCTACTACTTGAAATCTTCAAGAGGACATTGGACAGCCATTAGTCAGGGAGGGATGTTAGAGAAGGATTTCACCTTCACTGAGTGACCTCTATCTTCTCTTTCAACTTGGAGAGTCTGTGATTCTTCATTCTTTTATCCAAGTTTGTTCCTTAACCTGATTTTGACTTGTTTATGGTTGCATGAACTAAATATTATTGATTGATATTGGCATTCAGTCATCCAACATATATTCAACTATGTACCAGGTAACTAGTCAGGGCTAGTTGCTAGAGATTCAGAAATAAAAATGAAAGTCTCTGTTATCAGGGAACTAATGGGAGTGGGGGAGGAGGGAGACATGTAACTACAAAATAAATGCAAAATGAACACAAAGTCATTTCAGGAGGGAGGGCCATAGCAAGTTATTTGTATAGGAGGTGAAAACTTGAAAGAACCTCAGGATTCTAAGGAGTAGAAACAAAGATTTTATTCCAGACACTAGGACATCTTAGGTAAGGACATGGAAGTGGGAGATAATGTCACATATACTGAACAGCAAATAGGAGACTTTGACATGTACAGCGTGGGTGAAATGCAGAGCTTATGTTGGTTCGTTGGTTGTTGTCCTTCGTCTTTGAAGAGGACCAAAATGACATCGCCATGATAAAGTGAAGTTTCAGCATGTCCAACTGTGGCTGATCAGACCAATATGAGCTCAGAATGCTCTACCACAGACTGGGCACAGATATTTGGGGTGGATCCTCCAAATTTGCACATCCTCTGTTTACTTTGTGCTGTCTCAATTCTACTTTGCTCATAGAGCACAGCACCCTTTCGGATGTGGGCACGCCATGCTGAGCGGTCCTGTGCCAGTGTCTCCCATGTTGCACAGTCAAATACAAAGTTCTTGATAGAGACATTGAGAGTGTCCTTGTATCTCTTCCTCTGACCACCATGTGATTGCCTGCCCCATGTGAGTTCTCCATAAAATAGTCTTTTGGGCAAGCATACATTTTGCATTCAAACAACATGGCCAGCCCATCAGAGTTGTGCTCTCTGAAGCATACTTTCAATGCTTGGTAGTTCAGCTGAAATAAGGACTTCAGTGTCTGGTACCTTATTCTGCCAGGTGATCCTCAGAATTTTCCTAAGACAGTTCAAATGGAAGTGATTCAGTTTCCTGGAATGGCACCGGTAGACTGTCCATGTTTCACAGGCATACAACAATGGAGTTAGCACAATGGCTCTGTACACCTTCAGTTTGGTAGTCATCCTAATACCTCTTCTCTCCTAAACTTTTCTTTGGAGCCTCTGAAACACTGAACCAGCTCTGGAAATACATGCATCAACCTCCATGTCATTGTGTACATCCCTGAGAAGTACACTACCAAGGTAAGGGAACTTATTCACAGCATTCAAAACTTCTCCATTTGTTGCAACCCATGGTTCCACCTTTAGATGGTGTGGTGGTGGTTGATAGAGCACCTATGTTTTCTCGGTGCTAATTATTAGGCCAAAATGAGCACAGGCAGCAGAGAATTGATCCATACTTTGTTGCATCTCAGCTTCAGAGGCTGTATTGAGTGTACAGTCATCTACAAACAAAATCATCCACCAACACTCCTTCCACTTTGGAGGTTAATATACAATAAGCCTAGAAGAGGAAGACTAGAGTGAGATTGTTAAAGTATTTAAATGTCATGCAAAGTAGTGTCTGTAACCTAATATTCAGTTTCACTGAGTTCTGCTGGGTTGATTTGAAAATAAATTTTGCATATGCTCAGCTATAACCCCTCATGTTGAATTTACAATTGCTGAATGACATTTTTAACAAAAAGTATCATAAGCAAAGACAGTTTCCGATCTTGGACTCAGTCTTGTCTCAACTCTGTTCTCAGTTTCAAAATGTCTCCACTTGGTCTTTATTATCTAGGAACCTAAAGTCTGTAACTTTCTCCTTTCTATATTTTATAACTGTATGTCATTATAATTGGTTTCTTTTGTAATCTTAAGTATAGTATTTTACGCATTTAAAACCATTATTCTGAGAAACAATCCATAGGCTTCCCCATATTGTCAAAGGGGTCCAAGGCATTGCCTCTGATCTAGAGGCCGTCCTGATTCAAATTCAACACAATTATAAATCCCTGCTTGCTTTGCCCAGTTTTCATCTCTAATCACATTATTGCTGCTACACCTGCTCTTCCTTTGGATCCCAGGCCTTTTATAGCTCTACTCTCAGCTCAATAGTTACTATGAATTTTATAGTTAAATGGGATGGAACAAGTCATACTGCATTAAAAAGGCAGCAGTGTTCTTTTGTGCAGGTGTAGAACACTAGATATACTTTACAACTTTTATTTTTGGATGTACTGATTGACTGCTGATTTTTTTTCCTCTTCTTCCTTTTAAAAATTTTTTTCTTTATTATGTGGGATGGTTTTCTGAGAGGAGGTGGGCAAGAGATGCTGGGGAAAATGTGAACAGTGTAAAAACAAAAATGTCAAAAAAAGTTATTTTTTGAAAAAAGGCAATGGGCAAGGTATGACTCTTGTCCTTTCCTCCCTTCCTATTCATCACCTTCTTTTACAAAAGAGGATATACTCATCCAGGAAGGGGAATAAGGCATATTTCTTGTTCCTTACTGATATTTCCATCCCTTCTTCTTGTCATCCTCATTGAATGCCCTCTTTTCTTTTGAGAAATATTCCAATCAGATGTACTACTCTAACATAGATCCTGGTGACTATTATGGAGCAGCCCCTAGCTCATTCTCTTTTATTTTAAAGGGAGTTCAGAACCTGGGTCACAGTCTACCTTTCTAACTCAACCCTGGCCCTTATTCAATTTATATGTCTGTATCAGTCAGTTAATAAACACTTATTAAGTTCCTTACCTGTGCCAGATGCTATGCTAGGCATTGCGGGTACAAAAATAGCAAAAGACGGTCCCTGCCTGGAAGGAGCTCACAGTCTTAATGGGGGAGGGGGAAAAATAATAAGAATATGAATATGTACAAACAAGCTATATACAAGTTATTAGGAAAAATTAAATGAAGAGGACTTGGTAAAGACTTCATGTAGCACATGAGATTATAGTTGAGACTTAAAGACAATTGGTGCTTTTGTACGGGTGATTTCTATTACGGGCAAACTCATAAAAGGCAGCTTGATGTTAGATCTTAAGGAATAGGTAACATTAACAATAATTATAATTCATACTTTGCTTCTGTATAGTGCTTCCAACTTAAAAAAATATATTTTATTTATTTATTTTGTTACATTTTGAGTTTCAAGTTCTCTCTCCCTCCCAACTGTGCACTTAAGAGAAGGCCAGTACTTGACACAGATCTATATTTGAAATCATACAATGTTTACTTCCATATGTCAGTTCTTTCTGTGGAGATGGAAATCATCTTCCTTTATAGGTCCTTTGTAGTCAGTTTCAATATTCATATAACTCAGAATAGCTTAGTCATTCAGTTACTCTTCAAATAATGTTGCTGTTAGTATATACAATATTCTTTTGGTTTTGCTCATTTCACTGTTCATTATTTCATGCAAGTCTTTCCATGATTTTCTAAAATGAACCTGTTCGTCATTTCCTACAGCACAGTAGTATTCCATCACAACCATATACTTAACTTATTCAGACATTCCCCAGTTGATAGACATTCCCTCAATGTGCTTTCTAATTTTTAAAGACCTTTTGCATATTTTATCTGATTTGATTATCAAAATAACCCAATTAGATCTCCCCATTTTATAGATGAATATTCTGAAAGATTGAATGACTTGTCCAAGTGTAAGACTAGAAAAATCCAGATTTTCTAACTTCTATTCCAATACTCATTTCACTATGGCAGGCTACATGTGTCCTTTCAAGCTTTGGTTATAAGGTTGAAACCGCTCACAGGTTTGAATATCTGACTTTATAAAGATTCAGCTTATCAAGGCAGCCATTGAAGGGGTACATTGGTAAATGTTTTAACAACTGTCTCTGAGGAAAAGTAGTATAATGTACTTTTGAGTTTAATCCACATTCTTAGCATTTTTCCATCACTTTCCTAAGTTCAGATTGTCAACAAAAGAATCATTTGCTTATAATCATATGCCAGTTTCTGAGGTGTATGTGTGTATATGTATGTATGCATATATATGTATACTGATAATTTAATAACTGGCTCTCTGGAACTGAACTGGTTCCACACATCCCTGAGCCACTACCACTATTATTATATTTAAAGGGATAATGGCCTTGGCAGAGCTCAAGAGAGCCAGTGGCTTCAGGAGTAAGGCAGCCTCAGGATCTATTCTCTGAGTCAAAGGTTTTCCAGCATTTCATGACACAGTAGAAACCAGGTAGTTGGCTAGGACTTAATGGACCATCAAGAAGGTCACCAAAAATTCAAGCCTCAGGATTGCTCTTTGACCTACTCCTTTATGTTTTTGCTCAGCTCAAAAGCTGATATCTCCATCTCTGCCACTGCTTCTCCTTTTCCCGACCTTTCTCCTCCAATCCCACATTTTCCCCCACATGTCATTGGAACCCAAATCATATTGTAATATCAGCTTCCATAGCCTCTCATGTGCAATCTATAGGTATGGTTACCTTATGGTGAATGGAATCTGGAACTGTTAATAGCTTCAGTAATTGTGGAAGAGAGCAGAGAAAGAGACAAAAACAGAGAGACAGAAAGAGGGAGAGAGAAAGAACTCTTAGATAGAGAGAAATGAAGAGAGAGGGATGGAGAGGGAGAGAGAAGCAAAATTATTATGAGAGAAAAGGTTTTCCCAGCTTAGAAAAATATAAAGAAAGTCAATGGGAAAATGAAGTACAGTATACTAAAAGTCTTGCTGGAATAGACAAATCCATGAATGGAGAAGTAACTTCAAAAGTTCTGTTCTTGTACTAACTAGATGATACTCATTACAGCCTTCACTTAAAAAAGGTTCTGTTATCATTTTAACACCTTAGGTTAATGACCCTCCAAATACTATATTGAAAAGGGTAACCTTTGTTCCACAACATAAAAGCTCTCCAGATCTACTTTTGGGAATTTCTCAATGTTTGGACTAAGAGATGTCATCAAAAGAATCTGGGAAAAATTATTCTCTGACTTCATATACTGTACTGATGCCAACTCCTTTTGCAAGTATGCCATTTACAAAATTAAAAGTAGAATTTTTACCAAAAGGGCGAAGAGTACAAACTAGAATTCATGAAAGATAATAAAAAATTTTAGACACCCTCCAATGAGAAACTCTCTCCAAAATATCTGTATAGCCTCTCAGTCATGTATAGTTATATATCCCATATAATAAATATGTATTAAGCACCTACTATGTGCTAGGCATTTGCTGAGCACTGGAGATACAATTAATAAAAAGAAGTCCCCACCCTCAAGAAACTTACAATCTAATATGGTGAGACACACAAAAGAAGGTAGGAAAGCAGGAGAAGGGGCAACCAGGGAGAATCTTGTTCAGTGTTGCTGAATCCAGGTACAGCAGAAGATGCAGGGTAGAGTGAGCAGAAAAGTCCAGTTTCTGCTCTTTATAAAGGAAAGCAGTGGGAGGAGTTCAGTACTCCACCCTCCAGCCCTCCAGTAAAACCAGGCAGAACAGAGGTTATAGAGTGAACTGAAAAGTCCAGCATACTCCATGCTCTGGCCTTCTCTTCCAGAGCCAGGCTGCAATATCTGCTCACCATAATGCTGCCACAGTTTACTCATCAGTAAAATAGAGATAATAATAGCACCTACCTCCCAGGTTTTGTGGGATGCCTCTTCTCTACTATCATAGGCTTGAGTCTCTCTATTGGCTGTGTTCTCCTCATTGTTAGATGTCTGTGACTAGTACCTCAGTTCCATTTAACCACTTAACACCAAGTAGTCTTTACAGAGGGATATTTAGTTCAAAGACATAGCAAAAGAAAGGTATAGACATTTTCTCAAATACCTCAAGGACATAATCTCTCCTTTAATACCTTTGGGGGAGGCTCATCATTGTACTCCATTCTTATATAGCACTGTTCCCAACAAGTTCATATCTAGATGCAGTCAGGTGAGTTCTTCCACTGGGCTAGGGTCCCACTCCAGATCACTCTATCCGCCTTGGGGAACTGATATTGTGCTGCCTACAAAATCCAGTCTGGATTCTATCTCTTGAATTGCTGAAGCTTGCTATCCAGACTTTTTGAAATTCTCAACTCTGGAGACTAAAAAGAACAAAGTCCAGTTCAAATAAACAATAAAAGGCTAAGGGCTGCATCTCTGTCTCTGGGCTACATGGCTTCAAGGGGAAAAGGTCCTATAACTTCTAATCCTTTAAAATTTGATCCCTCCCTATATATTAGGAGGGAAGAAATCACTGAACGACATGAGGAAAGAGGCAAAGAGAGAGGTAGAAGCTAAGGTCTTTTAAATGCCTCTGCAGACAATCAGAGTCTCTTATGAACCATGTGGTTAGCTAATTAGAATCATGATTCTTCTAGAAGTAAGCTCCTTAGCATCTTCTCCATAGAAAGGTTGCATCAACTGAGCAACCTGATGGGGTCTATGCATGTGCCAGACCCCCATTTCACCAGACAAAGGCTCTCAGCAGGCATTGAATATCCTTTGAGATATTGCTGGTATGGCTAGAGGTACAGTTACCTCTATATCACAATACTTGTGGTCAAACTCTATCAGACTAGGGACTTATTCTCCCTGAAGACATTCTCCTTTGCTATTTCTTGTACTAGCTCTAATAAAACCTTGCAAGGAAACAGAAATCTTGTCATTCTCATTTCCCAGAATTTCTCAGTTAATTTCCTCTTATAATAATTACTAATATTTATAGTAGTCCAGGACCTTTTCCTCTTTCTGTTTCTGTCTCTGCCTCCTCCCTTCCCCTCCACTCTCTGACTTTCCCCATCTGTTTCTTTCCATCTCTTCCCTTCCCTTCCCTTGTCTTCCCTTCTCTTCCTTTCCCTTTTTTCTCTCATCAGCTCCCAACAGGTTTGACTATGATCTTTATACCAATAACTCCCCAAATTATGTAGAAAGCCTTTTCAAAACTCAGGGTCACTATGATGAGACACAAAAACAGTACTTCCATTACTATCTACCTAATTATACTTGAAAGTTATAGCACTCTGTAATTTATAAAATGCTTTCACATAGTTTATCTTGTTTTATCCTTATGAGAAACATGAGGCAGGGTATGAAGGAGTAAATTTTATTTCCATTTTTTGATGAAGAAATAGAAGCTCAGGTAGGCTAATTAACTTACATCACACATTAAGCATCAAAAAAGCTTAGACTAAAATCCAGGTATCTAGACTTGTGTTTTTTTGTATTACTTTCATTTACTTTTTACCTTTTCCACATTTCTACTGTAAAAAGTTTATTGACATTTCCCTCTTTAAGGCTAAGGAAAAGTTTGCATCCTAAACACACTGTTGGCACAAGTATAAACTGGTCAAATCATTCTGAAAAGTGATTTGAAATTACATTACAGAAGTGACCAAAATGTCCATACTCTTTGACCTACAGAATGCATTGCTTAGTGTATACTACCAAGAGGTCAATGACAAAAAGACCCCATATATTTCAAAATATTTCTAGCAACACTTTTTATTATTGCAAAACTCTGGAGGAAAAATAGTAGATGCCCATCAATTTTGGGAATGGCTAAACAAGCTGTGGTAGATGAATTATCACAAGACAATATTCTGTGAAGCAAAGAATTTGATGAATATTAAAAAAATTAGAAGATACATGAATCAATGCAAAGTGAAGAGTGAAGTGAGTGGGAACCAGAGAAACAATAACCACAATAACTTCAATAATATAAATGGAAGATCATTAACAATAAAATATTTAAATTTAGCATTTTGAAATTATAATGACCAAGCTTACCCCCAAAGAAGAGATAAGGGAAAGTGCCTCTCCCTTATTTTAGGCAGAAATTGGGAGCTATGGAAAAGGAATATGCATATAATGTCATTGTTTTGAATGGCTAATTTTTCCAAATTATGGCTTTTCCTCATCATTTGTTATAAGGCATAATTCTTTAAGGAAGGGAAAAAGCTAAGGATATGTAACTCTATGTAAGATATGTAGATATAAATATTAATAAAAATTTTACTTAATCATCTTTTTTTGTTTGTTTTAGTGGAGTCAATTATAATCATTTAATCACACAGGCAAACAGCAAGCCCTTAATTGTTTTCTATCTGTCAAGTAGTCTACTAGGTTACAAAAACCAAAAAGGGGGAAGAGCCAAGATGAAAGAGTAACAGCCCACACTTTCTAGAGCACTGCCTCCAAGCCTAGCCAAATACCTGTAAAAAAATGGCTCCAAACAAACTCTGGAGCAGCAGAACCCACAGAATGAGAGAGTGAAGCAAGCCTCCAGCCCAAGACAGCCTGCAAAGTTGCCAGGAAGTGCAAGCAGCCAGAAAGAAACAATTCAAGTATTGTGAAAATACAATCAGGATAACAGAAGATCTAGTAACTTCTACATTAAGGGATCACAGGGCTTGGAATATATTCCAGAAATCAAAGGAACTAGGATTAAAACCAAGGATCACCCACCCAGCAAAACTAAGTATAATACTTCAGGGGAAATAAATGGTCATTCAATGAAATAGAGAGAACTTTCAAGCATTCTTGATGAAAAGACCAGAGCTGAACAGAAAATCAGATTTTCGAACACAAGAATCAAGAGAAGCATAACAAGGTAAACAGGAAAGAGAAATCATGTGACTCACTAAAGTTGAACTATTTACATTCTTACATGGAAAGATAATATTTATAACTCGAGACTTTTCTCAGTACTAGGGTAGTTGGAGGGATTATATACCTATAGACAGAGGGCACAAGGTGAGTTGAATAGGACGGGATGATATCTAAAAAAAATAAAATTAAGGGGTGAGAGAAGAATATATTGGGAAGAGAAAGGGAAAAATAGAATGGAGCAAATTATCTCTCACATAAAAGAGGCGAGAAAAAACTTTTTCAAAGGAAGGGAAGAGAGGGGAGGCGAGTGTGAAAAAGTGAACCTTACTCTCATCACATTTGGCTTAAGGAGGGAATAACATGCATACTCAATTTGCTATGAAGCTCTATCTTACACTACAGGAAAAGTAGGGGAGAAGGGGATGGGGGGATGATAGAAAGGAGGGCAAATGGGAGGAGGGTACATTTAGAAGTAAATACTTTTGAGGAGGGATAGGGTTAAGAGAGAGAATAGAATAAATGGGGGGGCAGGATAGGATGGAGGGAAATATAGTCAGTCTTTCACAATATGACTTTTATGGAAGTCTTTTACATAACTACACATATATAACCTATATTGAATTGCTTGCCTTCTTAGTGGGGATGGTTGGGGAGGGAGGAAGGGAGAGAAGTTGGAACTCAAAGTTATAAAAACAAATGTTAAAAATCATTTTTACATGCAACTAGGAAATAAGATATACCAATGGGGCATAGAAATCTATCTTGCCCTCCAAGAAAATAGAGGGGATGGGGATAAGAGAAGGGAGGGATGTGATAGAAGGCAGAGATGTGATAGAAGGGAGGGCAGATTGGGGGAAGGGGCAGTCAGGATGCATGCTGTCTTGGGGTAGGCAGAGGGGAGAGATGGGGAGAAAATTTGGAACTCATAATCTTGTGGAAATGAATGTTGAAAAGTAAAAATAAATAAATTAGAATTAAGGAAAAAAAAACAAAAAGGGGAAGCAATCTCTCTCCTCAAGGAACTTACATTCTAAAGAATGAAGACAGGATGATCATATGTACATTAAAAACATACAGAGTTGACAGAAGGAAATCCTAGGTGGAAAGCTGAAGGGTGGGAGATATATCAGCAGCTGGGGAGACCAAGAAAGGTAGCTTAAGTCTTACATGGCAGCTCTTACATAGAAGGTAGCTCTTGAGCAGAATCTTGAAGGAAAGAGATTGTGATGGGGATAGAATTCATTCTGGGCATGGAAGACAGCCCTTACAAAGGAAAACATATAAAGAAGGAGGCTGAAGGAACAGCAAAAAGGTCAGTTTGACTGGACCATTCAACTAGATATCCCTTTTGTTGAGTCAGCTAGAAGAGTAACCCTTTGGTTTGGCCTGCATTAAGGTAGCGTTGATTGCGTTACTTTCTAATTTGTTTTCCATGCTGACTGAGCTTCTGTGAAGGTGAACAACTATTTTGTAAAAGCTTTGAGATCAGGGGTTAGGAAGAAGGAATAGTGATATTTCCTGAGTGAAGCGAGGGCAACATATGACTCTGTCCCCTCCCCATTAGGAAACCCAGGAAATTATTGAGAAGAAACTGTGACAAAGGGAAAAGTGATTGTCCAGGGGCAATTGCTTTGGAGAGCTGCCATGTAAGACTTAAGAGACATGATGGACTGCAGGGGTTGCCTAGGGTACTGGATCCTCATGACAATCTGAGTCAGGATCAGAAGGAATAGATTTTATCTCCATTCTGTGATAATGAAACTAAGGTTCAATAATGTCAAGGCATATAAGGAGCTTGTTGAGAAAGTATGAGACTATCTGGTGGAATCACTATATATTTAATTGAATTTGATTGATCTCTTTATTTTATGGGCAGATCCATGGCACGCTAAGGAATTTATTTCCTTTCATAGTGAATAAGGAGTATGGGAAAGTTTTTTACTTGCATAGCAAACTATAATTCAATCTTCCTATTGGGTAAATTGTATCGGGAAGGTCTATTGAAAGCCAATGTGTAGGAGAATGGAAAAAGATTGAGAATCCCTGCAAGCATACAGGATCCGAACTCAGGATATAGGAGTTCTGAGAAGTTTGAATTAGCGGGCTCTTCTAGTGTTCCAAAGGTATGTCAGGGGTTGGACTAGCTGCCTTCTATGGTCCTTTTCAGACACAGCACTCCAAGGATATATATGCTGTTCTGCTTCTGGAACCCAAACTTTACTCATCATTTAAATAGCACTGTTGGCAAAACTCTTCATACTTATTGCTTTGAAGTCTTATTTAGACAACTCAAGCCAGGAGAGAGTCCTGACATCTGAGTAGGATAAATGGGTGTTGCTTAAGCACATTTTCCACTTCCTTCTATGAATGCTTCGCAAAAACAAATGGGCACAACCTTCACCTGAAAAGCTTTGTTGACTAAAAAAGCATCATCGCAGTGCTTGCAAATAAGACAAAAAGAGAAGTGGAAGTGGAATTATTTGCATATTGCTAAGGTGGGGAAAATAATGAAGCCTGAAGACACATTAAGTGCTTTTAAGCAAGCATACTAAAAAGGAGATGGTTCCAGGTTGTCTTTTAAAAAAGGGCTGGATGGTGCCCTAGGATTATAGAGTTGAAAGCAATTGTTTAAAAAAAAAGTAACATTGAACCACTTTTAAGTTTCATCTTTAAAAAAAAAGTAACAATGAAAGCAATTGTTTAAAAAAAAAGTAACATTGAACCACTTTTAAGTTTCATCTTTAAAAAAAAAGTAACAATGAACCACTTTCATCTGCATCACTAACATTTTCTCTATTGTTTCCTTAGGTCCAGAAATCAACAATCAATTAAGCCCTGATTTGTAGCTTTTCTGATTCTCTCTGAGGTGTAAATACTCATACTCATAAACTTTAACCTTCAGCTCTCAACTGATCTCAAGCAATTGAACATACCTGTTGACAAACTGGCTCCAGTATGCCTCTGGCTGGAAGGGATCTTAGAGATTATCTAGTTCAACTTTATTTTATAACAAGAAATTGAAGAAATTGTGAAGTGATTGACCCAAGATCACCCAGTTGGTAAGTAGTAGTAGAGTCTAGATTCAAGTCAAAGCCTTCTCACAACAAATCCAATACTTTTTACCAGTCTCCCACCCCCCCCGCCCCCCGCCACCCCATTATACTACACTGCCTTACAGCTCATTTTGCTTTATTTCAAGCATGGATTTTTGACTGAAATTTTTTTAAGGTACAGTATTTCCAACTCTATTAATGTCCAGATCTATACTTTTGAGATGACATCTGTAATTTTATCCATTAATATCATGTTACTGTTAAAAATGGTTGGTTTAAAAATGAACTTGTGATTTCGTTGGTGGGCAACTTTTTCTATTGATGATGATAAGATACTCATATATAACTTACAGTTTTAGAGGACTGCTTGAGTAACTGAAGGGTGAAGTGACTTACAAAGGGTGACACATTTAGAATGTAGCAGACACTGGACTTCAACCCAGTGTATCCTGACACTAAGGATGGCCTCCCCTTGTCACTGTGTTGGGCTTCACTCTAAGACTGTTAGTGCGTAAAAATCAGGTGATGAACAAATGACAGTTCTTAAGATAGAGTCATAGCTCTAAAACTGAAAGAGACCTTCAAGACTATCTGGTTTAAGGTTCTTGTTTTATAGATGAGGAAACAGGCCAATGGAGGTTAAGAGACTTGCTCAAGGACAGCTAGATGTCTCAGTGGATAGAGGGCTGAGACTGGAGTTTAGGATGACCAGAGTTCAAATGTGACCTCAGACATTAGTTGTGTGGCCCTGGGCAAGTCACATAATTTTTGTTTGTTTTGTTAATCCATGGGAGAAGGACATGGCAAACCACACCAGTATCTTTTTCTAAGAAAATCTCGTGGACAGTATGGTCTATGAGGTCAGGAAGAGTCAGACGTAACCAAACAACAATGGGAAGGTTGTAATTAAGGTAGGTAGTAAGGATCAGACGCAGGATTTTTGACCAAAGCCTTCTGACAACAAAGACTGTGTAAAAGAAATTGGGGTATATAGGTGTTAGGGAGGACTAGTACCTTTAGTGTGAAGGCTTATGAGTCCTTTTCAGGGCTACTCATTCACTCTTGGAGTCCACTTTTCACCCAGCTCTCACCTGTGGCTCCAGGAAGCTGTAGCATGCAAAGCAACCACACTCCTGTAAAACCCACTAGTCAGACAGGCTAAAACTGCGTAGAGGGTAACTGACAGGCCTGAAACCTATCAGTGAGTTAGGGGTCTATCTACCTCAAGGATATGAAGACCCTACCCTCACTCCTGGTAGAATGTGTAGTTGGATGAGAACATTTTTTTCCAAAAGCCATGAAAGTGCTGAAACAATTCGATTTTGGTCAGACATTAAGACCACCAAGGTCAATCATTGCCTTCTGGGCCATCACTAGTTTTCCTTACTTTTGTCTTGCCGCCAGACTTTGATAATTCTGGAAGATAAAGTAAAGTTGATAACTGTAGAATTCTGCTTCACTGAAATTCAATTCACATAAAAATCAAGGCATCTCTTTGTGATGTCACTGGTCCTCTTTGAAAACAAAGGATAACAACAAAAATAATTCAATTCACCTTAAGAGTTCAAGTTCCCTAATTCCCTAGAGTAAGGAATGCTAAATACACAGAACCCAACCTGTCTTCAATATTCAGTGAGGGTAGATAAAGAACTCAACTTTCCTCCCTTTGTCCTCAATTTATTCATCTGTAAAATGTGGACAAACTATATGTTAAATGCTGGACTGTCCCTTGGTTGATTTCCCCATCTTGGACTTCTTACTCCTTCAGTTCCCTTATCCCTAGCACAGTAAAACTAAACTCATCAGCCATGTGACATGTATGAGGCAATGGGTTCCTCTTGGCTACTTTTTGTAGAGTCTTGAGTCTTGATAATCATTTTAGATAGCCTGCCTCTTGAACATCTAGTATCTCTCTCCCACCTTCCCCACATAGTGGCAAATGATCTCTTAGATTTCTCACAACACTTTCTGTCCCTCTCTCTTGCCAGAGCTCTCTCATTAATCAATCAATCGACAAGCATTTATTAAGCCTAATGATATGTCAGGCATTATGTTAAGCATGACCCAGTTTTTGTCCTACCTCTCCAGTCTTCCAACATCTTACTCCCCTCCAAATTTCTATATCACCCAATGAACCTGGTGTCTTTGCTGTTCCTACAAAAAAGGTACTCCATCACCTTACTGGAGCATTTTCACTTGCCTCGAATTCTCTCCTTTCTCATTTCTGTCTCCTGTCTTCTCTGGTTTCCTTCTAGTCAGCCAAAATCCCATCTGCAAGAAGCCTTTCCCATCCCTTTAATGCTTTTCTTCTGAGAGTATCTCCGATTTAAGATGTATGTGTGTATACACAATATTACGTTTATATGTATATATGGGTATATATGCATACTACATATGTATGCACACTAGCTATATACGCAGTATGCACGATATATGTATGTGCATAGGTATAGATATATATATGAATTATACAATTTGTACACTATTGTTTGAAGACTGTCCACCACTGGATTGTAAATTCCTTGTAAGTGGTCTTTTTGCCCTTTGTATCCCTAGCAATCAACAGTTCCTGGCACATCGTAGGAGTCTAATAAGTGCTTTGTTGACTTCCTCAAGGAGTTTATCACACTTTCTTGTATCACAAGTTTTTGTTTTGTCTCTCTTTTTAAACGTCTCTGCGGTGATATGTAAACTTCTCGAGAGCATAATCTGTGTCGTTTCTATCTTTGCATCTCATTCGAAGCCCAGCACAGAACATTGCACATACTGGGCATTTAGTAGATAGATGTTTGTTGCAGTGAATGGCATCGAAACTCAAGAAGGTAACACACGTTGCAGGTTTTGCAAACAGACGAGATTCTTCGACACAGTATTGTGTTTCTTTGTAAGCTGCAGCTCTCGCTTTTCCAGGGCAAGGGGAACGCTACAATTCAACTTTCGCATTTCTCCAGGGCAGTCTGTAAAACACTCGTACACAGCCGAGGGTGGAATCCAATCGGCTCCTTCCCTCCAGGTTGGCGAGTCCTGCAGGGAGCCGGAGTGGTCAGAGGGTGGAGCGAGAGCTAAAGACTTCGCACAGAGCGCCCATGTCAGTGTCTCCCCGGGAAGGGAAAGCCGGGAAAGCACCGGGAGGGAGGGCAGGCAGCGGAGCCCGCCCGGAGCTCCAGCTCTGCGCTGGGCGGGAGCAGGAGGAGCAGGAGGAGGAGGAAGAGGAGGGGGAGGCGGCGTTTCCGGGAGCTGCGCAGGCGTTGCTCGCACCTTGTTGATTAGTCAGTGCCGGGAGCGCTGCTATGGCGTTTCTCAGACCAGCGGCTCCTCCTCACACACTAGAAGCAGAGGGAAGGAGGAGAAGGAGGAGGAGGAGAGCAGAGGGTGGCCGCCGCAGCTGCAATCGGGGGGCTGGAGGAGGAGGAGCCGCAGCCAAACTGTCCCCGCGGCCAGCCCCGGCAGCAGCAGCAGCGCCGCCACCGTTCCTCCTTAGTGCTCCTTCTCTGTAAGGGAGCCCGGGGCTTCTCAGCCATGTCCCGCAGCTGCAACAGTAGCAGAAGCAGCCGCAGCAGCGGCGGCAGCGGCAGCGGCTGAACCCGGCGCAGAGCTCTTTCGCCCTTCTGCCCCCTCGCCCAGCCCTGCTGCACCCCGCCGTCTGGGAGACCTGTCCGTCCTCCCGCTTCAGCGCCCTCCCCCCGGACCCGAGGAGGCGGAGAAGGAGGCGGTGGTCGTGGACTGCAAAGAGAGGGGGGTGTGGGGGAAGAAGGAGGCGAGGAAGATGGACCCAGTGGCCCCGCAGGGCTACGGTCTGAAGGATGTGAAGTGGAGCTCGGGGGCCGTTCCGCTGGACGTGCTGGTCAGCACTTACCGGCTGCCCCAGATCGTCAGGCTGGACAGCGGTGAGTGAAGTCCCGGGCCGGCCCAGCCTCGGCTGCTGGCCCCCAGCCGCAGTGAACTGGGGGTCGGGAGGGAGAGTGCGGAGTTGTTGCCAACCGCAGTCTACGTGTTTGTGTGTGTTCGTATCTCTGTGTGTGCGAGCGTGTGTCGGTGTAGCCGAGGGTGGGACGGACTGGCCGGAGAGCAAAAGGGCGTCCAGACAGCCCGCACTCTAGCTGAGAGGAGAGCGGCAATAGCTGGTGCCCTGAACTTGGAGCCGACTGTGCTGGAAGTCATGTCGTTCTCAGGGACGTTTTAAAAAGGGACACCCCCCCCCCCCAACAAAACAAAACTGGTTCATCCTTAGAGGGCAGATGGTCATCTTGAAAGCCAATTGGCTCTCCCGATGTGTCTGCCCCAGTTTCTGAAGTTGGGAAAACCCACAGGGGTCCATATCTCAAGCAACTTTTGAAAAGAAGTAATTTGCCAATTACAGGGATGCCTGCAGCCCTGAGTGACATCTTTATTTGGGGTCAGCTTTTGACAGGACTCAGCAGCAGGTTTAGGTGGAAAGTCTTCTGAGTGACCAATGAGATGAATCGAGTATCAGGCATCCCTTTTAAAATATTTTATTGCTATACGTCTACATCCTTTACCTGAATTGAAAGTACTTTGGAGCTGAGTGCAGAAAGCATTGAATGCAGTTAATTATTAGTATCTGCTTATTTCTCTGAGAGAGAAAAATAAACATAAAAACTTAAACCGCAAAAAAATACATATATATGAAACTTGAACTCCCAACTTGTCACTCCGGGTCCTTCTTTAAAACAAGACTTGTTTGTTCTGCCTTTGTAACATCTGCACAAGTAACAATTCACATCTTCCAGTAATGTCTTTCCTTTAAAGTGCTGGAGTGAATTAGAAGGTGTAAATTCAGACAAGCTTTTTGATTCCTGTGTGTGATGTGTTTTCAGAGAAGCTGGACTGAATTTGAGAGCTTTATGCCATTGTAGACTGCAGAGCCCCGCTGCTGCTGTTCTGAGGCTACCTGAGACACCTGGGGTCCAGGCAGCCAGGGTAATATTCTGGTCACTACATCAAGGCCACGTCAAAAGGAAAGCCAAACAAAGCTATTTCATTTCAAGTCGGAGGGGCTTGGGTTGCGCCTCTTTGTTTTCAGGAGCAATAGGCATACAAAACTGTGTAACGTGAGATTTATAAATCACCAAAGGAATTTTTATTCTCATTGTTCTTATCTCTGCCTCAGAACTTGAGGTCAGCATGTGGGGCACAATTTAAAAAGCAGGAAAGTTTGTAGGAGCTAGGGAAAATCTTGGAACAGGATTCTTATTTGAGGGCCATTAGACTTGAAAGGCTAGGTAAATAATGTTGGATTTTTTTTTCTTAATAGTTCTTGGCTTAAATGGGAAGGAGTATAGTTACAGACATGAGTTGTAAGCACTACAGGTGCTTTGGTGAGACATTTTTCTCCAGAGTTGCTGGGAAAAGACGAGCATAAATGTACTGCAGAAATTAATCCAATTTGATTCTCCCTTGTATACTGTGCTATGATGTTTTGGAACCCCGCCTCTCTCCCCCCATTTCTTGCTGTTCCAGAGTTCTTATGAACTGATTTCTCTTTAAAAGGCAAAGGGCATTGAATTAGCTGGAGCAAAGTTCCCACAAAGACTTTAAGATGGACTTAAATAAATTTACAATTAGAAATAAGTCTGTGACCTGCCTTATGGGTCACTTTTGCTTCCTTAGCTGCTTGTGGTAGGTTTGAATCAGAAATTCACTCCCTTATGCTTTGTTGTGCAGCAGTAAAGGGTAGAATTTTTTCTTTTGTTATGGAGTTTTTAAACATTCTTTTCTTCGAAATCACCCATTATTTTCACTTGCAATGTTTCTGGTTATCTGCTGTTACAATCACGCCACTTGAGGCATCTGAAGCTGCCTCTGCCTTGGCACTTTGGAAGATGCAAAGTTTGTTTATTCATGGAATTGTTCCTTGGTTACAGTGGTAGCATTGAATCATTTACTAATGAGGTTTCCCAATTTACTACCTCTCTTCTCCACCCAAACTTTCTTGCTCCCAAGCTTTACTATGCATAGTTGCTATATTTCCTTCCATAAATTTTAGGTCATTGTGATACTTAAGTAACACATTTTGGGTAGAAATTGAGATGAGTCAGTCGGTCTCAGTTCCAGCATTAGTTTTTTGGGTTAGTCAACAAGCATTTATCATGCACTTACTATGTTGTAGAGCTGGAGAAAGAAATGGCAAACCACTTTGCTAGGAAAGTCCCAAATGGACCCATGAAGAGTTGGACACTACTGCAGAACATATTCCAGACATGTGTTAGGCACTGAATAGATTTTTAGGCATCTATCACAGCATTATTGAGCATCTATCAATTCATCCACTTAAGGAAACCTTTATTAAGTTCCTCTTGTGTTCCGAACAGGCACTGAGGGAGATGCAAAATTAAATCGTGACCATTGCCCGCATGAAGGACAGTCTAGGGAGATAAAGCACATTACAGAGGGCTATAATAATATCACAGTCCCCATTCATCATTATGTAGAATTAATGAAACCTCACATTCTTGTGCATGTGTTTAGTAGTTTCTAACTTGTGCCATGTGTAAAGTATGTCTCCTCATCAGTTAACTTTCCTAATCATGTTTTGACTTTTTTTTTTAAAGGGGAGAAGAGGTTGAGAAATATGCCCTTGTTTGGCTCATTACTGGTGGTTTTACCTTGCTAGTGGCAAGAACCTAAACTATATGAAGGATACCATACCACTTCTGATCTTGAGCAAAAGGCATGTTACTCTTCACCTACTGTTCTAAATGGCAGCATCATATCTGTCCAATCATAGTTCTTGGAATCAGGAGAGTCTAATTTTTGTAAAAAACACATGCATACAATGAAATGCTTGCCTCATAACTTCTTAGATTACTATCTGTCTTCAAAAGTTGTTGGGGGGCAGGGTGGGAGAGCTTGAGCAAGTTGCAGAAAGGAGGAGTTGGCATTTTCTTGCTAGTATTTCTATACTATGTTTACTCTGTGGGTGCCACTTTTTAAGTTGTGGTCATGTCTGGATAAGAAAATTATGAAGGTATATAAAATATCCATTCACACTGCTTTACCATTTTTAAGCAAGGAGATGAGTTCAAATGTCTGTTGTCCAGAGTTTCCTAGGCAGTTGGATGGACAACCTTTAGAATTGATCTATCAGTACCTAAATCTTAGATGGATAATGTGGATAGATGGTAAGCTGGACCCAAAATAAAATAGGAGAGTGGGCATATTGCTTGTAGAAATATTCATGGTACTTTTTAATGAGCCTAAACTTTTTCTAGATGTAAAGGCTCATCTCTTTGACCTTCTTAACAATTCAATTTCTCAGGAATCAAAATTGCAAGTTACTGAAAAGGTAGAGTCCTTGCAGAAGAAGCAGCATAACAGATTTTTGTCCAGGAGATATATGACCTGAAAAGGAGGGAGGATCTGGTGGTGAAGGCAAGTAGTAATCAAATTAAGGTCCACATACGATAGCCCTGAAATGTCAAGGGACCTAGAACAAGGGTTCCTAACATGGAGTCTGTGAACTTGAATTAAATTTTTTTTTTAATATAATTGGTTTCTTTCATAGTCCTTTTTTATTTTTTCGCATTTTATTTTATGCATTTAAAAACATTTTTCTGAGGAGTCTATAGAGGGAAGGGACTAAGCTTTTAGATACCATATACTATGTTCTAAGCTCAGTGCTAAGCACTTTTACAAATATTATTTCATTGATCCTTACAACAACTTTTCAAGTTAAATGCTGTTATTTAGATTTTACCATTGAGGGAACTGAGGCAGACAAGGTTAAGTGACTTATCTAGGGTCACACAGCTATTAAGTATCTGAGGCTAGAGTCCCTATGGACTTATTTTAGACCTTCTGTTCTTTCTGAATTCTTTTATTTGATTATATTTATTCAAATATATATGTTATATTTGATTGATGATATTATATATGGATTATATATTACTTCTATCTCTATTTGGAGGTATCTCCAACTTATTACTCTCTTGTTCAGTTGTTTCAGTCGTGTCCAACTCTCTGTGACTCCATTTGGGATTTTCTTGGCAAAGATACTGGAGTGATTTGCCATTTCCTTCCCCAGCTCATTTTACGAATGAAGAAACTGAGGCAAACAGGGTTAATTGACTTGCTCATGGTCACACAACTACCAAGTGTCTGAGGCCAGATTTGATCTCATGAAGATCAGTCTTCTTGACCCCAAATTTCTGTTTCCTAAAATGTTCTTAGAGCTGTCTTTACATTTCTAATTGCTTGATGAATATAGCTCCTTAGATACCCCTATTAGCACCTTAGAATCAATACTTCCTATACTGTACTAACTTTCTCTTAAAATCTACTCTTTCAAATGATTCTCTAACTTCTTACTTTATGTTAATGGGTCTTCCATTCTGCCATTAATGCAAGTTCATGACTTGGGAGTCAGCTGCTGCTGGCTTTAGGGGCTTGGTTTGAAACCACATGAGACCATTGCTTAGCTCCAATCATTGTTGAGTTGGGCTCCCTGTCTGCCCACTCTTGGGTACCACCTTTCTTATCCCAGCTCTTGCGTATAACCTAGTGTGGCTGGTCCATTCCCCAGGTGTTCCAACTCCTTCTCTCTCTTCCCTGTCCCTGGCCCCCACTTGTCCTTGAACCTGTGTCTACCTGTCTGCCTCCCTTCCCTCTACCCATGGGTAAATTCTCATTAAGTAAAAGTTGCTCTCTGCAGAGGTCAGAGTTCACTTAATGTAAAGTAAGAACTGTCTGTATTTCATGAATCAGCTTATTTAACAAAATATTTAGCAGAGAAATAAATAATAAAATAAACAAAAATTCCACAAGTTATAGATAGCACTACATTTTAAAGCTATTTCAGTATGCAACCTTCAGGGATCCATATATGTGAATTTGAGTTTAACATTACTGGTCTAGAGCAGCTGACAAAAGGTGGATGACACCATTTGCTCTAAATAGAAGCAAGAGTATATATTGGTAACAATGGCAACCATCCTGATCCGTAGGGGAGATTTCTCCTTTGATTAAAGCTATAAGAACATCAATTCCTACCCCTCCATTCCTCTTGATAGTTACCTGCCAGTAGTTGAGGGGGAAGGAAAGAGTTCTCTAGTTAGTTTCAGTAATCCCCCTCTTTCAAATGGTTTTGATTAAAGTTTGAAAGGTAACCTTTTTCTAAACTGATCAGGCCTCAGAATACTTTGAGACTTCAGATATAATAATCATAGTCTGAGGGTATGGAGTATCCTCGAACTGTTCAAAGGAGAATGAACTGCCATGGGAAATAATTTCTCTCTCTGAGGTATGGTGTCCAAAAGGAGGAAGGTGATGATCCTGTTGAATTCTATCTTGGTCAGACTCCATCTGTAGAAACTGATCACTTCTGGATACTATGTTTTCAGAAGGATGTGGATGAGTAGGAATTTATCCAAAGAAAGACAAGACTATGCCACTTGAATATCTATCAGCTAAGGATGGTTTGCCTGGAAAACAGAAGACTGAGAGGGTGACCCATGATAATGGTCTTCAAATATTGGAAGCCCTAGCTTAAGGAGTTAGATTATTCTAATAGCAGTGGGTATAAGTAGTTACGATGTTGAGGGAAAGCCTCCTCTGTGAGCTAACCCAAAGTGGAATGGTTTACTAGATTAAATAGTGGGTTCCTTCTCATAAAGGTCTTCAAGCACAGGCTGGATGACCATATCTGAGTATTTTTGAGAAGTGATTCTTATTTAAACATGAGTTGGATTAGTTGGCTTCTGAGGTCCCTTCTAACTTTAAAAGTCTATGATAAAGGAGGGGTGGGACAACTCAAAGAAATTTGGAAGCAAAATTTGATTAATGCATTTTTTCATACTGATGGTTGGTACATGTAGTTATTTAAATATTATAGGATGATGCTCTTCAAGTACAAAGTGTTTCTCTTGGATCACTATTCCCATCACATAGAGCAACAGTGCTCAGTGAATAGTTTGAGAAAGATTGGTGTTAAGGAAATAGTAGTCTTGCTTCCGAACCCCCCCCCACCTCTACCCATCAACCCCTGAAATAGCTTTGGGGGAGCTATATGAGTGCCACCGCTTGTTGTGTGCTTCACTGTTGTACTTGACATTGTGTAAGGGCAGAACTGAATTCTTCAGATTGTGCACTAGATGAATGGGAACCTTGGGCAGAAAAATGTATCATACTACAGGAATAATTTTTAAAATGATAGCATTTCATACTTTTCGTAGCAATGCTACATACAATATCTCATTTGAGGCCCACTTCTCCACCCCACCCCCAACTTAACGTGTTACAACACACCTTGGAGGCAGGTAGGGGAAATATTATCACCCCCATTTTACATACAAGGACAAAGAAACCAAAATGCATGACTGGTTCAATATTCTTTCTAATAAACCAAGATAGGGGTTATGAAGGGTTACTGGAAAGGTCTATATCAAGAGTGTTAGAAGTGACTTCATGATATAAATACAATTGGGCTAGGGAGAATGGGAATCAAGAGTAAGAATTTAGAGTAAGATGTGAATCCAAGATAACTCTGAAGGATGAATGTTAACTTTAGTTGTACTTATAACAGCAATCAGAACTATGCTCAATGTCTTGTACCACATTGGGTGTGTTGTGGGTATTCAGTCAATCTCAGATGTTGGAAGTAAGTCCCCTTCACTTGAAAGTGCTGAAATAATTTTTCAGAAGGATTTCTGCCTTTTGGGTCAGAATCTTTCATTTTTTTTTGACTAGCTATGTTTTATGACTTTAACTTGGCCAAGCCCCAGTTGGAGCAGGAGAGTACAGGGAGTAAGTCAGTAGAAGTGGGAGGGAACAGTAATAAATGTTTAGGCCAAAAAAACTTGGATGCCCATTCTGTACAAATATAATTTCAGAATTGAAGCATTTAGGTGAAATAAATTACCCAAATTAATCACATCGGAAGACACTCAGTTTTCTTCTTTTTGAAAAAAAAAGTGGAGAAGCTCAGTTTCATTTACCGTGTATTTTTTAAAGGAATAGGTGTCATAGGCTATTCTTTTCTCCATTTACTATTTCTCTTGAAATAGAGACAGTTGTTATGTCCACTTGCTTTCACTTCACAAATTCACTTACTTTATTTTCTCCTCTCCAAACTATTTTTGACACTATCAGATTAATCTTGCTAAAGCACAGTAACATGTTTACTCCACTGCTCAAAAGCCCTAGGTGGCTCCCTATGCACTACCAGTGAAATCTAAACTACCTGCAATGGCATTCAAGTTCTCAGTCTGGCTCCAACTGACTCTTCTGTACATGCTCTTTGTTCTAGGAAGATTGGATACTAACTTTTCCGTGAATAGTCCCTGTGTGTTTCTTTAAGTCATCATTAATATTAGCTTGTGTTTATGTGGCATGTCTATAAATTATTATATTTGTTTTTCACAACAACCCTGTGAAAGAAATGGTGCCAGGATATTAAAAATAAAGTGAATGTCAATTTAGCACTTCCAGGTTTGCTGTCTACTCTACATGGATCATCTTACTTGATCTATTTTTACCATGAATCCAGAGATGTGACTGACTCATATATAAAGCAAAAAGCAAGGTGTGTGTTTGATGGCAAACTGTTTATTTGCCCATTATCTTTCACTTTGAGAGCAAAAATTTTACTTTGAAGCAAAGCAAGCTTAATGCCTCCTACTTTCATTAGTTCCAGTGGTAAGGACTTGTTTGTAAAAATTCTAACTGCTTATATTATTCAGTGACACATGTTTCTAGGCTGTCTCAACCCTGCCTTGAAACCATGCACTCTGATTTATTCCCAGACAATAAGTTTCCTTTATGCCAGTGAATGAATGTTCCATAGTGGTGAATGAAGAAATCAGAACTCCTAAGTCTCTTCCTAGAACTTCTGCTGACTCACTGTCTACAATTATGGGCGTTCTGATTCTGTTAATTCCCGGTTCAGGAGAAGAATTTAAATGCTCCTTGTTGAGCACTGGAGGCTTAATGAATGTTTGTTAAACACTTTTGAGATCTTGATTAAAAAATGCAATATTGAATTCTTTGTAGCTTTCAAGATATTTGTCATTAAAGATGCTACTTAGCTTGTAAAGTCAGCATGTTTGGTTGAAAACTTAAGGGAGAATATTGTCATGTGTTTGCTGTGTTTAAATATGTATTCTTGTAAAAGTTTAATATCACATATATTCTGCATTTTTGCACTATAGGGAAAATTCATTTGGCCAATTAATTGTATTTCTTAAGTTGGCTTTCAAAGTACTTCTAGTTTCAGTGTTTAAAATGAGAACTTACCCTTAACAGCTGCTACTTCTATCTGGAAAGTCATTCTAAAAAAAAAAGATACAATTAGAAAGGGAAAAAACTTGGCTTTTTATACAGTTGTTTTGTATCTAGCAGTTGCCAGTGTGGGTGACATTGGGAGGAGTGAGTTAGTCAGGGAAAGGTAATTAAAATGTCTGATGAAGCCTATTTGATTAACTCCTGGGTTGTCTTCCGCAAAGGGATCTGCAGTTCATGGTTACTATTTCAATAAATCAGTAAGTCTTTATTAATTACCTACTGTGTGCTAGACATTCTGCTAGACATTAGGAATACAAAAACAGGTGAAACAGGCTTTACTCTTAAGGGGCTTACGTGAATATAAATATATAGAAAATAAATACTGAGAGTTTATGGATGAGAAAGCAGAAGTACTATGTGGAAAAAATCAGGAAAAGCTTAATGTAGAACATGGGTGCTTGATCTGAGTTTTGAGGGAATCTAGAGATTCTGAGGCAGAGATGAGGAAGGGAGTGCCTTCTTCCAGTGGAAAACAGCCTGTGTAAAGGAATGGAGTATTTTATAGTAGTATTAAAACTACCAGTTTAGCTGAGTAGTATAATGCATATAGAGCAAATAGAGTATAACAAGAGTAAATTGGAGCCAGGTTGTGAAGGACTTTCCCAACAGGAGTTTATATTTGGTTTTAAATCAGGGATTCCTAATCTGGGGTTCATTAATTTGTGGGTTTTTTTTTTTAATTTTGTAGCTGTTTAAATATAATTGCTTTCCTTTGTCACGTGATGCATTTTATTTTATACGTTTCAAAACACGATTTTGAAAAGAGGTTAATAAGACTACCAGGTTGCCCAAGGGGTGTCCATGACACAAAAAAGATTAATAATCATTCTTCTTTATAGGTTAGAGAGCAGGTATTTGTATTGGATAGGTAAACTGATGGGCACACAATATAGGCAATGATTATCAACTATATTCAATTGTTGTAATATTTATAACATTGAAATATTTGATTTGGCCAATGGGAATATTCCACTTTGACATTGATTACTTATTCATCCCTGATCCAATGGACCCATATTGATTAACTAGGAGTTGAGGCTGTTGACTGACTAGCGTTGCTCTAGTAAGAAATTTCTACCAGAGCAAGTTGACCCATGCCCTGAAATGGGTAATTGACCATGCTTGAAAGAAATAATTGGTAATTGCTGTGGTTTCAAGGAGACCTGTAAAACTTTGCTCCATAACACCATTCTGCTGCAATCACTTCCATGTATAATGTCTGCTCTTGAAACCTGACTGAACTTCTAGAGATAGGCAAGCTAAATCCCAGGTTGGTTGTGAAAGAATTCTCAGTTAAAGTCTGTCTTTGAAAGAGATCCTATCAGCCTGGGAAGGAGTCCCTCATCTTTTTGGGTCTCTAACAGATGCTTTTAGATCTGTTCATTACTTTGAGTATCAGACATCTAAATGAGTTAAAAAAAAACAAACTGAGGTACTTCTCAATTTTCTTTAAATAACCTCCTCTGACCAAGGTACTCTACCAAGTATTGGAAATAAAGCAGTCTCTGAATTGAAGGAGCTTATACTTTCCTTTGGCATGCAACATGAACCCAAGTAAGTTAATATAAAATTAAATATAAGTTGATGTAAAGTAATTTAAGGAGAGACAAAAAAGCAAAAACAACTAAAGGAATCAGAGAAATCTTCATAGAAGAGGGGATAATTCAGATACAGCAGTAGGAATCATTGCTGATGCATGATAGAGTGACTTTAAGTAGAGAAATTGGGTCAAAGCCAGGTTGCAAAGTGGAAAGGCAGTAAAGCTTCACTTTCTTCAGCTATAAAATGGGAATAATAAAAGGACTTTCCTCTTAGGGTTGTAGCGAAAATTGAGTGGATGATATTTGTAAAACACTTAGCACAGTGTCTGGCACATAGTAGGTATGTAATTGATTGACTAAGGAAGTGTAGATGACTCTAGAATACAGGTTAGAGGACACTGGATTTTAAAGAATTTGATTCAAGTTAGATAAAATTAAAACTGTAGCCAGAAATTCTCCACCTTTGAGAATTAAATGGATACAAAACTCATTGGAAATTCATGAGTGCTTTAATACTTAATGCTCCCAAAAAAGCTTTTATTGCTTTTGCTTGGGTTTTATGTAAAATGCCCAAGTGCCATATTTCTGGTAGTTCAGGTATTGGGTGAAAGAAGCCACTTTTCGCGTTGTAACTCCCTTCTTCTTCTTTGTTAGGAGTGAATTACAAATACTGAGGATGACTTGAAATTTTAAAATCTGTGCTAGTGATGTTAAAACATAATTGAAGTTTGCAGATAATAATAATAGCTAGGGTTTATATAGTATTTCAAGGCTTGTGAAGCATGTTACATATAGCAACACATTTTTCCTCACAACAATCCTGGGCCCTGGTATTTTTCCCATTTTAGCTATGGGGAAACTGAGGCAGACAATGGTTAAATGACTTTCCCATTTCACAACCCTAGTAAGTACCTGAATTCTGATTTGAACTCAGGTCTTCCTGATTAAATGTGCTCTATCCACTTCAGCACTGAACTGCTTTAAGGTATCTGATCTTTTACTTTGTTTTTGACAACAAATATTTTTTATTCTTTGAAAGAAATGTCTTATTGTTGTCCTCCTGACTCCAGGTCTACAGTCTCACTATATCATCTACCTATCTCAGATAAGGGTCCCCTCCCCATCCCTATCCCATTTGACCTGCCCCAGAGCAGTAAACTCATTATCTTGACTTAAATTTCCTTTTGGTTCATCCAACATCTGGTGAAGGTATTAAAGGTTACTGAAATGGCCCCCAAAATAGACAAGTAGAGTCAAAGAAGACAAAAAAGTGTCAGAATAATTAACCAATGAGTAGACAAGGAACACTACTATACCATCAGGCAGTTTGGAGTCTGAGATAGCTATAAATAGTTAAGCTTATCAGGATTTGAGTTGCCTGTATAGTTGGAACTAAAGTACAGGACTATATTCAGAAACACTTTTTATTTTTAGAGCTCATTGTGCTCCAAAGAAGCAGCCTTGAACTGATTTTAAAGTATACTTAGAAAAAATATGAGATTTCCATTTCTATTTCTTTTTTCCTTATCCCAGCTTAAAACAGTTGGTGTAAGTTCATTGTGGAGAATATTCATTCTAAGCTAAGCTAAACCTCTTGCTACACTGGGACTGGAAGACAAGAGAATGAAAAGAGTTAAGTGCAATATGTGATTTATTTAGCTTTTCACAGCAGAGGGGGAAAAAAGCAACAACCTGATGTTGTACTTGGATTTTAGGGTACACCTTGGGGTTATATCTAAGAACACAGCCAGCAAATAAAATCTGAAAGAAGTGGAGAACTGAATCTTGCTAAAAGAGACTTAACTCTTCTATTTCCATGGCCATGGGAGGCCTGAGAAATTTGTTTCTCTAAAGAAACTTTTAATTCATTTTAAAGCTAGTGCTACCCTAGGGTGTCTGTGAAAATGATAGTAACTTGTAAAATGCTTTCTGGAATCATAGTCCAGATGCCTTGGCAACAAGCTTCCCCTAGGGAAGAATTTGTTTTAAAATGATACTTTGTTGAACTTGCATGTGTCTGAGTATGTTTAGACTTGGAAAAAACATTTGCAGGTTAATTTAAATTCCTTCTAGCCATATACTACTTAATAGTCACAGTAAACTTCCCCCCCTTTATCATCCCATGTAATATATACTTTAAATGTAACATTCTCATTAAAACATCTTTCCTGCTTTTAAACCTGGAACTTTAGAATTACACGACTTGAGAAATCCTCTGGTCCAGTCTTTGTGGTCCAGTTGTTTCATTTGTGCTTGACACTTTGTGACCTCATTTGAGCTTTTCTTGGCAAAGATATTGGAAGGGTTTGCCATAGCCTTCTCCTGCTCATTTTACAGATGAGGACACTGAGGGAGGCAACAGGGTTAAGGGACTTACCCAGGGGCACATGCTAATTAGTGTCTGAGGACGGATTTGAACTCAGATATTCCTGAGAACACTCTCTCCACTATGCCACCTAGCTTGAGGGCATCACAGAATAGTATAAAGATCACCGGTTTGGGGATCAGAAAACTTCAGATCAAGTTCTATCTGAAACACTTGAAGTGTACATGATGCTGAATAAATCACCTGCTCTCTGGGAGTCTCAGTTTCCTTCATTGTAAAATGGTAATAACTACATAGTAAGCCAGTCAGTTGACTAGCATTTGTTAAATGCCCACTGTGTGCCTGATACTGTGCCAGGATCTAGTGATGCAAATAAAAGCAAAAACTGCCCCAGACTTTATGGAATTCACAGTTTAACAGGGGAGTTAAAATGCCAGCAATTATATAAAAGTAAGATATATACAGAATAAATTGACGTTAATCCCCGGTGGGAAATTAAGGAGGACTGGGAAAGCTTCTTGCTGAAAGCAAAACTTTATCTTAGATGGAAGGAAGTCAGAGAAGCCAGGAGGTTGAGGAAGAGGATTCCAGGTATGGGGGACAACCAGGGAAATTGCCTGGAGCCAAGAGGTGGAGTGTCAGTTTCCAGGAGCAGCACGGAGGCCGTTCTTGCATCTCAGAGTATGTTGAGGGATGGGAGTTATAAGAACACTGAGAAGTTATGAAGAGGTTCTGTGTGTGTGTGTGTGTGTGTGTGTGTGTGTGTGTGTGTGTGTGTGTGTGTGTGTATTTTCGCAAGGCAATCAGGGTTAAGTGACTTGCCCAGGATCACATAGCTGGTTAAGTGTCTGGGGCTGAATTTGAACTCAGGTCTTTGCACCACCTAGCAGCCCCAAGGATTATCTGCAAGGTCCGTCCAATTTTTTTTTTTTTGGTGAGGCAGTCAGGGTTAAGTGACTTGTCAAGTGTCTGAGCTTGTGTGTGTGTGTGTGTGTAGGACAGCAGTTATTTGTAGGATCAGAAGATTTAGAACTAAGTGGGACCTTAGAGATAATCTACACTCGATGCGATGAACCCTCTTGTTTTACAGGTGGAGTATCTGAGCCCCAAAGTCACGTAGGTAGTAAGTAGGAGAGCTGGAATTTGATCTGAGCTCTAGAATTCTTTTCACTAATTTTAATAAAGTGCCTTGTAAGTTTTAATGGTTCAAGTAAATGTGTTCTGTTGTTCTGTTCTTATGATGAGAAACATCAGACCCAAGATCTAACTTTCCTTGAAGCAAATTTTAGTGAAACCATATCATCTGAAAAATAGCTGAAAGAAATATTGACAATTAGCCCGAGGAAGAGATGTAAGGAATACGCAATACCTGCCTTCAAATACTTGAGGGCAGAAATCCTAGAGAAAAACATTAGATTTAGTCTATGTAGCTTTAGATGGCAAATGTTGAACCTGTGGGTAGGCATTCAAGTAAAGAAGTTGATCCAGTTGAAGGAAGACCTTCCTGACAGAGTTGTTGACCAGTGAAAATCGTCTGCCTTGTGAATTAGTCAGGTACCCCTCTCTGAGAGTTCGGGCCGAATATAGGCGATCATCTGCAAGGGTTGGTGTGGAGGAGATTCCCATAAAGGGGCGATAGGCTAGAGTAGCTGAATGAGGTATCATAGATTTAGAACTGGAGGTGACTTATGAGACCATCTAGTATAATCTCATTTTAAAGATAAGGAAACTAAGGTTCAGGAGGTTAATTGGTCAAGGTTACATATAACTTCTAATTGTCTCATCTAGCTCAGATTCCATAGACCCCAAATCCTAGGCCCATAACTAGACTGTAGTTTTAAGGTTCTTTATAGTTCAGTTATTTACAGTTTCTACATGAAGGCTATATCCCACTTAAATTAGAAGTCCACTTACATAAACCATTTTATGGTTATTATGGTTATCAACACGGTTTATTAATATTCTATTGTGCTGAATACTATTAAACACAGATAAGATGATGTCTTACATCTGTGTTCAAAATAGTTGCAGCCATTGTGTGTAGATACATATTATAAGTCATAATAATAGTTTGGATTAGAGAGGGTGATATATATATATATGTAGCTATATGTTATCGCATTTGATGCTCATAGAAATCCTGGGAGATAGACCTTGTTATTTTCCTCATTTTACAGAAGGGGAAAATTGAGGAAGACAGTGGTTACATGACTTGCCCAAGGTCACATAGCTAGTTAAGTGTCTGAGGCCAGATTTCAATCCAGGGCTTCCTGACTCCTGGTCCAGTGCCCTATTTACTACATCATTTAGTAGTCTCAGATAAACTCTGTCTCCTCTCCTCCCCTGTCAAATTTGACCAGTTCCACAGCAGAAAGTGTTGGAGAGTGTAACCAACACTCTTCATTGTGCCATCTAGCTGACTGTGTACACGAGACAGCTTTTAAAAGCAGAAGAGTGGCAGCCTAACGTTCTGTGTGCAAGTGATACAATACAGGCCATTGATGAGCCAGCAGCAGCTAGTGGTATGTCATGCACATGTGCCATAAAATGATCCTGTTAGTCAATGTCAGTTTTGATCACCAGCTAGTAACACTCACCAGAGCTGGGTTTTAAAATTTCTCTAATTATGGATAAAGCTTCTCCATCAATGTCTTGAAAATGAAATTCCTCTACTTATTTGCCTAATGAAATTACAGGAAGCAGGGTCAAGGTAGAATTGCCAGAGAACTGGAGCCAGAGACTTAGAGCAAATATGAACCAGAGAACTGGAGAATTTTGTAGAAGGGGGCTGAGAGGTTCTCTGGTAATGATTTTGTTTCAGAAAAGTTCTGTGAGAATTATAAAACACTATATCAGTATATTATTTTCAGATCTACACACGTTTATTATGTACCTACTTAATACTAGGAGAGAAATGGTAAAGTCAAAAAAGAAAAAACATTTGCCTTCACAAAGCCCCTTGAGGGGACATGTAGTCAGACAACAGAGAATTCTAGGTAGGGTACTCAAGGAATCTTTGATCAGGGAGAAAATAGGCATCTGGAGAGAACAGGAAAGGCTGCTCAAAGGAGCTGGCACCTTAGCTAAATCCTGAAGGAAGGTAAGGATTCCTGAAGGAAGGGTGGAGATGATGGTGTGCTTTTCAGGCATATGCACTGAGTGAGTGAGGGTATAGAAAATGGCACATTGGTTTTGGGGAACTGGTCGTACACTTTGCCTGGAACATGGAGTGTGTCAATAAAGAAGTAATGTGGAATAAGAGCCAGATAGAGACTGGGGAGTTGTTTTATCCTAGAGGTCAGAGTGAGCCACAGGAGGTTTTTGAGTGGGGTGTGGCATAGGTAGATATGCATCATTCAAAGGTTATTTTGGCAGATATATGAATAAGATGAGGTTCAGTAGACAGAGTCAGGAAGATTCATCTTCTAGAGTTCAAATCTGGCTTCAGAAACTTAGTAGCTGTGTGACCCTAGGCAAGTCATTTAACCTTGTTTGCCTCAGTTTCCTCTTCTGTAAAATGAGCTGGAAGGAAATGGCAAACCACTCCAATACTTTTGCCAAGAAGACCCCCAAATGGGGCCAAGAAGACTCAGACATGACTGAACACCAGCCATAAACATGATGGGTTGACCTGGGAAGGGATGAAAATGGAAGAGCAGCGAGGGTGTAATGGGGTCTTGATTTCCCTCACCTGTGCTAGAATGGTGTCTATGTGAGTGCAGAAAAGGGGACAGATCTGAAAAATAGAGTGGAGCTCAAACTTCTGGAACTTGGGAACCGATTAGATGTGTTTACTGAGGGAGAGATGAGAAGCAAAGGCTACTGTGTTTCTGAACCTGCCTGCAAAGGCATAGAAGGATGATGGCGCTCCCATTAGAAATAGAAGTTGGGAGGGAAAGACAGCTTTAAGACATGATGATGAGTTTAGTTTTATACATGTTGGCTTAAGGTGCTAGTCCAGCATCCAGATGGAGATGGCCAAAAGGCATTTAGAGGGTGAGACTTCTGTTCATAGAGGATCACTTTAGGGTTTGTAGATTTCAGAGATCTTTGAGTAGAGATGATGATTGAATCCTTAGAAGCAGAAATTCATTCTCAAATCATGTAGGTGGTACATGGCATATCACTAGAATTTAGCTGTCCTGAATTTCAATTCAGTGCTATTTTCATTTACACCTCAGATATGAGAAGGGCACACAGGTGACCACATTTGATAATTGGGGCAGATTGTGCCAATTGGATGCAATTGGAGCAAAAAGATGTCCTCTTTCTCTTTTACTCTAAATTGTAAGCACTCCAGTTGAGTGGATGACATTGACCTTTCTAAATGTAGTGAGATTTTGAGTGTGTTATATACATGTGAGAGAGATGTTGTTGTTTTCTGAGAATGGAAGAGCATTCCAGCTGATAATCTCCATTGCGGTGTTAGATGGCATTCACATGATGCCAAAAGCTACAATTACAGTGGTATTTCTGTTCAGATGGTTTCATAAAAGTACAGCTTTCCTAGACCAACTATTTTCTACTGTTCCATTATTCCTTTTTCTTTATTGAATTACCTTGAAGGTTGTGGTCCCCTTGTGGTGAAATGCTGTTTAGGGCATTACTAATCATAAACAATAAGCATATTGCCTAACTGGCACATCCCTTGGCACAAATCTGTCACTTGGAAATCTAATTTGTCAGTGTAACTGCTGATTTATACAGTTGTAATAATGTATTTTGCATTAGGAATAGGAATGTTATTAACCTACTGCATATTTCTTTTGGTTCAGTCTTTAATTGCGTTGATGCAGAAATTTCCTCTGTATGGAAACTCCCCTTGAGTGTAGGTGGGCAACTGTTCTCTCCACACAGTGTCTTAGTGAGTTGTCCATATCATGGAGATGTTAAATGACTTGCCCAGAGTTATACAGTCAGTACGTATTATAGGACTTAAAATCATGAATCTGGAATGTCTCAGAGGTCTTTTTGTGCAGCTCCTTAAATTTATAGACACGGAAATAAAGGCCCAGGAAGGTTGTGACTTGTCCAAAGTAAGTCCTGTCAGACTCTTCATGACCCCATCTAGGGTTTTCTTGGCAAAGATACTGGAATGGTTTGCTATTTCCTTCTCCAGCTCAGTTTACAGGTGAGAAAACTGAGGCAAACTGGGTAAGTGATTTTGCCCAAGGTTACACATCTAAACAAGTGTCTGGGACTGGATTTGAACTCAGTTCTGGTGTTCTATCACTGTACCACTTAACTGCCAGTGAAACAGATAGGGTCAAAGGGTCAAAGGTAAGATGATAACTAAGCTCTTTTGAGTCCAGAGGCAGTACTTTTTCATCTGTACCTGTACCACAAAACTAGATTGTCCTGGATCTGAGGCTGGCTCTCTATCCATTATTCCACATCGCCTCTTCTTCTGGTTAATACTCTCCATGAAACTAATGAAACCAAAATTTTTTGGCTTTGGGAACAGTTAGCTAGCTTAGTTCTTGCTGTAAAGATTTTTATAATGAAAAGAGCATTAAATACGAAGTCAGAGGACCTGGATTCAGATTTGTATTCTGTAGTTTACTTCTGCTTGTGTGTAGTAGAGTCTGGATTCCCTCATTTAATATAATGAGAAGGGCTTTCTAAGCCCCCTTCAGCAATTAAGTCTGTGATTCTCTGAACTATTTTTAGGTTGGAGAACAGAAATTTTTGGTAATCACTACATTTTATTGACAGGCTGTTGTTTTGATTTCTGTAAAACAATGTGACATCTTTACAAATAGACTTCCGTTACATCATCTTTGAATCTTTAACTTCAGCTAGACTTCATAGTCATCTTTCACCAGTGATATTAGGAAAAAGACTTTTAATTGGGGTCTCAAATACCTACTTTGGGCCCTAGTTACTTCCATATTGGTACTAGGTAGACATTTGACTGTGTACTGTTTATGAATAAGAGTATGCTAAACAAATTTAATAGCACATATAAAATCCTAAACAAGATACAAGGGGGAGAGTTTGCCTTACTTATGCACTTCAGAAACATCTTCTAGTTATAAATAATTCTTACAAAAGCAAGCACTCTCATAACTTTACTAAGTAATTGACTATTATGTTAGTATTTGAAAATGCTCATTTTCTTTCTTTTTAGAAAATCCCATTGTTCAGGCTTTTTACCGATTCATACTGACCAGTCCACTTTGATCCAATTTTACTCTGACTCAGAAATCAGATCTTTTTACAAAGATATCTTGCTTTGTATAATTCTGAATAATCTCTGGTAGAACCAATGTTCAGATTTTATATGCCCACTAATAACTTGAAAGAATTACTTTCATGAAGGAAAGAAAATGAATTAGGAATTATTTTAAAATCTGGAATGCCACCTACTCCATTTAAAATTGAGGATAACTTTATTTCACCGTCTACAACCTTCTCTCTTCCTTCCCCAGCAATCCTTCCTTTTTCACTAGTGGTATGGAAAGATGATTTAAAAAAATAATATTCTAAGCATTATGAAAATGCACTTCCCTGGTGGCTTATATTACAATAAAGCTGAGATTTTTGAAGCTTCCTAGTGAGAAGGAATGAATTCAGTTTTTCTTCTGAAGAAGGAAAGAAAGGATTTTAAAATAGTTTATTTCTGTAAGCTAGATTCTGATTAGTGCAAAGTACAAATCTTCTGAAGTAGTCGCTTTATTCAGTTTTGCACTACCTATTTCTATTGGGCTAGAACTGACCATATTTTACATAATTATAAATTGGAATAGTATGAATTTGAATTCATGCTGTTGCTTGAGGGAATTCATTATTTATACTAACTGAGCCCTAGCTATTAGGTCATAACATAGCCCATGTACTCATTATTGTGGAATATATTATATAATTTCAGAATTAAAGTTTTAAGTATGGTATATGTGAAATGTTTCTTTACTTGTCTGGAAGTTGAACTCTAGACTACTTGAATTTTAGCTATGTAAGAACTGATAGGTATAAAGTCTTATAACAAGTGATAAGAGGAGTGCTAGTGTTCTGCAGAATTTTACCCTGTTTCCCCATAGCTTACTTCCCACAGTGTGCCTAGTATTTTTCTATGTCTAATTCAGACATAGAATTGTCTGACCAATGCTCTAGGTAGAGGCCAGTTAATGTTTTTTTTTCTTGTAGAATAGTTGGGTAATTATTACCACAGAAGGAAGAAGGGTTACCTTTGCCCAGAGAAGACACTGTAATGACATAGAGTTGTCCTCCCACACTCCACAAACATGCTTGTTATGTATTTGAATTTTAGTTGGTTTTACATGGTGCTGCAAATAAAACTGTCATTAGACCTCTATACCATTGTCGTGTCTAGTTGCTGTTCTATCAGTTGACTGACAAGTAATTTCATTCCTACACTAAAGGGATGACATGAAAATTTAAAGTTGATTTTCAATATATAGAAGCCTTGCAAATGTCACTGAAGTCGCTAAGCTTAGTTTTAGCCGAACAAGAATGTAGAAGACTAGATAATTTGTCTGCATGTATACCTAGCTTTGGTTCATTGCCTTAAAGCTACAAATGTCTGGGTTGTGCATGTATCGCACCCTTCCTCAAATCCGTTTGCCTTGGTAATAACATCATGGCTGCCCTCACATATTACACCTCTAATTCAGTAGGAGAGAATTTTTAAATTACCTCATAAAATTCATGTGGTTGCCTGAATTTATTAATGCTCTGGTTATTGTGGCCCAATGAAGAGAATAGTGTCCTGATGCCAGATCCATCTGTTTAATTTGGTATAATAATTTGTATTTTTAGTATTCCAGATGAATATTCTGTGAGTATTAGGGATCAAGGAACGAGTTATGTAAATTCCAACCACTCCTTCCTTCCAACTCTGGGCCAGGCTATCTGTTTGCCCAGGTTGGTAAGAACTTTGGCCAGTGGGTTAGCATAGTCAGAGTGAACTGCCTGCCATAGTCTACAGCTGGGAAAAAGACCAAGGGGAGACCTGGTTTTGCTAGACAGTTTATGGCCCCCAAGGGGTACTTGAAGGAGGAAAAATGCAGTCTGTCGCTTGATTCTTATGGAAAATTCATGTCTGAGGGAGTTCTCTTGTTTAGCCATGAGGACTCTTTCTGACATAATGGCTGCCTTTATATAATAGCTGTACCTACATTCTTGGTCTCTCAGACCAGTGTAAAGTATGTTGTCACAGGACTTGTACCACAACCAGCAGGAATGCCAGTAAACTGGACCACGTTGCAAAATAGTACGATTTACAAGTTAATTTTTTTCCAAATCAAAACTTTTCCATTATTTCTTGTTTTCTTCTCAGTTGTTTTAGCTTTTCAAAGAATTTCAGCATTGGAAGTAACTTCTGAGGCTACCTAGTATAACTCAACCTGATTTTGATTTAAAGCCAAGCTCTGTCCTTTGTTACTTGTATGGCCCTAGACAAGTATCTGGGACTCAGTTTCCTCATGTTTATAAAATTGTTCTTGTTTGGTTATTTTCAGCCATGATTGACTTTTTGTGACTCTGAAATGGTTTGTCATTTCCTTATCTACCTCATTTTACAAATGAGGAAACTGAGGCAAACAGGGTTAAGTAACTTGCTCAGGGTCACCCAACCAATGAAGCTGGATTTGAACTCAGGTCTTCCTGACTCCAGGTCCAAGTCTCTATCCACTGCACCACCTACTTGCTCCATCTATAAAATAAGAAATAAGGGGGTTAAAATAGATGACCCCCAAGTTCCTTACAGCTATCAATCTACAATCACATGATTGTGTATTTCCTGGAGACAGACTATTCCACTTTGAAATAGCCCCAATTATTAAAATGTTTTTCTTTATATCAAACTTAAATCTGTTTTTTTTGTTTTGTTTTGTTTTGTTTGCCACTTCCATCTCTTGCTTTGAATTTTGTCCTTAGAGGCAAAGCAAAATCTAATTACTCTTCCACATGACAGTCCTACATATACTTGAAGACTGCCTTCATGTACCCCTGAGTTTTCTTTTCTCGTAAGCATTCCAGTTCTTTCAACTGATTCTCATACGACATGGATTGTAGACCCTCCACTAACATGATTGCCATCTGTACAATCTCCAGCTTGTCATCGTCCTTCCCAAAGGGAGGTTCTTCCCACTAAACATGGTGCTCTAGATGTGATGTGACCAGGGAATAAATAGTATAACAGCTATTATCTCAGACGTACCCATCTAAACATGCATATTTCACCTCCTTCCTTCCTGCCCATGTTGTATTACTTATTGTCCAAGTCCTCTTTCAGATGTACCATGGGGGATTCACCCAGTGTACCAGGGAGCAGTGTCTTGAGCACATTGACAATCCATTCGCTGTCTTCGCTATCCTCCCAATAGTTATGGGATGGGCCAAATTTTTTCCAGTTATATTTTGCACAAATTCTCCTCCACCCAGTTTATTGGAGATCTTTAGTTGAGCACATTGATTGTCCATTGGACATATTCCCAGTGGTTTGTGACTGGTCGGTTTCCTGATACATTATGTAGATTCTCTTTTCCCCATCCATTTTCCTGGGGACCTTCAGTTGAGCATATTGGTTGGCCATTGGATATTTTCCTAATGGTTCTGTGTTTGGCTAATATATTTTCCAGTCATACATTTCTCTAATGGCCTCCTTTACACAGATTTTCATGCATGATTTATAATTTGTAATGTGTTACCCACCATACACTTTCTCCATTGGGTGATCATCACCTTCAATATTTTAGAGAGTGCTCCTGAACAATGCACTTCCCCTAATAATACAACCCAATATTGTATTAGCCATCTCGACTACCATATCATCTTGTTGATTCATTGAACTTTCAGTTCATCCATCCCCTAGATCCCCTTGAAACACTAAAACTTTTTGACCAGCAGGTATTATTTCAGTGGCCCAGAAGAAGAAGATTACCGGTTCAGTCTCATTCTACTCTTTCTTACTTACATGTTTGTTCATAATTTGAATATTCCATACCTGGAATGCCATCCTTACTACCATCTCTGACTGAAATCTGCTTCCTTCAAGACCAAGTTTAGATGCTTCTGGGACTGGACCTGGTATAAGGAACTCTCAGATGAGAAAACTCCATATGCCATGATAGGTCAATACTTTCTATGCAACATATAGTCTTAAAAAGTGCTACATTTTCCCTGATCTCTCTTAACTAAAAGTTGTCCCTTTCTCCTTAAAGCTCTTATACTACTCTGATCTCTTCTGTGTATTTAATCATGTTGTTAGTTGAATAAGGATTGTGTGGAAGTTTCATTTTCCTACTAGACTGCAAACTTTTTCAATGAAGGGACTTGTATAGGTCTTTTTGAATAATCACTGACCCAACTTTGTTCATAGCAAATTTAATTATTATATATTGAATTGATTCTGTGACCTTATTTTCGTTCTTTTATAAAAAACTGCATGTTTCTCTTTTACAGTGATGTATTTGTTTTTGGAGGGCAGCTCAGTGAATAGAGCCTTGGGTCTGGAGTCAGGAAGACCCAAGTTCAAATCCAGCCTCAGATACTTACTAGCTGTTTGAGCTTGGGCAAGTCACTTAACCCTGTTTTCCTCAATTTTCTCATCTGTAAAATGAACTAGAGAGGGAAATGGCAAACCACTCCAGTACCTTTGCCAAGAAAACGCCAAATGGGGTCATGAAGAATTGGACACGACTGAAAAGACTGAACTTTCCTGCCAAGAAATCCCCAAATGGGGTCACAGAGAATTGGACACAACTGAAAAATAACTTAACAGCAATAATAATTTGTTTTTATGGCATCCACTTTGCCAGTTTCTTACTTATCAATTTTTTTTGTTTTTCTGAATGTTCATGAGAATATATATTCTCTAACACAGTATATTGCAAATATATGTCAGTATTGTAGGCTGTTGCTGCTAACCTCAACAGTTGCCTTCTGTTTTAAAACAATATCTTCATTTTTCAGGGAATTTTTTTTTTTTTTTGCATCTGTCAATGACAGCATTCTCCACCCCAGTCCCCCCTCAATTAGCCCCTTTCTCTATAAAATAAACAAATCTACCAAGAGATAGGGAAGAAAAGCTTAAGATTTGGAGGTGATTCTGAGGTAGTCATATCCCACTTACTTGAACATTCTGAAAACTCATCTCTCTAATTCTAGTTTGCCCTAGGAAACTGTTCTCTGTAAGTTGTAGAAATGATGATTTTTAAAATTCTACGTAATTCTTCCTGCTCTCAAATGATAGTGCCTGATTTTAATGAGTTTAGCATAACAAGAAATTAAATATTAGCTATTTAGTGAATGCAGTTGTGATTGTCAGCTGTTTTAAGTTAGAATGTTGACTTGTTTCAAGTGAAGTGGATTTTTAACTTTTAAGGAGTTTTGGCCAAGTAGATGCTAATATAGAGCATAAACCTTTGAGGATGGTTTTCATAGTGCTGCATATTATTTATGGAATACACACACACATATGGTAATACTTTCTGCGTGTGGTCTCCCTTTCTCACCCTCTCCTTCTCCCCGTTACACTCTCCGGGGTGGGGTGCAATTTGAGGGAGAGAGAGACAGAGAGAGAAAGAAAGAAGAAAAGAGAGATTCACATATCTAATGGTACTCCTTAATAGCTAGTCTATTTTCTAGTCTTCCTCAGGTTTGCATAGATTATCTTTTATTTATCTATTTTATTTACATGATCTTTCCCCAAAGTAGAAGTTAAGCTTCTTGAGAGCAGGGACTATTTTCATTTCTCTTTCATGCCCAAAGCATCCAACATAGTTCCTTGCCCATAACAGACACAATAAATGTTTTTTTGAATTCAATTCCATAAAAATAAAATTCAGTTCCATACACATTTAACCTAGAGACTTAAATTTTTAGATGAAATTATGCCTATGAAATATGCAGCATTCTAACCTTATCAACTGTAGAGATCTTTGAGGGGAAAACTATCTGTGAAGTCATAGTATATTAAAATTATTTAGCAAGATTAAACTGATTTTCAGCTATGCCATTTCTGTGGTGATTTTTTTAAAAATCATGAACTATTTGGAGTTCCCAACTCAAAGTAAGCCAAATAATTGTTTTTCTTTAGTGGCTTAGTAATTAAGTTCTTTAGCATCTCTCCTAGCATTTCTCTTGCTAAAAAATAGCGTAATTTGCACCTGACTTCCAGTAATCTGTACAGAACTGCCATTCAGTAAAGCTGAATTGTGGTCTATGACCAGATGTGAATTGCCTTTAAGCACTATACCAGTGACCTTACTTCATAAAGTGGTGGGATATAGCAGGGACAGGAAGTTTACTGTACTTTGGAATGCAAGGAAAAATATTGGAACATTGTTTCTCCAGATGACTTTAAGAGCACTTTTCTTTCTATGTGGGTTGGAGAGTAGGTTGTGTGTTAAAAGATAGGCTGTGTGGGTTTGGCTTGTGTTTAAAAGGAGCCCTTTCATATTTGGATTCAATTACCAAAACAGAGCAGAGCAAAGTTATAGAACAGTGATAGGGGATGCTGTTGTTTCTGAACAAAAGAGGGGGTGCCTGTTTCCTTTTAAAGTGTGTGTTTTAGTGAAAAATCATTTTAAAGGCAGCATCTCTAAAGAAAGTGAAGGACAGACTTCATTAGTTCAGTAACTTTTTATTTTTTAACCATTAAAGTACTAAGCCAGGTATGTGGGGACACAAAGTTTGGATAAGAATCTGTCTCTGTCCTCTGGGAATTTATAGTCTAAAGGGGGAGAGGACAAATATGTTAGCTGTAACTCAGAATGCTACATGGGTATGTAAGAGAGGCAAAAAATGGTGTCAGAATCCTATGATTGGGACTCAGAGGTCATCTAGTTAAATATCCTTGCTACAGTATCTACGAAAAGTGGGCATCCAGACTTTGCTATAAAATTTCTGGTGAGTTATATCTGTAGCCCTATCCACTTCAGGACAGACCTAAAGATAGAACAAGAGTCCTTAGTGAGGTCCTAGATAAAAGTCATTATAGGATTGTTGGGGAAGAGAAACAGAGAGGGAAGGCTTCATGGAAAATGTTAGCTGAGTGAGTAGAAATTCAGTGGATGAAGAAGGGTGGCAGTCGCATCAAGGAAAGGCTTTTTTTTCTTTTCTCTTCTTTTCTTTCCTTTGCTTTCTTTCTTTCTTTTTTTTAAAGACGGGGAAAACCCAAGTATATTTATTGACCCATGGGAAGAAGCCAGTGCAAAAGGAGAGAATGAAAGATCCTGAGGGAATATGACTGCTGGAGCAAAAGCCCCAAAAGAAGCAGCAGGGAGTTGCCATCAAGAGTAAAGGTCGAGAGATCAGCTATAGTGAAGAGGAGGAGTTCCTTTTCTGTTGGGACCAAAAGGAAGTATGGGAGAGTAGGGAATGATGCTAGGGAGGACAGAGAAATAGAGAAGGAAGGATATGAATCCTAGATTTTTGTAAGCTATGACATTAAATATTAAATAGCAGTATGCTTTCTTACTATAAATAGAACATATGGAAGTTCTCTGTAAAGTTATATTTAGACTTTTATTTTTAAATGTGCAATCTTACAGAGCCATGCTTTTGTCGTACCTAAGTGCAGATTAATTAAATGCCAATTCTGGAAGAACTTGTTTTGTGCTTCTCAGTTTCCCATGGGACTCTTTATGCCCTCAAAAAGAAATATAGGGACCTGAGGTCACCATTTCTAGCATCTGATGTTGTCATTTTAATTACTTGAAGTTTAGAGATAGGGACAAAAAGAGTCAGGATCTTTTCACCAGTTCCAGCTATTTAATGTGTGGATAGTACTTTAAAAAAACAAAAGAGTATATTGATTAATTTTAGCAATGATTATATCGAATACAAGCAGTGACTGGAGACCACACTGAGCAAAGTGGCTCTGTCCTGGGACATGTTTCAATGGGACAGAGTGTGTATGTATTCCTGACGTCATTGACAGCAAGTCCAGTTGTTCTGAGAGCCAACCAAGAGAATTTTATAACTATATGTATCTTGCTTATTAAAAATAAATGAATAAACAAAGGATAAGGGACAAAGAAGCGAATTATCATTCTAGAATACCTCAGTGAAGTCCTACTTCCATGACTATTCTTGGTGTGGAGCTGACCTTGGATTGTTGTCAAGGTCATGTATGCTGGCAGCACAAAAGCTTTCTTTGGCAGGTTCTACCATGCTGGTTGTCTCTCCTGTTAGAATGGGAGCTCCTTGAGGGCAAGGACTGTTTTTTGCTTTTTATTTTGGATACCCAGAATTTAGTGTTTACCAGGGGTGGCGAAACTGAGGCCTTGAGGCCACATGTGGCCTTTTAGGTCCTTGGGTGTGACCTTTTGACTGAGGCCAACCTTTACAGAAGAAATCCTTTTATTAAGGGAATTTGTTCTGTGAAGTTTGGATTAGGTCAAAAATTGTTTTTGACTCTGTGACCTATTTGGAGTTTTCTTGGCAAAGATACTGGAGTGATTTGTCATTGCCTTCTTGAGCTTATTTTAAAGATGAGGAACTGAGGCAACGGAGTTAAGTGACTTGCCCAAGATCACACAACTAGGAATTCTTTGAGGCCAGAAGATGAATCTTCCTAACTCTAGGCTTGACACTGCATGCACTATGGCGCCACCCAGATGCCCAATAGTTATGACAAAATCCAATGACTGAATTAGTTTCTTAGATCATGATTAGTTTCTCAGGACATCATCAGTTTTAGGGAGTTCATTCTTATTTTAGACATTAGTTCTAGCAAAAAGTATCTGCTATTTGAATTCAAGGAGAGAAATTACAAATTCAAGAAGAGAAAGGGTGTCACCAGTGAAAAGTGACAGTTGACTGCCTGAAAGCAAGGGAGGAGATGGAAAAGCTATATTCAAAACAGGGATAAGAATATGAACACAGCAACTTTGCACCTTTCATCTCAGGTCATGAATGCAATGCCATATTATAGTATTGTAATATATATTCATGTTTCTAAGAATGATCCTGAGTCATCAAAGAAAAGTTAAATCATGTTCGCTGTAATTTGTTTTGAGTGGTAATGCCATGTAGTATATAGAGAACTGTCCTCAGAGTCAGGGAAACCTGGATTCAAATCCTTCTTCTACACATGGTCTTTGTGACACCAGGCAAGTCGCTTTCCATTGTCCAAAACAGTTCTCAGAGATTACGAATTACAGAAGAGTTGCCTGGTGTCCATTGGTTGAAAGAGTATCCACAGTGGGAATTCCCTCCACCAATGAAATCATGGGACCATATAGGCCAAAAAATAATCAGTTTCAGATGGTTCAAATGGATGCTATTCACTTTAGAAAGTTTACCATCTAAAAGTGGTTAAGATTAAAAAAAAAAAAGGTAAAAAGTGTTGTAAAAGGGCAAATTCTCAGCTGTCTAGAAAACTTGGCTACCCCACAGTGACTCATTCCCTGAGGGTTCTGGTTAGCCAGAGATTTTACTGTTTTTTTATCCTTTTCTCAGACTGATCTTAAAGTAGTCTTTCTTTTTTCTGTTCCAAAATTGGGTTCTCATCTCTTCTTCCCCCTCTCCTAGTAGAGGACAAGCTAAGTTCTTCCAGGAAGGCTTGACTTCACCATCTTATTCCAGGTGTTGCTCCCTTCCCTGCACCTCCCATGGCATTTGTCTTTATATTTCTTGGTCACTTAATAAGCAGCACAAACCAGAATATTTCTTTTTGTATATGTAAATCTTGTCTTATCAGTTAGATTTTAACCTTGAGGAGCTATGTGTTCTGTTACTTTGTGTTTCTCATAATGCCTGGAACAGTGACCTGTTAAGTAAATAATTTATTAAGTAAATATTTAATAAATATTTGACTAGCTGGGGAAAAGGAGACTAATAAGAATAACTTATTAAATCAATCTTTAAGTGTGTCAAAACTTTCTAATAACTATCCACCTATTGTCCTATCTAAAGGACAAAAAGAGGAAATTGTAGCTAGAGAGATATTAAATGCTAAGACTTTTGGGACACCTTATATCCAAGTATACATATTTGTGTGTATGCTGCTGAGAGAGAGAGAGAGAGAGAGAGAGAGAGAGAGAGAGAGAGAGAGAGAGAGAGAGAGAGAGAGAGAGAGAGAGAGAGAGAGAGAGAGAGAGAGGAGAGAGAGAGAGAGCCCTCTGGGAATACCTATGGTAAGGGGGCAAAAAAATACTGGGTGACAAGTATTTAAGAATGACTATCCACACCTTCAAGAAGCTACAAGACCCAGACATATAATCCCTCTAAGTAAATATCAATAGTTATGAGGAAGATAGGACCCATTGGAGGTTATACAGTTGAGTAGAAAAATAATGTATGGTTAATTAGGGAGTTTATTGGAGGAGAAAAACTTTGAACTGAAGTTTAAAGGATAGTGGACAGAAGAATGATACTTCTATGAAATCTGAATAAAAGCAGTAACTGATACTGGGGACAGGTAGAGTGAAGGGAAGGAAGGAAATAAGCACTTGTTAAAAATATTATCTCATTTGAGTCTCACTCATAACATCTCCTTCAAGGTAGGTGCTATTGTTATCCCCATGTTGCAGATGAGGAAACTGAGGCTCAGAGAGGAAGTGTCTTATCTATTGTCACACAGCTAGTACGTGAAGGAGTCAGAACAAAAAAACTCAATTCCCCCGACTCCTAGTCTGGCAATCCTTCCACTGTATTACATTGCTTCTCCAGTAGTGTCGTCTTGCTCTTAATTTTAGATTGGTCACTTGTGCATTCTTTGAAGCCATCTTTTAAGGTGGATACATTATTTTTAAGTTCCTAAATGAGTTTAACAAGCTGCCTTAAGACAGAAACTTGAGGCAACATCATATGATAGATAAAGTGCTGGATTTGGATTTGGGAAGACCTGGTTTTTACCCACACCTCACAAACTGATTGGTTGGCCGGTCAGGACATTTTTGACCTCAATCCTCTTATCTGTAAAATGAGGGGGCAGGATCATCTCTAAACCTTTGATCCTATGTGTTTCCTGTTCGTTTTATAGAAGCTTAACATAACTCTAGGTCATTTCCACATTCTAAAAGTGAAAGAACACAGGCCAGTGAATGGTATCTGTTATCAAGTGTGTCTGCACGAGATTTAGCACGGTTTTTCACACCTAATTGCTGATGCTATCACAGCTTATCTTAGGAAGGGCTTGTGTTGCTAAGGGTAAAAACAAATACACTTGGAGTGTGTGTTGGGTGAGAAAAACATCGTGATTGGAGCTCTTTCTAAATCTGTTTTAGCAGTCCAGTACCATGATGCAAAGACATGGGTCTAACGTGATGGGACTGAGTTTTCTGAAAAGTCCATGAGAACCGATACGCAAATAACTTATCTCTTTGGGAAGTTGTACAAGTATTCAGGAGATGCTGCTACTTCCTTAGATACTTGGGGAGCTTCTCTTTTGGAATTGCCTTCAGAACCTGTGGTACGTTCTTTTGAAGAACTTTGAGGATGACAAATGTCTGCCCCTTGAGGCAAGAAACTCGGGAAACCAAAAGTCTTCAAAACCAGATCTGGTAAATAATATTGAGATGATACAGATTTGCAGCCAAAAACTACATGTCACTCAAGAAGAAAATTCCCTCCGTCAGCTACATTTAGTGCCTTATTCTGATTGATTGGGTTCTGTTCAATCAGATTTGGTGATGTAGGGATGTGACTGTGGCCTTCTGTCATTAATTTAGAAGGAGGTAAGGGAGTTAGAGTCAATGTTCTCAAGTCCATTTCATAAGTGTGCATTTTTACTTGAGCTATTTAATTAGACATTGGTTGTTGCTATATTACACACCACTGTTGTTTGATTTTGGAGGGAGGGATGGTAGGAGAAGAGGCATGGATTTTTTGTATATTCTGAAACATAGTATTAACTAGCTTAATAGAGTTTACTCAGATTTTAGCAAATCGTTGGTGAGAGAGAGAGAAAGAGAGAGAGAGAGAGAGAGAGAGAGAGAGAGAGGAGGTGAGCTATACATGATAGTATAGCTAGGTGGATTCAGACTGCTTTGCCAGACATACAGAATAATTCATTAATTGTTTGATATCCCCTTACAAGAAGGTCTTCTCTAGAGTATCCTAGGGTCTTGTGCTGCTTAATTAACACTTTTATCAGTGACTTGGAGACAGGTATGTGTGCTGACCAAAATCGTAAATGACACAAAGTCTGGAAGGATTGGTCAGATTTCAAAGCAATCTTGACAGGCTACAACATCAGGCCAAATTTAAAAGGCAAAGCTGATAGAGGTAAATGCAGAATCTTACACTTGGATTTTACACAATTAATTTCCCAAGTACAAGATGGAGGATAAGAGGCTAGATAGCTTTTAGTCTGGAAAGCATCTGGGGATTTTAGTGAATTGTAAACTCAATATGAGTCAGTAAGTGTGATAGAGCAGCCAAAACTAGTTCAACCTTAAGCTTCACTAAGAGAAGTGATGTATAGTTCCAGGGAAGTGGTTTCCTCACTATACTCTGTCCTGATCATACTATATCTGGGGCATTACTTTCCTGTCTAGACACCACAGTTTTAGGAAGGACATTTGTAAGATGAAGAGTGCCTAGAGAAGAGCAATTACGATGGTGAAGAACTGTGATTTCTTGTCACATCAGCCTTGTTTGCAGGAATCAGAGACATTTAACTTGGAGAAGAATTAGGTTAGAGGAGTATGATGGCCCTAAAATAAGCCGCAGTGCAATCTTCAGTCAGGTGTGAAAAACAAACATAAAGGTTGTCATTGAGAAGAGGGCAAAACTCTGAGCGATGGTTAAAAGTTATAAAGTGGCATAAGGCTTAATGTTATGAGAACCTTTCTAACATTAGGAAGCTACCTCTGAAAGGCTTCCTCTTATTGGGTAACTTCAGTCAAAGGCTAGGTAAAACAGTTGTTGATTATATCATATCATAGAGGATTCGTGTTCTCACCTGAGTTGGATGACTTCATGTCAGTGATTATTATAAATTTTGACAAGCCCAGGTTTTATCTTACTTGATCTTAAAGATGTGTCATTAAAAGAAGCTTAGGTGTTATTTTAAATTTTCCATCAGAAGGGGTTAGACTTGTGTTTAATAATATTTTAATGTAAAATTTCCTGGATAGTATGAGGTAAATTTGGAACTATCTTCCAGATTATGTTAAATATGTATATTGAAATGAAGAACCATGTAAATATAAATGACTTCTTAATTGAGAGGATTTATTGCTTTGAAATAAAGATGGAATGGAGAAAAATTATTTAGGTATCCCCAAAATTTTAAAACTGCTTGAAGACTTTGGGAATACTTTGTATGTGGTTTTCTCCTCTGCTAAATCTAATTTATAAATAAGGGCACTCACCTCTTCTGAGTCAAGAAATTGTGATTCTGAATCTAAAATTGTCTAATAAAAGATAACATGGGTGTGTGAGGGGTTTTCCAACTGAGCTTAATTTCGTTTTTAACATAAGGTTTTGAAGAAAATTGTCAGTATGATCTTGGATGTAAATAATAAAAAAGCTGTCAAATGACCGAGAAATGACATGACACTTAACAGCTTTTTAAATTCACTAATTAGAAAATAAAAAAAAATACACTAATTAGGCATGAAAGACAGCTGAGCTTTGGTGACTAAAAAAAATAACTCTGTGTGTGTGTGTGTATGTGTGTGTGTGTGCGTCTTTGAATCCAGCTTTGATTGTGTTGTGACATTCTTTTTTTGTTAGATATATGGAGGCAAATGTGTGCTGCCCTTTTAATGGAAAAGCTGTTATTTGTCTTGCCTATATTTCTCCCAGGAGATGCACAACTTTGGCAGTAACCATGATGGGTGTTTTATTAAGGCCAACACAAGATCCAGAAAAATCTACCAAACAAATCTCAGTCTTTTTGTGCAGAAAGCAATGTGAATCATTTCAGAGGCATAATTTAGGGATATACAGCGACCTCTCCATGAGGAATATCCAATTTGTGGGTGTTGAGCACAACCTCACCTCCCCAAAGCCATTCCCAGTCACCCCAGACCATCTTCATTGCTGTTTTAGGCAGACATTGTGAGATGGTCAGCGTAAGGGACCGTGTGACCCAGCTCCTCTTCTATATCATGTCCTTTCCTTGATCATTAAAGGGACTTTACAGATGGTATTCACCCATTTTTCCTCTTTGATCACCTATAGCTCAGCCCTTTATCCTTCTCTCCTCATCATTGCTGCTCAGTGATGTCAGGAAAATTTCTCTTGCCCTTCTGCCTTCGCTCCTCTTCTTTTTCTCTACTTTATTCCTCCTTTCTCTTCTGTCTTCCTCCTAGTCATAGGTAATTTTTTAAACCTTAGTCATAGCTGATCCAAGAGCAGTTACTAATGTGAGATCACAGTAAGGAGTGGGTGTTGTTTAGTTGTATCTGACTCCTCTTGACCCCATTTGAGTTTTCTTGACAAAGATACTAGAGGGATTTGTCATTTCCTTCTCCAGTTCATCTTACAGATGAGTAAACTGAGGCAAACAGAGTTAAATGACTTGCTTAGCGTCATGCAGCTAGTAAGTGTCTGAGGTCAGATTTGAACTCAGGAAAAGGAATCTTCCTGACTCCAGGCTCAGCTGTCTCTCCGCCGTGCCACATAGCTGCCCCTGCAGTAGGCGATAGTGGGAACAATTCTGAAATTAGGGATTAAAAGATGCCAGGATTTGAATCCTGGTTTTGACACTTAATAACAGCAGAAGCTCTAAGTCACTTAATCTTCCTCGGCCTTAGTTTTCTCCTGTATAAAATCATCGTAACAATATTTGTACTAAGTTCCTGAGGGATTCCTCTATTGCTCTATAAACCTGATAGCACCACATATAAATTCAGGTAGTTATCATCCCTAGTGGTTCATCTCTATTGAAGAAAGGAAAAATGAAAAGTTTGGAAATCAAATTAAGTATGTTTAAGAACTCAGGCCATCATCCAGGTATAACTTGGTGCTTCTTTTACAATCTAATTGGATGCTGTGATCTGGAATTGAAATAACTATTTTTCTCCTGGTTTGTTTTCTTTAAAATTCTCTTTAGTATTTTATTTTTCCCCAGTTACATATGAAAACAGTTTTTAACATTAGTTTTTAAAACTTCCAGTTCCAAATTCTCTGTCTCCCTACCGACACCCCACCCCTCATTGAGAAGGCATGCAATTTGATATAGGTTATACATGTGTAGTCAGCAAAAAATTTCCATGTTAGTCATGTTGTGAGAGAAAACATAGACACAGAAAAAACCTCATCAAGAAAAATAAAGTAAAAAAAGTATGCTTCTGTCTGCATTCAGACGCATCATTTCTTTGTCTGAGGATGGATGGCATTTTTCATCATAAGTCCTTCAGAGTTGTCTTTGATCACTGTATTCCTGACAATAGGTAAGTCATTCACAACCAGTCTTACAATGTTGCTGTTACCTTGTACACAGTAGATCTCATTTTGCATCACCTCTTGTAAGTCTTTCCAGGTTTCTCTGAGATAGCACAATAGTATTCTGGCATAATCACATACCATCATTTGTTCAGCCATTTCTCAATTGATGGGCATCCCTTCAATTTCCAATTCTTTGCTACCAAAAAAGAGCTACTCTAAATATTTTTGTACATATAGGCTCTTTTCCTTTTTGTTTTTTATCTCTTTTGGCATATAGACCTAGCAGTAGTATTGTTAGGTCAAGGGGTATGCATGGTTTCATAGCTCTTCGGGGATCATTCCAAATTGCTCTGAGAATGGTTGAATCAGTTCACAACTCTACCACCAGCAGATGAATGTCTCATTTTTTTCCCATATCCCCTCCAATATTTGTCATTTTCCTTTTCTGTCCTATTAGCCAATATAATAGGTATAAGATAACCTTAGAATTGTTTTAACTTGCCTTTCTCCAATCAATGGTCTGTTAAAGCGTCTTTTTTCTTTTAAATGTTCTAAAATTTTAAACATTTTACTTATTTTTCATTTTCAACATTCACTTTGATAAGACTTTGAGTTCTAAATTCTCCCTTCTCCCTCTCCTTCCCTTTCCCCAAGATGGTATGCAATCTGATATAGGCTATACATGCACATTCATTAAATATATTTCCACACTAGTCATGTTGTGAAAGAAGAATCAGAACAAAAGGGAAAAACCATAAGGAACAAAAAACAACGAAAAAAGAGAAAATAGTAAACTTCGATCTGCGTTCAAACTCCGTTCTTTGGATGTGGAGAGCATTTTCCATCATGAATCTTTTAGAATTATCTTATTATCCTTGCATTGCTGAGAACAGCTAAGTCTATCAAAGCTGGTCGTTGCACAGTATTGTGGAGCATGTTATTCATATGGCTTTAGATAGCTTTGATTACTTCATCTGAAAACTCTTCATGCCTTTTGATCATTTATCAATTGGGGAACGGCTCTTATTTTTGTAAATTTGACTCAGTTCTCTATATTTTTGAGAAATGAGGCCTTTAGCAGAGAAACTTGCTTCAAAAATGTTTTTCAGTTATTTTTGCTATTTCCCTCCATCCTATCCCTCCTCTGTTTATTCTATCCTGTTTCTCCTTTTACCCTGCCCTTCCTCAAAAGTGTTTTGTTTCTGACTACCCCTCTCCCAATCTGCCCTCCTTTTTATCACCATCCCCTCCCTTCTCTTATCCCCTTTCTCTCCTGCTTTCCTGTAGGGTAAGATAGATTTCTATACCCAATTGAGTGTGTATGTTATTCTCTCTTTGATCCAATTCTGATGAGAGTAAGGTTCACTCACTCCCCTCACCTTCTTCCTCTTCTCTTTCATTGTAAAAACTTTTCTTTGCCTCTTTTATGTGAGATAATTTACCCCATTTTACCTCTCCCTTTCTCTTTCTCTCAGTGCATTCCTCTCACACCCATTAATTATATATATATATATCATCCCTTCATAAACAACTCACACCTGTGTTTTCTGTCTGTATATACTCATTCAGACTGTCTTAATGATGAGAAAGTTCTTATGAGTTACAAGTATCATCTTCCCATGTAGGAATGTAAACAGTTTAATTTTATTATATCCCTTATAATTTCTCTTTCCTGTTTACCTTTTTATACTTCACTTGAGTCTTGTATTTGAACATCACATTTTCTATTCAGTTCTGTTCTTTTCATCAAGAGTGCTTGAAAGTCCTGTATATTACTGAATGTCCACTTTTCACCATTAAGAATTATACTCACTTTTGTTGGGTAGGTGATTCTTGGTTGTAATCCTAGCTTCTTTATCCTCCAGAATATCATATTCTAGGCCGTCCAATTCTTTAATGCAGGATCTCCAAAATCTTGTGTTATCCTCATTGTGGCTTCATGATACTTGAATTGTTTCTTTCTGGCTACTTGCAGTATTTCCTTCTTGACCTGGGAGCTCTGGAATTTGACTGAAATATTCCTGGGAATTTTCATTTTGGGATCTCTTTCAGGAGGTGATTGGTGGATTCTTTCCATTTCTATTTTGGTCTCTGGTTCTGGAATATTAGGGCAGTTTTCATTAATAATTTCTTGAAAGATGATGTCTAGGTTCTTTTTGTGATCATGGCTTTCATGTAGACTAATAATTTTAAAAATTTTCTCTCCTGAACTGTTTTCTATGTCAGTTGTTTTTTCCAATGAGCTGTTTCACATTGTCTTCTGTTTTTTCAATCTTTTGGTTTTGTTTTATTTTTTTCTTGATTTCTCATAAAGTCATTAGCTTCCATTTGCTTGTTTCTCATTTTTAAGGAATTATTTTCTTCAGTGAGCTTTTGTACCCCCTTTTCCACTTGGTCAACTCTACTTTTTAAGGAGTTTTTTTTCCAGTGAATTTTTATGCCTCTTTTTCCATTTGACCATTTCTGCTTTTTAAGGCATCTTTTTCCTCATTGGCTTTTTGTACTTCTTTTATCATTTGGCCTATTCTGTTTTTTTATAGTGTTAATTTCTTCAATTTTTTTGTGTGTGTCTCCTTCAACAAGATGTTGACTTCTTTTTCATGATTTTCTTTTTTGTCTTAATATAAATTTATTTATTTAACTTTTTACATTCATTTTCACAAAATTTTGGGTTCCAAATTTTCTCCCCATAGGTCCCCTCCCTCACCCCAATACACCGAGCATTCTAATTTTCCCTATTACCAATCTGCCCTCTCTTCTATCCTCCCTCCCTTCTCTTGTCCTCATCTTCTCTTTTGTCCTGTAGGGTCAGATGACTTTCTATTCCCCATTGACTGTATTTCTTGTTTCCTAGTAGCAACAACAATAATACTCAACAGTTGTTCCTAAAACTTTGAGTTCCAAATTCTCCCCATCCCTCCCTCCCCACCCATTCCCTTTGGGAAGGCAGGCAATTCAATATAAGCCATATCTCTGTAGTTTTGCAAATGACTTCGATAACAGTCTTGTTGTGTAAGACTAATTGTATTTCCCTCCATCCCATTCTGCCCCCCATTGTTTCTATTCTGTCTTTTGATCCTGTCCCTCCCCAAGAGTGTTGACTTCAAATTGCTCCCTCCTCCCATTTCCCTCCCTTCCATCATCCCCCCCTCCCTGCTTATCTCCTTCTCCCCCACTTCTCTGTATTGTAAGATAGGATTTCATACCAAAAATGAGTGTGCATTTTATTCCTTCCCTTAGTCGAATGTGATGAGGGTAAACTTCATGTTTTTTTCTCAGCTCTCCTCTTTTTCCCTCCACTAAAAAGTCTCCTGCTTGCCTCTTCAATGAGATATAATTTACCCCATTCCATTTCACCCTCTTTCCTCCCACTACATTTCTCTCTCATCATTTACCTTAATTTCTTTTAAGGTATGGTCCCATCCTATTCAATTCAATCTGTGTTCTCTGTCTCTGTGTGTGTGTGCATGTGTATACATGTGTGTGTGTGTGTATGTGTGTGTGTATAATCCCACCAACTACCCAGATACTGAAAAATTTTAAGAGTTACAAATATTGTCTTTCCATGTAGGAATGTAAACAGTTCACTTTTGGTAAGTCCCTTATGACTTCTCCTTGCTGTTTACTTTTTCATGCTTCTTCTCATTCTTGTGTTTGAAAGTCAAATTTTCTTTTCAGCTCTGGTGTTTTCATCAAGAATGCTTGAAAGTCCTCTATTTCATTGAAAGACCATATTTTCCCATGAAGTATTCTACTCAGTTTTGCTGGGTAGGTGATTCTTGGTTTTAGTCCTAGTTCCTTTGACTTCTGGAATATCCTATTCCACGCCCTTCGATCCCTTAATGTAGAAGCTGCTAGATCTTGTGTTATCCTGATTGTATTTCCACAATACTGGAATTGTTTCTTTCTAGCTGCTTGTAAGATTTTCTCCTTGACCTGGGAACTCTGGAATTTGGCCACAGTGTTCCTAGGAGTTTCTCTTTTTGGATCTCTTTCAGGCGGTGATCGATGGATTCCTTCAATACTTATTTTGCCCTCTGGTTCTAGAATGTCAGGGCAGTTTTCCTTGATAATTTCATGAAAGATGATGTCTAGGCTCTTTTTTTGATCATGGCTTTCAGGTAGTCCCATAATTTTTAAATTGTCTCTCCTGGATCTATTTTCCAGGTCAGTTGTTTTTCCCATGAGATATTTCACATTCTCTTCCATTTTTTCATTCTTTTGGTTTTGTTTTATGATTTCTTGGTTTCTCAGAAAGTCATTAGCCTCCATCTGTTCCATTCTAATCTTGAGAAAGCTGTTTTCTTCAGTGAGCTTTTGAACCTCTTTTTCCATTTGGCTAATTTTGCTTTTGAAAGCATTCTTCTCTTCATTGGCTTTTTGAACCTCTTTTGCCAATTGAGTTAGCCTATTTTTCAAGGTGTTTTCTTCAGCATTTTTTTGGGTCTCCTTTACCAAGGTATTGACCCTTTTTTCATACTTTTCTTGCATCTCTCTCATTTCTCTTCCCAGTTTTTCCTCCAGCTCTCTAACTTGATTTTCAAAATCCTTTTTGAGCTCTTCCATGGCCTGAGCCCACCGGACATCCACCTTGGTTGTCTGAGATAGAGAGGCCCCAACCTCCACGTCTTTCTCTGATGGCAAGCATTGTACTTCCCCATCAGAAATGAAAGGTGGGAACATCAGTTCCCCAAGAAAGTAGCTTTCTATAGTCTTATTTTTCTTCCCTTTTCTGGGCATTTTCCCAGCCAGTTACTTGACTTTTGAGATTCCTCTCCTCCCCTGTCTAGATCTGCCCTGCTAGTGGTTGTGGTCTGAGATTCAAATGCTGCTCCCTGGCCTCAGGGCTTTCAGCAGCGGCTGTGGCTGCTATTCAATGTGAGCTTAAATTCTGGTGCTCCGGTGGGGGCAGGGCTGCCTCCCAGGCTCAGTTCCCTCAGGGATTTTATGCAGAGACCTTTAGTAATAGCCCTGAGCTCCTGTTTGCCCCGGGAGTCCTGGCTGCCACTCCCTCTGCTACTGCCTCCCGAGGGGCCCGAGTCACGTAGACACCCCACTCTCCTCTCAGCCAGTCCAGTAGTCTCTCTCACTGACCTGGAGTGCCTGTGGGTGGAGGGACCTTCCTGGCTGCCGGAGGTTCCATCCCTGAAGCCTGCTTGGATCTGCTTCTCTGGGGCTGCGCTGCCAGCGCAGGGGTGGGCTCCACATCTGGGGATGGCTTTCCAGGGCTCTCTGGAACGGAAACCTCTTCCACTGTGTTTCTGCATGGGTTCCACTGCTCCAGAATTTGTGGGGAGTTCTTTTTACAGGAAATTTATGGGCTGTGGGTTTGGAGCTAGCATATGTGAGTCTTTCTACTCCACCATCTTGGCTCCTCCCCCCTTTCATGATTTTCTTACATCACTCTCACTTCTTGCCTCTACCTCCCTTATTGCCTCTACCTCTCTCCCTTGATTTTCAAAATCTTTTTTTTGAGCTCTTCCACGGCCTGTGACCAATTCATATTTTTCTTGTAGGCTTTGAATGTAGGAACTTTGACTTTGTTATCTTTTTCTGAGTATGTATTTTGATCTTCTTTGTCACCATAGTAATTTTCTGTGGTCAGAGCTCTTTTCTGTTGGTTGCTCATTTTCCCAGACTATTTCTTGGCTTTTAACTCTTTGTTAAGGTAGTGCTCTGCTTCCAGAATGGAGGGTGCACTGTCCCAAGCTTCAGTGGCTTTGTGCTTTCTGAGATATTTCTAGGAATCTTTAAGTTTTCAATTCTTCCAAGGTGGTATGAACTAGGGAGAGCTGTGTTTACTCCTCTCCTGGCCTGTATTGTGGTCTGTGAGTGACCACAAGCACTCTTTTCTGCCCTGGAAGTGTGATGAAGGTCCCTGCTACATTGTGGCTGCAAGGTATGGTGTGCTAGTGGTCCTTCTTGCCCTGGACCTGCCACCAAGGACTGCAACCCACATCTGAGCATGGGCAAAGCAACAGTCTTGTCTCAGGGCTAGCAAAGAGACCCCTGTAATCTCCTTCTTATCAATTGTCTGACCCCTCCTTTGCTGCCTGTTGGCTGAGGGCTTTGGAAGCAGCTACTGCTTCTGATTCGATGATCCTCCAAGGCTTGCTCTTGGTTTGCTGGGACCTGGTCACTACTCTTGAACTGTGCTCTCCTCTTACTCAGGTGCAACAGACCTTTCTTGCTGACCTTCTAAGTTGTCTTTGACTCGAAAATTATTTCATTCCATCCTTTTGTTCCATGCTCTGAGAATTGTTTTATAACATTGTCTAAAGGTGTTCAGAGGAGTTTGGGGGAAAGCTCAGGTGAGTTGCTGCTATTTCTCTGCTATCTTGGCTCTATCTCCATTGGATTCACTCTCAGGTTTGTTTTCTTACTTGGAAAAGGAGGGGATTATTAAGAAGATCCCCAAGTAAAAAGTATACAACAAAAAAAAGTAAATTCATTTTAAAAAAAGATCCTTGTAGTCTTTTTACTTTAACATTCTGTGACTTTTAATTTCTCAAACCTTGACAACATCTAGAACTTCTCTTCAGAATTTTCACATTCATCTACTTCTTCACCACTTCGAATTAAGCTTCCTTCAGTATCAGGACTTAAGATACATTAATTAATGCCAGTATCATAGCTTATAAGTATATAATCATCCATGTTGCAGAATTATTCATGTCAAACTCTGCTTTCTAATTCTTATTAAGTAGTTCAATTAATATTGGTAGAGAGGTCCACAAATGGCAGAACTTTGAGGCTGAAGGAATTTTAGAGATTATGTATTCTAATTACCTTATTTTACAGGTGAGAAATCAGATTCTGAGACCTTGTGTCTTATTCATAGTTAACGACAAGTAGGCCTGGAATCCAATTCTCCAGGGTCCCATTTCTAGGTACTTTCCTCTTAAGAAGAAGAGTAGTAGGAAAAACATGGACCAGAGGATATAAAGAGGGTATGAAAACCCTGAATTTAAATCCCAGGAAAGTCACTGAACCTCTCTGATTGTCAGCTTCTTCTTCTGTAAAAATAATAATAATGTTGAAGATAGCCAACGTTCATACAGCACTTACTATGTTCCAGACACTGTGCTAAGTTGTTTATAATTATCTCACTGATCTTCACAATCACTCTGTGAAGTAGGCACTATCAATATCCCCATTTTGCAGATGAGGAAACTGAGGCAGAAAGAGGTTAAGTGCATTGCTTAAGGTCACACAACTAGTATCAGAAGTCAAATCCAAATCTAAGTGTTCCTGACTCCAGGCCTGACACTCTAACCACTCTACCACCTATCTATAAAATGGAGATACTGACTTGGTTTTCTTGACTGTAAAGTACTATATAAGGAAACTGTTACTATCCTGTGCTGCCTGTTTACATCAGGAGCACTAAATGATAATCGCATAACCAGAGTTAAAAAGGGCTGTTACGAGTCATCTAGTTCAATGGCCGAACCCTCTACCCTGACAGATTGACATCCAATCTTTGCCGGAACAATCCATCCTAATTTTGGATAGCCCCAACTTTTAGAAAGCTCTTCCTTATAATTAATCACCCAATCAACAAGCGTTTATTACATACTTAACTCCCATTAATAGGTCTCAGTTTTGCCCTCTGGAGTTACAATGAATGTCTAATCCATTTTCCACATGAAGGCTTCTTAAGGACTTTAATTATCTGTTTAAACCAAAATATTTAATTACTACCTTGTAGGATGAAGGTGTGAGCTATAACAATGCATAGCTTTGGATAGAGGGGCAGTTTTTCTTAGCCAGGCACGTACTTTTCATCTATTTAAGAAGTAATATGTGTTTAACTAGTGTGAAATTGGGAGCCTCAAGGTCTTAAGCAGAGAAGCAAAATTGACTCATCCTAAGTCAGGTCATTGAAATATGGCTTTATTTTGGTTGGAAATTGCATGTTGTGAAGTCATATGTACCCATTTTCATGTATACTGTAATTATTAAAATTTCTATGGCACTTTAAAAGTTGTCAGAACACTGTCCTTTTAAACCCTATCAAGCTGGTAATAGAGGTATTATTGATTCCATTTTACAGATAAGGATACTCAATGTCCTTCATTAATCAGCTGTGCACAGGAGCAGTTTTGTGTTGGAAGACTCTCATTTACAACATACTTATATTTGTTTCTCATTATAAATATGAAACTGAGTAAGTAGTTCATAGTCACTGGCTACAAACTCACTAAAATGAGTATTTCAGAACTTTATCGGAGAATGGAGGAAATGAAGAGGGCTTATTCCTCTAATGGTGAGGGTGAGATGACTTATGATTACTGTTGATCTAAATGCAGACTAGTATTGAATAGAAAATATACAGTGCTTCATTCTAGCAAAGAGGAAATGAAAGGTAAGGTGAATTTTTTAAAGTGTAGAAAAAACTGACCTTGGAACTTGCCTTCTAATGTGAGGAAAATAATAATGCCATGTTCACTTTTGTTCCTTTCACTTTATATAGCACAACATAAAAGCTGAGTAAATGGTTAGAAACACTTTTAGAAGTGTATGCTGTGTTTAGCTCTAGCAGGTAAACTAATCAAGTCTCTGATACTTTGTGCATTTCAGTCTACAAAATTATCTTTTACAGCTGTGTTTGAGGAGATCCTCTTGAGATGACTTTTTGACCCAGAAACTATTATATTTTTATGTATATATTTTATACATATATATGTTATATATATACATATTCTAGTGTTTGTTTTTCTTCAGTTTTTTTAGTCGTGACTGATTCTTTGTGATCCCATTTGGGGTTTTCTTGGCAAAGATACTGAAGTGGTTTGCCATTTCCTTCTCCAGCTCATTTTACAGATGAGGAAACTGAGGTAAATAGGCTTAAGTAATTTGCCCAGAGTCATATAACTATTAAGTATCTGAGGCTAGATTTGAACCCAGGGAGGAGGATTAGTCTTCTTGACTATCCACTATGCTGCCTATAATTATTCTACCATTTTTCTACTACACGACTTGTCTACTCTCCTTTAACCCCAAGATTTACTACATTTGCTCCTATGAAGCTGTTGCTCCTTCCCGCTTAGGTAAACCATCTGCAAAATTGGAGTCTTGAGCACAATTTACTTTTCTCTCTTCCTGTGTACTCCTATTTTCTCATGTGCTTCTTACACCCGGCCCTTTTCTCTCCTTGTAAACTGTGTGCGCGCCTCGCCCATATGTGTTATGTTGGAAATATTCTTTATGAGGCTTTGAAATCTTAAATTTTCAAATGCAGAAAACACGGCTTTACCACACTGGAAAATGGTGACATTTTGAAAGGTCACATTTTATAGTTGAGAAATCAGAAATATTTGTGTGAATCATTTCAGTCATGTAAGTAAGTTGAATGTCAATATTATAGAACCATGATGGAAAATAGTACTTTGTTTTTAAACTCATTTTGATGACGTTGTAGAACCTAAGGAGCCGAGCACCTGAGTGGAAAACTTCAGCATGCAGATAGTTTCTGGTAACAAACATGCCTTTTATACTTAACCTTGAATTTAACCACAGCTACTTCCTTACCCAGGGTAACAGCTCCTAATTTCCTGGTCACAACTGAAGGATATTAAGGCATGTCTAGGATGCTAGCTGTTTGAATAAGATAGCCACAGGAGTTAAAAAGGATGTTTGTTTGCTAGTAGGAGGCTAATTTCTAGTGATGCTATGTTACAGAGGTTACATAATAAAGAAAACAGGGAATGTTAGTGGGATTTGGTAGCATATTCCTTAGTTTCCAGATGACACAAAATTTTATGGATCTTGGAAGACAAGAAGAGATTGAAAACTTATTAGAGAGAGCTTGCAATAACAAGATAAATTTACAGTAGGGACAAATGAAAGGTAATGATAGACTTGGGTTCTGAAAAACAATTCTACCAAGTACAAGACTAAGAATGAAAGACCAGGCACAGATCCAATAGAAAAAGATTTATCAATGATAATGAGCCACAGGTTGACTATAAGTTAGCAGAGGAGTGGAGTGCTGTTTTTCAACCTTGGTACTAGGATGTTGTCATGGGAAAATGACATTTAAGAAGCACAAAATAATCTGACCGCTTTATTCAGTATTGGGCAGACCTTTATTTCAATGAATTTTCAAGTTTGGCTATATATTTAAAATAAAATTCAAGCAAACAAACTTGGAAAAGACCAAGGAAAAGCAGTAAATATGATGAAAGACGTAGGAAAATCAAACTTATGAGGAAAAGTTAAAAAGCTGGGGATCTTTAATTTGAAGCAAATTTTAAGAGGCCATTTAATAACTGTCTTCAAGTATATGAAGGGTTGTTACAAGGAGGATTATGAGCAGCTGTTTGTTATCTCCATGAAGGGCTGAAAAAAAGGAAATTAGTTTAAGTTACCTTGAAATATCGAGGTAAAAGACGCAGGTGCATTTGTTGGGGGAAAGGGAGATATCAAACTCCCAAGCAGTTTTGTGGAAGAAGGTCATGGAATCTCTGTCTCTAAAACAACTTCACATGCTTCCATCTTGAATTTTTGGTGGTGGGGTGGGGAACTGGTAAAAGGGAAGGAGGGAAGCTGTCAAGCTAAACTCTTTTTCTCTGACCTCTTGTACATTTCATCTATTGCAAAATCAGGTAATACATCTTATGTCTATCTATCTTTATATCTATTTACACATATACATTTATGTATGTATATATGTGTATGTATGTATATGTATATATGTATGCATATATGTATATATATGTCTATGCATATACTTGCATGTATGTATGTCTGTATGAATATATGAAAGAAATAGTGACAGTAATTACATATAGTCTGGAAACTTCCTAAGGGCAATAAATAGATTCAGGCTACCATCATAATGCCCACTAAGCCTGTGACAGTACTTGTCACATAAAATAAACAGCATGGTGTTGTGAAATTAGCACTGGAATTGGAAGACCTATTTTCAGTCAGAAAATTTAAATTTTTCCTCATATTTTATGAAAAGTTTCCCTGTAACTTCTCCCTGGTCTCAGTCCACTGACCCCTGCTTCCTCCCCTTTTCTCCCCTTTCCTGCCACCCTCTCATCCAGCTAGCCAAGCAGGATAAGTCTGTTATCTTGTCTTTTCCACTAGATAACACTGAGAGCTGGAATATACTTGAGGTATTTAAGGACTTTTGTTCCATACCCATTAATCTCCTCTTTTCCCTTCTTAGGGTCTTCAGTGCCTTCAACCCATCTTCATAGGGCATGGTTAAGTCTCTTCACTACTCTGGCATCACATATGAATGGGGGGACACTGAACCTTCTTTTCCCTCTTATTTCCCACTTTGGTGACACTGAATGAGTTATCTTACTGCTGATAGTGATGACCTACGGGACACAGATGTCCTTCTGTATACTTGTCAAACTTCACACATCCAAAGCACAACTCATTGCTTTTGTTTAGCTGCCTTTTCTTCCATTTTTCCTGTTTTTATTGCTGTGGCATCACCATGTATTTCCAGATCATGAAAGTTCAAAATCTTGGAAAAGTCTTTGAAATTATGAGGTGCTGTCTATAAAATAGACAAACTTTAACACAATGTAAAGCTCAGCAATTAAAAGAAAATCCTTGGCTCCATCATGCCCCCTTTCACCTCTCTCCCCCCCCTACCCCCTATCAATAAGCAAATCTTGGTGATTCCATCATTACCATATTTCTCACATTTGTACCTCTTACCACGCATGTGGTTACTCCAATCCTAGTTCAGGTCACATCTCTCATCTGGACTATTGCAAAACTTCACAATAAACAGATCTCCTTGCTAATAGTTTCCAGTCTTCAATCAGTCCTCCACACAGCTGTCAAAATAATCTTTCTAAGGCCCAAGTCTTATCATGTCATTTCTGTGCTCAGATATTACAAATGCTTCCCTCTCACCTGCAAGATAAAATACAAAATTCTTAGCCTGGCACTTAAAGCTTTCTACAATCTGGATCTGCCTTCCCTTTCCAGGCTTATTTCATATTGTTCCTCACATGTGTTCACAGCCAAATTAGCCTGTTAATTATTCCTTAACCCTCAGCATTTCATCTCTTGCTTTATCTTTACAGTCTGACCCTGTGCATAAAATGTACTCTCCTAATAATAATGATAGCAGATAACATTTATAGAGTGTTTATTGTGTTAGATGCCATGCTAAACATTTTATAATTAGTGTCTCATCTGATGGTACTGTTATTATCCCTATTTTACAGATGAGGAAACTGTGGTAAACTGAGGTTAAATAGAAGTGAAGTGACTTGCCCAAGGTCATTCAGTTAGTAAGTGTGAAGACCTGTCAAGTTTCTTGGCAAGTCCATTTCTCATTTCAATTGTCCAATCACAGCTAATGGAATGAATAAATCAACTTTGTTCCATCAATTCTTGATGGAACCTGGAACTCTGAATTGCAGTTTTGCACTTGTCTCTAACACTGAAAGAAACTCATCAAATTTCTTATAGTCTCAATTTTTCAAACCTAAAGTATCTATAATAACAGCAGTGGTCATTTTCATCTATCAAGTAATTAAGGACTTTTCCAGCCCTGGACTGGAAATTAGGAGAGAAATATAGATTCTAGCTATGATGCTGTCTCTAACCAGCTTTTGACCTTAGGAAAGTATTTAATAATATTTCTGGGCTTAAATTTCCTAATTTGTAAAATGTAGAGTTTGGATTGGTGTTCTCTTAAAGTCCCCTTTTCCCCTAAAATTTTGTGATCCTAGGCAATTCACTAGATGTTATAAAAATAGAAAAACTGATAGAAAGTGCCGTAGCCTGAAATTACATGCCTTTTTTTCTGTACTTTTTTTATTTTATCATTTTTTCCCATACTACTTCCTTGGCTTCGTAGTACCAGTATGAGTTGTCATGAATTAATATTTCTGCTAGACTTTTCAGTCTACCCATTAAATATTCTTTCTCCTTTCCTTTCTTCCTCCTTCCCTTGCCTTCCCTTCCCTTCTTTTCCTTTTCTTTCCTTTCCTTCACCCTTTCTTTCCTCTTTCCCTTCCTACATAAAAGCCCAGTATCGATTGTGATTACAGGTACCAGGTTTTTGGAAGGCAGTTGAAAGATTTAACCATCTTTGTTTCTGTCCTCGGTGACTTTTAATACTTTTTGATGGCCTAACACAGATATTTTGTACACAACTTTATTATGCTTTAGGTACTCTGAAGACAGTGTCCTTTTAAATTCATCACATATATTGGTTTTGACTTTTCTGAGAGACTGCTCAGTAGTGGGGCGATTGCTTCTAATTAATAATGGGATATATACAAAAGAAGACTACATGGCTGCCGTTACTCAGGCAACTGAACCTAACTGATGAATTTGAGAGTGTCAAACAGAAAGTATTTCAGTTAGATCACTTAAAAGAGGGAATGTTGTCTTTTTTGGTCACTTGCTCTGTGGAGTATGTGTGTACTATGTTTCACTTTTATAAGTTCCAATGTGTTTTACAGCCCCCATCTAGTAGGCCTCTTGCCTCAGGGAAAGATTGGTAAATACTGAATTTGGAAGTTCCCACTCCTCCCTTGCTTTTGAAATGTTAATGAAGTAACTTTTTAGACAATGGTTGTGAGGAAAATTTATATCACTTTGTTCAGTGTTGGACCTGGAGGGAGGAAAATGAAATTTTTCCAAATTAATTTTTAATATATAAAGGTTATACAGGTTAACATCTGATTAGCTTTTCTGTATTTTGTAAAGACTGATTATATTTTAAAGGACATTCTCAATATTGATAATCAAATAACTAATTTCTGATGAAACTCTCCTAAAAGAATGTGTACTAATTGTACCTAGCCAAAAAAAAAAGCTTTTCATGTACTATGATCTTTTTAATGTAAGTCTGACCAAACTGAAATTAAATCAATTGTCAGTGGATTAAAAAAAATGTAAGGAAGTCATTTGGGGTTATTTTTCCATTTGATTACCTTAATCAAGAGTCACTGTTTTGGTAAATATTTATGTTATGCCCACACATAAAAGGCAGAGTTAAAACAGACTTCCTGGTAAGATTGAGATGCTGGTCTTTTGCCCACCTAATTGTAATAGAGTTAAAATAATTTAATATTGCAAAAGTTATTTGGACTGCCATCCTGCTCTTTGAAATATAGTGCAATAAAATTAGCCCGTCTCACTTCTCTGGGGGTTGGGGTTGGGGGTGGGGGGAGGAAAGAGTATCTGTGGGCCAGAGGAAAGTTGAAGAGTTTTGGCTAGAGCAAATAAAATGAAGGATTTTGCAACACAAAGATTTTTAACATTTATAAAAGAACAGTTCCATCAGCATGTAAAACAATTTTCAGACATTAATTTGTTAAAACTTGAAACTTGCCAAATGAGAATTGTGTATACATAATTATTCCTATTTTACTGTCAGAAATAAGCCACAAAATAATTTTAGTTACTTGTGCAAGGCCCCATAATGAATTAGTAAATTCTTAATCCTGAAGGCAAAAGAAAACCAAAACCATATCTACCTTGTCATTTGTATCAGCATGGATATGCCATAATTCTCACCTTGAAAACAAAATTAAATGTGTCTTTATAAGGTACTTTCCATTTAAGGTTCTGCTCTTTTTTATGGAGCAGTTTGGTGCTAAAAGGATGAGAAAAATATACTCTTCTAAGAAGATAGAAGAACAAATTATGTGGGAAAAAATGTAAGGAGTTGCTTCTTTCAGAGGTGAACTCTTCCGTACATGAAAGGAAATGGAAAAGAACTCAAGAAAACAAAACAAAACAAAAAACCCTGCTAAAATCCAGGTATAAAGAAACACAGTTTTCACATGGAAAATGAGCAGAAAAATGAACTGTGCCATAAGTATAAAGGCTTAAATCACTTATAGATGATTTAAGGTGATTCCTCTTTTGTATATGAATAGTTTGGTTTAAAGGGACTGAGAAAGATACTGCTTACCAAAAACTTATAAAATATAAGTATGAACAAACAGTTTTTTTTAGAAATTAGGCTGTGGAAAAATGTCAGGATCACTCTGAAAACTGAGCTGGAGATCTAAGACATTGTGGTCCCTCAGCTCATTTGAAAATTTAGGCTTAAAACTCAAAAAATGAAAAAAAAATCATAATTATTTGGATGGGATGATTAAGGACTGTTGATTTTATTGGAAGGTTTGGTGAATTTTTAGTGAAAGGTGAGTTTACTGAGTGCTAGGAAGATCTGATTAAAGCCATTAAATGCTTAGAGAAGAGTTTGAAGAAGACCAGCTGGAGTGGTCATGGACAAGCAAGGAAGGAGAAGCTCAGTGGAAATGCCAGCCCCATTGGAACTGGGTAAAGAAACACCTGCTGGAATAACCCTTAATAAAGAAAACTTTAGCTTACAAGGTTCCTGATTGGCTGAAGAAAAACTGGAAGAAGTCATTGGATGAGTTTCATTATCCAGTACTAGACTTTAAGAGAGGTGAAATCTCCTTTTACCTGTTGTTCTCTGCTGCCCTCTCTCTGACTTAAGAGGGAAAATAAGAAAAGGGAAAAAAAAAATTTTTTTAGTTGCTTTACTGCATAGAAAAGAGATGCTGAGTTGTAAGAGTAGAGTGCATCATGCTATTGAGTAAAGGAGTTGGTTGGGTTCATCTGCCTTGCCCAGAGAATTAATCAGAGTTATTTTCTTATGGGCTCTCTTTGTTAGGAGCCTATTGATCAATGCAGCATTCTAATTAATGAATAAAATGAATAGGCTAGCTATATTGCCAACTTGATGAGCTTTACAGTTCTCCAGATTCAAGGGAATTACTATTCAAATTAAGAGGTAACACTTTTTCAGCACCTTTTTGAAACCGATTGTAAGCTGGAAGTTCTTGTAAATATCTCTTTGGTTTCAGATAGATAATTTGCCTCTGGAGAGAATGGTGAAGAATAGAAGGGGAGCCATTGGAAGAGACACAGCTTTGTGTGATGTAGGATGTTCCTGAATGGACCGATGATATAAAAAACCTGCAGACTAGAACTGAGTTACCCCCAAGCACATGGGTTTTCTTCCTTCATGTTGCTATCTTGTCAAGTCCCAGAGGTTAACTTGAGGACATTGGTGGAAGAGTGTAATATGAATTATAGTGAATTTAATGTTCCTGCATTTTCTTTAATATATAAATATCCTGGATGTTAACATTTCTTTTGCTTTATTAAGTAAATGGTCATATTTAAGATCTAAGTGTCTAATAATTGTGAGTAGCTAGGTTTGTATAAATAAAAATGCTTGGATGGAGGCTAAAGACGTGAGTAAGGAGGATATATGCCTCCTCAACAGGTTTACCTCAGACTCTGAGAGAATTTAAAAGAAGTTGTGTTGTAATGATCCCTTTTGGAGATTTAGACTTTTCAAAATGAGGGCAGTTTAAGTAAAGGGAGTCCGTGCCCGTAATGAGAATAGATGTCCACAGACCCCATATGAAAGATATGAAACACTACTGTGTAGCACCCGTCCCCCAATCATTACATTTGTCAAAATGGGGGAAAAATGAAGGATTGCAATAAGTTGTTTTTCATTCATCATGATATCTGATACTACTATGACTAATGTTAGCTATTTGAAGATAGGAACTGCTTTATTGTGGCTTTCTATTCAGGATTTAAAACATAAGTGCCTAATGACTGAATTGAAATTGCTATCTTCAGTCACCTCTTTAAGCTATAAATTTGGTCGTTTGGCCATAGTTTCAATATAAGATAAAGAAACCAATTGGACCCTATACTTTGCTATAATTATTTTTCCCTCTCTTCCAAATTAATTAAACTCAGAATATCTTCATTTTCTTTGATGATAAAATGAGCATATTACCATCCCTGTTAAATGGTGTGAAGGTAAACTTCATTTCTTTAATTTCTTTGGCAATTTTGGGGTTTTTGTTACCTACTTGCAACCTGCCTACATTGCTTAGGTGAGTAACACAAATTTGACTAAAGATTTCATTTAGAAATAGACTAGCTATAGAATTTTCATTTTTAGAGAAGGGGGTGGTGATTTTTCTATTCTTTTTCAAGTTCAAACACATGATTAGAATTATCCCATGAATTATCCCTTAGGTAAAATGAAGGCTCCATATACTTTTTAAGGCATTTTATAAGGTCTTTAAACTATCAGCAAGCTTTGCTGATTTTTTTTTAAAAGCAGATAGTATTGCAGTATTTAATATACCTCAGCATCCTCTTATGATGGAATTGTTCATATGTATGATGGAATTGTTTATATATTTTTGAAGCCTGATGGATCAAACTAGCACCTGCCTTTAGGGTATCCTAACTATTAGAGAAAGCACCTTGAAGAGGTTGGTTGAGTTGTATTTAGTATCTACAATTTTAAGGATTTTAATCTATTCCTTTAAGTGCAATAATAGTTTCTGCCATCTTGTATATATTTGCATATTGATGTTGTCAACATTGTTAGGTATACATTATTGACACATACTCATATTTTCCTTTTTTCTCACTTTCAACAAGGGCTTCTGGAAATTCCCTTACTTAGAATCTATAAAATTATTCTAAAATGGATTTCACAAATCTTTCTTTCTAATCCTCTTTCCTTTTCTGGCTTTGTTATATTGAATTGAAAATATCTTCTGTAGCAATGAATTAAATTATCTGAATAAAGTGAAGTTGCTTTTTGACACAACTTATGTCCCTTGTACGTAGCACAGTGCATTGTAGGCACTTATTGAATTGCTTATTGAATTGAAATCCATTTCCCTTTGATACCTTGGCATTTTTCATTCTCCTCTATTATCAACAGCTGTAATTAGGAAGCCAACTAAACTTGGTTCTCAATTAGGTATGTTTTGTGAATATTTTCTCCCTTGAAATTAAATGGGTTTTCCAACCATGGGAGAAGCAATGTGATACAGTGGAAAGGGCCTCAAAGGCAGGAAGATGTGGGTTCAAGTCTCTGACAAGTACTAACTGTGCTACCCTGAGCAAGTCATTTAATTTGTCAATTCTCTAAGCAAGGCAAACTATAACTTGTAGGAAAAGTGCCTAGGGGGGCGGGACTAAGATGGCAGAGTAAAAGCAGGGACTTCCTGAGCTCTCCCCTAAAGCCCCTCAAATACCTGTAAAGATTGAATGTAAACAAATTCTAGAGCTGTAGAACTCACACAATGACAAAATGAAAAAAAAATCCCTAGTCTAAGACAACCTGAAAAGTTGACAGGAAGCATCCATAGCACTGGGCAGGGAGGAGAGCACAGTCCGATGTTGGCTGCACTGGCACAGACAGGCTGGAGCAGGCCTCAGGGGACTGAATCATTGGCAGCTGCTAGTTTCCAGACTTCTCAACCCACAAATGCCAAAAAGGTCAGTGGGAAAACTCTGTGGGATCTGGTGTATCATTAAGCACCCCAACATATACAGGGGAGGCTTGCTATCACAGATTCTTAGATCTGCAATCATAAAAGGAAAGACAACTTTTCGGGGGTTAGCAATCACTTTGATCAAGCACATGTATCATTCCTTTAACCAAGCACACACACACACACACACATATAATTCACCTAGCTTAGGGGAGTCAACACCTTGAACTTCAAAGAAAATACAGAGAAATTGAAAGTTAGCAGACATGACTTCCTCTGCCTGAATTCAACAGACTATCTGACTTTTGTTACCAGATTGGGAAGCATGACATCTGAGTTCTCAAAGCTTGCGAAGGGGGCCGTGGGAGGGGGGGGTGGCTATAGGGGCTTCGCAGAGTCCTCATCTGGCCAAACACTTTTACAAAAACTAAGCCCCAAAGTAAAACCTCACCCTCAGAGTATTTATACACTTTTTAGAGCCAGAGGGCATAACCCTCTGACCCAGCGCCTCAACAGAAAGAACAAAAGGTACTTAGGATCTTTCTACAAAACAACTCCCCTAATCAAGTTTCCCACAATAGACAGGCCTATCAATGAGTGAGAAAGATCTTCTTTAATCACATTATTTAATCAGAGGCACTTTAAGTAAAACAAAAAGAGCAAAAGATCCTACTTTATTTGCCATTGCACCTGGGCTAAAGAGGAGCCTACTGTCTAATCCACTCTGGCCCCAACGGCAGGGCTGTGGGGGTAGTGGTGACAGCAACCTACAGTGTCAGGAACAGCAGTAGCAGTAGCAGCAGAGACAGCTTCTGGAGCTCTGAGCTTATAGATGGTGGGGGATGAGCAGCTAATACAAAATCCCTGAAGCTTGGGACAATATACCCACCTCCACCAAACTCACCCACTGGAAGTAGAGTTCTACCTTGAGAAAGAGTTAGAAAATTGAATGTTTGGCTGGGAAGATGAGCAAACATCATAAAAGAACTCAGATTATAGAATTTTACTTTGATGACAAGGAAGATCAGTGCATACAACCAAAGGAGGACATCAAAGCTCCTACATCAAAAGCCTCCAAGAGGAATATGAATTGGTCTCAGGCCATGAAAGAGCTCAAAAAGGATTTTGAAAATCATATGAGAGAAGTAGAGGAAAAATTGGGAAGAGAAATGAGAGTGATGCAAGAAAATCATGAAAACCGAGTCAACAGCTTGCTAAAGGAGACCCCAAAAATACTGAAGAAAATAAAACTTTAAAAAATAGACTAACTCAAATGCAAAAAAAGACAATGAGAAAAATGGTTTTAAAAGCAAAATGGACCTAATAGAAAAGGCGGTCCAAAAGCTCATTGAAGAAAATAATTCCTTCAAAATTATAATGGAGCAAATGGAAGCTAATGACTTGATGAGAAATCAAGAAATTGTAAAACAGAACCACAAGGGTGAAAAATAGCAGACAATGTGAAATATCTCATTGGAAAAACAACTGACCTGGAAAATAGATCTAGGAGAGAATTTTATGAGAATCCAGATAAAACAAAGAGTCTAGACATCATCTTTCAAGAACTTGTCAAGGAAAACTGCCCTGATATTCTAGAACCAGAGGGTAAAATAGAAATTGAAAGAATCCACCAATCACCCTGGAAAGACATCCTAAAAGGAAAACTCCTAGGAATATTGTAACCCAATTCCAGAGTTCCCAGGTCAAGGAGAAAATATTGCAAGCAGCCAGAAAGAAACAATTCAAGTATTGTGGAAATGCAATCAGGATAACATAAGATCTAGCAGCTTCTACATGAAGCACTTGGAATATGATATTCCAAAAGTCAAAGGAGTTAGGATTAAAACTAAGAAGCACCTACCTAGCAAAACTGGGTATAATACTTCAGGGGAAAAAAATGGATATTCAGTGAAATAGAGAACTTTCAAGCACTATTGATTAAAAGACTAGAGTTGAATAGAAAATTTGATTTTCAAATACAAGAATCAAGAGAAGCATGACAAGGTAAACAGGAAAGAAATCATAAAGGACTTTTAAGTTGAACTATTTACCTTCCTACATGAAAAGATGATACCGTAACTCATGAGGCTTTCCTCAGTATTAGGGCAGTTGGATGAGATAGATAGATAGATAGATAGATAGATAGATAGATAGATAGATAGATAGATAGATAGATAGATAGATAGATAGATAAATGGCACAAGGTGAGTTGAATATGAAGGAAGGACATCTAAAAAATAAAATTAAGGGGTGAGAGAGGAATATGTTGGGAGAATGAGAAAGGGAGACATAGAATGTGGTAAATTAACTCACATAAAAAAGTCAAGAAAAAGGTTTCACAATGGAGAGGGAAAATAGGTGAGAAGGATGAGTGAACCTTATTTTCATCAGATTTGGCGTAAGGAGGGAATAACATACACACTCAATTGGGTATCTCACCCTACAGGAAAGTAGGGGGGAAGGGAATAAGGGGTAGATGATAGAAAGGAGGCCATATTGGGGGAGGGAGTAGTCAGAAGGAAACACTTTAGAAAAGGGACAGGGTCAAAAGAGAAAACAGAAAAATTGGGGGACGCGATAGGATGAAGGGAATTATTGTTAGTCTTTCACAACATAAGCATTATGGAGGTGTTTTGCATAACACATGTATAAACTATATTGAATTGCTTGCCTTCTCAATGGGGTAGGTGGGGAGAGAAGAAGAGAGAATTTGAAACTCAAAGTTTTAAAGACGGATGTTAAAAAAATGTTTTTTTCAAGCAACTAGGAAATAAGATATACAGGCAGATATATATCAGATATATATTTCTGTCTTGCCTTTCACAAAAGTAAAGGGAAAGGGAATGGGAAGTGATAATAAAAGGAAGGGCAGGCTGGGGGAAGGGGTAATCAGAATGCATGCCATCTCAGGATAGGGTAGAGAGGAAAGATGGGGAGAAAATTTGGAACTCAAAATGGTGTGTAAATGAATGTTGAAAACTAAAAATAAATAAATTTAAATCTTAAAGAAAAAGTGTCTACCTAAATTGGTAAAAGGAGTTTCATCAACTGGGAATTCCTTATGCCAATGAAATCACAGGGCAATTTCTTTCTTATCCTAACCAGAATGTTTGAATAGAGTTGAGGTCATCCCCAAGTTAATTGATGTAGAGTCTGGATCACTTTATTCTGTTTGCAAATAGATGAATTTCAATGGATGGAATATTTCCTCATGATACACAAATGTTGAATTGTCTTCACAGTCTATAGTTCACAGGACCACTAATATAAATTAGCATCCTCTTAATAATGCTATGTACATTTTTTATGAATTGCCTGCTTCCTTTTTACCATTTAGCCTAAGATTTTCAATTATTTAATGCATTAAAATGAGATATTTTACAACTAAAATTTTGATTATGTCTCAATATAATAGTTATGTTTTTGTAGCAAAAATCTTTTTATGGCTGTAAAAAATACCAAAAGTTGGTATTCTTTTGAAAAGAAAGAGGATTTTGCTTTGTTTTTGTTCACTAATGATTTGAAGGGGAGATATTTATAGTCCCATTAACTTTTTTCTTTTTGTGTCTTTCCCTGTTTTATGCCATGCTATTTACTTACATTTTCTCCCATTACTTTATTACCACTTAATGCCTTTTCTATATTCATCTCTGTTTTCTGATTTACTTGTGGGATTTATAATAAATAATTCTACTTAAGACAGAAAGGGAAATAAAGAAAACATTGCTTTCCAGTTGAGAAGGGTCATATAGAGTTTTGGATTGCTTAGACAAAGTGAAGGGGTCTGCCACTAAACAGTATTTGTGGACCATTATATCCCCCCCACCACTCCCAAAGCATAGTGAAAGATACTTTGTCCTTACAGGCCAATTAGAGGATGATTAAGTATTGGGTAATTAATGCTCAGTTTTATTTAACAGTTATATCCCATTTCCTCCCAGACCTGTTCATTCAGAAATATTTACTAAGTCCTTTCTCTGTCCCTGCATTTTGGGAAAGAAGTAGAAGGGACATTTGACTAGTTGGTGAGACTATGTTTTCATGAAACAATTAGACCATAATTCAAAGCAAAAATAGAGCCAGCATCACTTCTGGTCAAGATGATTGCCTGAAAGGAAAGCAGACTGCCCAGCTACCACATACCTATCATAACAAAATCTTGAAGTTTGCAACAGGCCAAATAATGATCAATAAATCCAATGAGGAACTTATACTCAGAACTCTATAAAGGTCAGCCTGAGGACCATAAGAAAGTAGGCCTTCAGCAAAACCAACTCCAGCACTGTTATAGCCCTCAAGCCTGACCAGACCCTGGCCAAAGCTGAGGATAACCTGTAAATAAATCTTTGAGTCCTTAGGCAGCAATAGCAGAAGGTTCCCCTCAGAAAGCCCCATGGTTGTCAGAAAACTGCAAAGTAAAAATCTTGGAAGCAATAGGGGCAATGACCAGCCACACTGTAGCACTCGTACTGGTACAGTTCAGGACAAGGGGCTCCAAAGTCCCTAATATTTTATCCTGAGATGTCACAGAGGGCCCTGAAGACAAGTGCTTTTGACCTCAAAGCCCCAAGGGGGCCTGAACCTGGGAAGTAAGTAGAAAAGAAGAATCCAGGAGACACCAAGCATGAACAAGTAGGATCAGCTCAGCACAAAAATTACAACAACCTCACCTTGGCACAAAGCCTCAATTCAGGAGCTAACGTTGGAGTGAAGGGCAACTATATAAACGATACATACATACAAAACAATATATAAAATAATGTAAATCTAGAGATCACCCCCCCCGAATAAAAGAGGAGAGAGTGCATAATAACTGTAAGCAGAGACTCAAAGAATGACAGAACATATTGTAGTATTAATGTTGAGCCCTAAGTAATATTTTGTTGAGCCTTAAGAAATGACAAAAGAAACTGTTAGGGAATCCTGACTGATATGAACGGATGCAGAACCAGCAACATTGTAAAGAAGCTGCTTTCAAGGACGGAAGAACTCTGATGCCTGGCTTCTCCAGAAAACCTGCTAATGAGGCATGGCACCCACCTTCTGACAGAGGGGTGATCTGAACAAAGATGAAGAAAAAGACATACATTTTTGGTCTTGGACACTTTATGCATCCATTTTGCTAAACTGTGTTTATTTGTAAAAGGTTCCTCCCCATCCCCCTTTCTTTTCTCCCAACTAATAGGGGAATTTTATGGGGGGAGGCTGTTGATGTTCACCTCTATTGAAATATTTTTAAATGCACAGAAGAGAAAATTCAGAAGGAAGCAGAGACAAGCAAGACAATTTTGCAAGTGTGTGGAATTTCTACTTTTTGGAAAAGCAAGTGGTATGAAGTGGAAATTTGCATTTCATAGAGAAGCTGTTTTTCTGATATGTCTAGAAATGCTCATTTTTGTTGTTGTGGTTAATTTTAGAATAACAATTGAAAAAAAATAAGGAGTATCTGATGCTACGGAAAAGAGCACTTCATTTTTAGTCCGTGGGCCCTGGGTTCAAATTCTCCCTTTCTTCCTGACCTAGGAGGGGATCACTTTACAACTCTGTATCTTAATTTGCACATTGTAAAATGAGGTCACTGGACTGGATGATCTCTAAGCTCAAAATCTATGATCATAGAGCAGAAATGTAGTGCTTCTTAAGTATTTATTTTATCCTGTCATTTTAGCTGTGGTCCTAGCCAGTGAGGAATGTAGAAATGAAATGTGAATGATTTAACAGCAGATATTTAGCTGTTTCAAGTTATTTCTAAGAATAAATTCATTTTGGTGGATGAATAAGACCATCAACTCCATTTAATAGTACTGATAAAGGCTTGTGGATTCTGCTTTTAATTCTTAAACTGTTTATTTTTCATTTTCTTGAAGAATTTCTATGTTTTTATTTTTGGAAGCAAAGAAGTCACATCTTCCCTGACCTTATGAATTGAATTTCTGGGTCCTGCCTTCTCAGGCCATATCCTTCAGCCTTCATTCCCAAAGTCAAGCACAAGTATTGGGAATGACTTAATCTGCCATTCCTGAAGAGTCAGCATGTGTGTTGATTACTATAATGTTTCTTTTGTACAGCTGGTTTTATATCACAGTGTTCTGGCCCTGGGCCCACCTTGGTGTGGGGCCTTCAGGGGGCAGTAATCATATCCCTGGTACCACTTCTGACCTCTCCTCCCCCCACCCCCCCAATAAAGATTACTGTTTTTCTTTTGAATTTGAGATAGTTCGTAGTACTCAGTCTAGAGTCATTGCATCCAGTCAGGAGTTTAATAAATAACTTGGAGTTAAGGATTATAAAATGTGTGAATTTATCTGACCGTAGTCAACAATTAACTTTTGAAGGGGATTGGATGCTAGTAAGTAGTTTAATTAAACGTGGCATATGGTTACTTTATCTTAAAGGCGGAGTTGTGACTATTATTTTGTGTCAACAGTTTTTTTTTTCTTTTAGTTAGACAAAAATTATGTAAATATCTTTACACTTGTGATACACTTCTTTACATATGGAACAGGCAAAAACATCAGAGAAAGCATAGCTCAGGAACTGGGCATACAACTACATAATAAATTTTAATTTTTGTTAAACTGTGTAGCTTTAATTTTGCAGTGATATGGAAGGGAACTTAGATTTTTTTTTTAAGTGAACTACAAGTATAGAAATTAACCAAGTAGCAAGCATTTATTAAGCACCCACTATGTGTTAGGCACTGTGTTGAGCACTGAGATTACAAAAGACCAGAGAGGAACATTTCCTGCCTCCAAAGAACTGACTTTGGAGGAAGCAACATACACATATGTTGAAGGTGTCACAGTGGATTGAGCACTGGTGCTGGAGTTAGGAAGACCTGAGTTCAAATGTGGTCTCTAGCTGTATGATGTTGGGCAAGTCACTTGTTTGCTTCAGTTTTCTCATCTGTAAAATGAGGTGAAGAAGGAAATGGCAAACCACTTCATTATCTTTGCCAGGAAAACCCCAAATGGGGTCATGAAGAATCGCACACAACTGAAACAACTAAAGAACATAAATCTCAGCTGGCAGAGCTTTTAGAAGATATAAAAATGACTCTTGGTGGAATTGCAAATTTAGAGAATACGTTTGGATATCAGTTTTTCAGTAAAAGTGAAAAAGAAATTATATCCTTTGATTCAGTATTTCCATTGTTAGGAATATATATTCCTGAAAATATGATCCAAAAAAATTTGATTTCTGTAACAGCATTATTTATAACTACAAAAAAAAAAAAACTGGAAGAAATCTAAACTTTTGCAGTGGGGGAATGGATAAATTGTGGCACATTCCCAGTTAGGGAAGACTAGTGAAGAGTAGAGAAAGACCTTTGACACAAAGCAAAAAATAAAAAAAAAAAAGCAGAATCTGGATAAAGTACACCAACAGTAAACCCATAAAAGAGGGAATTTGATTCACCAAGCATTTGTTCTGGAGTTGTAGGAGGAGTCATAACTAAACTATGAGCTGCAACTCATTTAAATGTTAATAGTTGTGAAGCAAGTTTAATTGGTTCTTAGTTTTTTGAAAGTTAAAGGTATGTTTGCATTTTCACATTTAACAATTTTGACATTTCACTTCAGGGAGCCAGACTCAGTCAATAATTTCAGAAACTGAAATTTTAATTAAGACTGAAGGCTGAAAACTCCAGTTGTAGTTAGGAACTGATCCAGCCAGTTTTTGTTTCTCTGATTCCTGCATTGCACTGACCTAGCTCTTGTTGAAGGTAAATTTCAAGAAAAATTGCCAAGAATTCTATTCATAGTAATAGCCAAATCCATTATAGGCAACAATCATTGCTTTTCCTAGATGGCTAGTTGTTGACCAATATTAATCTGTCAGAGATGAAGTATAGAGGGAAAGACAAGAGTTGAGAAAAAATTTCCCTCATTAAAAGTTAAACATTTTATAGAAGAAAAATATAAATAATTTTGCTGAAATGTTAAAGCTGTTAATTTGGGTACAGTTGAATGGATGGGTGATTATGATTAGTCATCATTTCCCAAATATTATTGAATACTTAATATGTATAGCTTCTATGTTGGAAGCAGCTTAGCCTAACAGAAAGTGTACTTGAGTCAGAAGACCTGAGTTTGAATTTTAGTTTCATTACTTACTAACTCTGTGTACGTTGGTGCAACTCTGACATTCTGTGATTCTTCCTCAGAGATTCTAAGAGTGATTGTGTGTGTGTATGCACACACACACACATACGTACTTATTGTTTACTGAACGCCTTATAAAAGGTAAAGACAGAGAGAAGCTATTCTAAACCTATGGGAAAAGTATAATAAGCAAAGTCACAGTCAGAAGAACATAGTAAAATGAAGAGAGGGGTGCGGAGAATAGTCTAATTTGACTATCCTGTAGAATGCATAGAAATGGATAATAAAGAAATAAAATTGGAAAGTTGGGTAGTGGATGGCCTTTAATGCAAGGTAATAGAATTTCAATTTTGTATGTTATGCAATAGGAAAGTCACCAAAGATTTCTTCATATTCCAGTTGGAAATAAGAATTGCTCCTAGGATAGCAAGAATGCAAATGAAGAGAAATGTGTTTCTAAGGGTAGGATAAAAAAGGTCTTTGATAACCAATTGACTTGTCCCTGCTCATTCACTTCTCATAGGCAAAGACAATCCTGGGGTTACAAGTGAGGAAGCCAGGGTGAAGGGTGTTGCCACAGATAGATAAGGGCTTCACAGAGGAGCAGAAATTTAAGTTGGGCCTCGACAAAAAAGAAAGAACTTAAAGAAGTAAAAAAGCCAATCTTCATTTTAGACATGACTAGAACTCTTCTCCCCACCCCCCACCCCAAGTCCCTCCCTTCTAATGCACTGTGGAATGCCCTAGCATGCATTAAAGTGATGAGTCAGAGCTCCCTGCTTCAGAGTTGAATTGGCGGAATGCAGAAATTGAGGTAAATGTAGATGATGAGTCTTTCTGTCATTTTTGATGTGCGTCATCGTTATCCTAGGTGCTTTATTGGGATATGAGAATGATGCATTGTGCTTGCTCAGCCTTGAGGCTCCTTCTCTTTCATTCACTGTAGATTTTCCTAAAAACTTTACTCTCATTTCCCTGTACTCTTTCCAGGTGGTGTATACCTGTCCTTTGGTTTGCTATCTTCTTCATTGGATAGATTATCAAGATTGTGCTTTTGGCTTTTTCTTTCCCCCCCACTCTCCCCCACCAGTCCTGTATAATAATTTCAAGGATGCTTTTTTTGTCAGCTCAGCCCAAAGACCAAAAACTTATTCTTCTCTCTTTTGAAAAAATCTTACACTTAAATCCCTGCCAACCAGGTGATCTCACTTCCTTCCTTCCCAAGAGCTTATGCTTTTTTTGCCCCCTGTGTCCACTAATGTTAAAGCCATTATTGGTGCTTTAATCGTTTCCTGAAACTCTTCATCCTGGCTCCTTTAATGCCTTCCCTCTAATTAGTTGACTCAGAATACTGTTGTCAAAATTATTTTCGTCTCTTATTATGCCCTTTTCAGAATCTCTTCTTAGCCTTCCATGGCACATCAGATTTAAAGGCTGTGATCCTTTCTGTGCTTTTAGAAGTTTACAATCTCATATCTTTGACTTCTCTGTTCTTCCTCCTATTTTTATCTCCTGACAATGTAATTTTAAATCCATCTTGAAATCTTAGTGTGATTTCCCCCTCCTATTTTTTCAGGGGAGCCTTGTTTCTTGAAGGCTGCTGGGCCGAGCTTAGGCCTAAAACCCTGGAAAGTTGTCATGATAACGGTAAAGTTCCTTATCTTTTGTCCAAACACCAACCTAGCTAAGTTTGGAGACGTTCTTCACTGGATTGGCTGTGGAGCAAGGCTTAAGCTTTGCCAGCCTTGATGCTGATTCCTAGTGGTTTCTGGCTTGGTTAAGGTGGCTTCCTGGTCATGTAGGGATATGAACTGTCCCACCAACATGGGATTAGTATTTGCCCACTGGATTTGGTGGAAATCCCAAGGCAAGAGGACAGGGTCATCATACCCTGCCCTGTTGATCATACATGTTTCTATATGGAAATAAATGTATCTGCGTGTCTCTTTTGGAGGTAACGGCTACTATCTATCCCTTTTACATTTAGAATAAGAAAACTCCCTTTGTTAACTGCTAACTGTTCAGTGACTTGTAAGTGCCTCATTTTGTCCCAGTATCAAACCTGGGACAATAGGATAATAACATTTTGGGCTCCATCAAAATCTCAGAAATCACCCATAAAGTGGTAAAGGAATTGTAATGGATCAAAGTGAAGGGAAAATCCACACCCATGATAAACAAGGATCCTCGTATGACTCCACTAAGAATTCAATGTGTCACCACAATTTTTTCAAATCCCTTGTTGTGAAGTAGAAAGAACCTTGGTATCCTTACAACTGTTCCATAAGAGTGAAAGTCCTAAAAGTATCCCCATTATGACACTTCTCTTTTTTAAAAATATTGAACTAAGAATTGTAATAGATCAGATAATAATCATTTTAATAGCCAGCCTTTTTACAATAATTTAAGGTTTACAAAGTGTAATATTGTAGTATATTAGAGGCAAAATTTGAACTTGAGTCTCCCTGACTTGAGGCAGCACAGTAAGTAGATTACCAGGCCAGGGAGTCAAGAAGACTCATCTTCCTGAGTTCAAATCCAGCCTCAGACACTTAACTAGTGACTGGGCAAGTCACTTAACTGTGTTTGCCTCAGTTTCCTCATCTGTAAAAATGAGCTTGGGAAGGAAATGGCATACCACTACAGTCTCTTTGTCAAGAAAACTGCAAATGGGGTCATAGAGAGTTGAACACAACTGAATAACACAGTTATTATCCTCCTTTTATTTTTTCTAGAGATATTTCTTTTGTATAAAGAAATGTTGAAAATTCTCTTGCTAGACTTGGGGGCTATGGTTGCAGAGTACTGCATAGATTGCCCAATGAGATCATTTTGTCCATCTGGTTTGTTTTTCTTTTTCATAAGGGAGGATTTGGAGTTGAGGCCAGGGATATATTGGAAAATGATGGTGACATGAACAAAGACATCAATACAATATTTTTTTTAAGTAGAGGCAGAGTATTAAGATTCTTGAAGAATCATGTGTAGACCTTGAAAGTTACACTGCTTGGCTTTTTCTTATCTGCAGATGGGGCCATGGAACAAAGCTGAGAGCACTTCCATATTTGCAGTTTTGGTTTTTGACTCTTACCTCACACAGACCTCCTTCCTAAATCACCAAGAATACAAAACTGATTCACCAAAGCATGCCTGATCTTTATTTCAGTATCTAGGGATTAATTTTTGAATAGTTTAAGAATGGGCCTGATATAGGGCTCTGCTTTAGGAGTCAGATTAATTTAAGAAATGGTCCATAGCAAAGATAGGAGCTTTTTCATCTGCCATCTGCATGATGTGCACAGGTTTGCTTATAAGAGCCTCTGACTTTGCTTTAGTGATTAGTGGAACCTGATGAAGATTCCATTTTTAATGGAAATTCACCTTTATATACCTTTCTAGGGTCCCCTTTATTGTGTAGAATTGAAAGTTAGTTATCCTGTGACCGTTTTCCTTGTTTTTAACTTTAAAGAGGAAGGATCAGGGACATTTCTCTAACCAGTCATTCATGTTCTTTGCTAATGGAACTTGGATCCATTTTGAAACAGTAGTAGAAATCATGAAAAACAGATTTATATTGAATTTTGAATTGAATTATGTGACTTCTTTTGCAGAAGATTTAATTTGTGATTACTGTGCCTATGGTTATGTTATTAAAGAGAATTTTTCACTCTGTACATGCCTGCCGTATAATGGCTACATAATATAGGTGAAAGAGTGATGGATTTAGAGTCAAAGGACCTGGATTTGAATGCTACATTTGCCATTTACTACTTGTATGGCCTTGGGCAAGACACTTTGTAGTAATTATTATTAAAATATTAGCACCTGACATATGCTAAAGTTTTCTTCTTTTTTGAAAGTTTTATAGATGTGTTTTATTTTTATATTGCAAACCTTTACATCTCCAGCCACTCCATGAGAAGTGTCTTGTAACAAAATAAATTAGTAAATGTAATATTATAATGATTTCATCCGAGAACGTTCATGCAACGTTCCACATCTGCAGCGTACCCTTACCTCCATATTTAAAGAAGAAAAGCATCTATTTTTTTCCCATTCTACCCTCCACCCTATTGAAAAAGAAAAGGAAAACAAATCGCTTGTGACAAATATGTCCAGTTATACAAAACAAATTCCCTCAGTGATTGGATAAATGTTTGTGTGTGTGTGTGTGTTTGTGTGTGTGTGTGTGTTCCTCCCAACACTGGGTCCAGTATCTACTATGTCATCTGTCAATTTCCTTATCTGTAAAATTATGACTAGATTACATGACCTCTGAGGACTTGCCCAGCTCTGATATCATGATCTTATAATCCTAATGGCAAAGAATGAGTGCTAGACCAAAGAGAGAGGCATCCTAAAGTCACAGCTAGATTGGAGAAAATCTAGGCTGCAGTTAATGTTTTGCTCTGTCATTTCATTGAGTTGTTCATATTCATCTGAGACTTTGCACATATTGTATAAACTTCTCCACCCTTCCCAACACAGAGACACACACACACACACACACACACACACACGTGCACAGACTTACTGAAAGAAAACTCACAACATAACATGGTCCAAATGAACAAAGCTGCTCTTTTGGAGTAGCTTATTTACATCACAGATACATTTTCCATTTTCCAATAGTATTTACAGAATGGCCTCTTTAAATGCCCAAGGGAACTAATTATTTAAAGCAATAGTTCTTAAGCATTTTTCTCCTCTCATAGGCTTCCATGGCTGTCTGATGAAGTCTATGGACTTCTCAGAATAATATATTAAAATGCATTAAAATAAAATACATTAGGGTTTAAAGAAAACCAATTATATTAAAATAGATATATCAAAATACTTGAAAAGGTCATAGACCCCAGGGTAAGAAACCTTGATTTAAAGTATAATTAAATTTCTTAAAATAATGATATTGAAACATTTCTTGCAAATCACATCTTTGGTGTTTTCCATTTAGACTCTCACTCTTTCCTGAGAACATCAGCTATAAAAGATGAGTTTGTGAGCTCCTCTGAAAGGCATTAGTTACTTTCCTTCTTTGCCAACCTTTAGTGAAGGTTTTTTGGCATCTTCTTAGTGAAGGTAATTATAGCCCCAGATATCAGAAACTTTTGACATTGAGCTTTTGTTTTCTCTAACTGTCAAATAATCCTTCACATACTTGGTCTTTAGAGCATACTATGTAACAAAATTAAGTCGATTTTTGGTACAATGATTTTTAAAGTAAGTATTTCTTATAGTTATGTAAATGAGAATTTGTTCATACAAATGAGTATCTATAAAGCTCAACATTTTAAAAAAAATATTTTATTCAGGAATCTTAAACATAATCTTAAACATTGAGTCTTATTCTTTGGAGTGGTCTCTCTTTTCCAGAGGTTAGCGAGCTCTTAAAGTTGTTAAACTTTAGATAGTTGAGCATCTGTTTTCTTTTTCTCACTCCCTCATTTAAAAGTGAATAAAACTGTCATTGTTATAAATTTTTTTACTGTTATTTTAAAAATCCATGATGGTCATCGTCATTCATTCTCAAAGAGTACAAAATGACACCACTATGTTAGAGTCAAGTTACAAGCTCAAAGTGTTCTACAACTGGTTGGACACAAGTAGTCCAATACAAGTAGGATTTCGGGTGGATTCTCTAAATCTGCACATCTCATGTTTCTTTTGACCACTTCAATTCTGCTTTGCTCATAGAGCACAGCACCTTCTCTGATGAGGGCATGCCGTTCCAAGTGGTCCTGTGCTTGTGGCTTCCGTACCATATAACCTGGAAAATTTCAGTCAGCTTTTGTATGAGCAATGGACCTCCCACCTTGTAAATCTTGGCTGGAATAGAATTAGTACCAGGTGCTTTACCACCTGAGAGGAGCCCAGTGGCACTTAAAACCTCTTCATCAGTTGGAAATTTATCTAGAGACAGATTGATTTCTTTTTTGTTTGTTTTTTTTTAAATTTTATTTTTCATTTTTAACACAGTTTATAACAGATAAAACAAATTCAAACTTTTGGTCAGGTAATACTTCTTTTTAAAGCATTTACAATATGGACCACAAAAGAATTTTTTTTTTAAACATTAACCAAGTGAGACACAAATAATGTTTATGTTGCTGACTTCACAAGCTTCTGACCTAATTGTCTCCACAGTGTTACTAAGAATTAAAGAACCCTAACTTATTGTTATTGGTCTAAAGTCCTGTGCCTAATAGCTTAATTTTAGACAACCTTGGATGTTCCCCTACCCATAATCTATAATTGAATAGATCTGGTATTAAGCTTACAAACCTTTTGACTATAGGAAATTGCCACCAAGAGTAAGGACATTGCAGGGATACAATATCTCCCCAACTTCATGTCAGTTTCAGGCAGGAGTAGATTGTCAACTTGCATTCAGTTAGGCTTAAAGTCTGCCAGGTGTCAGTGGGGAAACTGAGTCAAGAGAATCCTACTTCAGCCCAGGCTGAACAGCCACTCTCCCACCCTTCCCATGAGATCATCTTTTGCAGTTCATACCAGCATTTCACTGGCTTATTGGCATCATGGATTGGAGGCTCAGATCACCTTGCTTGCTATCCATACCTGGAGTTAGACTCAGAAGAACAGTCACTTAATGGTCCCATAGCATCTAAAAATGCAAGTTCCAATAACCAGGTTTCAAATATGATTATAATTTCACTTTGGCTAAGGAACATCTTTTGAGGCAAGTCTTAAGTAGCTTACATGCCTTTCTATACATCAGAGCAGTTTTCTTTGATAATTTCATGGAAGATAATGTCTAGGCTCTTTTTTGGATCATGGATTTCAGGTAGTTCCATAATTTTTAAATTGTTTCTCCTGGATCTATTTTCCAGGTCAGTTCTTTTTCCAATGAGATGTTTCTTCTATTTTTTCAAATTTTTGGCTTTGTTTACTAACTGCTTGGTTTAACTCATAGTTATTCATTTCCCTGAGCTCAATTCTTTCAACAAATTATTTTGTTCAATGAGCTTTTGAAACTTCTCCTCCATTTGGGTAATTCTGCTTTTTAAAACCTCCTTCTCCTCGTTGGCTTTTTGGACCTCTTTTTCCAGTTGAGTTTGCCTCTTTTTAATGCTGTTATTTTCCTCAGCATTTTTTTGGTTCTCCTTTAGTAAGCTGCTAACTTGCTTTTCAAACTCTTCTATTGCCTGAGCTCAGTTTAACTTCCCTTTGGAGGCCCTGGAGGCAGAGGCCTTGACTTCCTCTGACAGTATGACTTGTTCTTCCTCATCCAAAAGGATGAGGGGGAGACACCTGTTCCCCAAGAAAGTAACCTTCTATAGTCTTATTTTTTTCCCCTTTTTGGGGCATTTTCCCAGCCAGTTACTTGACTTCTGAGTTTCCTCCACAACCACCTTGCCTCCAGTTCCACCAAGCCAGCACTGGGGCCTGAGATTCAGATGAGCTGCTCTAAAGCCTTAGGAGCTTTAGGGCGGGGCAGGCTGCTTTTCAGTGTGAGATTAAGATCAGTTGCTCAGGAGGTGGCAAGGCCACCACACAGGGCTCAGTTCCCTCAGGGGATTTGCGATGAGACCTTCAAGAATGGATGCAGGCTACTGCCTGCTTTGGGAACCCTGTCTGCTACTGCCTGAGGAGGCCTGAGTTATGGGGACACCCTGCTTCTTTTTCAGCCAGCCAAAAAGACCCTCTCACTGACCTTTGGTGCCTGTGGGTTGAGGGATCTGCGCTGCCACTGGAGATTCTGTCCCTGAAGCCTGCTCGGATCTGCTCCTCTTGGTGCCACATGACCAAGGCTGGGCTGGGCTCTGTTCTGCATCCAGTGGGACAGACCTTTCCCGTTGGTCTTTCAGGTCACTCTGAGATAGAAATCTCCATCCATTGTTCTGTGGCTTCTGCTACTCTAGAATTTGTTGAGAGTTCTTCTTTACAGATATTTTATGGGCTGTGGGGTAAGAGCTAGCATATGTACATCTTTCTACTCTGCCATCTTGGCTCCTTCCCCCCCCCCCCAAGATGGATTGATTTCAACCTGAGGTAAATGGTCAGTGACTTCGGCACTGATTGACTACGATCTGTTGAGAATACCATGGAATTGTTTAGCCCATTTCTCCAGGTTCATGTCCTTATCAATGTGGCTCCATTAGCACTCACTAGTTGAGATGCACCATGGGTCTTTGGCCCATATATAGCCTTCAGGGCATCATAAAAGTGCTTTGGATTGTTACTATCAGAGTAAAACTGAATTTCATCTTCCTTCTTACTGAGCCAAGAAGCCTTCATTTCTCTAAGCTTTGCTGGTATTTTACTTTTGATAGAGTTAAATGCTGCATTCTTAGAAATGGATGAACTGTCCTGCTAGCAAACCTTGTGGAATTCTTGTTTTCCACTTAGCAGCTATTGAATTTTCCTATCATTTTCATAAAACCATTCTTGATGTTTGTGAGCGTTCTGGCCCAGATGAATAAATGCAGTGCTGTACAACAAATCTCTGAGAGATGCCCATCCTTTTCTGCTCAACTGTTGCCAACTATGTATTGGCTCAACTTTCCCTCCAAGTTAGCAAGAAACTGTTCTTAGTTGGAAAAGCTCCCTTATCTGTTGATAATAAATTTTGTGGTAGTCATTTTGCCTTGGGGCAACCATTTTTCTTGAATGCAGTTTAGTTTAGGATAATTCTATGATTAATCCATCATTTTTCTCTACATATTGCCTCCATCACTCTTAGATGTTGTCTGTCTTGTCTCCTTACAGTCCCATAGTCTGTTAATTGCTAATGTTTGCTGCAAGGGTATATCCACGAAGTTTTACTGCATTTAGGTAAATGAAAGACAGTGTTGTTGAAGAGAAGGTCATGGGATGCACAAATCTTCAGTAGTAAGTGACCATTCCTCCCAAGGACTCCTTGCCATGTCTGGTAGTCTGAGTCTACTCTAGCATTGAAGTCACCCAAAATTATAAGCTTGTCTTCTTTCAGCACATTGATGATAATGCTCTTCAGGTCTTCATAAATGTTTTCTGTGACTTCATCATGTTCCATGAAGGTGGAAGCATAGGAAGTGATGATGGCGGCATGGTGTTTTCTTGCAAGTGGAAGTTAAATTACAATGAGCCTGTCATTCTCTCCTTTTGGTAAGCATACAAGCTTGTTGACTAGATTAGTTTTGATCATACAACATATACTTTCATGGCCATTGGAACAAATTGTTCTCATCTGTCTGTTCCACTGGGGGAAGTCTTCGTATACTTGGGGTAAACACTACCCCCAACTCATTGACAGGTTTGAGACCCCTCTGTTACCCTTAGCCTTGTTTAGCCTATCAGCCAAAAAATGGTTTATCAGGAGAGTTAGGTGGATCATGTAGACACCACAGGTGTAAAGCAGCCCTGAAAATGGGATGTAGGGTGTGTTCAAGTAAGACTGGTACCTCTGGAGTCAGGGCTGCTGAGCCCTTTTTGAGACTGCTTTTTCAAAACTCACTGAACTCTGTTGTAGAATATGTATCTAACTTGGAGAAAAAAGTAAGATGTTTTTTGTCTTTGGTGGCTATTTTTACGTTGATAAATCAATTGATAATAATTTCCATTATGTCAAATGTTAGAGGACAGAGAAATTATTCTTTATATCAGAGAGAGAGAGAGAATGTGTGTGAGTTTGCGTGTTTGTGTATGTGTGCATGCCTATGTACATTATCAACAACTCATTCAGCTACTTTGTGGTTGTGGTGGACTCTTGACTCCATTTAGAGTTTCCTTGGCAAACATTCTAAAGTGGTTTGCCATTTCCTTCTCCAGCCCATTTTACAGATGAGGAAACTGAGGCAAACAGGGTTCAGTGACTTGACTAGTAAGTGTGTGAAGCTGAATTTGAACTCAGATCTTCCTCACTCCAAGCCTTGTGCTCTAGTCTAGCGCCCAGACCACTTCACAGGATCACAAACTTAAAGCTGGAAAGGACCTCACAGGTCATCTGGTTGAACCCCCTCAATTTACAGATGAAGATACTGAGGCTCAGAAAAGATAAAAGAGTTACCCAAGTTCATGCAGTTTATAAGTTTTAGAAGTATGATTTGGTCCTCAGACTCTAGATTTATTGATCTTTTTCACAGTGAAAAAAAAGTTAAGACTGAAAAAGTTCAGCTTAAAACCTTTGTAAAGAAAGTTGATATTTGCAATGTAAGACAATTTGTCTTCTCTAGTTATAATTTTTTTAAACAGATATATTAATGGAGTAGATTATTTCAGAATATTTTTAAACTGCAGAAACTGTGTTCTTGACTCTTTATTCAAAACATTTTTGACCTTTGGTTTAAAGAAGATGTCGGCACTTAGGAAAAGTGGTTAATAATAATTAATGATAACTCATAACGTTATATAATGCCTCAGGGTTTACATAGCTCTTTGTATGCATTATCTAATTATAATGGAGAAGACAATGTAGTGCAAAGTAACTTCATAGTTACTAATTCAATTCAACAAATAATTACTAGCTGCCTAATATGGAATGTGCTAATCTCCTAGAAACTAGAGAAAAATGTGAAGGAATATCTGCCTTTCAGAGACATCAATTTTACTGCCAGGATGTAACATATGCACCACTAAATATATTTATCTGAATTTATCTATCGAAATCAAAATTAATCTGATGAGGAAGAGAGGACAGATCCAGGCATTTTTTTCTGACTGTCCACTTATGCCTGGAACACTACCTTCTCTGCCTTTACTAGTGACTTTCCTGACTTCCTTAAAGCCAAAACTAAAATCCCACCTTCTACAGGAAGCCTTCCCTAATCCCTCTTAATTCCCATGCTTTCCCTCTTGTAATCATTTCCTGTTTATTCTGTCTATATATTATATAGATACAATGTATATATTTATTTGCATACTGTCTTCCCAATGAGATTGTAAACTCCTTGATGGAAGGGATTATTTTTTTCCTCTTTCTGTATCATCCATGCTGGCACATCTATTTTTTTTTTTGTTCAGTTGTGTCTGACTCTTTGCGACTCCCACTTTCCATGGGGTTTTCTTGACAAAGACCCTGGAATGGTTTGCCATTTCTGCTTTTAGTGGATCACCTTTTTTTTTCAGACCTCTCCACTACGACCTATCCTTTCTGGGTAACCCAGCATGTTACAATGAGTTACAATGAAACCACGAGTTACAATGAAACTCATGGTTTCATTGATATATACAAGCACATCCTGCCACAACAAGACAGTGGTCTAGGAGGGGCCTGACACATAGTAGGTGCTTAATAAATGTCTATTTAATCAGATTGGATACAGGAAAGGTTAAATGGAGGAAAGTAGTACCTGAGCTGAGCCTTGAAGGAATCTAGGGATTCTAAGAAGCAGAGGTGAGAAAGGCATCCCTCTTACCAAGCATAGGGGAGTTAGCCTGTGGAATAACAAAAGGAACAGGCTACCCACCTCCTGATAGAGAAGTAATAGACTCAGAGTGCAGGATGAGATATTTACATGCATATACACATATATATATGTACACACATATGGAGAGAGACGGCTTGCCAGTGAAGGAATTTGTTTTGCTTATTATGTGTATGTAACAGGATTGGGAGGGAGAAAAGTCAGGTTTTCATTCATTGAAAAAAATTAAATTTAAAACCAGAATGGCAAAAGCACAGGAAATGGAATTAGGAGTTTGGAAAATATGCTAGTAAGTCAGTTTGAGTGGAATTTAGAGTATATAAAGGGGAATAATGTGAAGAGTCCGGAAATATTTAGTGGAAGGCAGATTATATAGAGATTAACTGTTGAACAGAGGAATTAAAGGTTTCTTCTTCCCAGAGAATAAGACAGAACCACTGCAAATTTTTTGAGTAGGGAAATGATGTAATTGTATCTGTGCTTTTGGCAGCTTTTTAGGGAATGGATTGGAGAACATGGAGACTAGAAACCATTTCAAAGGTCATTTGCTGGTGTAGGGGTGAGGTGAGGAGAGGCTGAACCAGAGTAGTTACTGTGTGAGCAGAGAAAAAGGGATGGATTTATGAGATGTTGGAGGTTATGTAGGGTGGAAATACTCATGATTCCAAAGTTCTGAACCTGGGTGTGTGGAAGGAGGTGGTATTTTCAATAGAAATAGAGAAGGTTGATTTGGAGGAGAATTATAAAGATTTCTATTGAACATATTGAGATATAAAGTGAAATAAATTGAGCGATTGGCAGGAGTTATTAGGGTATCATTGTGTGCAATCAGACAACTAGAGTTCGAATCCTTTTGTGGGCAAATCGTTTAAAGCCTCAATTTCCCCATCTGTAAAAACAGAAGGTATTAGACAATAGATGATCTCTAAATTTTTTGTCTAAAACCTATGAACCTGGTTGGACCCAGTCAGAATAAATAAAAAATATTTTCATATATATTTATTATTTCAAGAATATAGACTATATATATACATTTATTATGTATATATACACATATATACATGAACTGCTTATACACAGATATATATTATACACACACACACACACACACACACACACACACACACACACATGAAATATAAGCTGTGTGCCAGATCAGTGGTGTCAAAACTCCAGTAGAAATGGGGTGTCCAAACCTTGACATAAAAGCCAGCTTCATGTTGACATAGAAAACTACATATTAACATTACCTGTATTGTGTTTTATTTTTTATTTATTTTGTTAAGTATTTCCCAATGATATTTCAGTCTGGTTTGGTCAGCACTCAGGAGTTTAATACTTCTGTTCTAAAGTAAGGTGTGTTTTCAGGTAGAACAAATATATCCTTTACAGTCTTAATCGATAAAATTTTCAAAGCTAATTTTTTCTCCATGACACAAAGAGGATAAATTTCAGATCTGGTGAGGCGAAGTTCTAGTTAGTGAGATTTTACTATAAAACATAGAACTGAACAAGTGTTATTTCTGTGCATCTGATATAAAATGCTCTTTTTCTAGGAGAATCTGTGGAAGGTCTTCGAGAGAATGACTACCTTCTAATTCATTCCTGCCGGCAGTGGACAACCATCACTGCTCACAGCCTGGAGGAAGGTCACTATGTCATTGGGCCAAAGATAGAAATCCCAGTACATTATGCAGGTATGACATTTTTGCTTCTATGAAAATAATTAGGGGCGAGGAATGAGTGCTTAATTTTTTGTTCCACAATGAGAGAAAGAGGGAGGATCTGTGAGAACTCCTCCTTGAGATGCCTGTTGACATTGGAGGATTACAATCAACACTTTTGATGGAATTAGTTTTTTATTTCAAGCCCTCAACCCCCAAATAAGGCATATATGTAGTTAATTTGGGAGTTTCATTAGGTATTGTAACTGAAAATGTTGAAAGCATAGTCAATTTTCTTAGTTTCTATGGTCTTGAAAATGATACAGGAAGCAGTTCATTTTGATGGAAAGATCATTCTCTTGGAAGTCAGGAGACCTGGGTTCTGTTCCTAGCTCTATCACTTGGAGCTAGTCACTCACTGAACTCCTCTTTCTGCTAAAGGAAAGAAGGAAACAAGCATTTATTAAATGCCTACTTATGTGCCAGGCCCAGCACTAAGCACTTTACAATTATCTCACTTTAACCTCTCAACAACTGTGGGAGCTAGGTGCTGTATACCCATACAGTTGAGGAAACTGAGGCAGACAGAGGTTAAGAGATTTTTCCCCAGGCTAGTGTCTGAAATTGAATTTGAACTCAGGTCCTCCTAATTCTAGGCCAAGTGTTCTATCCAATGTGCCTAGTTCAGGGGACTGAACTTTATGAACTCCACATTTACATCTAATTCTTAGATTCTAATGCTTAATGAGTAAAAAAAGCTGTCCTCATAATTAATTATTGCTTCTGGCTTTAGATTTTTCTATTTCTCCAATTTTCAGTTGTTTTTCAGTCGTATCTGACTCTTTGTGACCTCATTTGGAATTTCCTTGGCAAAAGTATTGGCATAGTTTGGTTTGGCATTTTCCTTTTCAGTTTATTTTACAGATAAGGAAACTGAGGCAAACAGAGTTAAGTGAATTGCCAAAGGACATAGGGCTAGTAAGTATCTGAGATCAGATTTGAACCCAGGAAGATAAGCCTTCCCGTTTCCAAGCCCTATGCTTTATCCACTGAGCCACCTGTCAGTTTCTATATTGAAATCCATAAAATGGGCATTTTGGTTTAGTGGAAAGAAAACTCAATTTAGAGTTCATAACTCTTATCCCTCTGGATACGTTTTAAAAACAACTGTAAAATGTTTAATTTTAAAACTGATATGGGAACATATGAAATAACATAAATTATTAGAAATGCTTATAGTGAATTATTTAGCTGCTAAGTTTGTTTTTTAGAAAATTGTATCTATTTATTGGTGGGCAGCTAGGTGGCACAGTGGATAAAGTGCCAGGCCTGGAGTCAGGAAGACCTGAGTTCAAATCCAACCTCAGCAATGTGACCCAGGGCCACTCACCTAACCTGTTTGCCACTGTTTCTTCATCTGTAAAATGAGATGAAAAAGGAGATGGCAAACCACTGCAGTATCTTTGCCAAGAAAACCCCAAATGAGGTCACGAGGAGTCGGACACTACTGAAATGACTGAACCAATGTTACCTATCACCCTCTGATGTATAATCAAACCTATAGTCCAAGTTGCCAAATACTTGGATCAAGTCATAACCAATTTTTTTGTAAAATAATCTCTACACATTTATATAAATTCCAGTATCTTAGAATTTTAGCTATCCAACAAATCATTAAAATACAGAAACATGCATCATGAAAAGCAAGAAATATGCCTCATCCTTTCTTTATGGTAGCAACTTGGCATGCCACTGAGATCTGTGAACAGTCACTTTCCATTTCATTCTTAGTGAAGTTGAAATGATATAAGTACAAATGCAACATCTTATAAACAATTGTTTATGAAAACTGTCACAAATTGAAGCTAATTTACATAACACAACCAAATTACCTTCAGTTGAGCCCCTTCTCTATGTATCTGGCTACCCAACTAGATGTCTTTGGATATGACTGCTACTCTCTTGGCATGATGGCACACATTGCTTTATACTGGCCATCTTGTTTTACTGAACAATATGACAATGATGCCCCTGTTCTACACAATGACCAGATCACTTTGTGCTCCTCCCACTGGACTTTGTGTCCTTGGACATCTCTGAGAAATCCCAGCTAAGAAGGGTGATCTGTTTGTAAAATGGTCATGATACTTAATCTCTTCTCACTTTAAATTTTTGGTACTAGTTTATTCAAAATTTTGCATTTGGATTTAAAAGATCTGGGCTCAAATTTCAATTTTCCCAGTCTTCCCTTCATTTAACATCTCTGAGACTTAGTTCCCTCTTCTGAAAGAATAGGGGCCTTGGGTTCATTGATTTTTTGGGTCTCTTCTTGATCTAAATTTGTGACTCTACAATCTTCTGAAACTTGTTCTTGGGTATGTCAATATCAGTCACATCCCTGCCCACCCCCCTACCCCCACATCTAACTTAGGCAAAATCTGAATATTGGTTGTGCTTGTACTCTTAGTATTAAAATACTCAGAAAATTGACAAAGATTCAAAAAGCAGTAAAAATATAATTGAAACTCAATTTAGAAGTAAACAAAGGTAAAAAAGAAAGCTTTTGCATTCAGTATTTTAATGTAGTAATTTTCTGCCTGTACTTATATATATATTTTCCTTGCAAAGATTTCATTCTAGATATAACATATCCAGGGGAAGATTGTAATCAAGTGACTGAGAATTATTGTTTTTGTCATTGTTGCTTCCTTTTTTTCCTTACTAAAGGTGTCTGGATTTATAAAATCCAATTTTCTGTGATATTTCCAAGAAAAAAAATCCAACCTTAAACAATTTGTAACTATTCCAAACTAGATCATGCTAACACTCTTTGTGTTAATGCTTCACTGTATGGCTCTGTAACTTGTAACTGTACCTGTGTCCTTCACCTGCTGCTTTCCTCCACCTATCTCTTGGCCTTTGAGATGGGTCCACTTGCTTCTTAGCTGGTCCTGGATCAATCATAGTCTCACACTTGCCTTTTCAGGGCATCATCTGCCCAGGAGGAAATAAGCAGATTTTTAGGTCTCCTAGCTTGGAACTTGTTCCTTAGGAATATTTCTCCCAGGCTCAGGAGGGGGCTTCAAAAATTAGTAGAGAAAATGAGACTGCTGCAAGTTTGGGCATCTACTGAAACTGGCACATCCATCTTGCCAGCAGCTGTAAATGAAGCATAATCATTAGCCCTGACTGTTCTCCCTTTCAAGATAGTGTTTGAAGCTACAGAGGAAATGCATGCTGTTTTTCAAAGGTCTCCAAGCTCCTGTGGTTTTCTCTCATATGGGAAAACCTGAGAAGGATTATTTTGGCTAAAAATACATGACTCCTCTGAGAATTGGTGTTAATGTTTTTTGATAACTATAATTGGTCGGGTCACAGAAAATAGCAGAAAGCACCCTGTAGTAAGTAGTCTTCCCCCAGCTCAATGCATCTAGCATGCAACATTACCAGATTATTTCTTAAACACTGCTTTCATTCCATTACTCTCTTGCTCTGATATCTCAAGTGCCTTCAGTCTCTGACTGGAAGTGCTCCCATCCTATCTCTAAATCCCGCTTTGTTTCTCCACCCCACCACTCTCTTGCATTCTTCTCCAGCTAAAATTTAATTCATTTCAATAAACATTTATTAAATGCTTATTCCCTAGGAGGCTTTGTGCTAAGTACGGAAGATACAAAGACAAAAACTGAAATAGTCCCAGATCCCAAATATATTATCTTCTTTAGAGGTCTCAGGGAGACACAGAATCAGAGACTTAAAGGTAAAAGGCACTTTAGAGTCCACTTAGTACAACCCTCTCATTTTCCAGATGAGAAAACGGAATCTCAGAAAGGTTTAGTGAGTTATCTAAGGTTATATATAGTTAGTAAGCGGCCAAGGTGGGATTTGAACTTCGTTCCTCTAATGCTGTAGCACTTTCTACCATGTCATGAGAAATTACTATTTTTAAAATTTTTATCTATTTTATTCTGAACTTTAGAAATAAAACAAGCATTTTGATAACAGTAGAATTAAAAAAAGATGATTGTATATGAAAGTGCAAATGTATTATATACAACTTGCTATTCCTTCTAAATATATAATAAAGTTATCATGTCATTTTTTTCTTCCCTGCCTCGCCGCAAGATAGCTACCATTAGATACAAATATGCGTATGTATGCACACATACACACACACACACACACACACACACAAAACCATTCTATCCATACTTTTATTTATGAGTTCTTTCTCTGGATGCAGCTAGAAATTATAATGGAATAATATTTGTAAGGCCCGTAGCACAGACGTCTGCCACATAGTAGGTGCTATGTAAATGCCTATTCCCTTGTTCCTCCTCCATGCCATGGCAATAAGGAGATATGTAGCATCTAACACAAGTAAACATAAAATCATTCAAAGTGATTGTAAAAAAGAGAGAATGAATACTGCTTGGTGGAGTGGGGTGGGATTCAGAAAAGGCCTCATGTAGGAATGGTGTTTCAGCTGAGCACTGAGGGAAGGTGTGGGTTTTAAGATATACAGGTGAGAAGGGAGCCCGTTCTTACTATGGGGGGCTACCTGTGTACCTGAGCAAAGGTATAAAGATGAGATGAGCTGTCATATTCAGAGAAAAATGCAGTTTGCTTGAAATAGGGAGTGTATAAAAGGGAATAATGTGAAATAAGATTGGAGCAGTAGAAAGGAATCTTGTTGCAGAGGGTGTTAAGCTTCTCCGCTGAGGGTATTTGGATGGGTATCTTCTTGCCCCTGTATTTGCTTCTGTCACTCTCATTTCTTCCTCTTTCCCCTCTTCTTACTGTGCTCAGCACCAAGGTTATCTCACTTCCTCTGTGCAAAGTCTTTTCCTAAATCCTCTTTTTCTCCTCACCCTGACAATTCCTAATGATTTTTCTTTCCTCACAGTACTTAGCATTCGTTGTCCACACTACTCAGATGGCACTTTTGTGGTATTGCTTTCTTAGGTATTTTTTCACTTCATTGTTGTATTTGTATAAATTTGAGGGGAGAGGGATTGGGTATTATATATTTTTGAAGTTTTAAAATTAAATAGGAGAATTAAACTGCACATTTGAGCAGTACTATTCATATAGTAAGCACTCAGCAAATATTTGCTGTTTTATATTTTGCTCAGTATTAAATTTTCCTCTAAAATATAATAAATATAATATTATTATTCTAATACATATATATTATATATGATATACATAATATAATATATGTTTATAATAAAACATAAACATAATACAAATTAAATAAAATATGTATGTGTTATTTCTTATATTTTTGTGAAAAAAATCACTGAACATTAGCAAAGAATTGGAAACAAAGTTGGTGCCCACTGATTGACCATTTGTGGTATGTGAATATAGTGAATTAGAAACTATGAATATAATGAATGCAGAGAGGCATGAGAAGATTTACATGATCTGATGCAGAGCGAAAGTAAGCAGAGCCAAGGAAAAAGAAGCCCAAATGACTGTGACAATGTAAGTGGAAAGAACCAACAAATAATCAAAACTGAGTATTAACAAAATTTAAAAGAGCAAGCCTGGCCCCAGAAGAAGAGCTGTGAGATGTCTCCCATCCCCACCTTCCCCATTCCACTGCTTGGCAGAGGTAAGATGAGTGTAGAAGGGGTACATTGCATATATTTTAAGACTTTTACCATGCAGTGATTGGTTTGCTGACCTTTTCCCTTCCCTTATTACTGTTATCATTTTTTTCTTTAAAAATATTATTTATAATACGGAATGGCTCTCTGGAGGCTGAGGAAGGATAGTGGGAGAAACTATGGTGATATAAAAAGCCCCAGAAATATAGATTAAAATGTGTTAATTTAGCAAAATCATTAAATATGTTTAGTATTGCAGGTGTAGTTTGGTGGTTTAAAAAAGTGGCTCTGTATCATTCTAAGGTCTTGCAAAATGTTCCACGTTATATTCTCCTTTTATCTCCACAAAAGCCCTGTGAAGTCTTTCAGATGAGGTAACTTAAGCTCAGTAAGTGAATTTTCCAGGATCATATAATTAGCCAGTTTCAGAGTTAGGAGGACCTGGGTTAGAATCTTGCACCCAAGCCTAATGCTCTTTGCAACATACCTTGCTACCTTTATTTTAAGATAAACCAAACAATGGTTCATTAGTGTTACAAAGTTCAATATAATGGAAAGGATGCTGGATTTGGGGGTCAGATGCTCTAAGTTCTAATTCCAGTTGTGCTTCTAACTACCCATGTGATATTGGATTGTTCTCCCAACCTCTCTGGACCTTGTCTTCCTTATCTGTAAAATAAAGAGTTTGATGTGATGAGCTGTAAGATCTTTTCTAGGTTTAAATATATAATTCCATGATGCTACAATAGAAAAAAAAATACCAGTTTGATATGGCATAGTTCCAAAAGGTCTACTTTTCTCTAGTTAAATCCGCATTTATTTTGACCACACTCCATTTCAAAATTCAGTTTTCATGGTTGAAGTGACAGTTGGAAAGTGAAATAATAAGAATGTCTCTAGCTTTGGATAAAACTCATGACTCTCCTAAGAACTTGTTAGCCTTTTGGAATGACTGTAAAATCTGATTTTTCTATAAAAGAAATTTATATAACATATCTTATTTTTAAGGCTTTCCAAGTTGGAACTTCATACCTTGTGGGACCTTTGGCAACATCAGTAGCAGTGAATTTATTTACTCCTTTTAGCATGAACCCTTATAATCAGAAGTCGCACAAGCTCCTGTTTTTTTGATTCAGTTGGGAAGGTAGCCAGCTTCCTTCAAAGCTGCCATTCACATCATCTTTACGCAACACAATCAGATAGTAAACTCAGGAAACCTTTTAGGTTCCTTGAGACCTTTCCTAGTAGGCAAAAATTTACACAAGAGACCATAGTATCACATACTCAAGTTCATCTCTCCTTTCTTTTTAAGATTCTCTTCCAAATATGCCTGTAAAAAAACTTTGACTCCATTCAACAACTGTTTCTTTAAAAAACAAAACAGGACTCTCCAACAATAATTACAACTATGTGGTGGAATGAAGGGGGAAAATTGTAATACTGAATTTTAGAACTTATTTCATCTGTTTTGGATAAAACAACAAATGACCTGACCAGAAAGCAGCTTTGACTTTTTTTATAAGCTGTCTAATATACTTCCAAGCAAATATTTAATTCCTGAAATGTCTCTCCGGTAAGCTTTTTTTAATCTTTCAGTTGTCCTCATTTATCAGTTTCTGAAGGGCAGAGACTCCCTCATTTTAGCCTAGCTAGCTTAATGTGATGCTATGTGCCACTGGGTGTTTAAAAGCTCCTGATGAGAAGGAAGAAGCTGATAGGGGGGTTAAATGGTCACACATGATAATGATTAGTGACTGGCTTTTGAACATTATTCTCTGCCAGATGGAATGTCGGACACGGAAAGGATTATGACTTATTCCTAGCACTTGGCTTATGAACTGCTCAGCTTGAAACGCTTCAGTGACTCTGTGTTGTCTTTGGGATAAAATATAAACCAATTCCTCAGTCTGTAATTTGATGTTCTTCATGGTTTGCTTATACCCCACCTTTCCTACCTTGTTTCATGTCACGGCCTTTTACAAATTTGTATGTACCATATATTCCCCATGTGCGAATGACTCATAGGCTCATAGCCATGGAGGAAGAATTCTTAGAAGTCATTGAGGTCATTTTACAGATAAGGAAACTGAGGCAGAGAGAAGTTAAGGAATTTATGCTTTACACATAATTTGATTTGATCCTCATGACAACTAATAAGGGAGGGTGCTATTCCCAGATAAGGAAACTGAGGTGATTTGCCTGGATTCACAGAGCTATTAAGTATCTGAGGCAGGATTTGAACTCAGGTCTTAGTGATTTCAACTCTTAAACCACTTCAGAAAAATGATCTTATGAAGCCTTTGGAAAAGCAGACACTTCCTCCATCCCACAGCTCTGAATCTTACCTTTCTTCAAGGTTCAGTTCAGATGCCACCTGTTCTGTGTAGCCTTCCATCAATCATCCCTTCCAGACTTCCCACCCTTCTCAGATTACCTTGTATTGTCTTACCTGTCTACAGTTGTATCCTGCACTGTTTGGTTTCTTTGGTTATATCACCATTGCCCAGCAGGGTACTTTGTACTCAGTAGGTGTTTCAAAAATGTTTGTATTGAGTTGAATGAAAAGCATAAGCATCTTGAAATCTATAACCAAAAGATTGCTTTGCTATTAAGAGTTAGAGAATACCAAACTCAGAAGAGATCTGTGGAGATCCATCAGGGTTGTCCCCCTGCTTTGAAGAAGAACCACATTTCAGCTGCCAAGAGATAATACTATTTCAGATTTTAAAGCATTTTTTTGAAAAAGTGAGACTCCAGAACAAAATCAGAGGCCATGTTATGTGGTAGAAAGACTTGAAGTGAGGAGACAGAGATTCTAGCCCTGACTTGGTTATTTATTAGCTGTTAAAAGTTGACCAAGTCATTTAAAATATCTGAGCAGATTCTCATTTATCAAACAGCATCATAATACTTTCATTGTTTATCTCTTAGGGTTTCTGGCAGGCTCAAACATGATAAGGTATAGTGAGTGCTTTCCTAACCACAAAGGGCCTGTATAATTGTAAACTGTTGTTATTATTGATGAACACATCAAGTATTGTTTTCACCACCTGTACACAGCTGCTGTATTATTTTTGTAATCATTGACAACAGAAAGAAATTCATTGAGTCACACTGCAAATTCAGGATCATCTGGGTAGATAGAGGTTTACCTTTTCCTCTTATGTTATTGAAAAGAGGGTTTGATAAGCAAATAAATAACCTCCTACAATTGCTGGATATTTTTAAACCACCTATGAGAATCTACTGTTTATAAACATTTCAAATGTTCATTTTTTTAAATGTTACTAAGTAAATCTCTGCCCATTCATGCAGACTCAGCCACTTCTGCCTCCCAACCCAATCTTTTTGTTAGCAGTTGATTCATATTATTACAGAGGCAGCCTAGTGTGTGATAGATTGCAAAGATTTAAGTAAGGAAGACTAAGGTTCTGTGTCTGACACTCAGCAAGCTCCATATTCTCTTTTAGCCTCAGTTTCCTCATCTGTAAAATGGAGATAATTGTGAGCGTTAACACCTCCAGGCTGTTGGGAGAAGAAAATGAGATACTGTATGTATCTTTATGTATCTTATACATACAGTATTTTTGACCTTGCAAACTTTAAAATTGTTCATTTTCAGTTGTTTCTGACTCTTCATGACTCCATTTGGGGTTTTCTTGGCAAAAACACTGAAGTGCTTTGCCATTTCCTCTTCTAGCTCCTTTTACAAATGAGAAAATTGAGGCAGATAGGATTAAGTGACTTGCGGAGGGTCACACAGCTAGTAAGTGTCCAAGACTGGATTTGAACTCAGGGCGATGAGTCTTCCTGACTCTAGGTCTAGCACTCTATACATTGTACCACCTAGCTGCTTCCAAAATTTAAGGAGATTTATCATAATCATCGTGTGCTCTTAAGAATAATTTAACTGTGTCCATTTTAAAAGACTTTCTAATTTCATTTTTTTTTTTTGGCTAATTCAGACTGTGCTAGGCTTTAAAATCAATGAGGTTTTCCTGAAATTCCATTTATGATTAAAAACCGTTTACTCAAAACTCAAGGACTGAGCCACATGGCTTTGGGAGACCTAAACTAAACTTGAGATTGCACTGGGAAGTGAGTACTGACTTAGAGTCCTGTAATTGAAATTGATCCTCACGTCACTAACTGTGCCCTGAGAAAGATGGAAAATTTCTTTCCATTCTGGCAAAACAACTTTTGAAGTTTGGATAAAAAGTTTCTTAGTGTGACAAGTAATTGATACCAAAAGCAAGAATTTGTTCAGTCAGCGTAGCATATTTTGCTACCCGCACAGAAACCACTTAAGAAAAATTGGCATTGACAACTAGGAAAGTGATTACTCCCTTGCTCCGTAATTTTATTCTTCAATTTAGATAAAAGGTATTGTAAATGAAGTGTATCCAAACCTTCCAGAGAAGTTTGGCTACCAAAAATGCAGAGGTTTGCTTTTACAAGTCTGGAATGGAAATCAGATTTCAAATTTTGCTATCACTCCTGTCAACAGCCCTTTGTAGGCATCTAACACTGCTCACTTGAGGGTAGGAAGAATTAGGCAGAGGGGATTTCCTTCAATAATCAAATTTTTAAAAATCATTATTTTAAGAAATTTCAATTTCTATATAAATTCTGGTGCTTCTGATAATTGATTCTCTTTCCTTTAGCTATTTTGATCCTAATGTTTTTTCTCCTTAGTGATGAAGTGAATGAGTAAGCCTTCTGAATTGTTAGCTCCTGGAGTACAAGAACCATGTCCTGTTTGTCCTTCAAACTCATTTATTCCCTTCTATACCTAGCACCATACTATACGGTTGGCACTGTAGTTGGCATTTCATTGAATATCAATTGAATAGTGCTGGACCTGGAGTCAGGAAGACCTGAGTTCAGATCCAGATTCTGACACTTAGTAGCTGTGTGACAAGGCAAGTTACTTAATACTGTTTGCCTCAGTTTCCTCATCTGTCAAACGATCTGGAGAAGGAAAGAGCAAACCACTCTAGTATCTGCCAAGGGAACTCCAAATGATGTTATGAAAAATCAGACACTACTGAATAGCAACAAAAGTCCCTTTCTTTCCTAGCTGCTGTGTTCTTCAGTATTTTAAGTCTCTATGAAGCTGCTTCATGTCTTAAGAGGGTAAATGACACCTAAGTACTGTGATGGTAAAAAAAAAAAAGTTGTTTTTCCTCCTTCTTGCACAATCCATGGGGCTCTTTAGCAAGCACCTGGGTTCTTAAGGCGGGCGGTGGCTGTTTTTAAAACGTGGGATATGCAATGTCTGTCTCTCGGGCAAAATTATAGTAATGCAGCATCTAACATAACCTTGGATTGTAATTACAGAACAAAAGGAAATGTTGAAACAAGCTAATTTTATTCTCTTGGGTTGTGAGTTTAATTAGCATGAATCATCCGTTTTCAAAAGTAACTACTAGTGTTGAACAACGCTTTGCCTATTACATGGTACAAAGTTTATTTAGTAAAAAGCAAATACCAACACTTTCTTAAAGATCTAAACATAAGGCTGGTGATCTCTTATCTATAGGGAACAATTGTTTTAAGAACACATTTCATATTAGTAGAAATTTTTATTTATTTGCATGCCTATATTGTAAACTCTGAGAGCTGGGATTCAATTCTATTGCTATACCATGCATAGTAGGTGCTTAATAAATGTTTGAATTGATGTCATTTCTTGAAGTTTACAGATCTAGTCAATCATAACAGCAAGTCGATGTTTGTACAGCACTTAATAGTCTGTATCCCCAGACCTTAACATAGTGCATGTAATATAGGAGGTGCTTAATAAATGCTTTTTGATTGATATATATCCACTCATTTGATCCTGTGTAGTCCTTCAACAACAGGTGTTTATCAAGCACCTGCTTTGTGCTAGGTACTGAGCTAAGCAGCTGGAAATATTTGTAGTATAAATGTTAATGGCCCTAATTCACTTCTGAGGAAAATACAAGTGCAAGTAGACTAATTGTGACTTGCCAGGGGTCACAAAGTTAGTAAATGACAGAGCTCAGACTCTAAGCCAGATTGAAGAATGAATGAATACAACAAAAACATGAGTTTGACTTTCACCTTGTGTGATAGAAGTTTTCCTCATTTCTACTGTCTGTTGGACACTTAGTCTGCAGCTCAAAGAGATTCCCCCCACCCCATCCCAGAAAAAAAAAATAAGAGGACCTGTGTGTACAAAAATATTCATAGCAGCTCTTTTTGTGGTGGCAAAGAGAGTTCCCACCCATTGGGGAATGGTCAAACAAATTATGGTGCATAAATCGTAATGGAACGCTATGATGCAGAAAGAAAGAAACAAATGAATAGTCCCTAAGAAACCTGGAAAGACTTGTATGAACGGCTGTAGTGTAAGGTGAGTAGAACCAGGAAAAGAGTTTATACTGTAACAACGTGTAAAAACACACAGCTTTCAAACACCTAAGAACTCTGATTTGCCATGGTTCTAGAAGGTCGCCAATGAAGAATGATACTGTTTTCTTGACAGGTGATGGACTCAATATGCAGAAGGAGACACATTTCTGGACATGGCCAATGTGAAAATTGTTTTACTAGACTATACGTATTTGTTACAACTTTTATTTTCTTCCCTTTTTTAGAGTGAAGGGGAGGTGAGAGATAAATACATATTCATTTTTTTATTTAAGCCTAACGGGAACACAATTTACCTGCATATCCCCTCTGTGTATTTTCTTTCAGAGGCTAATGGAATATGCCATATTTCCAAGACACTTACAGCCTGTCATTTATGACTTTATCTTTTACACTGTTCCTTATTTGTTCTCTCAGTGCCAGCAGAGAATACTTAGTCAACAAATGGCAAAATCTAAGACCTAGAGGTCTAAAATAACTGTCATAGTACAGAGAGTAAATATGAACCTTGAATTTGCCATTGGCCCTTGATTTCAGCTCATGTAATGCTAGCGCATTGCACCTCCTCAAGGGCTGTAAAAGGGGGCTAATCCAGCTCAAGTCGAGATCAATTCATGGGATAATATAATTAAAATTAGAGCCTATGAACAAGTTGACTGTGACCTGTACCACTTGTGGAGTATTTATCTCGTTGGCAGAAGTGGCTTGTTTAACCTGAGAATTCACCTTTCTTGTTCATTTTATCTGAGTAACTAATTGGAGTTTGAAAGGGTTAACTTTTTTGCTCTCAGATATTACTTTGAACTAAAGGTAACCTCAGCTGTTTCTCCTCCACACAGAATGGACTTAATGATGGGTTCCCAGAGGGCTCACAGGGTTAGACTTCTTTAAGGAACTACTTCACTGTTGGGAATATCATGCCCTAATAGTAATATTTCTTGAGGGTTGGAGTCATCTGGCTTTTATGACTCACCAAACAGTGAAGTTAAGTTGTATACTCAGTTCCTGGTAAAGTGCTTACCTGTTAGAATGACTCTCCCAGCATGCTCTGAGGCAGAAAAAAAAGGACAAACTGTGTGTGGCAGATGAACTTCAGTGTTATTTAAGGCAGAGAGGATGATTCATACACTCTTCCATATTGATTTTGTGGGATGTTCACTGTATGATAACTTCAACTTGTCGGAACTGGTGTATTAATCATGGAACTTGTCTGTTAGGCTTGCCTTGTTAGTATCCTGTCAAGAGTAAGGTCAGCTAAATAGAATTTTAGTCTACAGAACTTTAAAGAAAGTGCAGATATATTACATGTAATGTACATTTGAAATATCTCATTCCTCTGTGACTTGGATTCATATTTCTCTTTGCCCCAGAGCCTAGCGTTCAAGGCTAAATAAATACATCTTCCCATCTTTCCTCCTGAGTTGGCTCTTTCTTTCAACACCATTCACTCTTTTCCTAGTTACTTAAACTCAAAAACAAGGAATATCACTATTTTTTTAAAAAAGTTTTAATATTTTAATATTCATGTTTTAATCTTTAAATATCTAATTTTCTTAAATCCCCCTGCATCCATTCGGCTTCCAGTTCTTAAAGATTCGACCTCCAAAACATTTATCTTTTTCCTCCTTTTAATTTTCAAAGTCATCATCCTAATTTAGGCCAGTATCCCTGCCTCTATTTTCATTCACTTGTGGAACTCTTAGATGCAGAAAGTACTAGGCACTGTGGGAGCTCTAATTAATTAGGACACAGTCGCTCTCCAGCGAAGCTTATTACATTTATATGTAATTAAAAAAAAACAAAACTCATCCACCTGTGGTGTCCACCTGACACTCAGCTTTCACCACTGGCTCCAAGAATCTGTAGAACATACAGTAGCCACACCTGGTGAGCTGTTTCATCTGATGGGCTAAACCAGGTTGAGGTTAACTGATGGTTAGCCAGTCAGTCAGTTAGGGGGCTTTCTACCCCAAGCATGTGTAGACCTCCCATAGCAGCATGAGCAGATAAGAAAGCTTTATTGAAACAGCCATGAAAGTTGCTGAAGCAGTCACTGTGGAGGGCTTGGAGCTTGGTCAGACATTGAAGAAACCAAGGTCATTCAGTGCTCCTGGGCCATCACCAGTCTTGACTTTTGTCATTGGACTTCGATGACTCCAGAAGACAGAGAGTAAAGCAGAAGATAGTGCACCTCACTTAAATCCAGTTCATTCTCAGGTCAAGCTTATCACCCTGTGATGTCACTGGTTTTCTTCAAAAATGAAAGACAGACAACAATAAAAATGACAACATTTTTTATGGGAGAAGTAAGTCTTATAGGGATAGCCCTTCTCACCTCCACCTCAGACAATCTCTCTCATCCTTCAAGAAGAAGCTTAAACATCACCTCCTTGCACTGTTTTTTATGAGCCTCCAACTTCTAGTGCCTTCCTCTCTAAGTACCATGTATTTGTTATGTGTGTGCGTGTGTGTCCTCAATATATTCAGTATTTTCTTCAAGAACATGTTCAAAATTAATCACTGATTAAATTGCAAGTTGCTTCTTTATCATTTTGGAATATTTCCTACATAGAAATGTTCCATAGGGTATTGCTAATTTTTTTAGATCCATAAGTTTTATATTTTGTTGCAACTTTACCTCCGTAGCACACAAAGATATTACATATATCACACCCCCACCTTCACCCCCCAAGATGTACTTTCTTCATATATATCATGAATATATACAGTATACACAGCACACATATATATACATGTATATATATACATATATAGATGCAAAGAATAAAATTTAAAACAGACACGGGAGATATATAGATATAGCTATATATAATATAGATATTCATATATTCATTCATTCATTAGTCACTCACATACACATATGAAATCTATTATGCACATACATGTATGTTTGCATATATACACACATGTATAATACACATGCGGAGAGATATGCATATAGTATTCTGAAGGTCCTCACAAAGCTTAAAGCTGTACTGAGACTTTTGGGACACCTTATATGTGTATGCGTTGTTTCTCCAAATGGAATATAAGCTTTTTCATTTTTTTAAATATTTGTATGTACTTAATGAATGCATAGTGACAGACTGATAATACGAAATAGAATGGTACATTCCCAAGAGAGATGCAGACAGCCTCTTCCTTCCAACTGATTCCCTGCACTAGTCAGATAGATCTTTTTAAAGTATGGTTGTGACCATGTCAGCCCTTAGATCCTTCAGAGGCTTCCCAATGACAAGAGCTGCTTGTACAGATTATGAGGAGCAGGGTTAACTTGCCACTAGTGACCTCATTTAGCTTCTTACCTCTTCTCAAGCAAGGCAGGTTATTGTTGAGCGTCACTGTTAGGTTCCTGTCTTTGAATCCTTACAAAAATGGGGAATTGAAGATCTCTTCTCCTGTACTGGCATATCTGTTTTTCTACGTATCTCTTATTTCTGTGCATCTATTTGTGTGAATGAGTGTCTCCCTCAGAAAATGGTTATGGAACAATGTTTCATGTCTGTTTCCTTGGAGATCAGGGTATTCTGGGCAGAGAGAGTGAGAATCAAAGCATCATTAATTGGACCTTAGAGACCATCTAGTCAGACCCCTTATTTTATGGAAGAGGAATTGAAGTCAAGCCAGATTAAGTGACTTGCACATAGAGGTCATATAGCTAGTAAATGTCCGAGGTGCCATTTGATTCTAGGTCTTCCTGATTCCCAAGTCCAGCACTCTATTCTTTATGCCATGTTTGATTTTTGCATATCATTTTTAGCACTTATATTTAAGCCTTACACAATTAGTATTAGTTATCAGTTTCCCCCACTGCCAGAATTAAACAAGACCAGAAACCTCACTTTTGAGGGAGAGGTATCTGCCCTCCTCCTCTTCCGAAGAACTGATATCAAAGGAGTTGGTTTTCCAGTACAACAAACCATTTTCCAAATGGACAGTATTTGAGCTGGTTATGAATTTTTTTTAAATTGATGTCAAAGAAATTAGTTTTCCAGATACAACAAGCCATTTTTCAAATGGATGGTGTTGGAGCTGGTTGTAAATGAATGTTGTGCGGTTGTACAGGTTTGCCAATAATCCAGTTTCTCACTTTGTAATTATCAAGTGGTGGCACCAAGGCAATCTCCCTACTTATATCTTTAAAATTATTTCAGGTCCCATTGTCTTCTCATATTGAATTAAAATAATGAGTTTCTACAAATGCTTAGAATAACGGATGAAAGGAACTTCACTTGAGTATTGTAAAGCCCCACCTGTCTGCTTCAGTGTAGAATTTGCAGCTAAATAACTTGGCTCCCTAAATAATCTCCATTTGGAATTGAAAATTTGAGTATGTCTGAAATGGTTTGAAAGGAAGAGAGAATGCTTGAGGGGGCGGAAGAGTGAGCTAGAGATGCTTTAGGAGTTATGTCCTTGTAGGACCTTAGCCTAGTGGTCTAATCCTCTAATTTCCAACACAAAATGGAAATAAGAAATAAATATTATTTGCTTTGAAGTGTTCCAGAGTCTCCAACCGGAGAAACACTATGAGGTATGACTAAGAGAAGGAACAGAAGTAGGCATCAAACATCTTGATTGAGTTTATAAAGCCATTTCTGATTTTCACATTTCTCTACCTATTAATCCTGTCTGGTTTTCTTATGTGTGTATATGGTGCTTTTAATGAAAGCTTTATTAGCCTAAGCAAAATGATCTTTGAGATTTTCTTTGCTTACAGGTTAAACTCATCCATCTACTCTTGTGGCCCTCCACCTAGAGAGAATGTTGACCTCAGGACAGGGCCAGGATTCTTCAGGAAACTGTAAGAAAATTGTGTTAATAAGAACAGGTAGCTTTTCTATGGTGCTTAAGCATTCGCACCAGTGCTTTACAAATATTGTCTTATCTTTACAACAAGCCTGGGAGGTTGGCACTGTTATCCCCATTTTACAAATGAGGAAACTGAGATAGAGGTTAAGTGATTTGTCCAGAGTAACTAACAGCTAGTCAAGTCTGAGGGAGGGTTGAACTCAGTTTTTCCTGATTCCAGGTTCAGCCTTCTATCCCTTGTGCCCCCTAGCAGCCTCTGCTAGAAAATAACAGTTCTCGAGGAAAGAGATAAGCTAGATGGATCGACTCTTAAAGGGAAAAATTACTAAGAAAAAAGTGCATTACCTAGAACAGAGAATCATATAAACTTCAGGTTTCTCAAGGAACTGGTGAGAAGAAACAAGGACATAACATTAAGTGGTATAATGGAAAGAGCTTCTAGAATGATAGACTTCCGGTTCAGAACCTATCCCTGCTGCTTTACTGCTCATGTCACCCTCCACAAGCCACATAACCCCCGGTCCCCACCTTGCATTGCAAGAGAGTTGGTCTAGAGGGTCACCAACATCCCTTTGACCTCCAGGTGGAAAATCTGAGGACTGAGCAGCTCATGAGCTGTAGGAACAAACATATGGGGGGAAAATGAATTATTTTTCCCTTAAAGACCTGTACTTCAGTGATTTCTGCGTTAACTCCACACCTCTGGATTCTAGTCTTTTTTCAGTTTATTCTTGCTTCTTTAACTCCTTGGGTGACCCTGTGAGGAATATTTGCTGCTATCATCCTCAGAGAGGAAATCCAAAGAAACTCTTTGTAGCAAAGCCATTTTTACCTCGTTCAGATTAGCATTTCATGTAAAACTCTATAATGGCCTAGCACTTATATCTAGAACAAACTTAAATTCTTTTAGATTTCAGTTGTTGAAATCTTATCGAAAGAGATGACATAAAGGAGACATTGAGGGAATCAGAGTGCTTAGCAGAGTACCAAGCTAGCAAATAGCTCTTCAACAAACAGCTCTTTGCTGAAGATAATAGATCTGGCTCCAAATCTTACAATATCACGAATTTACTTTTCCTTTGGGTTTGGTTTTTAGAATTTGTTTTCTAGAAAGCTACTCAATCTTAAAACCCAAATTTAATTTCTGTGCCTGTAATGTTTGAAATATGGAAAATATTAAAGGAATTAATATTAAATTAAATCTTGTAAGTAGGCCACTACTCATCCTTTTGTTCTGTCCCTCCATTTTCCTTAAGATGTGGATTAGTGTTTTCTGTTCAGCTTACAGCATTGGCCAGTATCTAAATCAATCTCCTGTTATTGGAAAGGACTTAACGAATGCTGATTAAAGTACAGACCGAGCTATATGCTTCTCAGTATCTGTGGCCATTGATTCACATTTATAGAAGAAATTGACTTGTAGGCATTATCTTTAAAACTAAAAGTGTAGTCCGTTGATCCATTTTTAGTCCTTATGTTATCTACATCCTGCTCAGAGTGACTTGTTTATAGCTAAGCTAATGCAAAAATGTGTGTTTGTGCATGTTTCCACCCACCCTTTTCCTCTTCAAACTTGTTTCGTGTGGTTGAATTATACCTATCGTGTCGTTAAGGGAAATAAAAGATGAGCAGTTAGTTATCTGTTGTTGTGGCTTAACTCGGCTTGAATTTTGGACACTTTTGCTTATGTAAGCAAAACTGAAAGTTTCTAGCTTTAGACTGGACTTTAACGTATTTAGTATTTTCTTTCATGTGCAAAATGAAGTCATTTTTAAAATCACCAGTTGCTGTATCATCTTGGAAATTTTCCTGCATAGAAACATTCTTTAGGATATTGCTGATTTGGAGGATTCCTAAGCTTTTGTTTCAGCCTTTCTACTTCTCCACCTTCCTTCTGCCTACACCAAGACTTCCACTTACAGATTATATTCAGGCCCTGAGAAAATCTCACTTTCTTCTGTAAAAAGTCTTTTCTGATCTCTTTTAATACTAGTGCCTTTCCTCTGAGATAACTCTCCATTTCTGTTGCGAAGATCTTATTTGCACAGTTTTTTTCTTTTTTTCCCTTGTTACCTCCACTATTAACTGACAGCTCCTTTGAGAGTCTTTCTTTGTAGCACAGCGCCTGGCCTATAGTAGGTTTTTTATTAATGCTTGTTGTGTGCTTACTGTCATCCTTCTCCGTAAGAAGGATTTGGAATAGAGTACCATTCAGCAGCACTGCCATCCTTCTTGTTCTGAGCACAACTCTGGTTTGACTGTCATTTAGCCTGTCAAATGTAAAGAGCCTGAACTTAACTATGATGGACATGAAGCATGTATGTCACTTACTTAGTGGGATAAGTCACTGACCCGAGATAATTTAATCTTGCTTCTCAAAAACTCTTCTTAAAAAAAAAAAAGAGTTGTATAGGATGAAAATCAGCAGGTCCATGTACAACCTTTGTTTTCTTTCCTTCTTTGTATATGGAAATGCTCATTTTTGTTGGTTTGTCAAATTTGAAATAACAATAAATTTTAAAAATTTATTGAACAAAAACTCACCTGAAGAATTTAAGAAAATACTATAATTAATACACAAAAACAAGGGGTAGAATGGGCTGTCATTCCTGAACATAAAATGCAAAATGTTGGCTAGCTGCCCAGGAATGGACTTCATTTGCTGTGACCTCACTTAGCTGTAAACATAGTGTCATTTGTCTAGCCTCTACTTTAAAATTTCCTTCTCTCAATGCAAACTATGCTTGAAGTACCCAATAGGAAATGTGTAGTGTGACCACTGAGTTCTGTTTCCTCTCCATGGAAACCAACACCCTGGGACCCCAATCTGTTCCTATCAGTATTGTTTAATAAAGCAGCCACATCACATTATAGGTCTTAAGCGCTGAAAGCTACCAATCAGGGTTATTGGCAAAATGAAAACCATAATTATGTTTCATAAACAGTATACATTGTGTGCATAGCTTATTTTGGATTTCTCACTTTGCTAATAATCACTAACCACAGCTTTGTGAATAAGATTAACAAAAAGCATATTAAAGTATTTTTTAAATTGGCATTCATCAGGGAGAATCTGGACTATATGAAACTAGAGATAGAAAAATCGCCAAGTTTATATATTTTTAAAGGTTCAAATAATTTAGTAATGGGGTAGCACAGAGCCATAAGAATTGAGTCACTGGCAAGTTGTATAGGAATGCGTAATGTTCAGTTGGGGGTAGCTAGGTGGTACAGTGCGTAGAGTGCTAGATTTGTAGACAGCAAGACTCATCTTCCTGAGTTCGAATCTGGCCTCAGACATTTACTTGCTGTGTGACCTCGGGCAGGTTACTGAACCCTGTTTATCTCAGTTTCCTCATCTGTAAAATGAGCTGGAGAAGGAAATGGCAAAGCATTCCAGTGTCTTTGCCAAGCAAACCCCAAATAGGGTCATGAAGAGTTGGACATGACGGGAAACAACTAAAGAACAACAACGGTCAGAGAAAATGGCATGGCAGTATTTGAATTGTAGCACATTTCCTTGGCAAATTAAGTTTTTATGTAGGCTGTTCTAAAGATAGGCTTTTTCCTGAGTTCAAATCTGACCTCAGCCACTTGCTAGCTAGGTGAAACTGGGCAAGTACTTGGCAGATACTTCACTTTTCATTTCTCAGAGTCTATTTTGAGAAATTAAGCAGGAAAACAAAATTGCCTGAATTTTCTCTCATAACTTCCCTAACCAAAAGGCAAGTGTCAAGTAAAAGTGTAAATGACAAATCAGTGACTTCATATCCGCAAAGAAATTGCAATAACTTAGAGAAATTAGGCATGGCATGGTACAAAACTCTGTGTAGCATAGGGTTCACTGGCAAACGCTCAAATTCTGTGAATTGGTGTGGCTTTTGATGAGGTGTCTTTATGTTAACACATTTGATAGGTATTATCATTACTGTAAGCCAGTTTATGAAAGCCCCAAGAGATAAAATATAAACAGAGTTTTACTATAGACCCTTCCTTTTAGTGAAATGGGATCTCAATACAAGTGTCATTAGATTTTTGTCTTTGAATTAAAATGGAACTTGTGTTCCCGGCCCTATCTGTGCTTGACACTTAGCAGGCGTAATAAATACTGATTGATTGGGCTTCCCTGCATTAGAAGGCAGCTGGTTTGGGAATCAAGAGGCCAGATTTGAATCCTGCTACTTACTAGTTTTATGACCTTGGGCAAGTCACTTAATATTTTCATCTATAATCAACTATTTTTACTACAAAAACAGTTGCTATATTTTATCTACATGGGATCATGGAAAGGAACAAGTGAGATGATGAATGTCAAGTTTTATTTAAATGTTAGCTGCCAGTTGAAATCTCTTTTTATTGTTTTTAACAGAATTACTTACATTCGTCCTAGAAACAAGCATGCACATATATTTCCTTGTTTTGGAAAAGTCAAAATCACCTTTGGTGAAAATGGTGGGCTAGTTGTCTAGAATAAGTTGTCTTCCCCTTCCATAGCAAAGTTCCTATCAGTTCTATTCTCTGTTTGCTTCTGTAAGTGGAGAGCAGGGGAGGAACTGGAGGGCCTGAGTGGCCTATTGTTCCCCTAAGGGAACTCGGCCAAACAGGACAGGAAGCAATATGCCCAGCAGGAAAGGCATGTTGTCATTCCTGTCCCCTTTGATTCCTCACCCCAAAGAAAGCTGTGACTGCCATCAGTGACCTTGGGCTTTCACTTCTGAGCTCCCTCCAGGGCTGTGCTCAGGATCTTCATGGCCCATTAATCTTGTACCATGTGCCAACAAGATGGTAGTAGTTGGGTTAAACCACCTCTCGTGAGAAACTAGCACCATGCTTGAAAAGGGAAGATGTAGATGTGGCCGCTCCTAAATTCACTCAAGTTTATATAATTAGGCCATGTCACTATCAGTTGATGCTGCCCAGAGGACCAGTGTTTAGTATTAAAACAATACTAGAAGAAATAGACAAATTTATAATTCTCCCAATGAAACTTTAACTAGGCACATGATCTTTACTTAGCTCACTTAGCTGCTTAATGTTCAGTTTTCTAGTTGAACAGTAAATTTCCAATTCCTTAATTTGGCTCAAACATCAGATGAATTCCTAATTTTAAAAAAATGTATATTTTATTTTCAATTCCAAATTCTCTCTCTCTTCCCTTCCCCACCCATTAAGAAGACAAGAAATATGAAACCTATTATATATACATGAAGTCAAAATTCATCATTTTAAGCATCTACTAGAGCACTAGTATTCTTAACCTCTAATATATGAATTTTTTTTCCTGTTTATATATATTTTGATAACTGAATTTGAGTATCATTTATTCCTTTTGTAATCTTATGTATTTTATTTTGTCACATTAAAACCAAAGGCTTCACCACATTACTAGAGAAGTTCATGACACATACAAAAAAGGGTAAAAGACTCAGATTTAAGGGGGAACGTGTTATCTAACTAATTCTGGGAAATGGTAATCAAAAAATGTTCCCTCTGATATAACAATCAAACCCACTTGTCCTTTGAAAAGTGGATGGGTGGAGTCAACAATTAGGAGAAAGGGGAGAATAAACAGTGAAACTGCTTTGGGTAGTTCAAGAACTGCCTGAAAGAACTGCAAAGCACAGTGTTCCTTCCTTGGAGAGGGGCCCAGCCCTGTTCTCTTCTCCGAAAGCCCTGTGGGATAAATTCCCCATGCCGCAATTTTGACCTCCTACCTCCCTGCCCCCATTTCCTGGTAGGGAGATCCCATGCCAGCCTCTGGCCAGACAGCTGGCTTTGCCAGTTGAACCGGTCCTCCCGGCTGCTTTTGTGTTGCAGCACCACACTGGAGGGCTGTTTTGCAGCTCTCTTTGGTGGTGAGACAAAGACTAGGTGTGGAAGCCACGTTGGGTGGGACTTGGTCACTTCTGAGTGACTCATTGGGTGGCACTGACTTGTTACGGCATCATGACCTCCAGCAGCGCACTAGGAGGCCCTTTGCTCCTGGGAGGTGTGGATCCTTGGACCCTTTTCATGTGGGTGTGGGGGTTAGGGTTAACCCCTGGGCATATTCCAAGTGGGTAATTGCTGTCTGCCTCCAGACCATTTTCTCTGTGTGTTCCAGGTTTGGTGGTGTCTGTTTCCGGCGTTGGCTGTGAAATATTCTGTTTCTCCTAAGACATTTCAGCAGTGGGTGGAGTGCTACTCCCTATAATAAATGTTTTTGGTTTATATTTGGAATCCAGGGTCATATACCTTTCTGTTTGTGGGTAATGATTGGGTTTTGACTGCAACATTCTAGCTATGGAAATGCGGGCAATTCACATAACCTCTTCCCATCTGGAAGCATGTAGTAAGTGCCTACTGTGTACCAGGCCGTGTGCTAAATGCTGGGGATGCAAAGAAAATACCCTTCTCCAAAAAACGCCATGCACCCACAGGCAGCTAGGCGGCACAGTGGATAGAGCACTGGGCCAGGAGTCAGGAAGACATCTTCCTGAGTTCAGATCTGGTCTCAGACATAAACTGTGTTCCTGGGCAAATCACTAAACCCTGCATGCCTCAGTTTCTTCATCTGTAAAATGAACTGGAGAAGTAAAAGGCAAACCCCTTCAAGATTTTTGCCAAAAAAATCCAAAATGAGGTCACAAAGGTTTGGATATTACTGAAACAAACAAGCAAGCACATACACATATGTATGTGTGTGTATAGATCTATGTCTTTTTGTCTGTCTATCTATCTATCTGTCTGTCTGTCTGTCTGTCTATCTGTCTGTCTATCTGTCTATCTATCTATTGTTTTGTGCTTTGGTTGTTTCAGTCATGACTGATCCTTTGTGACCCCATCTGGGGTTTCCTTGGCAAGGATCTTGGAGTGGTTTTCTATTTCCTTCTCTAGGGGGTCCATTTTGTCAGGCATTTAGCGGCTAGACTTGCCCAGAGTCATGTAGCTAGGAAATAGCTGAAGCTGGATTTTAACTCAAGTTTTTCTGATTCCAGGCCCAGTGCTCTTTCCACCGAGCCACTGGGCTTCCAGACGTAGACACAGATGTATATATGTATGTCTCTTTTTATATGTATGTGTGTATCTATGTATACATGTGTCTCTGTATGTGTGTTCCTTGCCTATAAGAGCTCACAATCTATTGAGGGAGAAAACATGTAAACAATGATGTACAAACAAGGTATATACAAGGTGCTCCAAATGTTTCAGTGCAGTTTTAAACTGTTAAAACTTAGAACTGAACTAAAACTTTGGGGATACCTATTTACAGGGTAAAAGGAAGCCCAAGTGTCTCCCTCCTAGAAAATAAGAACGATAATACCCGTAAACTTATCTCATTGTCTCCCAGAGTGTCAGGAAGATCAAGATGGCTTTCTCCAGAGTTAGCAGGGATCTCAGAATTATTGAATTAAGTCCTTCATCAGTCCTCATCCTTCTTGACCTCTTCAAATGCCATAGCATCGAACCCTGTTAAAGTAGTCTATTAACAAGCACTTATTAAACACTTAGTATGTATCAGGCCCTATGCTAAATTCTAGGGATACAAAAAGGGGCAAAAACGTGGTTCTTATCCTCAAGGAGTTTATATTCTAACAGAGGAAACAGCATGCCAACAACTATGTTCATGCAACATATATGCAGAATACATGTGAGTTTCTTGAGAGAAGTGCCTTTTTTTGGATTTTCTTTGTGTTCCCCAGCACCCAGCATAGTGCCTGTCATATCCATAGTGGCTGCCGTTAACTCATTAATTCATATTAGGCTTCTTGGTATCATGGCTTCCAGAGATAGCTGTAATTGCTTTTCTTCTGGTGCATAATTCCTGTTTTAGGGGAGTTTTTGAGAGTCATTGAAGACTGGAGAAAATGTCTAATCCTCTATCTTGTTAGTCACGAAGCCTAGAAGTCTCTCTGAATTTACTTTAATTATTTATCTTAATACATCATGTTTCCTCCCAATAGAATATTAATTAAGCTTTTTGTGGAAAAGACTTTTATTTTTGTCTCTACATCCTCAGTGCCTAGAAGAGTGCTTAGTGCCTATCAGGCTCGGTCAATAAATATTTGTTCAATTGAATCGCTAATGGATAGCTATTTGCAATAAAAGGAATTTAGAAATTATCTAAAGGATCAAATGAGATTGTCAAATGCTTGGCAATTATTACTAGTTGCTATTAATTTTATTGATGAGGAAATTGGGTCCCAGTCCCAGAGAGGGGAAGTGAGATTTCTAAGGCCACATTGCTAGTTCATGGCAGAATCCAACTATTTGGCAGTGACTTGTGACCAGAGGCAGAGGTGGGGGTAAATTTTAAATCTCAGGTACCACTGTTAATTGCAAATCAATTTGGACATAAGATAACATATCCCCCAAATGATCACACTAAGATGGGAAAGATTCATTTACATATAATTTCCCCAAGCATACATTTGTTAACAAAAGCAAATTATTCCTATAAAGGTCAAATAATTTCAGTTATTAAAATATTTTACTTATTATAAATTCCTAAATAAATACAGTAATATATGTTTACATAGAATTTTGTAGTTTAGAGTGGTCTTTAAGTATAGTTAGTCAGTCTACAAACTTTTATTAAGTACCTACTATGTCGTGTTGTGCTGATGATACAGTGCAAACATAGGGTCATTTCTTTTAAGAAACTCATATTCAACTGGAGGAGACAACATGTAAATAACTATGTACATACAAGGTTTACATATAATACATGGAAGGTAATTTCAGAGGGAAGTCACTGGCAGTTAGGAGAGTAAAGAAATGACTCCTGCAGAAGGTGAAGGCAAAGGTGAGGAGGGAGGGTGTCTAGATATAAGAACCAGTGCAAAGGCATGAAGTGGGAGGAGGAATGTTACATATGAGCAATAGCAATAGGGTGGTGATGTTACATCCTAGGGTGCATGGAGGAGAGTAATGTAAAACAAGACTGAAAAGGAAGTTTTGCCAAATTAGATGATACTGGGTGTTACAGGTACCGCTGGAGTTTAGAGTTACACCTGTGCTTTGGGAAAATATCCTTTGGCAGCTGAGGGAGAGTGGATTGGAGGGGGAAGACATCCGAGGCAAGGAAATCAATTAAGAAGTTATTGCAGTAATCCAAGTGAGAGGTGCTAAAAGCATGACCTAGGGTTTTGGCTTTGTGGCAGGCAAGAAATAACATGATTTGGCAAAAGATTGCTCACTCTATGTGATATGAGTTAGAGTACGGAACTGAGGAAGGCACATCCAAGTGACTGGGGGAATTGTGGAAGCCTTGATAGTAAGGGAAGAAAAGGAGTGGATTTAGGGGAAAATATAATGAAAATAAAGATGATAATAAACATAAAATGATAACAAAGCATAGACTTCAAGTTATGGCACAGATATTTACTTATTAGCTGTGTGACCTTGGGCACAGGAATTGAGGGACTTCATATCTTTAAACCTCAATTTCCTTGTCTTTTTAATTTAAATTTTTTAAAATTTTCGACAAATAGTAAAACTTGAATACACAGTAAGAAAAGAAAAGGAAACATTATAAACTTAAATGTAAAATAAAAAAAGACATATCATGTGCATATAGGAGAGGATTCAGAATATATAGAAAAAAACTTCTTTTTGTTGCTTTCTTGTAGGTTTTCTTTTTTTCTCTGCTATACAATTTTTACTTTGTTCTTTTTTCCTCCTTCCTCCCCCTTACCCACCACCCCAAGACTACAGTTGAGCATAAATATACTTATATATAGGTATTGATATGTATATGTATGTATAAATATACGTATGTACATGAACATATTCTTTCCCTAAGAGATTCTACTCCTAATCCTGTTTTTATGGTTGTGAATATCTTTTCCTATCTCTCCAACTCCTCTACTTTATTTCTGCCTGCTAATTTTCTTGTCTTTTAAGATAGAGTTGGTAGTACTTGCACTACCTATGTCAGAGGCTTGTGATGAAAGTACCTTTAGAAGGGATCTTACAAAATATGTAATCCCTTCAGGTAACCCAACCAGGATAAATATCCATGGTTTTTCTTATAAATGAAAGATCTCCAGGTGTGATCATTCTACAACCTCCTCCTTAGCCATTACAGAGTGTCATTCCTAGATGTGATATCTTTTTTTTTAACAATTATTTATTTCTATTTTTAAAATTTTAAGCTTTCATTTAGTATATTATTTTCCCCCAATTACATGTAAAAACAATATTTATCATTAGTTTTTAAAACGAGACGCTGAATCAGTTGTCCCACATGTGAGATTCCAGTTCATTTGATTTGTTTACCAAGCCTTGTTCTTTCCACTCCTGGCTTAATTCATTCTCTTAATTTCTTCCTTGTATCTCCCCTGAGGCCAGCTCTGTGCCTCACCCCCCACCCCCATTTCTGGCTTTCTTTGATGTGTCTTTACCCCCCATTAGAGTAAGCTCCTTGAAGGTAAGAACTATCTTGTTTGTTTATATTTATACACAATGCCTGCCACATAGTAAGCCCTTAATAAATGCATATTCTGTGACTCTCTTTTTCTTTTTGTCTCTCTCCCTTTCATAGTTTCTTGGTTGTAACTCCTGAGACCTTTTTCAGTTTTAGGGTCATTAGAAGGAATACATACATACATATGTGTGTGTGTATGGGTATGTATGTATGTGTACATTATTTATGTGTCAGTATGTATATGTACATGTGTGTATATGTGTATACACACACATGCACATAGACAGAGGGCATAAGATGAGCTGAATATGAAGGGAGAATGCCTAAAAAATAAAATTTACTCAAGCGAATGTACTTGGAGTAAAAGAAAGGGAGAGGTAGAATATAGCAAACATCTCACATACAAGAGGGAAGAAAAAAGTTTTTACAGTGGAGGGGTGGAGGGGGTAGATGAAAGGAAATAATTGAGCTTTACTCTCATAGGATTTGGCTTAAGGAGAGAATAACACACACCCAGTTGAATATGGAAATCTATTTTACCCTGCAGGAAAGCAAAAGGGAAGGGGATAGAAGAGGGAAGATAATAGAAGGGACAGCAAATTGGGGAAAGGGATAATCAGAAGCAAACACTATTGTGGGAGAACAAGTCAAGGGAAAGAATGGAATAAATAGAGGACAGGATAGGACAGAGGGAAATGTGGTTAGTCTTTTACAACATAACTGTTTTGGAAGTGCTTTGCATTGTTACACACATATGACCTATATTGAATTGCTTGTTTTCTCAATGAGGGGAGGGAGGGAGGGAGGATGGGAGAGAATATGGAACTCAAAGCTTTAAGAATGAAAGTTTAAAAATTGTTTTAGCATGCAACTGGAAATTAAGATATACAGGCAATAAAATATAGAAATCTGTTTTTGCCCTATGAGGGAATAGAGGGGAAGGGGAATGGAAAATGTGTGGGTAATAGAAGGGAGGACAGACGGGAGGAAAGGGGTGGATGAGGTACATACTGTCCTGAGGTGAGGAGTGGGGAGAGATGGGGACAAAATTTTGAATTCAAATTCTTGTGGAAGTGAATGTTGAGAACTAAAAATAAATAACTTTTATAAAATTAAAAAAATTGATAATAGTGTCAAATGTTGGAATGGCATTCCATTAAAAGAATCTTCATTCTCTTACGCAGTATTTTTTTCCAAGAATAATATTTCATAGGACTGAATAGACCTAAAGAAATTTAATTCATGCTCCCTTTTCCATTCAAAGCTTCCCTATATAAACTGAAAACTGGAAAAAGAGTGAGTGCTCATCCATTAGGTAGCAGTTGAACAAAATTCGGGTATACGAATGTGATGTGTGCCTTTACATCAGTGTCCAGGAGAAATTTAGTGAATTACAGAAAGACTTGTATCAACTAGTATAGAGTCAGGTAACCAGAATGAGGACAATATATATTCAAAACCTAAAATAATGTAAACAGAAACACTTTAAAAGGCAGCTATATTAAGATCAATTTTAATAACCAACCCCAGTCCAAAAAAACCAATGAAGGAACATACTTCCCTCTTCAGTGTTAGACCGTGGAAGCAGAATATGATATATTAGGGTCTTTTCTGGACAAGATCAAATGTATTCTGTCAGAGTAGGTCTCTCCCCACTTCCCTTTCTCTTTTGTATCCAGGTGCCTCAAGGGTTAAAGTGCTGGAACAAGGAAACCTTGAATTATATCATTTGATAGCCCTGTCAAGTAGATTTAATTTTTCACCATTTTACAGAGGGGAAAATGGGAGACTAAAAGTTTAAGTCACTTTTCCATGGTCAGTCTGAAGCTCCAGAGATAGAATTCCAAGTCCAGAATTATTTCTTCCATTCCAAATTGCATCTGCTAACATCTCAGGTAGCATAAAGGTTAAATCTTATTCAAGTTGTATGCTTAGATGACTCATAAAAGTAATTCTGAAATATTGAAAGTAGCAACTTATCTTTCAGATCATAACCATATGAGCACATGATAAAGATCTTTATTTACTTTGAAGCTGTCTTATGAGAGCAGTTTTTGTATCTTCATGTTGTAAACTCTTGGAAGACAAGGACCACACACCTGTGAGATTCTTAGTGATTGGGCTCTCATCTGGATCATTGGGATCATGTCAACAGAGATCACAGGTAGCAGTGTGAATACTGTATTTTTGTTTTGTCTTCCTGATCTCAGTGCCCTCTTTGAGAATGAGAGACAAAAGAGAAACAACCATGCCCATTACTCTCTAGGCATATTTACAGATTAAAATGGTTTGCTTACTGGTTCCATGTTATATTATTATTAGGGTAGTATGGGGATTTTAACGTCTTGAAATAGAGAAGTAGCTTTTTTTTTCATCTTTATTAAAGTGGTGCAGACTTTTGATTTCAGTCCCAATGAGAAAAATTCCTCTACCAATGCAGAGTCGCAACTGTTCTAAATTTAAAGTCTTATGGAATTGCCTACCCGTAAGGACTATATGAAACAGAGGTTGACAGAAGAACATAGAAAAGCTTTTCACTGATTAAACAAAGGTCTGCATTTCTATTCTGTATTTTACCTGTCTTTTATAATAATCTTTGAAACTAGCTACTCTTGATATATTAACTACTCTCAAAATATGTCTTTAGTGTGAGTCATAATTCTTTCAAAATGGTTATTGGACAACTTGGGACATGTGATGATAAGAACATAAAAGGGCCATAAGAAAAATACAGGATGTTATGATGGGCCATCCTAATCAATTCTTGACCTCCTGCTGACTTTCTTTAGGAAAAGACAGTGATAAACTAGATAACATTGAGAGGAGAGCAGGAAAGAGGGTTAAAAGGCCATACCTATACCATTAGAAGGAACCAAAGAAGCTTAGCCTGGAGAAGAAATCACTTCAGGAAGACATGATAGCTATCTTTACATACTTGAAAAACAGTCATGTGGAGGATGGATTAGATTTTCTTGGCTTAGCTGCAGAGGATGGAATTTGGAGTCATGGGTGAAAGTTGTAAAGGAGTAAATTTAAACACTATTTAAGAAAGTGATCTTGGGGGAAAAATAAAAAGAAATTTGGTAAAAAAACAAAAGCAAAGGAATCAATAAAAATGTATTTTTTGAAAAGTAAATGAAAATGAATAAGTACAACAAGTATAGGACTTTGAGCGTAGGTTGGGAGTGGGCAGAAAGAGGAGGAAATTCCAAGGAGGAGGAGCAGTGTGGTCACAAAGAACATGAAGGCAAAGATGCTCACGTATAGCCAAGGGAGTGATGAGTATAGTGAGGGAGGAGGACTTGAGGTGGAGGGGAAAGATTGTAGATGACCTTGAACATCTGACATAGGAGTTTGAATTTTGCCCCGTAGTCTGTGGAGAGTGTGTAGGCAAGTGAAAGAACTAGGAGAGCCTTAGGTATAGCGACCAGGATGATGCTGGGATCAGGGAGAATTAACTGATAATGAATTAGTTAGATTACATAGGTAGATAAATTTCATATGAGAGTCTTGTCTTAGCATTATTGCTTTTAGTGGAATAAAGGGAAGAATTTATGAATAAATCACAGCAGAAAGGCACAGATCGCATCTCATGTTGTGTGCACGCAACCATGTAGGGCAGATGCATAAATATCTGCCAGAAAGGTTATATTGAAAGTAGAAAGCACTATTGAATAAATTAAATCATGAGCACATTTTTACAAAGCTAAGTTCTGTTTGACACTCTTTTGCAAGAAAAATACTTTGCTAGAGTAAATGAATAATCAGGGAGTTGAAGGCAGGTGCAGGGTTTTCTTTTTAGGTTTTCTTTCTTGCCTTACCTTGGGGTGACGTATTATTAATAATAGTAATAACCTGCATATTTCCCTGTTTATTGACTCTGAGTGTAGGCTTTAGTTTTGTTTTGTTTTGGTTTTTGAGCACATAAAAACCCCTGATTTGGAATTGGAGACCTGGTTTCAAATCGGGGCTATTATTTTGCTTCTCATTTATTCTTAGTAAATCACTGAATTTTTCTGGACCTCAATTTGCTATTTTGTGAAATGAGGGGCTTTATTTAAGCTCTCCTTAGGGTCTAAATGCCAAAGAATTAGAAACAAAGTAGATGCCCCTCTACTGGGGAATGATTAAATAAATTGTGGTACATGAATCTACTGTAATATGCAATATGTAGTGTAAGAAATGATGAATATGATGAACACAAACTATGATCCTATTAAATGTTGAAACCCTAAAGAGCAAGTTAGGGATTGAAATCATTTTAATGCTGTATTATATCAGTATGTTACATTTGATTTGAAATAAGCTATGGTATTTAATCCCATGATTGCCTCATTGGTACCCATGTGATGTTAAAAGAACTAGTAGGAGTTCTCCACCACATTTGGTGGATTCTCCATCAGATTTATGGAAGTCCATGGACAAGAGGGAAATCAGATGAGAATATATAGATAGATAGATGAGTTACATTATGGGAGGGGAGTAGCCATATCAGTAACCACCATTTGAGTATATGTAACTAATGGAGAATAACATTTTGGCATGTAGTGCTGCCATTTGGACAGATGCAAAAAGAGTGCTAGCTTTGGGGCATTCAGGAAATGTATATTTTCAATCACTGTTCTTCATTCTATAACTACTGTTAAATCTTAACATAATTATATTAACTAAAGTTTCATATCACATAATCGTCAGTTATTAAGAGGTTTTAGGTCATCTACTTAAACAAAAATCCTCTTTGCAACATCCCTGATTATCAGTCATGTAGCTTTTTCTTATAAAATTTCAATGTCTGACCACTCATTACCTCCTAAGGAACCTAATTTGTTAGAATTTTTTTTTCCTATTGTGGAGTCAAAATCTGTCTCTGTCTAACTTCTACCCATTGCTTAGAGTTCTACTTTTCTGGTCCAAGCAAAGCAAGTCTAATTCATTATTCTTTTACTTGATATCCCTTCAGACACTTGAGGTTCGCTATCCCCTCCCTCCCCTCTTCCAGTCCCAGTTAGTCTCCTCTTCTCCAGGATAAACATCTTCATTTCCTTCAGCTAATATCATTTTATGATATTATAACTATACTTTGTTGTGCAAATGAATGGGGGAGATAATTATAGATTTTTGCATAATCATAGCTTCCTGTGACCTTAGCAAATTTTCCAGCTGATGAGCTATCTGATCTCAATAACCAAGACATACCATTCCCAAACTAGAAATAAATACAGAAGTAATAGACTGGAATAAATTCCTTCCTTCCTTCCTTTTTTTCTTCCTTTCTCCCTCTCTCTCTTCCTCTCTCCCTCCCTGCATAGACCTGAAATTCACCCCTTTTATGAAGCACGTATATTATATGTCTGGTATGTCCCTAGGTGCAAGGGACTCACAGACAACAACAACAACAAAAAAAACACCGTCCCTGTCCTCAAGGAGATTACATTCATTCTGTTTGGGAAAATAATATGTAAACATATAACTAAATGCAAAATTTACTCAAAGTAATTGAAGGAGGAGGGAAGCATGTCCCAGCAATGACAATGGGTGATAGTGTGGCTGTTAATGATTTCAAACATTGTGATTTTAAAATATATTTCTTAGCTAAAAGTGCGAGTTCTGTTGAAAGTTGTGACTTGATGTAGCTGAGGGTAAATGTATAAGAGTGAGATATACCCAAAGGGTATTTCCTGGGGGAATTTGGGTAAAATGGAAAATGAGAAGGAAGGTAGTCTAACAAACATCTGACAAGCTCCTCCTGTGTGCATGTATTATGTGGAGAAAACAACGACAAAGACCTGAGTTCACACCCTAGTTTTGATATTCGGTACCCATGTGATCTGTCAAGAATCACTTAAATCTTTCTGGGTCTCAATTTTCTCATCAGTGAAATAAAAACATTAGACTTTGTTGTCACTCATTTTTCAATCATGTCCGACTCTTTGTGACCTCCTTTGGGGTTTTTTTTTGGCAAATATCCTAGAATATTTCCTTCTCCAGCTCATTTTACTGATGAGGAAACCGAGGCAAACAGGATTAAGCAACTTGTCTACCATCACTAATCAGTAAGTGTCTGAGGCTGGATTTGAACTCACGAAGTGGAGTCTTCTTGACTGTAGGCCAATGCTGTCTATTCCCTTTGCCACCTAGCTGCCTTAACATTAGACTAGATGATGTCTAATGTGCTTTCTAGCCCTAGATCAGTGATCTTTTGAAGATGTTGGACTTGGAGTTCAAATCTGGTCTCAGACATTTATTAACTTTGTGACTTTGAGCAGTTCACTTAACCATGGCTTTGCCTCATTTCCTAATCTGTAAGGTGGAGATGATAATAGCACCTACCTTCCAGGATTGTTGTGATGAACAAATGAGATAATAATTGTTAAGTAGGTGCTATATAAATGCTAGCTATTATCATTATTGATGTTTTTATGATTATCTATTATCTTAAGACCCTAAGATCTGTGGCACCACCATTTTTCTAACTTAAGCTTTTTTAGTAGTAAATTCTATATATATGAATCTCTATGCATACAGATCTTACTTTGATAGACTTGAAGTTTATTTTATAGATTCTCTTAAGTCACGATCATAGTCTCTTATTCTTTAAAAATAATCTAAATCAACACATGCTTTAATAGGAGAAAGTACAGGAGAAAATTATCTTAAAGGAGGTAATCTGTTTCTAAACTAGCCTAACTAGAAGAACACTTTCTTTTTAAGCTAAAGCTAAATAAATATATATTCAGGATGTGATGCAGTTTCTTCTGGTAACCTGAACCTGCCACTTAGAAATGAGTTCTCATTTAAATTACAATTAGCATGCCATTTTCATGAGAGCTGCAGGGAAATTCGATCTTAAAACGGCCTAATTGGGTTGTTAGAACCCACAAGGATTTCCTTTAGAAGTTCTCAGGGTTGAAAGCTTTCCATGTGAAGACAGAAGTGTTTGTGTAGGTACAAAATGGTTTTGGAGAAGGATATTGCTTGGCAAATAGTTGGTACTAAATAAATGTTCAGTTGTTCCAGCTAAAATCTCATTTTCTAGGAGCAGCCTTTCTTGACTTCCTCCCCAATAAATATTAGTTCCTTTCCCCTATTGATTATCTTTACTGTATCCTTTATCTATCTTGTTTGTATGTAATTGTTTGCATGTAATTATTTGCGTGTTGAATTTTCCATTAAATTATAATCTTCTTGAGGGCAGGATTACCATTTGCCTTCCTTTGTATCTGTTACACTTATGCATAGTGCAGGGCAGTGAGTACTAGGCCTTTAATAAATATTTATGGATTGATTTATTTTAAATCCTTTTCCTTATAAATGCAAAGATGGAATGATATTTTGACTTGCCATAAAGTCAGTAGAAATACACATCAGTACTAAAGGCTCTAGTTAATATAAGAGGGCTGAGTTTGGAGTCAGGAAAATGGGTTCAAGTCCTGCCTCTGACAAACATTAGCAGTCATCTAATCTTCCAGTGGTCCATTAATGGCAAGAATATTAAGTTAGAGGTGAATTGCCAGTCTGCGTTGGTTGAGGAAGTTTCCATGCTGGGGGCGGAGGGAATGTTCCATTAATGAAATTATAGGTATGGGCCACTTTTCCCCTCAAAAATAAGGGGATGGAAGAATTCAGCTTTGGTTTCTACCAGTCAGAATTAACATCTTAAAGTCAAGTTTCAATGACATAAGCATACCATGTTTTATAAACTGTTAGAAAAACACAAAGCAAACAATTTATGCAGTTTCCAAGGTATTTGGCTTAAACAGGATATGGAAATTGATGAAATACATTTTTTAATGTGTAGGTGTTCAGACAGTGTAATTTTTAAAAATTTCTTGTTAAAGAAATACTTTTATAGGGAGAAATATTTGTGTACAATTCCCAAATAAGAATCCTGAAACTATTCCTTAAGACAATCATTTCCCAAATTTTGCCAAGGGTCAAATAGTTTGTGATTAATTTGATAAATTAGGTTAATGAGATACAGTTGTTCAAAAGTGGTATTTCAGTCTCTAGCTGTCCACTATAAAATATATTGAGTTACAGTGCTGTAGATAATCTAAAACAGTGAACAACCTAAAAATCATTTTAATTGGCTTTTTGATGTATACACTTTGTAGCTGATTTTTCCTAATTTTGTTAATTTAGGTCAGGTAATAAAAATCATCTATAGTCCCTTAAGCAGGTATAAACTGAAAGAAAGAAATAAGTCACACTTGGAAGATGCTTTAGGATTTACAAAGTATTTCCCTCACCAACTACTCTGGGAGGTAGGACAAATATTCTCAATTTACAAATCAATCAAACAGCATTTATTAAGTGCCTCCCATGTAAAAGGCATGTGCTAGTCACTGAGATACAAAGACAAAAATGCAAATTTCTAAGACTGAGAAAACTGAAACTTGTAAAGTTTGTAGATTTTTCCAGTGACATAACTCGTTGGTGTCTGAGGTCTTCAATTCTAAGTCCCAAACTCCTTTGACCATGCCACAAACATGGGGGGAAAGTCAATTTGATATTCAGAATTCTTTTCAGAAGTTCTTCAAATGGATTTGCCAGGTGTAGCTAATCAAGAGTTGACTGTGTCCCTACTTAATTGAAAATTCACATTTCAGGAATTTGCTTCTGCTAACCAGGCTTGGAATAGAAATGATGACCCCTAAGGGAGAAAAATTTTGTTCTGTTTCATATTTCTCAGTGTATCTTGGGTGGATCCCACTACAAAGTAGAACATCTGGTTTTGAGGGGGCTGGAAGAAAGTGAAGTCATGGATACCAGTTGTGAAGCTGTGTGGGTCTTCTCAGGGAGAAGTGAGAGTATTGGTGGAAAGGGCAAAGGATAGAGAATTTGGAAAGAAAGGCCTGTGCCTTCATAAGTAAAGTTTATATAATACACAACTGTTGGAATAGGTAGCATCAGGAGCCATTTATGGATAGTTCTGTGAACTATGTAGATTTTGAAAAATTAAAAAAAAAATTCATGGAGTGCTGACTTAACAAAATGATTTCTATTTAAAATAGAGAAAACTTTATAAAAATACACAATTAGGGCAAATGCATAACAGATATGGTATAGTGTCAGTTCAGGACAAAGCATGAGATTCCTTCCTTTGAGCTTGGATACAAGTCCTTTTCCATTTACCAGACTTTAAGCTCTTTGAGGGCAGAAACCATCTCTTCATCTTTTGATTTCCCCCTGTGCCTTGCACACAATAGGTATAAATACTGGTTGGATTTCAGTGTGTTTTGAACAAGTCACAATCTTATGCTTTCCCTTTCTTCTGGTAGATGGAAAGAAGGGGATTATATCATCGTCAGTCATGGGCAAAAGGTTTACTAAGGACCTACTATCAGAAAATCCTGGAAATTCTTACATGAACTGATCCAGAGTCAGGTGAACAGAGCCAGGAGAGCACTGTACACAGTAAAAGCAATATTGTACAGTGCACAACTATGAAGGATTTAATTATTCTTGGTAATACAATGATTTAAGACAGTCCCAAAGGATTCATGATGAAACATGCTCTCTGCTTCCAGAGAGAGAACTGATATAGTGTGAATTTAAACCAAAGCCCTTCCTTCCTTCTTCCTTCCTTCCTTCCTTCCTTCCTTCCTTCCTTCCTTCCTTCCTTCCTTCCTTCCTTCCTTCCTTCCTTCCTTCCTTCCTTCCTTCCTTCTTTCCTTCCACAAAATGGAGAACATGGAAAAAATGTTTTACATGATTGCACATATATAAACTATATGTGATTGCTTACTGTCTTAGGGAGGGGGGAGGGAGGAAGGGAATTTGGAACTTAAAAAAAACCCAACAATTGTTTTTTATATATAATTGAGGAAAGATATATTAAAAACAACCTTAAGTATCTACTGTGAATAGAATATTGCTAGGGATATAAAGAAGCATAATCTCTACCCTCCAAGGGATAGTGATCTAATTAATTGAAGGCTTCCCTTTGAAGGAGTAATACTCCAAAGGGATTTGGAACTGAGGACTTCAGACACTGACGGATTATGTCACTCTAGATTTCTCACTTCCAGTGATTTGCAAATTGACACTTAGCTGATGACCCATGGGTTATGACATGGAGCACCTGCCTTCTGGCAGTGGTACACAAATGAGACCTGTGGGCGTCTACCTACTATGTTCCATGTTAAAGTTTCCCAACTGCTTGAACTCGCCCCCTTTTCCCCCAGGTAGCCAAGTTGAATCTGGAAGTAGCCAAGGACAGAGTAGGGGGTGTTGAAGAGGGGTGGGCAAGATGTTCAATAAAATCAGGGTGCAAAGTGAAGTTGCTAGTGATGATGAACTTGCAGCTCAAGAAAGCGGATAATTTTTTTGCTTTCAAACCAAGTAACTTAGGGCCCACAACTCTCTAACGTCCATCCCTGTGAGACTCAATATGAAAAATAGGCCCACAAAATAAATCCCTGAATTCTTAAAAAAGTCATCAAGTGACCTTCTGTCATCCAGACAGAACCTCCTTCCCTTTCATCAGTGTATGGTGCTCTCAGGGTAAGAATAAAAATAATTATAATACAGATAGCTAGTGTTTATTTAGTGCTTCAGGGTTTGCAAAGTGCTGTACAAATAGGAGGAGGCAGGTAGGTGACTTAGTGGATAGAGTGCAGGGCCTGCAGGGATCTGAATTCAAATCTAGCCTCAGATACAACTTACTAGCTATGTGATCCTGGGCAAGTCACTTAATCTCTGTTTGCCTCAGTTTCCTCATCTGTAAAATTATCTGGAGAAGGAAATGGTAAACCACTTCGGTATCTTTACCAAGAAAACCCCAAATGGGGTCATTAACAATGATATTTATTCATTTGATTCTCCTAAGAATCCTGGGAGGTAGATGCTATTATTATCATCCCTGTTTTACAGATTAGGAAATAGAGGCATTCAGGGTAAGTGATTTTCTCCAGGGTGCCATAGCTAATAAGTGTCTGGTGCCATATTTGAACTCGGGCCCTTCCTGGAGCTTCATCAACTCCAAAAGTCCTTCCAGCAATGAAGCTGCTTGAAGTCCAGAACTATGACTTTGCCTGTCTTTGTATCCCCACTGATTCCCAGGGTACCTGGTACCTTCTAAGTGCTTGATAAAGATGTGCTCCCTCATTGTTAACTGACAGCTGTGTTATATCCTTAAGGTTAGAAAGCCTTTACCTCTCCACAACCTGTAATGGAGATTTGGGGAGCATTTTATTTCCTTTTTACAGACAAGGGCAGTAGCAGCCCAGGGAAGTAAAATAGCCTGCCTCAGGTCACACAGGCATTAGGATGTCATATCCTGAATTTGAACCCGAATCATCTAACTCCGTGTTTAATGTCTAACATTTGTCTGTTGGGTTACTGATTAACTTATACGTGTTCATTGTAGGATAGTAGGAAAAGGATGAGATTGGAGACAGTCTAGGTTCAAATTCAGCTTTTGCCATTCTTCCCTTGTTTGTAAAAGGAGTCTTGGAGACAGGGCTGTGCTGGAACCAGAGAGGTGATGGTTAAATACTCTGTGTGGACATTTACCCTTAGGGAATTGGTAAACCCTAACAAATAAAGGCCTAATTTATTGTTCCATTGATTGTCCAGACTTAAGAAAATGATGGAGAAAGTGTTAACCATGGAGATTAAACATGAAAGTGTGTTATGTGTACATATTCCACCTCTCCCACCCCCAAGAGAGCAGGTTGTTAAATATTTACCAGTACATTCCTGGTTGGACCAAATGATAAGCTCTGTATACCTTTCCAACTGTATGTCTGTGATCCTAAATGTATCATTTACTGCTGATTAATTGTGGTATTTGTGGTTATTGCTTTAAAATCTTGAGCATTAGGCTGTTGATTAAAAATATGGCCAGTGTATTATTGATAATATAATGAAATGATATTTTATGACATTTCTATAAGAATAATTAGATTCTCACACAATTTTATCTTGAAGCCTCTTTTCTAGGACTACAGGACATTGCAAATGTGAGGATTTACCTGCATTCCTTTAGGGGCATACAGGTAATAGTTATCAGCCTGCAGAAAAGCCATGCAGAATCTAGAAATAGCCAAGGGGGAAGGCGGGATGTACAGCAAAAACAGTGCAAAGTAAAATTGGATTTTGCTGGTTTTCATGAGTGTCGACAGACTTAGACATTGTTGTTTCAAGTACACATTCTTAAATGTCTGAGAGGTCATGTTTCAGCCATTCACAGACATATTTAGTTTATAGTACAGCTAGTTACTGGAATGTCTATGACGTAACAGGTATTTATCGAGTACCTAAAAGTGGGTGTGTGTGAGCATTGTAATGGCTTAATACAAGACATAGCTAACACTTAATGACCAACATTCACTATGCCATCCCTTCCACCCTTTTCACCATACACATCAGGCTAGCTGTAATAGAAAAGCAACCAGCATCCACCTTGAAATATATTTTCTTTTAGGGTTTTGCCATCTCTTTTTAGTGTCCATGTTAGACTAATTTATGAAGTTGAGTTTTTGAGTTTGTGGTGTGAGGAAATTTAGGGAATTAGGGGGATTGGAGCAGTAAGTGAGAGTGAAAGTTGAGTGAACCACACTTGCTCCATTTTGTGACTCAATTGTGGAGCTACTAGCTCAGTTCCCTTTCTTTTCAGTTATGGTTTGAGTCCAATTTCTGTCTTGTAAGAAAACTTTATTCAGTTGTGGGAACTGTGAGAAAATTTTATTGCATTGTTCGGATCTAGCTTTGTGTGACTGGGAAGCTGGATCACCTCTGTCTGTTGCTATGAGACCCTTAACTAAGAATCTAGGTTATGCTGACCAGCAACCCAATCAAAACCAGTGTGATGGCAGGAATACAAATGATGTAAATTGTCCATCTCAAGCAGTCCATATGTCTTATTTGAAAACTGGCCCCCTACCAGTCAATCAGTTATCATTTGCATGTTCCTTTGATTATTGACAGACACTTGTGAGGAGCAGGACACCTCTTTTTCTGTAGTCAGGGAATTTCATCTTTTGCTCTCGCCCTCCCCACTTGGAATCTTTCCTCTAGTTAAATGTCAGATTACCTCATGCTGTCTTGTTTTCCTTTTATTTAACTGGCCTTACTTGATTGTTTTTAATTTATAAAAAAGTCTGTCTCCCCCTGTATTTGGGGTCCAGGCCTAAACTGAGGAGGTCTGGTCCCTGTCTCTTGAGCAATTGTCGTGCATTGATTAATAAATTGTTATGCCTAGAAGATTGAACCTTTGTTTCCTCAGTCATTTCATCTTTCACCTGCCACAGGTGGGAAAGGGGAGCAAGTGAGGAATCCAGATTTGGTTTCATCAGTTCAGGCCTCACAACATGGACATTTTTTCCCAACATTTCATATTGGGCAGCTTGTCTTCGAGAGTGGCCTGGGAGAGAGAAATCAAGCGACTTTCCTGTAATTGTACTGCTATTAAATACATTAGCTATATTACATATCGGACACAGGATTAGAACTCAAGACTGGACCTTTCTCCAGTATACCATACTGCCCATGTATTCTTAAACTATAGATAAACTATAAATAATAACTGACATATACTCTTTAATCCAGTCACACTGGCCTCCTGGTTGTTCCACAAACAAGGCTCTCTATCCCTTGACTCTGGGCATTCAGTTTGGCTGTCCCCCCAAACCTGGAATACTCTTTCTTCTGTACCAGCTACTGACCTTTTTGACTCCCTTTAAGTTCCACCTAAAATTCTGCCTTGTAGAGAAGCCTTCCATAGCCCCTTCCTTCCGTTATTTCCTATTTATCCTGTATATAAGCTGCTTTGTATATGTATGTATGTTTGCAAATTGTCTCTCCCATTAAATTGCACACTCTTTGAGGTAGGGACAGTCTTTGGCCATTTTTTTTTTTTTTATTCCCCGTGATTAGCACAATGCCTGGCACATAATAGGCTCTTAAAAAAGTGTTTATTGAGTTTAGAACTAGAAGGGACCCTAGAGGTCACTAAATCCAACCCTTTCATTTTAAGGAGGAGCAAAACAGAGAGATTAAATGGGTTGCCCAAAGTCACAGAACTGCAAGTGTCTGAGGCAAGATTTGAACCCACAGCATCCTGGCCGTGTTCAGCACTCTATCAGTCATTATTTCACACTACTACTTCAAGTGCATTAGCTCCTTTAAAATTAAACTTAACCTTTTTTCTTTTGATTTTTTTCTTAAATCTACTATTTTTATTATAACACTAGTGACCTCCCATATCAATGTTGTTTAGTGCTTCTTGTTTTTAAATCTAGCAAGTTGGCCATGGAACATTGCACTTTTAAATGAGACCCTGTGCTCCAGGGCTGTCAGAATGGGCTTGTGTCAATTCTTAAGCTCATGGAAGATGAGAGAGCAACTTTACATAATCTTTTTACAAGGGTTTAAAGATAAGCTTTGGGAGAAAGCATTTGGAAACCAATTTAATGAACAGACAGTGGGTTCCATAAATAGAAGTTATTTGATATTTTTTTACTACCTAGAATCATAGAATTTGAGCTAAGTGGGACCCTAGAGATCATCTGATCCAATCCCTTCATTTTGCCCCTGAGGAAACTAAAACACACTGTTTAAATAGCTTGTCCGAGGTCAGAATCAGGACAAGAACCTAGGGTTCTGAATAGTTCCTTCAGTACTACCTCACACACAATTTAGTGCCTTCCAGCTTGAGTGGAAAATACAGCAATACATCTACCTTGTTCTCTGACTCTTGACCAAGATAATTTGAATATGGCATTCCTAATCCAATTTAGATCCACATATTTTAAGTTTTAAGCTCTTAAAGCTTAGATTTGAGTGCATCGCTAAGGTTGTCCCCACAAATTTTTACTTCTACATCAGAAAAAGTTGTTGGATTAAAAAAGAAAACAGAAAACAGTCTCTGTACATACATAGTACATCATACATCATAAAAGATTTTTTCCATCACTGAAGGTTTTTTTTTTAAACTCCCCAATATGAGAAAGAACTGATAATGGCTGAATATAGATTGAAGCATATATTCTTTTGCTTTCATTTTTTGAGAGTTTTTTTTTTGGTCTATGTTTTCTTTCACAACATGACTTATGGATATGTTTTGCGTGACTACATATGTATGTCAGCAGAGAGGGAAGGAGAGAATTTGGAATTCAAGAGTTTTAAAAATGAATATTAAAATTGTTTTTACATGTAGCTGGGGAAAAATAAAATACTAAATTTTTCAAAATTCTCCAGTGTTCTGAGATGGCCATTTTAATATCTCTGTCTGTCCACTGTCACTGCCCTACTTTCCAACACAACCTGGCCAATTGCATCACTCTGACATCTCCCAGTAAGCAAATAACGTGTTTATACCATGCAACTGCCAAAGCTTACTGTAATAGTGAAAAACTTGGGGGAGTTTAAGGATATACATATACACACATCTACATATATATACACACATATACACACATAAGTGTATATACATACACACATACACAAATACATACACATACATACATATATGTGTATATACTTACATGCATGCATATATGTGTATGTATATGTGAAATAACCTCAAAGGGATGGGGTGAGGAGTGCAAGGTTAATGAATTAGTCTCACCAGAAGGAAGAAAGGCATGAGTCAGATAGTTGCTTTTCTTTTCCTTTGTTAGCAGAGAAGTGAGAAATAGTCACTCTTTATGGTGATGGCCAAAAATTGAATGATTTTTAATATATACAGGAGCACCTGTATAATTGTGTTCCTTTCTATTTGTAAATGCTTACGTTATAGTATGAAAAAGCAAAACTGACCTCATGTGTGTTAGTATTCTGAAAACAAACAAGGGATATTATTTTGAGCAGTAATAATGAATATTTGAATTTGACCTTTGAGGTTTGTAATATATAATTATTGCTGAATTTTGAAAGGTCTCACTTTCTCATGAAAGGTTTTTTGGGTACTGTGACTTTTTTTGGAAAATGGAGCAAATGACTGACCTGACCAACTTCACAGTGATTCATTCTTTTTCTTTTCCTTGAAGCAAGCCCAAAAGTCATATATTTGGTTGCCCAGATGAAATCAGTTTCCTTAGTAATCATGAATGAAGGAAAAGGCTTTTCTTCAGGAGGAATGAGTCTATTTAGAAGGTAGAATGCCAGCAGTCATTCATTAGAAAATCATAATAAGAAGCTTGCTCATACATAAAGGGGTGTTGCTTATAGATGATTTAATTTTCTAAAATAAGCCTCCCTTACTCATCAGTACATACTAAATGTGCCGTTCACTTTGCCAAGCTTTTTTTTCCACTGAAGAGGCTTTGGGTCGACCCAAGTACATCGATTCAGCTCATCAAGTTGCCCCTTGTGGAGAAAGATAAGTTTGGTTCCGCAATCAGTACTTAGTAAATTTATACTGTATGTGCCAGACCTTGTGGGCAGTGGGGATATAAAGAGAAAAATGAAACAGTTCCTACCCTCAAGAGGCTTATATTCTACTGAGGAGAAACATGTACACAGATAAGTAAATACAATGCGTAAATAAAATAAAGGTAATTTCTGAGTTTAGAGGATGGTGCAGAATATTGACAAATGAAGGAAATTAGGAAAACACTTTTGAATCATTTGGAAACATTGTGATATATAGTGGCTAGAGAGTGCTGGACTTGGAATCAGGAAGATATGAGTTTCAATCCTGTCCTAGTCGCGTACCAGCAATGAATTGGGCAAAGAAATTAACCTCTTCAGCCTTGTTTGTCTATAAAATGAAGGTAATAATAGCATTTTTACTTCACAGGCTTGTTGTTGTGAGGAGCAAATGGGATATTAAATGTAAACACTTGCAAACGTTAAAGCTCTGGATAAGTGTTAGTGATTATTAATTTATTATAATTTATGAAAGTAAGGAAAAATTACAAGACTTAAAATCCTAAATCTTTAATAAATAATTTGTAGATGAATTATTTACTTAACAAGTAATAAAGTTGAAAATTTTATAATTAACTGTTTTCAAAGAAGTGAAACTTGCAAATAATTAGTATTAATAGTTATGTCAGTTAAATCTTTCATGCAGAAATTATTTGCAAAGTCTATGAATTCAAAAAGTCTTCCCTTGGTGGAATGGACAGATGAGAATATTTTGTTCCAGTGACCATGAAAACAGCTGAAGGAGGTGCTGTGGAGTTTTAAACTCCCCAAAGTTTAAAGATCAAAGATGCCAAGGTCACCCACTGTGTTCTGGGATATCGCCAGTTGTTTTGATTTTTGTCCTGTCACTGGATTTTGATGACTCTAGAAGAGAAAGTGAGGCAGATGACTTGTACAACTTTGTCTCACTTAAGTCCAATGCATGCGCAAGTCAAGACATCACGCTGTGATGTTTTGATCCTTTTTGAAAATGAAAGACAAACAACAAAAAGTCTTGCAACCAAAAATAGTTTTAATCAACCAAATATGGGAATCTAGGGAACATTTTTAAAATTAATTGTAAAGGGCTACTTGTTCCCAGATTTCCCTAAAGAAAGGAGTCCTTTACATTTTTGTAAAATGGCATACCTGTCAGATATTTCTTTAAAAAATTAGCTTATGAAAATGCTATTAAACACGAACTCACTTGCAATAAACAGCATATGAGTATTTCAACTCTCCATTTTTGTTAGAGACTAAGAGAATATTTTATCTTCTGCAACTACTTTCGTTCATCTCCCTTCTTTTTATGGCCTACAAAGACAGTTTTGTTTCTGGAACAAAGTCCATTGACAGCAACAATCCCCAAAGTAGATTTATTGTCAAGGAAATACAGTAGCTTCTTCTGTAGCTCCTTCTCTTATCATGACTGACCTCTGGTTTCTTTCTAAGATAATGTCCATTTAAATACAGGGAGCAAATGATGTAGTCAGAAGTGCACAGGAGATCTGGCTTCTAGTGTGTCCTGTGCCACTAACTGTGACCCTTGAACAGATCACACTTTAGCCTTTTGGGGCTACAGCTCCCTCAGAGAAAGAGATTCAACTCAATCCTCTCTAATTGTGGTGATTTTGTGGATAATAGAAGATACTACAACATCATCAGCATTATAGCCAGCATTTATATAATGCCTGCTATAAGCCAGGCACAAATATTATCTCGTTTGATAATAGTTGGCTTCCAGCTACAAAAAAAATTTTAACTTTATATATATGCATATATATGTATGTATACTATATATATAATATTACTATCATACTTTATGTCCTATTTCATTTTATTTTCACTTCTTCTCCAAATTCTCAGTAGTATCTCAAAGTATACACAGTGACTAAAGTAGCCATTGGTGAATTGGTTTAATGATCTCTCTTTAGGAAAAAAAAAACTTTTATATTAAATCAACATTTTCCCCATCACTTAAGTCTAGCTCAACAAAATAATCAAGCCCCAATTTGTGATGTTTGCTGATCTTCAAGCTGGTTGGAGCTGTATCCAATATGCCCTTGTATAGTCATCTCATAAACCTTGGCATGTTTCTAAAAATATTAAATATTAATTTTTTTCTGTTGCAGCAGCAGTCTGTTACCATTCTGTCAGTGAGTCTAGAATTTTCTTCTCATACAACCCTGTGTGAACTTTGGCTTTAATTGGTCCTATCTCTAAAATGATAAATTTAGTCCCAATTTCTAAGATCCTTTCCAGCTCTCAAATTTTCTTTCTGAGATTCTTGTTGATAAAAATTGAGTTTTGCCCTACCCAAAGGACCCAGTTTACATATCATCTGCACTGGTAGTTTTGTGTTTTTCACAAAAGCTAAAAAAAAATGCTTCATATACTATAGTTGTACCAAAATACAGCATATATACTTTTAAATTACATTTACAGGTTTTTTCCATCAAATTTCCAATTATAAAACATTGAACATTTACCATCACTGTATAAAGAACAGAATTTTGTGGTTAGCACTTTATATTTCTGAATACTATCTTCAGCAATAGCAGGAATTTAAATGTAAGAGCAAAGGATTTGCTTTTCTGATTTTTGGATGTAACTCAAGGCAAAGGGCACTGGATGTAGTGTCGTTAAGACCGGAGTTCTGACACAGTAGATGCACATTCACTTACCTTATGTGCCTTGGTCTTCTCATCTGTAAAATGAGTAACTTAGACTTGATGGCATACCTTCCAGTTCCAAATCTATGAATGATCCTATAATCCTATCAATTATATTATTAGAACTGTTTATCTTGATTATATTTGGATTGTACAATCCCAGGCAACTGAGAATGAATAGCTTTTAAGGAATTTAGATTTGTTTATAGAGATAGTGTGCTGTAATTTGGATGGAGTCAAAGCACCCTTGGCCCCCCTCTCTTCCCTTCCTATTCTATATCCCCCTTTCTGTCTCTTCCTTCTCTTTTAATCACTTCCTCCTTTGGCATGACCTGTTCTTCTTCCACTTTCTTTAAGTCCACTACCCTACCTCTCTGTTTTCTTTTCTTCTTCTTTCACCATCTACAACCTCCCTTCTCCCTCTCCATCTTCCCCTTCTTCCTTCTCTCTCATATGCAGTATATAATTGAATTCAGTAAGTTAAATGTGCGTGAGATATCATTCCTCTGTGTGTGAAATAAAGTTAGACTGGATCCAGATTGTGGAGCACTTTGAATGTCAAGCTAAGGAATTTATATTTAATCCAGAGGCAATATGGAACCACCACTGGTTGTTGAGAAGGGAATAGTATTCTTGTCAGACCCATACCCTATGAAGTTTATTCTTGGCAACTTCTTGGAGACTGGATTAGTGAGAGGAGACATTGAAAGCAGAGAAACAGATTAGAAGTTATTACAACCATCCAGCTAAGAAGTGAGGAGCTTCTGAGCTAGGGTGATGGTCTTGTAAGTGAAAAGAAGGGGTCGGATGTGAGAGAGCTGGCGGAGATAGATATGGCAGGACTTGTACCTGATTGGATATGCCAGGGCGAAAGAGAAGGAAGAGCTGAGGATTATTCAAATGTAGAGAACCTGTACCACTCGGAAAATAGAAAGAGTTTGGAGAAAGGAGAAGGTTGGAGAAGGGGCAGGTTTACAGGGAAATGTGATAGGAGCTCTGTTTTGAGCTTGAGAAGCAGACTGAAATGTCCAGAAGGCACTTAGGAATTCAAGAGTGGAGTTAATCTTGTAATTTTAATCAGATTAAGGTTAATCTATTAATGAACAGCCCCAGAATCTTTCCGGTATTAAATGACCTTAACTTAATAGTTTTCATGATTTACTGGTACTATAACTACCCCCCCTTTTTTTCCTTTAAAGAAAGAGAACCACAATGTATGCCCTTTTCCTTTCAACTAAAGTTTCCCTCCTTCCTTTACTTCCTAATAACCACTGGCAATGGTGGGGGAGGGAGGTGCATCAGATTAGCAATGGGGAGTTCTGAGTGGAATTAGGATTTGCTTCCCTATTCTCCTTTATCATTGTTCATCCTGCCACTTTATACCTTGCCTCGGACGAGGCTCTGGGATAATGTGACACAACGGGATCAGATTGGGAAAGGGGAGGGTGGAAATCCCAGACAGCAGCAATCAAAGCTTTTGCAGCTCATTAGTATTCATGTTGCTATTTAGTTTTTAATATCTTGGAAATATAAAAGTACCTTCGTAATTATTTCTATCTATATAGTTATTTGTCCAAGGAACTTGCAATACTTCATCTATGTTGAGAAATATATAAATGGCAAATCTGTGCCCTTCCTGAGGTCTAAATGGCACCAGGTGCATTTTTAATGTAGAAGAAGCTATTTCTTTTGAGCCTCATTTCCTCTATAACGTGGAGTCAAGATTTTTAATTCATCTTTTAAGAGAATTTACAGAGACAAATGTTAACATGCGGTAACTGGCCAGCCTAAGCTGCGGTAAATCAGGATAGTCTTAGTACTATTCAATTCTTGTTTACTAAAGGATGTTTTCCACTCAGATAGGAAAGATGGTTGAAGAGAAGATGCAGTGCTGGTTTAGTTTTGTTTTTTTTTTTAAATTGGGGATTTTTTTCTCTAAAGAGGAAAGAGCCAGAGTATCCATTAAGCAGTGAAGAGTAGTGTGCTCGCTCTCTCTCTCTCTCTTTCTCTCTCTCTCTCTCTCTCTCTGTCTCTCTCTCTCTCCCCCTCTCTCTCTTTCCCCATTGTATGTGTATGTATATGACTGAAGAGGCCTTTGAAACTATTTTCTATACTACTTTTTCTGAAGGCTTGATGAAAACTTCATGTTGCTCATATTTAAGAATTCATTGCGTTGTATGAAGTTCATACAGGGCAGTATGGCCTTCCATGGGGAAATATCTGATTCTTTGGTATGTTCTCATCATTACATCTGAGTTAAATTGGAACATGAATCTGTTGTAATTGGCTTGTTTGCGTCAGTAACTCTATATAGACCCTTCTAGCTAATACATTTGAGTCAGATTGATGAGCAATACACTTAAAGATACCTTGACTGAGCCACTGGAGAACCACGTCAATGAATAGCATTATTTCAAAAAACAATACTTGATGAATACATTCAAGTCCCATTCATAAGTTGAATGGGAGAAGTAGAATGGTTTTATCTTGTTCCATAATAATTTGGTTTAATTGAAAATGGTCTTGAACTTAAAGTACTATGCCAATATTAGTTTCTTTAGACTTTCATATGATACAAGAGTAATAACAATTCATCAGATAGAAAAGGGTGTGTGTGTGTGTGTGTGTGTGTGTGTGTGTGTGTGTGTGTGTGTGTGTATAAAGAATTAGATTGGAACATTGGCAGAAGTTTAATCATATGATGAGGAAATTGGCATGAGGTAGCAGTTCTTAAGCACATTGCTGGGCCACATCCCATCTAACAGAGCACTTAAGAGTTATTTTGCTAAATTACATCTTTTTGCTAGGTATAAATATCTGCCACATCTTAAATGCTGGTGTAGCATATGTTGGAACAAGATAGATCTGTGACCTCAATAAATTGGAATTTCATTAAAACTTTGTGGTTCATATGCCTGATACTAACTTAAATTACCTTTGGAGATGCAAAATATTGATCAGTTTATGACCTAATTAATATTATATTTTCAAATCAAAACACTAATGTACCATTCCCCTACCCCCCAAACCCTACCCTGAAATTTGTGCTTTTGATGTCTGTATGATTAATGTGGAGAGTTATATACCTGGAAGAGGGGGTGAGTCAGCCCAGTCCATCCATCAGTCAGTTAGCTAGCATTTTTTAAGCATCTAGTAGGTGTCAGGCACTGTGGTCAGGAAGTACCATAGCAAGAGTGAAACATAAGCAATAAAGAACCTACATGGACCAGGTGTCTCTGCATAAAATCAGAAAATCCAGAACAGGAGTTCTTTACCTTATTTTATGTCACAGACCCCCTTGGAAATGTGGTGAAGCCCACAGACTCCTTCTCATGAGAATGTTTTTCAGTGCAAAAAAATAAAATATACAGGGTTTCTAAGGAAACTTTATTGAAATAGTTAAAAAATTCTTAAGAATCCAAGTTCAAGAAACCCAGCTTAAGAACCCCTGCTTTCTTGAGGAGGTTTTGCCGTATGTTGGCTAGATCTGTAATGAAAGATTTATGGGATGAGATGGAGACAAGTCCCTCACAGGCTGACAAGGTGTAGATTGGTTTCGATCTGTACCCTGCAAGGTTCACCTATGTTGATAGGATCACAGATCCATCAGAATATCAAAATATTATTGATATTATTACTTTTCCCTGGTGTAATATGGGCACAGATATTAAGTTAGAAAGTGATACATCTTATTGACTATATATTTGAGGGGAAATGGTAAAATAGAAAAACTTTTAAAAAACATACAATTATCTTGCATCGGTAATTATACAGACTCTTCCAGCTAATACATTTTGAGTCAGATTTAAAACAATTTTTAAAAATGTAGCAACTTCCTAAAGAAGAAGGAGATCTTACCTTCCTTCTATCTGAAACAGATATTCCATTCATTGGGGGGATGGGGTGGGAGGGTGGGGCATGTTCTTAAGCAGCTGCCACTTTCAGAGCACCTTGCTAGGCACTGCATCACTGGAGAATATAAGAATGACAATTCATCCAGCCTTGATCATCCACCGTATGCAGGGCTCTCTCTCTCTTAGAAGCTGGAGAAGAATTTTTTTAAAAAGAGTCAGGACCTGGAGACACTTGGAACTTATTTTCCCTTGTCTTTTCCTTTCTCCCCTGATAGGACAGTTCTTCTGTTGGGTGCCATCTATAGGTCACTTCAGGTCCCTGAAACTTAGTTTAGACTTAAAAGAGCATGCTTTGGGATCTTTGGAGAACCTGTACATGGCATGCAAGACATTGGCATTCTTAGTGAAAGGGCATCATTATAGCAAAGCTGTCAGAGTTTAGAGTTCTAAGTGTCTATTTGATGAAGTGGGAGAAAAGAATTTTGTTCTTGTCTTATATGTTGATAAGAAGGAAAAATTGAAAGGGAAACCTCTTTAGGTTCAATAATTGGCAGAAATCAGTGAGAGAGAATGGAAGGGAAGAGAAATGAAAGCACAGTATGTTTAAAAAATCCAATTGAAATCCCTTTCCTGCTTCTTATTCATGAATATTTTAAATTAATATAAAGCAACTGCAAATAATGTCATGGACCTTGTAGAATATAAGCTTAAAGGCAAGAGCTGTCCCATGTAACAAGAATGCACCTGGTACCTAGTAGGTGACTGAATGTTTTTTAAAATGGTGATTTTTAAAAAAAAATTTTTGTGTGATGTATTTTTTCAGTGATTTCAAATACTGAAGTCTTGAATTTAGGTAAAACATTTTTACAAAAAGGTTAATAGAATTCCCCAATATCTAAAATCTTTTCAATGGAGAACTTTGTTTTTCTTAAATTACACCATATTGATATAAAAACAAAGTCATTTGCTTTGAGAAATCTTTCCCTGCTTAAGACTACTCGTTTGCCTCTCTTATGATAAAATCCTCACTATGTTATTTTCATTCAGTGCACACCTACCTACCTACAAACTGGGGTGTTTGGGTGTTCAAGGAGGACCAGCAATTATGGAGTGAGGCTTGCCTAAGCCCTTTTCTGGGTCGCTTGTTTATCTTTGATATCCACCTATCTCCCACCTCTCACCTACATTTGCAAGAAGCTGTAGCATGTGCCGTAGCCACACCTGGCTGAATAAAATCGTCTTGGCTAAACCAGGTTAAGAGTAGATCTCCAACCCATCAGTGAGTTAGAGAATGTCTACCCAAGCATGTGAAGACTTCCCTTGGCAGAATGAGTGGAGAGCAGTTTGTTCTGACAACCATGAAGGGGCCTGAAGCAGGTGCTGTGGAGTGCTTAGAGCTTGGTCAAGCATTGAAGACTCCAGGGTCATCTACTGCATCCTGAGACGTATCTTCTCCATGTGTCATGACTTTTGTCCTGGACTTTGATGACTCTGGAAGAGGGAAGAAGTCTGATAACTTTGAGCAACTCTACCTCTCTTAAATCCAGGGCATATGCAAGTTAGAGGGAGAGGCCCCAAGGGTAAGAGGATACTGATGAAGTGATGTTGCAGGATGATGAGTTTCCAAAGACACAACAGTGAAATCCAAAAGAATGTAGCTAGGTGGAAATTAAAGAAACTTTGTATGTTATGGGTGCTTAGGTGATATTAGAATTATCGAATCCTACAATTCAAAAGGACATCAGAGAACCTGGACTTCTCAAAGTGTGGTCCAGGGATCCTTGGGAGTTCCCCAGACCTTTTCTAGGGGTCCATGAGGTCAAAATTATTTCCATAATAATACTTAAGGCATTATATGGTAAATATTAATATATATAACCCACATAAACCAAAACTCTTTGGGGGCAATTAGTAATTTGAGTGTAAAGTGGTCCTGAGACCACAAAGTTTGAGAATCTCTTGTGTTAGTTCAGTCGTTTACTCAAGCAAGAATCCATTCTGTAACTCTTCTCTCCCAGCAGCAGTCCCCCTATGACTCAGTCTTTCCCCACTCTTCCTTTGCCCCATTCCCCTTTCCCTCATCCTCCTTCCAATGCTGCAGCTAAAACATAAAACCTACAGTTTGCAGATCATGCCAAAGCTGGCTGGTGCTGCCTCCTCTGGTTCCTGGCAGTCAGAAGGATAAAGATAGTCAGGACCAACCTGCCAGCCCTTCTGCTAGTCACCTTTGTGTGGGGCTTCAGGCTGCTGTCCCTGCTGCCCTCCTCCTCCTTACTTACTCTTACTCAACTTTACAGTCATTAGACATCATTCCTCCTTGTTTGTCTACCACTTATCCCTCCAGGGGAGTAATTGTGTGCTTAGCCATGCCTCAGTCAGTAAGCACCCACTCTTTCCATTTTGTATTTTTATTTTATTTTTGCTACTGTAAAAGTAGCACTATGGGGGACATGTGATCCAGGAAGAAGACAAACCAATTTTTCTCCCATTAATTGTTCCAGAAAATAAATCAGATTTCATTGTTATGAACTGTAGAGGATAGCCCAAATAATTTTTATTATTTAGAGTTTTATTCTGTTAAACATTGATTGAAATAAGCTTTGAGGCTTTGAATTGATTTTCTAATGTAGAGGGTTTTTTTTAAACTGTAATATATTTATTATCAGAGAACTTGATCTATATTGAATTAACCTCACAGATATACTAGTAGAAACCCACAAAATGTATTGTCAGATTAATTGCTGTTCTCAGACACTTCCATCTGAGGCAATTAACAGCAATCATTGTATTATTACTCTTCTGTTGCATAAAATCATGTCATTTACGCAAGTCTGTCCCTGAAATTTTGGAGTTTACATCTGATCCTTCCTGTTAAAATTATGGGTTTGCCAATCTGAGCTGTAGCATCGTATCCCATATTAACCATGTGCCATTATTTAAATACTGAAATAAATTTCTCATTAAGTAGTATATTGTTAAGTTGTGAAACACTGTGTAAACAAATTTCTATAGCTTATGAATATAATCTGTCCACTTTATTTCAGACTGAAATGTTTTATTATTCATGCATCAATTCCTTACTTCATAAGTATACTATTAAAAATTCATATATAAAATGAAACATCTGGTTTAACATTACATAACGCATTTTTTCTTTGAAAATTCTTGAAGTGTAGAACTCTGGCTATCGATCAACTCCAGATAATTTTTTAGCTGTGGTATAAAATCTCACTGAAATTTACTTGCATAATTTTGCACTTCTGGGAGTATAATAAATGAAATTTACATAGCATATTACTGTTGCCCAAGCATAGAGAACCATTTTCACCCAGCAGTATAGCGATTTCATGTAATTAAGCATAATTATATCTAATTTTACATTTCTTTTTTTCCTTGTAAAGAGTATTTTTTTTTGTCCTGTTACATATAAAGATAGTTTTCAACATTCATTTTTTATAAGATTTTGAGCTCCAAATAGTTTCATCTTCCTTCTCTTCCATCTCCCCTCCCCAAGATCTGGCAAGCAATTTCATGTAGGTTGTATATGTGCAATCAATAAATATCAATTTTATATTTCTAATACAGTTTTGTGCTTTAAAAGAAGTTAATTATAATGTTTTCTTCTAAGGATCTCATTTCCCCAATTTCCTGTTCTTATGTAATTGATTGAAATGTTTATTATATGAAATGTCATCATAAAATGTGTGATTTTAGTCTAATAATCTCAAAGAGCATGAAACATTGTAATCCTGGATAAAAATTGTATTGTTCAATTTGAATTGCTCAGATGACTTCACAAAAAATAATTTAGCAGCCATTATGGTCTTTTTCTTTTGACAGTCCACCCACATTCCCTTCTGGTTTTATGATTGTAGCCAACTTCTAAATTTTTCTACATGTTGTAATTTCTAAAAATAAAAGTATTTTTCTTATTAATGTATCATGTTACAGAATATATAGTGATGTTTAGAGTGTAATATAGTAGAAAGAACATTGAACATGGAGTCAGCAGTGACCTGGATTCAAATCTCACCACTAACTTATTAACTATGCAACAATCGCTTAATGTCTATGGACCAGTGTCCTTATTCACAATATGGGATATAATAATACCTGTCTGATACCTGCTTCACAAGGCTATTGTGAGGCTTAATTGAGATAATATATGTAAAGTTCTTTATGAAATTTAAAGGGCCACACAAATATCAGCTTTACTTTTATGACTATCAATTACTTTTAGCAAAATAGGATAGGCTATAAAAATTTATTTAAAATTAATTAGGAGCAGCTAGGTGGTGCTGTGTGTAAAGAGCCAGGACTGAATGAGGAAGACTCATCATCCTCAGTTCAAGTGTGGCCTCAGACTCTTCTTAGCTGTGTGACCCTGGGCAAGTCACTTGACCCTGTTTGCCTCCGTTTCCTCAGCTGTATAATGATCTGGAGGAAGAAATGTCACACTACTCCAGTATCTTTGCCAAGAAAACCCCAAATGGGGTCATGGAGAGTCTGACAGGACAAAAAGTGATTGAGCAACCACATAAATATTTATGAGACAAACACTGTATTTACCACAAATGGGAAGACACTAGCTAAAAATTTCAAACTTAATTGCCCATTTTTAATTGGAATCAATGTGGTAAAGTAGAAAGAGAACTAAAATTTGAATCTGGGGAACCTGAGTTCAAATCAGAGCTCTACTCCTTACAAGCTGTGTGACTTTGGATAAGTAATTTCTATACTTCCTATTCCCCATTTGTAAATTAAAGGGTTTGAACCAGACTGCCTCTAAGATTCCTTCCAACTCTTAGTTGTCCTGAGCTGTATTTTTTTTAAAGCCAGAGAAATATGAATAGTTGGGATTGTTCTTAGCTTATTTACTAAATTCCCCCTTCCCCCTATTCTAGGTAATACCAAGCCTTCAGTAGCATTAGTTCGGGGTTGCTCAGTATTGCATATCAATCTCTGGAGGGTCTATGCTAACATCTCTGATTGCTGCCTACTCGAATTTTATATCATCTGTCAGTGAAGAGGTCATTGGATTGTGCCAGCAGTTACCTGGCAGTCCTTTTCCATGTAATACTGGATGTTGTGAACATGGTGACTCACGAAAGCAGCCTTTGGATGTAGGTGCCATGAGGCCAGTTATAGTCTCTGCCATGGCCTGGACACCAGTATCCATCTGGCCAGAATAGAACTGAACAAAATGCTCACTTAATTTTCTGAACACTGATACCTAAATCTGGGTAGCCGGGTGGCACAGTGTGCCAGGACTAAAATCAGGAAGACTCCTTTTGCCGAATTCAAACTGGTCTCAGAATCTTACAAGCCGTGTGACATTGGGTAAGTCACTTAACCCTGTTTGTCTCAGTTTCCTCTGTCTGTAAAATGAACTGGTGAAGAAAATGGCAAACTTCTTCAGTATCTTTGCCAAGAAAACCCCCAAATGGGGTCACGAAGCTCAGGCATGACTGAAATGAACAATATCCAAATTCTTCAAAGATCTTGTGCCTTCAAATTTGTATACCAATCCTACCAATTGATACTACCTCATGAATATCATATCCTTATATTTGTGAGGAATTCCAAGGATGACCAACTTTGAAAGTGTAGACAGACAGCAGTGAAGTAACCACAGAGTGAGGCTTCTCAGTTTGCTGCCTTTTGCCTTGATTAACACCTTGCTCTTTTCCATTTCCACATGCAAGACGTGTCTTACTAATTGTAAGTAGCTAGGTCTTTAAAGGTACATCAGACCAGATATTCCAGCACCAGCAATGCTTTAAGGGAGTTTAGTATAGTGGACAGAGCACTGGATTTGGAGACAGAAGATCTTTCTGGGATTTAAAAAGCCTGGCTCTACTACTTTATTGCTAGTGTAGACATGTTTTTATTTTTAAACAAATGAAGAAACTGAGTCAAGGAGAGATTGAGTTACTTGCCTAGAGTTGTACAGCTAGTAGGTGATGGAGGCAGAATTTGAATTCGAGTCTTTTTGACTCCAAGTCCTCTGTTCTATCCACTTGATAATCCCCTAATAACCCCTGCTAGTATGGTCTTAACTCAGCCATTCAGCTTCTCAGATCTCCAAGGTCTCTTCTGCTTCAAATCAGATGAAACCCACCTAGACCTAGCTGTGAAGAGTTTTTGTTTTGTTTTTATGTGGTCCACGCTGACCAGATCCAAATTGTTCAAGGGCCTGAGAGATTATGAGAAGAGAGATCCGTTTGGTGTCCCTTTTTGGTCACCTTAACTGTATTCCAGGAACCCAAACTTAATAGGAATAATGATTCAGGGTCCCAGAAGAAAGATCTGGGGGCATCATTTGAAGGAGGAAGAAAAAATGTTTCCAGATGACTAGGGCAGGGTTGTTCCAAAAATTAGGAGGCAGCATGGAAAAATACGTGGGGTGGAGGGGAAAGTAGATGAGGTGGATTTGGCCAGCCCAGTAAAAAACAAACAAAAGTTTTATGGCAGAGCTGTATTTCACTGCCACAAAGCGTTTTGTGCACTGTTGAGGACTGTTTCTCCACTGATCTTCCTCCCATGCCTTCCTTTGGAATGCCACCCCACTTCTTTATTTTTCACATGTTCCTTGCTCATGATTCAGGACTGAGCTCTTCTGTGAACACTCACTTGATAACTTCAGACAGTCCACAGATAGGAAAAGCCCTCTGTGTTACATACTAAGGAAACAGAAAGTTTAGATAATCTCCCCTGTCCTTGTGGGGAACTCATAGTCGAATGGTGAACAAGTCACAGATAGCCACAATAAATAGTATTGCATGATAAGTATTTCAGAAGAATTCCAAAGTAAATATTTAATAAGGTCTAAGAGGATGGGGATGGAGGCGGGATGGGAAGATCATGCATTACCAGTTGGCAGGCAGAGGCAGACCAATTTTAATCCGTGTTGATCTCTGCTTCCTTATTGCATTTTGAACCATAAAGGTTTTTCCATGAGGTGAATATTTTCATATTTCCAAACAAACATTCCTCTACAGTTTTTTCTGTTATAACCTATTTAACTTCTTCATTCTGGATGCTCCTTACCCCACACTTTGGAAATACCTTCCACCCCTGATTATTCTCTCTCTGATTAGATATAGATCCTCCTAGAACCTTCATTTGAGGAGGACACCTAGGCCAACCATGTCTCATTCCTCTCCAGACTGAATTCCATACTTTCCCATGCCTCAAAACCTTCATCTTCCTTATACCTTCATCAGTTTCTTTCTATGTTCTATCTTTCCCCCATTACAATATAAGGAACCATCTCTGTGCTTGCATTTGTATTCCCAGCCCTTGGCACACTGTCTGGCACATAGTAAATACTTAATAAATGCATATTGACTGTTGACTGGTACAGTCTGACTTATTTTCTAGTTCCTCGATGTTATATTTCTCCAATGAGCATAAGGTCTTTATTCATTCAGTTAATAATAATTATTACTATAAACCATATTTATATGACACTTGAAGGTTTGTAAAGGACTTTGCATGCATTATCTGACAATAATCCTATGATTTTAGTGTTGTTATTATCCCTGTTTTACAGATGAGGATATGGAGACTCAAAGAGTTTAAAGGAATATCCTAGAGACATGCAACTAGTTGCCATCAGACATGAACTCCAATCTAGGTCTTCATGTTTATTGAGTGCTGTGTACAAAACCTTTATTACATGCCCTTTAGAAACCTATATTCCTATGTGTCTAGTACGTAGTCAACAAATACTTTTGATCACATAACTAACATGATATTCCTAGCATTACCGACCAAAAGTCAGAGCAAAATCAAACAACATAAAGGACTTTAATTTTTAAAAGTTTTCATTTTTTGGGACCAAATTGCCAAAATCCAATCAATCTAGCTACTTACAGTTATGGCTGTTGGTGCAGTGAAGGTATCCTGTCTGAAATATTTGAGTTCTGAGCCAGCTTTCAGGGAATCTTTGGAATGCTACCTAGTGACCACTCACTAGAGAGCAGGATTTAACCAGGCCTTCTGAGAGCTCCATTTTAAAATGACTTCACCATCTAAATTTCAGAGCATCGCCCAACCATGAGGGAAGCCTGTGGGTTTTCTCCCAGTTAATTCTGTCTCTGAGGTAGGCAGAAATGAGGAGGATTTATGGATGGACTCTTTTCTGAGTGAACAACCTTTCAAAGGGATTTCTTCTTTTTCTACCCCTAGAATTGCTTGGATGGAGGGAGATCTCTTTTATAAATATCTCCCTAGATCTGTCAGCCATCTCTGTCTCAAGGTATACCAGTTTCCTCAAATTCTCTTGAACTGTATAGAAAACTTTCCCTTCTCTCCTTTCTCTTAATGGATTTAAAGTAGAGGTTAGAATTTTACAAAGGACTTGCATAAAAATAATAAAATAAAACAATCTTACAGAGCATGGAATTGTTATTAATGAATATAAGGCTGCTGATAAGCAGTGTGATGCAACAGGAAAGGCACTGGATCTGGAACCAGGAATCGCGGTTGTTCAGTCATTGCAGTTGTGTCTGACTCTTCGTGACCCTGAGTTCAAATCCCATCTTCTTCATTTACAAGCTATGTGACCTAACCTCTCTGGTTCTCAGTTTTCTTATTAAATTGAGTTGTTTGGACTAAATGGTCTCTAATATCCTTTCCAACTCTATATCTGATCCTATCCTATCCCTAATTTTTCTGTACAGGCTCATAAATCCACCTTGCCCCCATCTTAGTTTCTTGACTTGACTCTACCATATGTTCAGTTACCATGTTATCTTGAGGAAAAACCCCTACATTTATCTTTTCCCTGGTCTCTGCCCAGCCCAACTTCTCATTTCCTTTCCTCTTCAGAATCTGACCCCTTCTAACCACTTGTGAGTGAGGACCTTCAGGAACCATCAGCCACAAAGGGAAGTTTCACCTACCTTAACGGATCATACTTCATCTCCTCCCATACCTACCCCACAGCCAGGGAAACATTCACCAGAAACACCATGAGGATTTTTACTACTCCCAAGAACTATTAAACATGCAGGAAATTACTACATTGATTCCCTTTCTACCATAAGTGCAAGGTCATTTCTTCACAGAGACCAAGAAAGAATTTAAGTTTTGCTTGGCTATATGTTATGCTTGAAAGCACCCCATCATCAGTATTGGGGGTCTCTTTCTGCATACTACTTTGAGGTTAGAAGAATTTAAGCCTGTTTATCCTTCTTTGTTGGTTTCCTGAGTGGGTTCTGCATTTTTGGTGGCCTTAATTCTGGGTGAACAATTGTCGGAAGGAATCTTCCGCCTTTTCCTTCCAAGATGGCATTTTCTGAGAGTCTTTTCACAATCCAAAGTCTGCTGGATTTCAGTCTTGTGGCTTGCCTCTTTCCAGTTTGTTTGGTTATTAGCTAATGGGTTTTGAGTTCAACCAAGGGAGTTCAAAATACTGTCTCTTTCTGAGAGCCAGCCAGGATGTAAATGATGTCCAAATTGTGAGTGGCAGGCTGGCTGAGCTTTCTAAGTGATGACTGTACAAGCCGTCCACTAATTTTAGTTTGGGGAAGCTTGGAATAGAAATTGAATTTTCATTAGGAAACAATTTCCTTTCAAGTCCTACTACAACCATTGGAAAGTATTGTCTGGCCCAGCATCCCACATCCATTCTGAGGAGATTGTTTCAGACATCTTAGCCATAAAAGATATAGACTTTTGTTTATTATTTTAATATTTGAGCACTCACAAAGTATTAATTAAATTAACAGTCCATCACTGGATACCACCTGGATATTCAGGATGATGAAAATACACTGTCAGTGTTTGCTAATATAGAAGCGTAGCAAAAAAGCCACAAGATGTAATTTTATATCTAAGTCACCGAGCCAGGTGAGAGCAGCATCCAGAGTCACAATATTTTGCCACAGTGCCATTTTCAGAGTAAGAAATGAAGCACCAAATTGTGATCTGCTTGCAGGTTTCACTGGATGACCACAGTCTCATCTTTAGGTAAATTTTCTCCCCATCCCACCCCATGTTGAAGGTTTATTTGTGATGGCTTACAAGGATAAACTTTTTAAAGACTATGTCCATAAGTTTCATGAAACAGCCATACCAGGAAATGCCTCTGCATGGAGCCTTTCTTGAGACAATTACTTATGGAGGTGGGGGAGTCCCAACTCAAATCCATAGACCTAGCTAAGTGTGGTGTGAAAACACATCTTTAAAACCTGTGCACACTTTCCTGAGTGCGGGGCTTTGAACATGTGGGGTGTATGTAACAGTTTATAAATTGATCCCATTTTGGAAATCCCAAATGCTTTCACATTATTTGTAGAAATAACAAATAATAACAGCAATAATAGCATTTACAAATATTATCTTATTTCATCCTAACAACCATCAAGGGGAGATAGGTCTTATCATTGACAACTAGAGGGCCAGGCCGGAGTCAGGGAGACGCTCATCTTCTTGTGTTCAAATCTGGCCTCAGACACTTATGTGATCCTGAACAAGTCACTTAACCCTGTTTGCCTCAGTTTACCATCTATAGGATGAACTGGACAAGGAAATGGCAAACCATTCCAGTATCTTTGCCATGAAATCCCCAAATAGGGTCATGAGGACTTGGACGCAATTGAAATGAATGGACAACAAGAAACTTTATTATCATTCCCATTTTACAGTTGAGGAAATTGAGGCTAGTGGCTTGCCCATAGTAAATATATAACTGTTTAATTTTCTAAGTTAAGATAGCTGGGTGGCACAGTATACAGAGCATGGAACCCCCAGGGTTTGGAAGACCTGAGTTCAAATGCAGTTTCAGGCAGTTATTACTGGGGTGACCATTGTTACTCTGTTTGTCCTTCATTCCAGAAGGGGACCGTAACATCAAGATGGTGACATGACTTGCAGCTGGCTTTTATTTGAGTGAGGGAGGGCTGTACGGGTCATTAGCCTCACTTTCTCCTCCTGAGCCATCTGGGTCCAGTGGCCTGATATTCATCAGGATGACTGGAGATGGCCCAGGATGCAATGGGTTGACCCTAGGTAAGTTATTTAACCTCTACTGGATAATGAATATAATAATAGCCTCCCAGGATAAAATGACTAGTGTTGCAAAGTGCTTTACAAATCTTAAAGCCCTTTCAAATGCTATCTTTTTTTTTTTTTTTATGAATTCATTTAATTGATTCTTGGACCATCCAGTCCCTTTATCTTGGTTAGCTTGAGCTTTGGGCCCAAGAGGCATTTTTTAGAGTTAAGTACTTGAAGCTGGTATAGAGCTGGATTTTTAAAATCCTTTTTTGTACATGACCCCTTTGATAGTCTGGTGAAGCCTATGTCCTAGTAAAAATAATGTTTTTAAGTGCATAAAATATAGAGGGTTACATAGGAAGTCAATTATATTGAACTAATCAGATTTTTTTCAAAATCCACACACCCCAGGTTAAGAACTCCTGGTGTAGAAACAATTTATGGGCCATGAAAGGTGGTGCCAACCAGTCAACTCCACGTACTGAAACCTCTGTTCTTTTAATTTTAGTTTTATTAAGAATTAGGGAGATAATAATCAAGCATTTCTATGATCTCCAGTCAAACTGTGAGATCATGGTCCTCATTTGATGCTTCATTGAAGTTTATAGAAATGGAGCACAAACTGTCAAGTTCTAAAAAGTTGGAAAGGCTTCAAGTGTGTGGCAAGTGACAATTATGCACTTGCCTCCCAAAGAAGGACCTAGCTAAGTGTGGAAAGCTGGGCACAAGTAATGAATTTTTTAGGCCACATTGACTCTTGAAAACCTTCCACTATGTCATGAAAGGTTTGTAATCTGTTCCTTCAATAGAAGGGATAAAAGTCCTAAGAATTAAAGCCTGGGAATTTTTGCTGAAGGGGATAAACTTTTAACAGGGTTAAATTTTGTTTTTACTCTAAGAAAATCACAAATCCTTGAAGTAAATAAAGTATTCCTAAGAAATGAATGGAAGCATTGAGTAAATATAGTACAGATTGTAGAAATGGTGACAATGTTCACATTTAAGGAATGCAGAAAAATGAAAGTGTGAAATGTATTGACATAATAAAAGGTTTAATGGAGCTTATTTTGTGAGGATTTGGCTTTTCCTGTCTAGAGATACTCCTCTATGAGATTTAAGTTCCTAGGTTTGAAATGAGCTTCCAGAGAGGACCTGTGCACAAATAAGTAAGAGGGCAGAAATCCTTTGAGTTTTTCAGTCCAACTTGAATTGTAAGAAAAGTAAATATTCAACCAATGGCAGGACCAAATTGATCTAGTTTTCACAGCGAAGAGAGGATGGGGGCAAAGGGGGGGGGGGGCAATGCTCACAATTGAATGAAAGGTTACAATTGAATGAAAGATTCTGTGGAGAGGAAATAGTTTTCTTGAGTGAGCTTTTTGACTGGCTATCAACCTTGTACTATTGGACAGGAAATTAAGTTCTTGCCAGTGTCATGAATCACCATGAGGGCTGGACATTGGCACAGTTGCTGTGTTTGAGAGGGCAGGAAGAAGTGGGAGCAGAGAAAAGCTAACCTAAAAAACCCCACAAGTTGAAGGTGGGAGGTGGGTATTAATGAACAAAAGTCACTGAAGCTCCACTTTGTGGTGTGCATTTTCATATGGCAACTTCCCTGATACTGGAGCCCCTCTCACCCACGTTCCTGTATCCCTATGCTTCCCCTCTGAGAAAAGAGGAGACCTCAAAAAAAAAAAAGCAACTCTTGCTCTTTGGAGAAGGGAAAGAAAAGCTTTATTATTTGTGACATATAAAATCTCCTTTGGGCTTGAAAAAAAAAAACCAAAAGGCAGAGAAGCATGAGGAGATCCATTCATAACGGTCGTTGAATGTGTAGTTGGTGAAAGAAGACTGGTGGTAGGTGTCCAGATCTTAAACTCTGTCTTCCCAGCTCCCATTACATAGCAAGAAACTGAATCTCTGCTCAATCTCGATGTTTGGAGTTTCCTTTTAAATAGAGAAATGGTAATCAATTTTATTTTTGATTTAAGTACTGGTTCCTGCCCACTTCAATATCTGTTATGGTGAGGTCCTGTGAATTTTTTTTTCTAAATGAGGTTTTAGTAAATAAAGTATTTACAGTAGTTCTCTGTCTTGTAAGCTATTTTGACAGCTCAAGGTTTGTTGTCAGTCTCAGGGCTGTTTTGATCCCCGAGGAAGCAAAATATATTGCCAGGCCATATCACAGCATGGCCCTAGCAGGGTTTCTCATCATCCATCAGAAATTCCCCAGTAATTACACCAAACTGACACCCTCAGGGACCTGACTGACCAAGCCTGCTATGAGATGATCCCTTTCTCATGAATTTTTCAGATTGGAAAATGACTAAAGTAAGCTGGAATTAGGATTCAGTCCTGTTTGTTTGTGTGCGTGGGCTTCGTGTCTACCATTCTCTCTCCATCCAGACACTTGGCTTATTCCTGACTGCTCATTCCACAATGTTCTTAACTGCTCAGAGAACAATGTGACCCTCAGAATTCCTGATTAAGCCTATCCTGAATCATTCCTGTTAAGGACTACAGGTGTTTGGTGTACTTACTGATATGATGCTCAGGTGAATTGAAAATAGATGCTACCCTCTCACAGACTTGGTGTCTGAGAAGTTACCCTAAATCTCAAAAGCTCATGAAAGCTGTAGCACCCATTAGTTTTACTTAAGATAAAAAACCTAGAGATAATTCAGAACAGCTTATGGGATATTGTCAACCCAGGAAGATGTTTCAGAGCAGCCAAGACTACAGAGTGATAGCATCTTCCACGCACCTATTCTTCACCAGAGATCAAGTTGAATTGGGAGTTGCTGGCTCTTTACAATTAGTTCAGTTATTTTTTGCTTTGTCATGCTTTATATACTCAGTTTAAAAAAGAAGAGGTAAATTATTCAGGATATTTAGATTATGAGCATCAGCAGGTGAGAGTATAAATGTGGCTCACTATTAAAAATGAATGACATATTTAGTACAAGTAGTGCTATGCTGTCAAACGAGGTCATGTATGGAAAGGTCTTTGCAAACCTCAAAGCACTGTATGTCAGCTCTTAAATTGTTAATATTCATAATTATAATAACTATTGCTATTATTATACCCATTAATTCAAATTCTTCACCATTCTTAACTCCCTACATGCTTTTCAGGTTTCCTATTTTAAAGAAACTGTTCTTTCTTGAAGATTGATTGCCAGTCATTTTATTGTTTTGATTTTTTTTAAACCACTCTGCAGAATATATCCTCTTCTTAAACCTCACTGGTGCTGCCCTCCCCAACAGTATATTTTCTTGGCTTCCTACCTTTCCTCCTCTGTTTACCCTTCTGTTGCTATCTTAATGGGCTGTTCTCTATGGCTTAGTTAGTCTGGCCCCCTTGCTTTTCGTCTTTGCAGTCTTTGCATTAGAATACATCTATTTTTATAGCTTCAGTCATCACCTCTGTGTAGATGACTCTCTCTCTCTCTCTCTCTCTCTCTCTCTCTCTCTCTCTCTCTCTCTCTCTCTCTCTCTCTTTCTCTCTCTCCCCCTCCTTTCCCCAGCCCTGCTTTAATTTTCCATATCTTAGATTTTAATAAATAATTTCCACTTTGATGTGCCACAATTATTTTGACTGAAACATGTCTGAAACCAAATCGATTCTCTTCCAAAGTTTCGATTTATAGATAGGAAACTGAGGCTCAGAGAGGTCACAAAGCTAACATCATTAACCAAGCTGGGACTTGAACCCAGGTCTCCTGGCTATCAGTTCAGCCATCTTTCTATTACAGTCCTGATTTCTCCATTCTTAGCAGTAGAGATAACAGATAATCAAGTCAAAACTCCTTAACTCTACATTAAGGCCCTTCCTAATCTGGAGCAGGGTAACCAGAGCTCCAGGCCTGAAGTCAAGAAGAGTTATTTTCCTGATTTCAGATCTGGCCTCAAACAGTTGTGTGACCCTGCGTAAGTCACTTAACTCTTTGCCTCAGTTTCTGCACCTGTAAAATGAGCTGGAGAAGGAACTGACAAACCAGTCCAGTATCTTTGCCAAGAAAACCCCAATTGGACTCCTAAAGAGTTGGACACAACTGAAAAACTGAAATCAGACTGCAACAATCTGCCTGTCCAACATTATCTCCCCTTATTCCAATGGGTACTCTACTATCTTTTCATGATGGTGTCTTCATTGTCTTATAAACGCAGTCTATGTAATTTGACTTCTGGTTTTGGCTTTTGTACCCTCCTCCCCCACCTCCCCACCATATTGTTCTCAATTTGTTTCCCCATCTCCTCTTACATATTTAAATCCTATCCATTCCCAGGGCCATTTTTAATGTCTGTGCTCTTTTCAGCCATGGCACAATGATATCTTTCCCCTTTAAGGGGTTTCCTATTCATACTATTCTTAATCATATATTTAACTTTATGTTAATAATTGAACTTTTCATGAGTGTTTCTTCTCCACAATGAGATCCGAAGCTGTTCAAGGAGCAGGGTCTGTGCTTTCTCTTGCCATGGTATCGAACATAGGACACTTCTGAGCTCATACTGGTCTGATCAGCCACAGTCATACAACACTGGAACTTCACTTTGTCATGGTGATGTCATTTTGGTCCTCTTGGAGAACAAAGGACAACATCTACCATCTGACTGGATTTAGTCAGAGAAATGCACTCTGAAACCCATAGAACCCATAGATTGGACAATAGTAGGTCCCTGCTCAAACTCTACTTAATGGCTCTTTCCTTGGCCCTCCTGGCTTGAGAGAGATTATGAACAGTAACTGTTTCTCTTTCCCTCCCACCTTGATTTACTTATATTTTTTTCTTTTTTTTCTTTAACTTTTTACATTCATTTTCACAAAATTTTGGGTTCCAAATTTTCTCCCCTTTTCTCCCCTCCCCCCACCCCAATACACTGAGCATTCTAATTTTCCCTATCACCAATCTGCCCTCTCTTCTATCATCCCTCCCTTCTCTTGTCCCCATCTTCTCTTTTGTCCTATAGGGCCAGATGACTTTCTATTCCTCATTAACTGTATGTCTTCTTTCCTAGTAGCAACAACAATACTAAACAGTTGTTCCTAAAACTTTGAGTTCCAAATTCTCCCCATCCCTCCCTCCCCACCCATTCCCTTTGGGAAGGCAGGCAATTCAATATAGGCCATATCTGTGTAGTTTTGCAAATGACTTCCATAATAGTCGTGTTGTGTAAGACTAACTGTTATTTCCCTCCATCCTATCCTGCCCCCCATTGTTTCTATTCTGTCTTTTGATCCTGTCCCTCCCCAAATGTTGACTTCAAATTGCTCCCTCCTCCCATTGCCCTCCCTACCATCATCCCCCCAACCTTGCTTATCTCCTTCTCCCCCACTTTCCTGTATTGTAAGATAGGTTTTCATACCAAAATGAGTATGCATTTTATTCCTTCCTTTAGTCGAATGTGATAAGGGTAAACTTCTTGGTTTTTTTTTTCTCAGCTCTCCTCTTTTTCCCTCCATTAAAAAGTCTCCTGCTTGCCTCTTGAATGAGAGATAATTTACCCCATTCCATTTAACCCTCTTTCCTCCCACTACATTTCTCTCTCATCATTTACTTTAATTTCTTTTAAGATATGGAACCATCCTATTGAATTCACTCTGTGCTCTCTGTCTCTATGTGTGCGTGCATGTGTGTATGTGTGTGTGCGTGCATGCGTATACGTGTGTGTGTATGTGTGTGTGTGTAATCCCACCAACTATCCAGATACTGAAAATTTTTAAGAGTTACAAATATTGTCTTTCCATGTAGGAATGTAAACAGTTCACTTTTGGTAAGTCCCTTATGACTTCTCCTTGCTGTTTACTTTTTCATGCTTCTTCTCATTCTTGTGTTTGAAAGTCAAATTTTCTTTTCAGCTCTGGTCTTTTCATCAAGAATGCTTGAAAGTCCTCTGTTTCATTGAAAGACCATATTTTCCCCTGAAATATTATACTCAGTTTTGCTGGGTAGGTGATTCTTGGTTTGAGCCCTAGTTCCTTTGACTTCTGGAATATCCTATTCCATGCCCTTTGATCCCTTAATGTAGAAGCTGCTAGATCTTGAGTTATCCTGATTGGATTTCCACAATACTGGAATTGTTTCTTTCTAGCTGCTTGTAAGATTTTCTCCTTGACCAGGGAACTCTGGAATTTGGCCACAATGTTCCTAGGAGTTTCTCTTTTTGGATCTCTTTCAGGTGGTGATCGATGGATTCTTTCAATACTTATTTTGCCCTCTGGTTGTAGAATATCAGGGCAGTTTTCCTTGATAATTTCATGGAAGATGATGTCTAGGCTCTTTTTTTGATCATGGCTTTCAGGTAGTCCCATAATTTTTAAATTGTCTCTCCTGGATCTATTTTCCAGCTCAGTTGTTTTTCCCATGAGATATTTCACATTCTCTTCCATTTTTTCATTCTTTTGGTTTTGTTTGGTGATTTCTTGGTTTCTCAGAAAGTCATTAGCCTCCATCTGTTCCATTCTAATCTTGAGAGAACTATTTTCTTCAGTGAGCTTTTGAACCTCTTTTTCCATTTGGCTAATTTTGCTTTTGAAAGCATTCTTCTCCTCATTGGCTTTTTGAACCTCTTTTGCCAATTGAGTGAGCCTATTTTTCAAGGTGTTATTTTCTTCAGCATTTTTTGGGTCTCCTTTAGCAAGGTATTGACCCGTTTTTCATGCTTTTCCTGCATCTCTCTCATTTCTCTTCCCAGTTTTTCCTCCACCTGTCTAACTTGCTTTTCAAAATCCTTTTTGAGCTCTTCCATGGCCTGAGTCCAGCGGACATCCACCTGGGGTGTCTGAGATACAGAGGCCCTGACCTCCACATCTTTCCCTGATGGTAAGAATATTTCCTCATCATCAGAATTGAAAGGTGGGAACATCTGCACCCCATCAAAATAGCTCTCTATGGTCTTATTTTGCTTCCTTTTTCTGGGCATTTTCCCAGCCAGTTACTTGACTTCTGAGATTCCTCTGCACCCCTGCCTAGATCCTCCCAGCTAGTGCTTGGGGTCTGAGATTCAAATGCTGCTTCCCAGTCCCAGGGCTATCCACGGCAGGAGCGGCTGCTATTCAATGTGAGCTTAAGTTCTGGTGCTTGGGTGGGGGTAGGGCCACCTCCCAGGCTCAGTTCCCTCAGGTGCTTTATGCAGAGACCTTCAGTAATGGAGTGGGTTGGGGCAGGACCACCTCCCAGTCTCAGCTCCTTCAGGTGGTGAAGTGACCTTCAGTAATGAAGATCCTGCCTGCTCAGGGAGTCCCAGGGGCCGCCACTGCTGCCTTTGCCGCTGCCCCTGCCTCTGCCTCCACCGCTTCCTGCCTCTGCCTCTGCCTCCCCTGCTGCCTCCCAAGGGGGCGCGAGCCACAGAGACACTCCGCTCCCCTCTCGGCCAGCCCAGACGTCTCTCTCACTGACCTGTGGAGTCTGTGGGCGGAGGGACCTTCCCAGCCGCCGGAGGTTCTGTCCCTGAAGCCTGCTCAGATCTGCTCCTCTGGGACCGCGCAGCCAGGGCAGCACAGGGGTGGGTTCTGGGGACGGCTCTCCAGGGCTGTCTGGAACGGAAATCTTTTCCACTGTGTTTCTGCATGCCTTGCAGTGATCCAGAATTTGTGGGGAGTTCTTCTTGTAGGAAATATATGGGCTGTGGGTTATTTTTTTCTTTTGCTCATTAAAGGGCCCATTCCCTGATTACTTCTTAAAGAGGCCTATTCACTGAATGGGCATCACCTTACTCTAAGTGAGTACCTGAATACGCCTTAGCCAAAAAAGGCCAAGATCTCCCTTTGCATCCTGGGCCATCTTCAGTCATCCTGATGAATATCTGGTCACTGGATCCAGATGACTCTGGAGGAGAAGTGAGGCTGGTGACCTGCACAGCTCTCCCTCACTCAAAACAAACTCCAGTGCCAGTCATGTCATCATTTCTCTAAGAACAAACACACACACGCACATGCTATGGATATATGCTTAAATAAGTTAACAGAATGAATTACATAGAGCACTGATCCTCAGTCTTTCACTGCTGCTCTGTGATTGCCTCTTGGGTTGCTGGAGAATCTTAGCACTCATGCACAGTATTAGGTTCTACACATTTGTATGACTCCTCTGTACTGTAGTCTTCCCAGTTCTTGAATTTTTAAGGAGTGAAATGAATAACTCTAAGCAGTGCTTTTTCTCCTTGTTTTCTTCTTTGCAGACAAAACGTTCTCTCGGAAGTGAAACTTTTGGTTTAAAAAAAAGGGGGGATTGGTGGTGAGAAAGCAGATAATTTTCTGAATGACCTCAGTTTGATGGAAGCCATAGAAAGTAGGAAAGGGCAAAAAACTGATTCCTTGTGAACTGAGCTCAGTTAAGTCCTGACGAATTTCACATTTACTTCAAAAGTCAGTGTGTAGTTATGTCAGAGTTATATCTCAGTGGGGGCCTATCTGGAACATAGAAAGGAACACTTGAAGGCAGCTGGTGTTTCAAGAAACAATGATATTTGCTAGGAAGAATCTTTTGAATTACTGAATAAACATCATGAAATAATTACAAATAAAGTCATTGGCATTAGACAAGCAAAGTGTGGTTATAAGTGAAATAAACAAAGGGTGTATTTACAATGATCGAGTTTTCAATTATATCAATCATGACTACCTGTTTTTCCACTCCTGTTAAAATAATATTTTATTTTCTTCCCAATTACATGGAAATATAATTGTTAACATTCATTTTTGAAAAATTTTGAATTCCAGATTTTCTCCCTCTCTCTCTTTCATACCCCCCCCTCCCTGAGATGGTAAGCAATTTGATATAGGTTATACATGTGCAATCCATTATGACTATATCTGAGTAGCTGGGAATTAGTCTTATTTCACATATTTTAACATTTGGGATAACTAGTACAAATGCATAAGCATCTGTGTGGTCTCCGTTGGCAATAGCATCACCCTGAGGACAAGCTGACCACCCATCATCCTTTGTGAATGTTCCCAGAAACCCAACCCCCACTCTAAACTCCATAAGCATTTCTACTACTTAATCAGTCTTTAAATAAATCTGTCTTTTCTCAAGCTAGATAAGACTTTCCTAATTAACTTCTTTTTTGGAGAGGGATTTAATTACAAGTATTACACCAGTATTGTAAACATACATTATGGATCCTATAGACTTTTATGGTTTGACTTGGGAACTTGAATATTTCTCACACTTTTTCATAGAAAAGCCACAGTTCTGAGTTACAAATCATTGACTTACAAATGAACTTTTAAACACACCTTACCTACAGTGATGTGAAGTGATGTTGAGGAAAGCTAGTGACCTCACAGTGAGGAACAAGGAACTAACTGCCTCAAGTAAGAGCCAAAGCTTCATGGAGTGAGTCCCTTACGAGGCCTGAAGCAACTAAACCAGGGCAGTCTGAATTCCTAGACCTAGCAAAGGCTATTGGCAGTCATGTTCCCACCTCCTGAAAGAAATCTCCAGGTTTTTAAATGCTGTGTATGAACATCATCTTTGAATTTATTCAGGCAATAACAGTATCTGTGGATGAGTTGACTATACCTACTGTAACCGCAGCCCAGATCAGTATGATTATAGGGAGAGCTAATCCTAAAATCAAATTCATTCGTAAATTGGTTGTTTGGAACTCAGACTATATCCCTTCTAATGAGAAAAACAATGTTATAAATGTTCAGGTCTCCAGGCCATATCACAAAAATCCATTTGATCCATAAAACAGCTGAAATATATCACTAGTAAGGATATTATTCTATGTTTACAATTAAACAGTACTGTTGCAATATTAATAATTAAAGAAAACCAAATGCAATTAAATGGAATTGGAGAGAGTTTTTTTCCCGTATCTTCTGGAAATACAAATTTAATTAGAGGTTGTAGTGAAGTGTTGAATAGAAATTTTACAGATTCTGAAGGAAACTTTAAGTCAATAGTAGTAGTTTTTTCTTTGTTAAAGTTAAAATTTCCTTTTTTCTTAGATGTAGGTAATACAGCATTGTACTGTTCTTAGGTTTTTCCTAGTTTAGATGTCAGGGGGCTTAGAACATGGAATGAAGAAAATGGAGAAATAATTAAATTTTCCTGAGATTTCTTTTCCTTAACTTCTATCCTGCTATTAAGAAATAGGTTACTTCATAGATGTGGCTGTGTTAATTCCACATTGCACGGAGGGCCAGGGATCCAGACTGTCCTAAGGCTGATCATTTAGAAGATTATGCCAGGTAGTAATGATGCAAGGAGTACATGTGTTTCTGCCCTTTAGATTTTTATAAATTGCTTTCTTTCTCCCTTGTCACAAAAATCCATCAAAGGCAGAACTTGGACCCAAGTCTTCCTAGCTTTGAGGCCAACTCTCTTAGCTATTATGCTGTATATATGATAAGCCATACATTAAATTGATAACCTAAATAATATCCCTATTTTGTAGGGAAGGCAGTGGAGGTTTAGAGAGATTATAGTTTGCCTACTGTCACATGTCCCGTGACTACTAGGTGTCAGAGATAGGAACCAAACCCAGTAAGGTATCTGCCATGCTGCCAATGCTCATATTGATGTATGTCTCTAAGTATAATGCTGACCCTGAACAGAGACCTCACTGTTGCTTCCAAGGTATATAACTAAGCACTTCCAAATGATAACTGTAGTTCTAACTGCTAAATACCATATTTAGCAGCTGACAAAGTCAGATGTGCCCTATGTTCTATAAATTGAGATCTCAGTAAATCAAACTCTAGCCCCGTTAGCACACATAAGCAAATGACAGCCTCTCTTAGTCTCTGTTTCTTCATTCATAAAATGGGAGTGATATTTGCAGACTACCTTAAAGAGTTATTATAAGGAAAGCTATTTTCAAACTTTAAGCTCCATAGAAATATTATTGTTATATATTAACAATCACCCTGGATTTGTGGATTATTAAGGGAATGCTCATATATGTCAATAATATACTTTTTTTTTAGCTGTGATAGGGAAAATAGGTAACTGAAATTTAATAAATTTTAAATCCTATCTATGAATTTGGAAGCATAATTTTTTTCACCTTTAACTCAGTTATTTGATTTTTGAATATTGCCTTCCTTTTTGAAGTTATAAAATCATTATCCTAATTTCCACTGTTATAATGCCTTTTGTCCAAGAATTATAGAGCCCTTACCCCTTCTCATGTGCAAGAGCATATGGCATTCAGGTCAGTTGTCCAAGATCGTAAAGCAAGTCAGCCAAAGATCTGGGAATATAACCCATAGAGTTGTGACTTCATTCCCATGCCCTTGCAGAAACCCTCCTCCACAGCCAGTCTATCTTGCCTTTTTTTCCTATTGGAAAACAAGTACCTAGTTTCCAGAGAAGTTTCTACCCTATTCAGAAACTTTAAGTAGATTGTTCTTTGGGATCATTCAGTTGACCTTTGTGTTATTTAAAAGAGAAAAATCATAGCTAATCAGCCATGTGAGTTGATAAATAATGCTTTCATTTGAAATTAATAATGCTTTCATTTGAAAATATATTGAGTGTATAACAATACCCTTAGCAGTTGAAGTTGGATGTCTCATTGAGTGATCCAAAAGTTGACTTACTATCCATGCAACTCTTACCTTATATTTGCATACCAAAACTGTGCTCACCAGGAAGGTGTCTGTCTGTCTGTCTTTGTGTGTGTGTGTGTGTGTGTGTGTGTGTGTGTGTGTGAGAGAGAGAGAGAGAGAGAGAGAGAGAGACAGACAGACATTCTTCTTAAGTCTACATCATAAGTTATGCCATTTGATACTATTGTATCAAATTTTCTAATTTTCTTTTGTGGTATTTCCTACTCTCTCAGATTCTTTGATAATGCTTTCTTAGGGTTCTTTTCATAATTCTCTGACTGCTATTTTTCAGTCTGTTTCAATAATTCACCTTCCTTCGTCCTTTATCCTTCCCTCCATGTACCCAAAGTTCTAGTTTTAGAATTTTCCTCCATTTGGGAGATGGACTCAGACTGGCCATACTTTATTCCCCTTCTAGCTTTACTTCTGGCTGTCAGGACTTCGCCACACTTCTTTAGCTTCCTTCTCCACCCAGAACTTCCCTCTGCTCCTGGGCCTTCTCACCCTGGAAAATCCCTTCATCTTTCTAACTCCCTTCTCCCACTAATGAGTTCTTACCAGTGCCTCCGTTTTGAGGAAGGCCCCAGGCTGATCATGCTTCCTTCCCACTCTCAGGACTTTGCCATCTCCCTACTCATGTCCCTTCTTCCCCTCTCCCTCAGCTTTTAAGCTCTATCTGAGTGAGCTCATCTGTACCAATGGCTTCAATTAATGTCTTATTTTAATTTAAAAAAATAATAACAATATTCATATAGTACTTTACAGTACTGTAAGATTTTTTTACAGTATTGTAAGATTTACAAAACACTTCACATACATCATCTCATTTGATGCTCAAAACAACCATATGATTTAAATATTATTATCCCCATATTATAGATGAAGAAATTGAGACTGAGAGGGGTTAAGTTCTTTGTCTTGGGTCATACAGTTTAGATGTGTCAGAAGTTAGATTTGAACTCACGTCTTGACTTGAGGGCCCAGTGCTCTATCCACTGCACCACGTAGCAGGTGCAGTACAAAAGCGTTAATTATACACCTACAATATATATGGTGTTCTGCCATGTGCTGGGGATTCAAAACTAGATAATAATATAAACCCTTTTCCTGAGTATCTGAACATTTAGGAGACAAGAAAAGGTATTACAAAATAATTATGATACCAGGGAGAATGTAAGAGTGATAAAGGAGAGGTCTACAGTATTTTTCTATCTTGTTTTCCCTCTATTCACAGATCCACTATGCTGGTTTACGTCCTTGGTGCCTCTTGCCTGTGCTCTTTAAGAGCCCCCTAACTATTCTCCCTGCCTCTAGTTTCTCTCACTCTCTAGTGCCTTCTATACATAGCTACCAAAATAATCTTCCTAATGCACAGATCTGACCATGTTACTCCCCTGTTCAAAAACCTTCTGTGGCTTCTTGTTGCTTCCATAATAAAATAACTGGTACTCTGATATTAAAGCCCTTCACAGTCCAGCTCCAACCTACCTTGCCACCCTTATTTCAAACTATTTTCTTTCATCAACATCAACATTTCTGATCTCATCATGCCCTTTCTAACTCTGTGCATTTGCATAGGCTACTTACTAGTCCTAGAATATGTTCGTTCCACATCTCTGCCTGTTAATATCTTTCCTTCCAAATCTGACTCAGGTACTACTTCCTCCATGAATTGTTCTCTGATCTTTCTTGTCCCCACACCTCAAATGATTTCCCTTTCTTCAGATCTTTCTTGTAACACCTTGCCTTTTCCCCCATTACATTCTATCCTATATCATTATTAATTTGTATACTTGTCTTCTCCCTTCTGTTGGTAAACTCCTTGATGGCAGGAATCATACATATCATTTTTCATCTTTCTAACCCTAACTCATCACATCTCTTACACCTAATTTACATAAATATTTATTAAGATTATACTGAAAGGATGCTAGGATTCAGAGCCAGAAGAAACCCTAGAGATCATGTAGTCCACCTGCAACTTTACGTTTCAGGAAACTAAGGCCCAAAGAAGGAATGACTTGCCCCAGATTATTTACACAGAGATGGATGTTGGTTTGAATTTCGGAAACTCTGGTTTCTCTTTAAATGAGTAGTAAATTTCCAAACACACACATACAAAAAATGAGGGCGAACTCTTTTTCTTTGCAGATTGTGCAGTATCAGAAATCATAGTTGCTGACTCAGTCTTTCTTGCTGTGTTTAAAAACTCCTCCCACTGAATTAAGTTCTTCAGAAGCCTGATCTCTTACAAAGAACAAAAGTGCTTTTTATCTGAAGCATGTCTTGGTTCACATATAAAGTTGCTGCTGCTGCTGCTCTGTCTGTATCACTATTATTATGGTTTCTCTGTTTCTTTCTCTCTTTTTCCCTCCCTCTCCTCTCTCCTCTCTGTCTCCTCTTCCCCTCTCACTCCCCCTTTTCTTCCTCTCCCCTCTCTTTCTCTCCCTCCTTCCCTTTTTCTGTGTCCTTCACCTTTCCCTCTCTTCCTTTTCTCCCTCTCACTCTTTCCTTCCCACCTCTCTGTCTCCTCCTCCTCTCTCCCTTTTCTTCCTTTCCCTCTCTCTGTCTTTCTCTCCATCCCTCCTCCATTCCTCTCTCAGATTCCTTCTTCTTCTCCTTCTCTCTCTCTGTCACTCTTTCTCTCCCTCTCTCTCTCCCTATTCAACTCCCTCTCTCCCCTTCACATCTCTCTCACCCTCACTCTTTCCCTCCTCTCCTTCTCCATTTCCTCCTCCCTGTCCCTCTCTCTTAGCATCTTTTTCTCTAGCCTTATTTGTCCTGTCAAACATTTCTACCAGAAGCAGCACTGTTTACATAACTGTCCTCCTTAGATGGAATATTTTACCCAACACCATCCTACACTTGCACCACAGCCTGTTTAACATGGAACAGGGTCAAACCCTGAAAGGCAACAGAGAATGCTCAATAAGCAAGATCAGCAGTGAATGAAGCTTAAGTCATTCTAATGAAAAAGAGGTAGTAGATGTGGGAAGCAGGAGTTGGAGAGTTTTGTCAGCAAAGAATAAAAAGCTGGGGTGGGGTGGGGTGGGGTGGGGGGACAGAGGAGGAGGAAGAGAGAGAGAGAGAGCACTGTTCTTTGGGGATACAATGGAGGAATGAGGAGGGGGAATTATTAACTGGTTCTAGTGGTAGATGAAAGAATATATTGACTTTTTTGTAAGCATGCTCATTAAATAGTTTGAAAGAAAAGCAGTGGCATCAACAAAAGGCATCAACAGCATGGCCATTTCCTTATCTGATTTAATTTTGCTTTTAAGATTAAAATGTAAGTAAAGAGCTCTGGTATTGCAGTTGGGGGCTTTGGTTTGAATCCTAGCTGTACTCATTATCACCTCTGTGACCTTGAGAAATTCCCTTTAACTCTGGTCCTCAACTTCCTTGTCTAATGAAGAAGTTAGATTAGATGATCTCTAAAGCCTCTTCTAGTTCTACATCCTATTGTGACTGTATTGTGAATACAGATGGACTGATAAGGGCTTTATTTGAAGGGTAGATTGTATCCTAGTGTATTTAAATTTTGAGTCCTTTGCTCCATTTATAGTGCTTACATCCCCCCTTATCTCCCACTAATAAAAAAAAATCATTAATAGTCATTTATTAAGCTTGTAGTAATATTACTTTTAGCATGAAAACACTTGAATGAAATAATTTTTAAATGAGTATAAGGTTCCATTTGATTTCTAGTCTGGGTCAAGATGGAACTGTTCTTATAAAGCCATCATAATCTTTCCATATGCCTACACTTTCCATTTCAGACAAGGACAACCTTTCTTTAATATCTGCTACTTCTTGGTAACAGAAGATAAAAGGCTGAGTTAGATACAAACATCTTATTTTGGCTTCTATTTTCTCTGCCAAGACTGAGCTTTGGGCTGGAAAGTCCAGACAAAAATAGCTCATGGGAGTTGATACTAAGATAACTAAGAAGATAGTAAGAAAGCATCTAACTGCCCTTGCTTGATGACTGTCACTTGACCTAGGTGAACATCTCCTTGGGTACCATAAGAAAAGGAATATGTAATTGCTAGACAAATGTCGGTAATCTTTGAAACATCATGGAGAACTAAAGAGTTACCATATGACTGGAGAGTATCCAAAGGAGAATGACCAGGTTGGTAAAGGTCAGAGAATTACAGAATTTCAGAGATAGTATCCATTTAGTCCAAACAAAACAAAACATATCCTACATCATGCCATTTGAAGATAAGGTGAAAGAATCAATAGTGATCATTCTGGAGAAGGGAAGACTAAGGCTGGGCACGGGTACATGGTTCATATCTTCAAGTATTTAAAAGTAGTCATGTAGACGATGCAATAAGACTTAGTTGTATTTGAACCTAGAGGGCTGAATTTGGAGTTACAAGTAGAAGTTGTAAAGGGGCAGATTTAGGCTGAAAGGAAAAACTTACTACCATTTAGAGCTGAGCAAAAGTAGGCTAATAGGCTGCTTTTGGAAGTCTCCTTAACCTGAGGTCTTTAAGCAAATGCTAAATGACCACTTTTTGCACATTAGTAGATGGTATCTGGCAGAGTATTGTAGAAATAGAGCTCCATCATTATGGATACAGTGCCTCTAAATGAAGCCCAAGATTACCATCTTTATCTTTTCCTTGGACTTGGCGACTGTTTTGGTCAAGCCCTCTACTTCTAAAACCACCACGATCCCATTCATCCTCAATACTCCTACAAAAATTGTCTTTTCCACCCATAACTTTAACTATGCCAATACCAACCTCGAGGTCTCATGATGGTTTCCTGTCCCAATGCAGCTGGAGTTCAAAGTACTCATCCAGTTCCTCACATTTCCTAAAGAGTAAAGACTGTTGCTTATATCCAAGTAGGGCACTTTAGAACCAACTTGTTCTTTCTACTCATATCTTCAAACCTGTTGAAATTCCATCTGATTTTTACCTTCAAAATCATTTGAAAAGAGAAGATCCAACTCCTCCATACCTAAATGGCTAAGCAGCCTCTTATGAATGTAGAATGTTATGAATCTGGAATACTGGAGAGGCTTTGAGATTTGATGTTGATTAATTTTGCTGAACTGTCTTTTTTCTCTTTTCTTTCTCTTCATTGATATAAAGGATAGGGTTGGGGAGGTATATAACAAAATGAAGGTTATTAAACAAAAAAAATTCAATAAAATTTAATTTTTAAAAAGAATTGCTGAAAGATAGTAATGATATCCTAACATCCTTTCTTGCCTGCGTTATTCAGATTGAACAAGCTGAGTCAGAATTACATTGTCTAACTCTAAGCATGTAGATTCACTGAAATATTCTTAAATCAAGCCCCTTTTCTTTGAGTCTGAAGGGGTGGAGGGGAATGTTGTACCAGAAACCTTCTACCCTCTCTCCAGGACAGTTTGACTTAGGAGAAAGAACACTGAACTTGGAGTCAGAAAAGCCTGGTCAAGTATTATTTGGGTATGACCTTATATAAGTACATATGCACCCAAGGTTCTCTCCTGGATCTTCTTTTCTTTCCTATATCTACCTCCTCTTTCTTGATGATCTTATCAGTTCCTATGGGGTCAGTTATCTTTATGCAGATGACTTCAAAATTTCTATATTCAGCCCTCTTCTCTCCTAAGCTCTGGTTCTATGTTGTCAGTTACCTACTGGACAGTTCCATGTAAATGTCTACAAGCATCTTAAACTCAACCTGTCTGAAACGGAATTCATTATCTTCTCCCCTAAACTTAGTCCTCTTGAAATTTACCTGTTTTCCTTGGGAGTATCATCATTCTTCCAAATATACATGTTCACAATCTGAAAATCATGCTATATTTTTCCTTCTCCCTCATGTCACCTGCAATACCCAAGGTGCCAAGTGTTGTCAGATCTGTCTCCAAAATATCTCTCACATCCAACCCCTTTCACTTTATTCATGCACCCTAAAGACCATGGAACCTTTTCATCAGATTTATAGCTACAAGCTTCCACGTATGTTGTCTCCCATTGGAATGTGAGCTCCTGGCGAATAGGGACTGTCTACCCTTTCAGTTTGTGTTCTCAAGTACATAGCAAGCACTTAATAAATCTATGTTATTTCCTCTTTTCTATTTGCATCTCCATCACTTCACTCATTCAAATGGCCACCAGTTAAGTTCAGGCCTTCATCTATTACCTGAACTGTCACAGCATCTTCCTAGTGGAAGCCCCCAGTCTCTTCCCTCTTCAATTCATTTTCCAATTAGCCAATGAATGCACATATATTAAGCTCCTATCCTGTGTCATCCAGTCACTCCAGCATTTATGAAGTGTCTACCATGTGCCATGCATTTTGTTCAGTGCTAAAGATACAAAGAAAGACAACACTGTCTGCTTTCAGAAACTCACATTAAAGGGAGAGACAAAATGCAAATAGCTACCTATAAACACGATATTTACAGGGTAAGATGGAAATAATTATCATATAATTTAAATATATAATTTATATGTTATCATTATAACAATTATTTTCATAACTAATATTTATATAGCATTTACTATGTGCCACACACTGTGCCAAATGCTTTCTGATGATCTCATTTGATTTTCACAATCTCAGGAGGCAGGTAGTATTATTATCCTCATTTGAGAGATAAGGACACTGAGGCAAACAGAAGCTAAGTGACTTGCTCAGGTCACATAGCTAGAAAGTATAAAGGCCTTGCGAGTCATGTGTGAGGATTATCAAGGTTAGAGTCAGTGGATCTCAGAATATATAGTGGGGTATGAGAATATAAGAATGGAATCGTAGGAAGGGAACAGGTTTTTGAAGGTTTTAAAGGCTGAACAAAGGATTTCATATTTGATCCCGGAGGTAATTTGGAGCCACTGGAATTTATTGAATAGGAAAGTGACATGGTCAAAACTATACTTTAGAAAGATCAATTTGACCATTGAGTGGAGGATCAACTGAAGTGGTGAGATATTTGAGGCAAGGAGATCACCCAGCAGGTTGTTGCAGTACCACTGGCATGAGATGATAAGGACTCACATCAGTGTCCAAGGAGAGGTGAGAGTGAGAACTTATGAAGGTAGAAATGACAACTGATCTAGTCGCAAACCCAGGTCACTGAGAGGATGGGTATCCTCAGAAGGATATTAGGTAGATGGGAGAGTTTGTTGGGAAAGACAGTGAGTTCAGTTTTAGATATATGCTTAATATGTCTACAAGATAACCAATTCAAGATGTTTAATCCAAAGTCGGAGGTGCAAGACTGGAGGTAAGGACTGTACAAAAAGATTTGCTAATCACCTGCATTGATGTGGTAGCCATGGGAGTTGTTGAGATGACTAAGTGAAATTTCATCAAGGGAAAAGAGAACAGACACTGTGATGAAACGTGGCACTGTACTAATACAAAAACAAAACATTCTCTGTACTCAAGGAACTTAGATTCTTTGGGGAATATAATATGTACATATTTACATATATTAAAAAATAGACACAAGGTGATCAAGGAAGGAGAGCATTAGTAGCTGGGGGCATTAGTAAAGACCTTAAGTAGAAAGTGACACTTGAGTTGAATCTCAGACAGTAAGGACTCTAATAAGAGGTGGAAATTGAGTATTCCTGGCATGGGGAGCAAAAAATGCAAGGGCACAAAGATGGGAAATGGAGTGCCAGGTATGAGAAACAGTAATAAGGACAGTTTGGATGATAGAGTGTGTAAAAGGAAGTAATGTGATATAAGTCTGGAAAGATGATTGGGCCATGCTATAAATACCACACAAAGGAGTTTACATTTGATCCTAAGGGAATAAGGAGCCTCCATAGACTAGTGTTTATTGAGGAGGGGAGTGACATGGTCATACTTCTGCTTTTGAAGAAATAACTAACAGCTGTATAGAAGATTGCTTTTAGTGTGGGGGAGATTAAGGTGTAGAGATCGGTCATATAGTTTTTGCAATGGTGCAGGCAAGGGATGATGAGGACCTGAACCAGGATAATAAACATTGTGAGTGTGAGGAGAGGAGGTGGATGGAGAGACGCCATGATGAGATTTGGGGAATTGACTGGATATGTAAATGAGAGAGTGAAGAGTCTGGCATATATCCTAGATTGTAAATATCATTGAAAAAAATGTTTATGTTCTTAATTGAAATAGATAAATTAATTGCGCCAGGTGGGTTGAAGGGGAAAGATAATAAGTTTTAGTTTTAGATGTGTTAAGCTTATGGTGCCTATGTGACATTCAGTTGGAAATGTCTAACAGGCAATTAGTTACATAGTATTGAAGAGCTCAGGAAAGAATTTAGGTCTGAATGTATAGATCTCAGAATCATCTTAATGAAGATGTGATTAAATCTATAGGAGTTGGTGAAATCACCAAGTGAAAGAATGTAAAAGGGAGAAGGGAACCTAAAACATAATTTTGGGGTACATCCACCGTTAGGGGGCACAAGATAGATGATAATCCAGCCAACAAGATTGAGCAAGAACAGTCAGAAATTAAGGCACCTAAGAAAGAGCAGTCACAAAAGCCCCCAAAAAGAGAATGGTCAACTGTCTCAGTAGAGCTACCAAAAATAATCTTGCTAAAGCTCATCTGACTATGCTCTCCTTATGAACCTTCAGTGGGTTCTGTATTGCCTCTGAGGACAGAAAAATACAAAGTTCCTTAGCTTGACATTTAAAGCCTCTCAAGGCTGTTTTCACAATCCCCCTCTCTAGGTTTCTTCGATGTTTCTTTCCATGCATGCTACATTCTAGCCAAACTGGTCTACTGATTTACTGTTTCTCAAGCTCAGCAATTCATCTCCTGTCTCTGTGCTTTAGCTCAATGCTCCAGGGCATAGTAATTTTCATTCATTAATCCATTCATTACTTACCTTTGCAAAGGCTATCCCACGTGCTTAGAATGCCCTTTTTCCTTACCACTACCTTCTAGAGTCCTTGGCTTCCTTCAAGACTCATTACCCGTTGTTCTCTCCCATTCCCTGTTCCTTAGTTAACACTTAAAACCAGATCTGTTCATACGTAAGATTGCTCCAGTGCAAGGTAAGCTCCTTGAGGATAGGAAGTCTAGTTTTCTCTCTAGCACCCAGTACAATGTACAGTTACTAGTACAATGCACATAATAGGCACTTAATTAACGTGCTGATGTTGGATGATCTTTTTGCCCCTATGAACCTCAGTTTCTTCCATCAATCAGCAAGTGTTTATTAATTATTGTGTCAGGCACTGTGCCAAGCTCTGGGTGTACAAAGGCATGGTCCTTTCAATGGACCTACATTCTCCTAGGGGAGATGGCATGCAAACAGCTATGCATATACACATAGGAGATGGAAGAAGAGAAGGAAAATAATCTCAGAGGGAAGGCAGTAGTAATAGGAGAGACTTGGGAGAGCTTCTTGAAGAAAGTGGGAGTTGAGCTGAATCTTCAGGGAAGTCAGGAGGCTGAAAGGGAGAGCATTCCAGGCATAGAAGACAGAGAGTGAAAAGACATCGGGTAAATGAGATACCAGCCCTAACTATTTCACAGGACTGTTGTAAAGATCAAATTGGATAAGTATTTAAAAGATTTTGTAACAGTGAACCTTGGGCAAGCCACTTAACCCTGTTTGCCTCAGTTTCTCATCTGTAGAATGAGCTGGAGAAGGAAATGGCAAACTACTCCAGTATCTTTGCCAGGAAAACCCCAAATGGGGTCACAAAAAGTCAGACATGACTGAAACAACTTAAACACAAAACCCTGGTTTGTACTAATCCATGCCTTTTCATGACATTTTATTAAATCAGAAGCTCCTAAAAGCTGAATATAAGTTTCAGGAGGAAATGAATTCTCAAGTATTAATGGTAGGAGAATGTTTGGCAAGGAGAGGTCTATAATTCGGGGGTTAGTGAACTTGTGTTTTGAGTTGACGTGATATAATGATGATATAGAAGAAAGGTGATAATAGGGAAATTGTCGTATTTCTGCCAGTGCATCGATTGATGGGTAAGCTGATGGGAAAGCCACCTTCATAGAAGAGGATGAATTTTGCCACCACATTATTTGCCATAATTTGATTCAACAAGTATAGAATCACATGGAAGTTGTTAGATAAATGTAATTATTCTTTAAACTAGGTTTGTTGAGGGACTGTTAGAACTTGGATAAAATGTACCCGAAAGCTTTACACAGAGGTGAATTAGCCCCTACACTGTGGGGGAGGAAGGGGATGGGATGTTTTTAAACTATGTGCTCTTGGAAACATGTCAGTGAACTGAGCAAATACGAACATTACAACTTCAACACACATTTTCCCTCCTTAAATGTTCAGTACATTATGTAAAGTACTTGACAGCCATCCATATTTTCTGTACATTAAATGTTACTTCGGTTTTGGCACACAATTTAACAAATAAATCTCTCATAATTGAGGCTTTTTTTCTGGCTAAAACCATAGCCTGAGCAGCTGCTTATGTTTTTCTCTCCTTTGGGGTCCCATTGGTGTGTGGGTGTTTACATGGCTGGGAAGTGTGCTGGAAGAAGCAGAGGAGAAACCATAAACAGTGTCATGTTTCACTAGCAAAAATGGTCATGAATTTTGTTAAATCCTAGAACACTTTATCGACCATACAGTGTTATAGATAAATAAGCAGTTTTTTCTTCTTTAATGTTTTCATAAGTCATCGAAAAGGTATGTAGCATAAGACCTTTAGAAGGGGTCTAGTTTAGGGGTTGGGCAACCCCAGCCATAAGCTTAATTGGATACAGCCTTGCTAACCTGATTTTATGCCTCTAGTTACAAAATGACATCACTTGAAAGTCTACCTTCAAAAGTTACAAAATGGAGCTGTTACTCTGAGAAATGTGGTTTTTGTCTCTGTCACTATTTTCAAACACTGTCTATTTCAAATGTGTGAATGTCTTTGTGTATGTGTTATGTTTTCTCTTACTGTATTATTTCTTGATTCTCTTAGATCTTTTCATTCCTCCCATTTTCTCTTTCCTATTTCATTTAAGTAGTCATAAGTTAAGTAGGCATAAATTAAAAGTCTTAAGTTGAATACTCAAATCTATTTAAATGAGAGAGGCACTGTGATTAATAAATATAGACCTCAGTCAAGAAAGCCTGGGTTTGAGTCCCACCTGACAGACAGAATGCTGCCTGTATGACCCTGAACAATTTATTTAACTTCTCATTGCCCCAAGCAGCTAAGGCCATAATTTTTCAAATGGTTATAGACCTGCATTGCTAAGAAGAGTTGACTCATTTACCCTATATTGATGAAATAATAATAACATTTCTATAACACCTACTCTGTGCCCAGCACTATGCTAAGTACATTATAAATAGCTGTTTTGATTCTCACAACAACCCTGGGAGGTAGGTGCTACTATTATCCCCATTTTACAAGTTGAGGAAACTGAGGCAAACAAATAACTTGCTCAAGATGACATAGCTGGGAAATATGTGAGGCTAGATTTGAACTCCAGTCTTCATGATTCCAGGCCCAATTCTCTATCTACTGCACCACCTAACTGCCAGTTCTGCTCCAAACAAAACAAAGCACAACAAGCTTTTTAGTTTATTTGATTCATTGAATAATCACTCATTTCTAAAGCACTTCTGCCCCCTTCATTCCCTTCTTTAGATTATCCTTTTCTCTGGCATATATCTCTAATAGAATGAGGCAGGGACTTTGACCTATGTGTTTGTATCCCCAGTATAGAGCACGGTTCTTTACACATAGTGAAACTTAGGAAATGTTTGATGAAATCAATTTAATAGTTTAAAAATATATACATATAAAACTATAATGACCATTATTATCCCCAAATAAGTAATAGGAGAAGCATTTCTCTCCCTTCCTTGCAGAAATGGGGAACTATCAATGTGAAACACTACAAATAATGTCAGGATTTTTTAGTGTGGTTTAGTTTTTACCAAACTGGTTTCTTTTCTCTTAACAAAATTTTACAAAATGACTCTCTGAGGGAGAAGGGTTATATTGGATAAGTAGGTGATATAAAAACAAAAAATATTGATAACAATGTATTTTGAAAATACTGCACCTCCCCCCAAATAGCATAAATCTCCCCTACCTCCTACCAAAATAAGATAAGACAAAAGATCAAAGTTACTTCTACTGCTCTGTTGATTTTTAAAATGTGATAGAAAATAAACAAGACAATTCTTGCTCCTAATATGGTAGCTATAATAAAAAGATTGTTTTGAATTTAAATTCCACTGAATTTGTGTGATCAGAATTAAAGTTTTCTGTGTTTCCATCATGCCAATTTCCAAATGAAGACAGTGAAATTTGTCATTTATCTCAAATGCATTATGGGGATTCAAGGATACCATCTGAATGGCCCTTAAAGGCCCTTGAAAGAAAGAAGCTCATATATATAAATACCAGATTATTCCTAACCCCAAAGGTCTTTTGTTATTTTTGCAATGAATGCAATTACAGAACCATAGTTGAATCCATCATTATATTAGAGTATTAAATATCTCTAGTAGAGAGAGATGCACTATGGGTAGTATTGGGGGAAAAAGAAACACTAAAATAGGAATCAAAAGACCTGGTTTTTTATCCCAACCTTACTAATTACTTTAGGCAGGGCACTTAATCTCTCTGATCCTCTGTTTCCTCATCTATAAATTAAGGATAATGCCCTCACTACCTCCCCTGGGAAGCCACTTTGGAAATTGTAAAATGCTTTTCAGATCTTTCCGGAAAAGGTCTTGACATTTTGAAACTGTGAGCAAAATCTAACCAAATAAGGTTTTCATTGAGGCTAGTCATCATACTTTGTTTGGATCTCTCCTTTACATTTATCACATTGTCACATTTTATCTTTGTATATATTTCTTATCCCTTTTTCTCCATTTACGTTGTAAAGTCAAGGACTCTACTCCCTTTTCCCCTCATTTTTGTATACAAAGCACTTAACACATGCTTTCAGGGGCTGATGGAATTCTGATCTCATCAGTATGGGCCTACTTCCTCTAGAGAAGACTATAATCTATCCATGTATTCTGTCCTCTGCAATTCTCTCCTTCATATCCTAGAGGACCAAATTACTGTGACAGAAACCTTTCTCTGGGTCTTTAAATAGTTCCTGGTTATCAATGTGGCACTCAGGTTAACCATATGTTATCCCCTGCTTTTTCTGTGGCCATCCCATTCTCTTTTCCAATAATATCTATCTTTACTGATATCTTCTAATCCACTTCTTAGGTTCAAGTTATCATTGATAATATGCTGACTCCCTCATTCCCTCAGCAGGTGATCCTTGAAATACTTAGCTCATTGAATATATATATATATACACATATATAATTAATATATTTATAATATATAGTAGAATTAATAATTATTAGGGATAAATAGAAAGTCCTTTACATAGGTTCAAAAACAGCAATCCATAAATATTGGATGGAGTTTTGTATCCCTACTTTGTATCCCTAGTGCTTACTACGATACCTGTCACATAGTAGCTGTTGAATAGTTACTAGTTGGTTGATAAACATTAGTAAAATTATAGTATCCATAATAAGGGAAGCAACAGACTTCATATAGATTTTGCCTGGTTTTTAAAACCTATCAAAATTAAAAGTGCAGAGCGTTGTGCCTACTTAGATCACAGTAGAAGGATATTTGGCTGGCTACATTTAGGAGTACTGCCTAACTGGAGTTTGCTCAGAGGAAGACCAGGAATGTTGAGAGAATTAGAAATCTTTCAGATGTTGAGACCAGCTAAAGGAACCAAAGGTGATGAGCCTAGGGAAGGTGTTCGGGTGCCAGGTCACTTCCTTTAGATATTTGAGAGGCTGTTAGGTGGAAGATCAATCCAACTTACTCTCTGCAGCTCTAAAAAGAACTTGCACTAAGAAGTTAGAATAAGTTGAAAGTGAACAAATGTAGAAATTGCAAATTTATGAGCCTCTAATTTTCTTTTAGTTTTTCCTAGGTTTCCTAGCAAAAGTTCCTTTTGAAATGTTCTGCTTTTGGGAGGAGGGAACAATTTGAAGTCAACACTTGGGGAGGGACAGGATCAAAAGACAGAATAGAAACAATGGGGGGCAGGATAGGATGGAGGGAAATACAGTTAGTCTTACACAACACGACTGTTATCAGTCATTTGCAAAACTACACAGATAAGGCCTATATTGAATTGCCTGCCTTCCCAAAGGGAACGGGTGGGGAGGGAGGGATGGGGAGAATTTGGAACTCAAAGTTTTAGGAACAACTGCTGAGTATTGTTCTTGCTACTAGAAATAAGAAATTCAGGTAATGGGGAATAGAAAGTCATCTGGCCCTACAGGACAAAAGAGAAGATGGGGACAAGAGAAGGGAGGGATGACAGAAGAGAGGGCAGATTGGTGATAGGGAAAATTAGAATGCTCAGTGTATTGGGGTAGGGGGAGGGGATAAATGGGGAGAAAATTTGGAACCTAAAATTTTGTGAAAATGAATGTAAAAAGAAAATAAATAAATTTATATTAAAAAAAAGAAAGAAAAAATAAGAAATGTTCTGCTTTCATCTCAGCTAATCTGAAGGAGGATTCTGTTGTTGTCTGTTCGTGTTGGTGATTATCCTATACAAGGCAGTGACCCTCTTTATGGCATATTTTCTTCATCTTTAAAATAAGAAGGTTGAACTAGATGATCTCTAGGTACTTTCTAATTTTAAAGTTTTTGACTTAAATATTAACTATTATGTTGGAAAGATTCGGAAGTCCTAGGGACCTGACTCGGGGCTACAACCTCTGCCTCCTTTTTTCTTTTCCAAATCATACTTTATCAGTTCATCCCCGGTCTCTTCTCTGATCGATTACAGACAAATAGCTCAGACTCTTTCCCATAAAGCCTGTGGTTTATTTTGATTAATTGTGATTATCCTTTTCCCTCATAGAAAGTTCTAGTACAAGCTAAGTGGAACATTTACATTTTTCCTTTCTATTCTGATTGGTTTTAGAAATTGCACAAAAATCTCAGATTTGTCATTATTCATTTATATTTCTTAGGGCTTTAATACATCTTTGGAGGGAGTGAAGATAGAAGGGATTGGAAATACCTACTATACTCTCTATACCAATCAAAATGGCATGCTTAGACTTTGTCACATGTGACATTCCATCTCTTGCCTCAATGCCTTGACCCAGGCTATCTACCTCTCCCTCCTCACCTCCACCCTTAGAATCCCTAACACAGTTGAGGCTCATGTCAAGGACCACCTCCTAAACAAGGCCTTTCCTGACACTTGCAGATATTAGTGCATGACAAATTCCTTTGCATTTCCTTTGTTTGTATTTTGTATTTATTAGTATATATGATGTTCCTTCCCCCATCCCTCCCAACAAAAAGTAAACTTCCAGAAGGGCTCTTCCTTTTTGTCTTCATATCTCCAACACCTAGCACGGTACCTGACACTGGTGAGTAATTGTTTGCCAACTTTGGCTTAAACTGAGTACATTCTTCTATCTGTGGTTTAAAAACAACCTTGCTGGATTCCAGACCCTATGCTAAAAGGAACCATGCAAAGAAACCTTCCCTCCTCTTTCATTCAATAACACCAATATATAATATATATATAAAAATATAATTTTCCATTGAGGAAAAAAGAGAAGTCCCATATCACAGATCTCTACCATATGTCATTTCTTAACCTGTTATGCCTGTTCTTGTATGAATCAACCAAGTGTTGGTTAAACACCTTATTTTTCTATGTTCATCACTGCATGAAACATTGTAGGGTGATATACACACATACACACACACAGATCAGGTGCTTAATAAATACTTGTTGACGACATACTTGGAAAATAATGTTGGCTATCCATCCATTGTAGTGGATGGATATCTACATTTTGTGGAGTGCTTGAAAGCCTAACAGATGACTTGACTTAGTGGGCACTAGAAAGTTATTGTTGGTTTTTAAGTAGAAATAACATGATGAAAAATTTGTTTCAGGAAAAGAAATTTGATGGAGTTATGCAAGATGGACTGAGAATGGGGCTTTGGGAGGGAGGAATGACAAAGAGTCAGACTAGCTAGGAAACTGTTGCAATAACAATGTGTAAGGAGATGAGGACCATGTCTATGCGAAGATGGAGAGGAAAGACATTTGAAAGGAAGAAAACGAAGGATTTCAGAGATAGTCATATACATTGCCTCTAGCATAATAATGTTAGGACTGAATGTGCAGAAGTAAGACTTTTTTTTTTAATTCAGTGGCTATTTTTTTTTCTCACCACCAAAAAAGAAAACATTTAATACTGATAAAGCAAACAAGCAAAATCCAGTTTTCTGTTTTTCAAAAACCAGGGTGAAATCAGTTCTGTGCCAGAAAACAGATTGGTCAACTAGACTGTACCAAGAAATGTGTCTGCTTCAAACCCACACACAGGGGTATTTATTTAACTGAAGTCTAGTATTTCAAAATTGACCACCATTTTTGGTTGACTTGTCTAAAATCTCAATTATAGTTCTTCGGGGAATAAATATGAAAGCTCGCAGATGGTTTACAATGAAATTCATTATTCCTTTGTAGCGTATTTGTTTTCCACTCTTGAACTCTAAATTTTGCTCTCTGGAATGGTTTTGAGTGATTTCTATCATGTGCAAATAAAGTTTTATTCTTGCAACAGATGAATTAGATAATATGGATAAGGGTCACTACAATATAAGCATGTAGATAACAGACTTTGTCCTAATATTATCCTAGTTATTTGATTTTCACAGATATTTTGCCCCTGACTGGCACCTTCAATTGCCCTCCATCCAGTTCAACTTTATTAGCCAGCTGCCGATAGGGACAAAAGGGCAATTTAATATGTTCTAATTTTCTATTGATTATTCATAATCATATACTTTAAAATGCTAAAATTCCCCCACCCTGGGCAAGAGAATGGGCTAAGAATATATCCAGATCCAGGCTGTATTCAGAATGCTAAGTTTCTCTCATATTCATGTCTGGTTTTCTTTTTTAGCTATATTCATCAGATGCTTTCTGCTTTATTTTACCAGAGTTATTTTTTTTTTCCAGTAAGGTATCAGCTTGAGGCAGAAATCATAAACATAACCAGCAGTGAAGAAGTATAAAATATTTTTAAGGGCTGTTATTAGGAGAGGGAGAAAGAAAATAAATGACCCCTTCCTCATCGATATCTGTTTCTCTGTGCTGTATCATTTACTGCCATGTCATGTTTAGAAGAATGATGGAGTAGTCCTGACCCATGCATGTTTCACGTTAGAGCACAGTGAGTCATAGACAAACTTAAAATTAGTACTTCTAAGGGCCCTTCAGTTTATATAATCCAACCTCCCGCAATAGAACAGGCTCAAGTTTCCAGACTGAAACCATTCCCTTTGGAAGGATCACTTCATCAATTTTTCAAAGCTATCTTTGTGAGAGACTGGCCATAGGTCAACTGACCTGAATATTTCAGGTCAACTGACCCAACTATTGAAAAGCTCTCCCGGATGTTTATCCCCAAAGCTCCTTTGTTATTGTGTGAGGCCCTTACTTTGTCTCCCTTTCTCAAATATCTTTGCTGAGCAGGTGATGATTTCTTTATCTGGAATGATATCACGCTGCTCCTGATTAGTATAAGTTAGATATTTAAAAGAAATTTTAAGATCTTTCCAGAGAGAGAAGTTAAATCTGCCAAACTAGAATGTCCCCAATACCTGCTCTAATTTGATTTCTTCTCCTTTTAAAATAAGAACTGTTTAAGCTCTCCATCAACTGTGATTTTGAAATTTCTTTACAGCCTCAAATATAATCAGTAACAGCTCCAGATTTCATCAACCAGCTCTCTGAGTATTTTATGCTGTTCTAACATAAGCTTCAGTTAACTGGAAATGGTCTAACTGGCTGTGTGATGCCTCAGATCCTAGGGAAGGCTCCATAAAGAGTGTTGGAGTTAGAGTCAGCAGAGACATGAGTTTGTATCCTGACCCCGGCACTTCGTAGGTGAATGACCTTGGGCGATTCACTTAAATTCTTCAAGTCTCAGTTTCCTGAACTATAAAATGGTGATTATAATTTGTGCACTGCTTACATACTTCTGTAGATTGTTCTCAGGAAAGTAAATCTAAAAGTGTTTTATGTGTGTAATATACACACATATGAATTGTTATTAAGAGATGAAAACAATTTTAAATGAGTAGAGTACTATTACCAATTTCAGGAGCACTTTAAAGCAATTTAATTTCAAATTTCAATGAGCATTTCAATAGCATCTCAAAGTTTGCAAAGCGCTTTACATATTTTTATCTCATTTGAACTTAACAAGTACCGTGTAGGAACCACTGCTGATATTATTCCAGTTTTACAGAGGAAGAAAGTAAGGCCTGAAAACGTTAAGTGACTTGCCCAGAGGTCACACAGTTATTAAGTTTCAGAGGTGGGATTTGAACTCATATCTTGTCCCTCCAGAGCCTTTCTTGATCTCTGCTATGCTTTGATCAGTGTTTGTTGTTTTGAAAACAGCTTCTTTTCTATCATTCTGTGATATTTGACAGGAGCCAGTTGTGCGCCATGCAGAGAGCTGTTTGCTCATTTGTGTTCTGGATATCCAGGTGGCCACTAGATGGGTGTTTGTTTTAATGACTTTTCTTGCTTCCTTTTCTCTTCCTAGACCAAAACTGTATCTTGCTAAATGGATAGCAAAGAATGCAGTCGTAGCTGAGAAAAGATTTTGGCATAGACAATGCTCAGTATCTGTTTTCCAGTGAGTCTCATTGCCCCAAACTTCCCAGCCTCCCAACCCTCCGAGCCAGGCATGTTTTACTGAATCCTCTAACAAGTGCAAAGTTTACATCTGGCTTTGACTTCCTTTGTGTGTCTCTCTCTTTGCTTGCTTTTATTTGTTAGGCAGTCATTTTTCCGTTCTTTGTTTCTGATTACTATTTTTTTTTCCATTTTCCAGTATTAAAGCCACTCTTGTGGCTTCTTCCAAACTACATCTCCAGTAACCAGACTTTGAAACATGCTACCTAAGCTTTCGATTTTGATGAGTTTAAGATCTATCAGCTGTGATCTACCTTAGGCAGAGGAAGCAAATTATGTTTTATCAGCAACAGGCACTACCTTTCATTGAGCTATGTGCGTAGGGATTTTAAAGCAGAGAGAAGAATATATTCAGAGCATAAACTTCGTTTTAACTGCCCCCCATCATGAACATATTATTAACATATCTTAATTCTTGTGAGACTCTGGGTCCTGCAGATGGAGCAGCCTCTTACAAATGGAGATGTTTTATTTACCCATCAAAGACAATGCAGTTTCCCCCCTCTCTCAGAACACAGTTTGACAGTAACATCTTAGAACAGATGTTTCAGCAACCTCCAGATGTTTTTGTTTGGTGACACAAAGACTCTGTTCTTCATGGAATGGTCTGTTAAAAAAATCCATTCCCCTATACGGAGGTTGAGCTCGTGTGTATGTGTGTGTAAATTGATTTCATTGTGCATTTAACTCTTTAGGTGGTCTCTGGGATTTAATTTCCACAGACTCAATTTTCCGGTTTGTGGGATTGGCAGAGCTCATAGACATGTTGTGAAAAAATAGTTCAGACTGAGATACCCAAAATGGATTGGTTTAAGTATCCCAAACCTCTTTTGTCAAAAACAGGCATCCCAACTAGGTTCTCAGAAAGTTAAACAAAATACTTTGAGGGAATATGAGCATTCCTCTTGGGCAATTGTTTGTTTTTTCCTTCCCTTGAGAAGGGAACTTGGAGGGACTTTTTACCCTTATTAACTTAGAAAAGAATCACGAGCTATACTTGGGATAGCGCAGGATATAATTTCAGAAACTATTCCAACAAACCTGTGGTAGATTTTTAATTATTAAGATGTGCTGTTCTAGCAGAAAACATTTTTACTTAATTATGTGGGGGTGGGAGAAGGTCTTATTTTGAAAATGTCGAATAAATGGAATTGGATCATGTTTACCCCAACTATCTTTTCTCCTGGCCTACTTCCCAATCTTTAGTGACTCACAAGTTGGAAGCTGTGTGGGTGTAGGTGTGTATACAGTGTATGGAAATGTTTGCGTGTATCTCTATCAGGGAGATAGTAAGAGATATAGATTTAAGTGCTGTGCTTTACTGTCAATTCTAGAACCATAGATTTATAACTATTAGGACCTTGGAAACCATGTTTATTTGGAGTCGGGGAGCATGAGTTCAAAGCCAGGCTCTTCCACTTACTGTGTAGCAAACATGAGGTTGCCACATTTGCCACCTAGACCTCAGTTTCCTCATTTGTAAAATGAGGAAATTATAGTAGGTGGCTTTTGCAGTCCCTTGCTGATTTAGATTAGTGGCCCTGTGTGACATGATCACAAAATATAGGGAGGCAGGCAGTCAGGATAGTCATCCATAGGAGATAGTACTTAAAAGTATTTAACATTGGGGAATTCTATTAGCATGGTACTCTCTAGCAGAGAACACTTACTGGAGTAACGGACCTGGGGTCAGGAAGACTCACTTTCATGAGTTCAAATCCGGCCTCAGATACTTACTAGTTGTGTGACCCTGGGCAAGTCACTTAATCCTGTTTGCCTCAATTTCTTCATCTGTCAAATGAGCTGGAGAAGAAAATGACACTCCAGTATCTCTGCCAAGAAGACCCCAAATGGGGTCACAAAGATCCAGACACAAGTGAACAGCAAAAACTTTTTAGACAAGTTACTTTAGCTCTCTACACCCCAGTTTTTTCATCTGTAATACGAAGGGATTGATTTAGATGACCTCTGAGATTCCTTCCTGTTCCAAAGCCATGATCCTTTCATCCTCATATGAATCACATTGTAAAGTCCTCTTCCCCTGTCACTGAGCTCAAAGGACACCTCCAGCAGTGGTGCCGTGGCATGTTGACCTTGTTTTGGTCCGTGCCTTTATGAACTTCAGAACTTCTAACCTCCTATCAGAGTAAGCAGTCAGCATCCTGCTTTTGGCAGTTGAAGACTATAATGGACTGTTCTTGGGTTGTTAGTGTTCAGCAAGGTATTTGTAGTAACAAATTTGTGAACAGAGGGATAAATTGCCTTCCTCTGAGGCAAGAGTTTTATGTATAATGCTGTCTAGTACTGAGCAGAAAAGAAAGCTATTTAAAGTGTGTTTATAGATACTGTTTCCCCAAATTATTCTTTGTAACTTGATTTTTATATTGCGGAGGGACTCCAAATATATTTTGAACCTACTCATACCACGGTTTAGAATGGAAATAAAGAACTGTTTTCAAAGGACTTGTAAACCTAGGAATTGTTATATTCTTGGTCAAATCATATTTCCCATATACCTAGCAAAGAATAGTGTATCACCTTCATTGTAACATAGAGACTCATAACCAGCAGCATTCTTGTGTTCTGACATAGTCCTACCGTATTCTCTGACTTCTGTTACCCTAGCAGGAATGCAATCTCCTACCTCTGAGGTAATATCTCTGTTGAAAAATGTTTGTTTTTCATTCTATGTGAAGTCTGCCTCATCACAGCTCTTTTCTTTCTTTCTTTCTTTCTTTCTTAAAATGTTAGAATACAAGCAGAATTCAAAAAATAACTATTGATAAAAGCTAAAACTATTGATAAAAGCTTTACTTGGTCCCAGGCGGTCAGGCAGAAGCCTTAAAAGATGAATTTTTTATAAAGAGAAAGTGCTACCATTTAAGTGCTCAGACTGTATAGAAATGTATTAAGTTGTATTTTATCTGTACAAGATACCATTTAAGTAAAATATACAGGTCCGTGGGGTTAGGGGTAGAGGATCTATGTTTATAGGGTTACTAACATATATGAAACATAACTAAGATTGATTTACTATAGAAGGCAGACTAAATCTATAAGATTTAGAGTAAATTCACTCTCTGGGGAGAGTGAATAGTTAATTTTATTTTAAAATGGAAATTTCCAGTAGACATCTATTCAACTTAACCCTGGAGACCTCGTTCTTTTCACCATAACAGATTAATGTGAGCACAAAATAAATGAGGAAGTTGTTGTTTTTTTTTTCCATTCATTTTCTAGCTGGTTAGAACTTTCCCTTGAAGTGACTTTTCTAATAATCAGAAGACTTCCCCAAAGGATAACGGGGATCAGAGATGTGTGCAGTTGCCACAGTGACAGCTGTCCAGTGTAAACATCTCACTCACAGTACTTCTGTTTATCATCTGTTTTCAGGGCAGTTTAAGCTGCTGGAACAAGACCGGGATATTAAGGAACCAGTGCAGTATTTTAACAGTGTGGAGGAGGTGGCGAAAGCATTTCCTGAACGAGTTTACGTCATGGAGGAAATAACATTCAATGTGAAGGTAGCCCTTGACGAACAAATATTTATTCCTGCTTGAGTGTTTTAACTTTTAAGACTTTATGCACATGATAAATCCACACCTGTCCTTCCTAGGAGAGCTCACAGAGAGCACGTATGAATCCTGATTTCAGCTTGGTAGGAGCATAACAGACAGAGACCAGAGCTTAAAGTGTGAAGAGCCCATGTGTGATGAAACTACTTGCTATCACCATCAGACTCACACATTTGATTACAATGAGATGTTGCTAGCGTTGAAAATAATATTTCAGAGACAATCTCCTGATCTGTTCCTAAAGTTCTTTGGACTTTTCCCTAGTTTATAATAGTGATTCACAATCTCTGAAATAAGACTAATTGTCAGGGGACATATCCTGGGCACATTTATAACACTGTCCTGAAGTCTTGCTAGGACCCAATTGCATTGGGGATCTCATGGGGGTGATAATTGTATTATAATAATACCCTTGATGGGGGAGGTGGGTGTGTAGGTGTACACTCTCCCTACTCCCGCCCACCACATACACACCCCTGAATACCAAATTTGGCATGTAGCATATGTGGTTACATTTTAATTAATTGATGGTTTATTTTCTGTGTCACCTTCCATCTTCCCCCACCCCCCTTTAAGGATAGGAGAAAGAGAAAGATGATTAGAAATCTGCTATCAGAAATTTTTTTTTTTAAAGAAAAAAGGATATGACCTGGTTATTCCTTGAGTTAAGTACTCATTCAGCCCAATCTTTTACTCCTTCCTCTGCAACTGGAACAGCAGTAATCATGATAGCTCACACTGGGACAGTAATTTAAGGTTTACAAAAGTTTTTTCCTCAGAATAACTTGGTGATAACTTGTATAGAGCAAGTAATATTAACCCCACTTTATAAGATAAGAGAACTGAAGCAGTGTTCAAGTAACTTGCCTAGAGTCACATAGTTTTTCATAGAACTTGAACCCAGATCTTCCAGCTCTTAAGTTCAATGCTTCCTTGAGTATATGAAGCTCATTTTTTTCAGAAAGATGCCTAGTCATCAAAAGAAAAGTATAAATTTGGTTTACTATGTGTTTACTAAGGCAGGAAATCATATTAATATATTTTGAAAACTTTTTACTGCAAGAGTTAAAACAAAGGCTTTTCTGATCCTTACTGAGATAAGCAGGAAATTATTAAACAGAACCACCCTTTTCCCTGAACATTCCAGGTAATTGAGGTTTTACTGTATTTTTATAGTTTGGTGGCAGGTTTCCAACTGTTGGAAGTCTGTACTGAGTGTAAAACAGACTTACCATTTATATGGAGTGGTGTCTGAGCTCAAGTGTGTACCAGCATTGAAGCCAGTGAGTCACACCACCTACACCTCTTACAGAAAAGAAGAGGAAAAAATGTCCCAAGACAACCTCTTAATTGGAGATGTTGATCTGTTCATTTTAATTGACTTTTTAACTTCCTGTCCTGAAAAACAGCTGCTATATTCCACCCTTTAAGCTGTCATGCTTAAAAAGAATAAGAGAATATATTTTCATTTATTTGTAGAACCTTCAAAAAAATAAATTACATGCAGGGTTGGGGGATTTTATTTTCAAGGGTTTTTTGGTTTTTTGTTTTGGTTATTTCAATGACTGGACACAGTCGAGTGGATGGCTTCATTTACCACATGTTTTCTGAGAGCTGATGTGTTTGTTTTCTTTAAAAGTGTAAGTTTTTTCACCTTTCTTATGAGTAGAGTTGCTGAATTTTAATAAGCTCTATTACAGGTTAGACATGATGATACATTTATAGCTTAGTAATACAAGAGATAGCTAGGTGACAGAGTGGATAGAGGCCTGTACTTGTAGTCTGGGAGATTTGGGTTCAAATCCTATCTCAAATACTCAAAATGTGACCTGGTTCAAGGCATTTTATTTCATTTGTTTCAGTCATGTCCAATTCTTGCAGATTCCATTTGGGGTTTTCTTGCCAGAGATACTGGAGTCATTTGCCATTTCCTTTTCCAACTCATTTTACAAAAGAGGAACTGAGGCAAATAGGATTAAGTGACTTGACCAGGGTGATATAGCTAGTAAGTGTCTGAGGCCAGATTTGAATTCAGGAAGATGAATCTTCCTTCGCACTCTTACCTGCTGGTCTACCTCTTTGAAACTTAGTGCTATTATTTCTAAAGTGGGGATAAAGTGGGTACCTAAACTCACTGGGTTATGTTGAGATCAAATGAATTAATATATGTAAAGTGCTTTCAAAATCAACCTTAAAGTGCTTTATAAATGCAAACTATAATTATTATAATCCATAGTATTGGATATTAGTGAATATTCACACATAAAGGAAATCCAGCCAGATCTACAACTGTGTCTCCTCTTCCAAATCTACTCGTGTTTGATGTACTTCAGAATTATTTCCCTACATTATATAATTTTTTTGTGTGTAAGCTCTGATAGTATTGTGGAAAATGCCCTTTCAATAAACTTACTAAAGTTTGGTATCATTTTTGAAGTCATTAGAAAGAGGCAACCCTTGTCAAGGTTTATCTCTTCTTTTCATTCATATTACAATTTTTAAGCGCCCAAATGATATCATCCCTGTCCTCTAGGAGCTTAAAATATCAGGTATTTCTCTTTAAAATGTGTTTTCAGGATGTTTTATCACCTAAATGTCATAGAAATAAGAAAAATTATATTCTTTAGAGTTAAGTAGAAAACATAACTTTATTAATTTATATATATACACACATATGTATGTATGGGTGTGTTCCTTGTTAACACAAAATATTTCCTCATGAAGAATTAAACACAAAGATATGTTTTAGTTTCTTGGAATGCTAACAGTTAACCATTTGATTGTTGCATCCTGATTTGCCTCATTCTTTAAAAAAGCATGCTTTTTCTTTGTTTTATCTTAAACCAGTAAAGTCCTGCTGTGATGCCATACCTTATTAAGCTCAGCACTACATCCTTAGTAGATAAATGCGTTATAAATGTTAGCTGATGGATTGATTGGAAAATCCTACCAGGCTAGAGAGCCTTTATATATACAGCGCAGTAACTGTTCATTAATGAACAGTTAATAGTGCCCCAAAATTTTATTTTGTTTTCAGATGAGCTTGAAATCACCTTGTTACCTTCTTATAGGTCTGTTTTGCAAAGTTCCCAAGTCATGCCACTGTACAGCTTAATGCAAGAAAGGTATGAGAGCAAGGAAACAATAATTGTTAGCTCTGCTTGAGCCCAAGACCAGGCTAGTTAAGTTCAGAGAGCTTCCGTACCAGGTTGGACGCTGGCTGGTGAAATTTTGGTCTCTCTTAGCTCTTGAGAACCACCTACCAAGGTAAAGAGGTAGTGGGATTGATCTGTCTCTTTTCTGTGTAGTAGGAGTATCTGTCCTGATGAAATAACAAATTCTTGTATTACCGTTGCTGGGGGAGGAAAAGGTTTTTCATGTGGTTATTCATTTGTGCCCAACTCTTTATAACTGCATTTGGGGTTTTCTTAGCAAAGATACTGTAGTGGTTTGCTATTTCCTTCTCCACTTCATTTTACAGATGAGCAAACTGAGGCAAACAGGGTCAAAGTGACTTGCTCAGAGTCACACAGTTAGTAAGTGTCTGAGGCCAGATTTGAACTTGGGAAGATGAATTTTTCCTGACTCTAGGCACAGTGCTTTATCCATTGCCCCACTTAGTTATCTGACTTTACATTGGAAATTTGTGTCATACACTAGAAATACACAGGACAAAGATTTTAAAGGTACTCAGTAGCATCTGTAGATTTGTACCGGGTAAACATATATTCATGAATGAATCCTCAGTGCCTATGGTCGATTAACAATAGGGCTGCAATGTGTTATCACATCTGTGTGGTACTTTTTATTATATCACTGAAATTTCACTGAATATACTTTGAAGTAGTAACTTCCATCCATGTAAGTGATAGAAGTGCTCTAAAACTCTTTCTACCAGTGAAATCAGTACCTCCATTGCAACATGGGATCTTGGAGATTGGACTGTGGCACCAGAAAGTTATATATCTGAGGCAGGACTTAGCCCAGGTCTTCTGGACTCAAAGACTGTCTTTCTACCCCCTACATTGTATTGACTCTGAAAATAACTCCAAAAAAAGTGTGTGACTGGTGAAATAAACTTCCTTCCCTTATCCCCACACTTGTCAAAATTTCTTTAAAAGAAAAACAACTTTAAAATACTTGAAGCAAATTACTCTAAACACTTTATGAAGCCAGGATATTCTTTTGTTATAGAAAGTAATCATAAAGTACTCCAGGAGAAATAGAAATATTCATGACTGATTTCATTACCAAAATAAGACACACACATACACACACCCATCTTCACACATAAACATCCATCTTCACACATAAACTCTTATCTAGATAGTTTTGTTTTAGATTTGTTTTAGGTCTTTTTATCTTGTATATATTTGCCAATAAGCTAGTGATTATTAGCAGTAATGATAACAGTAAATAACACTTTCAGATTTGTAAAATACTTTACAAACATTCCATTTGCTCCTCACAATAACCATGAGCATTGTCCCCATTTTACAGATGAGGAAACTCAGGCAGACAGAGGTTAAGTAATTTTCCCTAGGCCACACAACTAAGAAGTCTCTTGAGGGTATATTTGAACTAACGTGTTTGTAAACTAGCTTCCTAATGGAAAGCAGCAAGGAGAGGTCATTTATTTCATCAAGCACATACATTTTTGTGAATCTTCAGACTATTATAGTGATATATGGAGATAGAAACATATGTGTGGTGTTTATAGTGAGGAGAATGTATATTTTTGTATGTGTGTTATTACCATTGGAAAAAATAAAGAAGCAGGCTAACATTCATTGGCATGTAAAGCAGATAGTGGACAGGGTCATGGGAAATTCCAACTAAACTGTAAAAAGTAGAAATTTCATCCTGTCCTACTTCAAGCAAGGCATCAATGAGACCAAATGAGGTAAATGGGCTTTGAAAGAAGCTAATACTTAGAATTAATGGCTAATTATTATAACTTAGCTGAAAGAAACAATTCTACACCTAGAATGTTCTTCCTCCTGACTTCCTTCTCCTAGCTTCCCTAGCCTGCTTCAAGACTCAGTTCCCACCTTCTCTCTGGTTCCCTCCTCTTGGATCCTCAGAGGTCACCTTCAGTATTGTGTGTGTGTGTGACTGTATAACATATAATATATGATACATATTCTACATCATACTATGTGATATTTCATAAAGTATTATCTAATGTCATATATGCGCACACATGAATATGTGATTATTTGCATGTTGTCACTCCCATTAGAATGTGAGTTCCTTTGGGGCAGGGATGCCGTTTTTGCCTCTCTTTGTACCCCCAGTACTGCGCCTGGCATATGATAAGCACTGAATAAATGCTTGTTGATTGACTGAGGGATGATTACTTGGTATAATGTCATTAGCACCCCCGCACCCCCACCCCAACAACGTGTGTATACTAATAGATTGTTGTTACTTTTAGAAGATCAACTTTTCTTACCCTCTTATTTTTCAAATGAGGAAACTAAGGCCCATAGAGTCAGCTGATATAATGGAGAGAGTACTAGGCTAGGAACCAGGAAAACTTGAATTCAAATCCTGCCTTAGACACTTACTGTCTAGTGACCTGAGCAAGTCACTTAACTTCTCTTTCCTTATCTGTAAAGTGAGGCTAATACTAGCACCACAATTTAGCAGAGTCGTTTTAAGGCTCAAAGAGGTTAATTATATACGAAACATAAAAGCACTCCCCAAGAGCTTCGTAAATGTTCTTGTCACTGTTAAATTGCAGAGGCCGCAGGATTTCAGTTCACAGGAACTTGTGGGATCGTAGATCTGGAATTGTAAGGGCCCTTGGAGGCCATTTCGGAGCCTTAAAATCCCCTCAGTTTACAGATGAGGAAACTGAGAGCCAGAGAGTTAGGTACCACACTCCAGGTAATAGAATTCAATTCAGCAGATGGATTTGTCTGCTTCCTCCTTGCCAAGTAAGGCCCCGTGCCAGCTGCCGATGACACATAGATAAATATGACAGACTCTTCTCTATTGCTTCTAGTTGTGGCTTTTGTTCTTGTTGAGACTTGTGACTTCATCATTGTAGAGCTCAGTCACTTGGTCCCTCTACTAATGCAGATCCACCAGTCAGTCAACGTTCGTTTATTATTTGCTTGCTGTGTGCTAGACTAGCTACTACACTAAGCACTGGGAGTGCAAAGGGAGGCCAGAACACAGACCCTGCCTTAGGTTCTAACTGGGGAGACAACATGCAAAGAACCGTGCACATACAGTTATGTATGCAGAGATGATGAAAAGTAACCTCAGAGAGGAGGCATTAGCAGTCGGAGAGAAGGGAAGGAAGCATAAAAGCACCTGTTAAGTACCTACTGTGTGTCACTTTGCTGAGCATTTTTCAAGTATTATCTCATTTGATTCTTACAACCCTGGGCGGAGATAGGTACTGTTATCATCCCCATTTCATAGTTGTGGAAACTGAGTCAGTTAGAGACTAAGTGACTTGCCCATGGCCACCTCACTAGTACAGCTCTGATGTCAGATTTGAACTCAGGTCACCCTAACTCTAGGACCTGCCCTCTATCTACTGCCCTACATAGCTGCATGCAGGAAGAAAGACCGAAAATGACTTCTTTCAGAAGGTGAATCTTGATGGAAGTCTTGAAAGAAGCCAGAAGGCAGAAGTCAAGAGGAAGAGCATTCTCTGTACAAGGTTTCGTGGGACCTTTTCCCATTTTTATGATCTCTTGGGGACAAAGTCCTAGAAGTGATATGGCTGGGTCAAAAGGTATATGCATTTTTGTAGCCCTTTGGGCATAGCTCCAAATTGCTCTCCAGAACAGTTGGATCAGCTCACAGCTCTATCAACAATGAATTAGTGTTCCACCTCTCCCACATCTTCTCCAACATTTATCATCTTCCTGTTTTGTCATGTTAGCCAATCTGATAGGTGTGATGTGATATCTCAGAGTTGTTTTGATTTTCATCTCTCTAACCAATAATGATTTAGAAAAAATGCTTATTTTAAAACCTGAAATTTTAAACACTCCAATATTTTTGAAGTCTGGTCCCAAGTGAATACCAGATATTTCTCAAAAATGAAGAATCCAAGAACTTTGGTTAAAACTATATAGCAGGCACTTCACTGTACAATTTTTTTTTTTTACCTTCTCTAAGGTAGCTTTGGTAATAATATTGCAAGAATCATTTTTGCTCTCTGTCACTAGATGAAACAAGATGATTGGGAAAAGAAACTTGGAAGGTTCTAGGATCTATAGCTGGACCCTAGAAATAATCTAGAATTCCACCATCTACCCCTTTTTCAAATTGGGGAAGTCAGATACAGAGATGTTAAGTGATTTGTGAACCATTACCAGGATTCGGACCCAGGTACTATCTGACTCGAAATCCCATGTTCTTTGCATAACACCACACCCCATGCACTTCCTATTATTCGGTTGTGTCCAACTCTTCATGACCCCATTTGGGGGCTTTCTTGACAGAGATACTGGAGCAGTTTGCCATTTCCTTCTGTAGCTCATTTTACAGATGAGGAAACTGAGGCAAACAGGTTGCCCAGACTCACACAGCTAGGAAGCATCTGAGGCCAGATTGGCGTTCAGAAGAGAGCCTTCACAAGCCCAGGCTCAACACCCTAACTGCCCAAATACTTCTTTTAATCAAAGCTAAGAACTGCCTGAACAGTTTACTAGCATCTTTCCAGAGTGAGGAAAGAGAGCAAAGAATGACAATTATCTGTTGGTGTTAGGGCACCTGTTGTTCTCCACATCTGTTCTGAGATAGTTCTATCAACTGCAGTACTTGGTCCTAGAGAAAGCATGACCCAGAGAAACAGGTACTAAGTATTGACCTCAAATCCCAGCTCGTCTAGCATGATAGAAAGAGTACTGAGTTTGGAGTGAGGGTGTTGATGTTCCATCCCACCTGTAATGCTTATTCTTGGAGTAACTTTGGAGAATTCACTTAATTTCCCTTAGTCTCTCTTTTCACATTTCTTGTTAATCTCACTTCTGCCCAAGCTTAGGGTTTCCTTACGGTCAGCCTTATAACACTGAATGAAAGAACTGTGACTCCTGAGTGGCTGAGAGAATGCTACGCTTGTGATGTTACATACTTGTGTGGCAAGGAGTTGAGGAGAGGCTTTGTAAATTTGTAAGAGGTCAGCGCTAGACTCTTGGTGAAGGCACATATTCCACATCCAATATCTACCCATGGCTCATATAGGCTGGCTGTATTTATACTAGATAGAGATACATTTTACAGTTGAGGAAGTTGGATTCCTATTCTAAATCATTGATCTATTATCCATTCTCATTTCCTATGTCACCATGGATGAATCACTTCGGCTTTCTGGGACTTGGTTTCTTTTTCTCTATAATGAGGAAACTGGGCTTTATGACTTTCCAAGATCTCTTCCAGTTCTAAGTTTATGACCCTCTGAGCCCAGGACCTAGGAAATCCTGAATGTCTTAAAGTTATTATGTTCTAAAATTATTATGATTACAAGCAGAGCTACTTCCTATTTCTGAATGTTTCCATCAGCCACTTCACAGAGGCAGAGTAGACACTTAACGATTCTTGGATTAGGGCAAGAAATCCTCTCAGGAATTGTGAACTTGGCATTGTGATTTACCAGGCATGCTTAGGGAGGCAGGGAATCACCGCTGTCTGCTCAGATCTGGAAGGCTACTTCTGCCCCATGTGACTTGAAATCTAGAGTAAATGACCTCTGGAGGATCTACATGATGGCCGTCCTGGCTTGCCTCTGTGATGTCTGGGTTACTCATTTTGGAACTTAGCTCTTGGCAAGGCAATGAGTACTCATCACCATAGCTACCAAAGCATGTGGGAAAATATTTCAGTGTTGTCTCCTTTTTGACAGGTCAAATTAAAAAAGAAGTTAGATTCAGAAAACGTAGGGGACAGCTGAGAGTGTAACCTTGTTGGGAAAAAATGACTAAGAATCAGATGGTAAAACAATTTAGTAGAAGTTATAAAATCCTCAATTCTTACCAACATGTGACTGCTGAACTTTTATATTTTTATATATTTATGAAATTTTTTAGAATTTTATTTTTAAATCAAATTTTATTTTTCCACAGTTACATATAAAAACAATTTTTAATGTTCATTTTTAAAAATTGAACTCTCAATTTTTAGACTTGTAGGATAGTTGAACTAAAAGTCCCCTTATGAGATAAGTAATCTTGTGTGTTCATTTTACAGAGCAGGGAACTGAGGCATAAAAGTTAAGTGATTTACTCAGGTTCATACAGCTAATCAGAATTTGAACTCAGATCATCCTGGCTCCAAATCCACTTCCTATCTATGTTGCCACTCTCTGTTCTAATTTGTCATTGGCCTAAGGTCACATAGTTGTAGCTGAGCCAGGACTCAAACGAATATCTTCCCAATTACATTTAGCTTTTTTTTTTCCTGCTATACCACTGCTTCTCTTATGGATTTTAGATATGTAGGTCATAGATTGCGAGGACAACAGACGTATCTGATGCAGATCCTTTAGAAAAAACCCTAAAATTTTAATTATCCATAGTGATGATATGTACTGTATTCTAGTTCTCATGTTCTGTCAGTCATCAGTCTTAGGTCAGCCTTACCATCTCCTTTCTCCAGTCACTCTCCCATAGTGGCTTCTGAATGCCACTACATGAAGTAACAACACTGTGTCAGCTGAAGCCATGACAAATTCATTTTATCTAATCTCAGTTTGTCTTTCATTGATGCACAGAAAAACTCTTATTATCTTGATTGATTCTGTCCCATTCCCCTGGGTATGTATCATTTCCAAAACTTCTCTCCCTCAGTGCTTTCGTCATGCCCCTTGTCTCAGCAGAGTTAATCAGCAAGGAGGTGCAGTGGATAGTGCCAGACCTGGAGTCAGGAGTTCAAATCCTGAATTCAAATCCAGCCTCAGACACCTACACTGTCACTCTGAGGAAGTCACTACACCCTCTTTCCTTCAGTTTTCTCATCTGTAAAATAAACCAGAGAAGCAAATGGCAAACCACTCCAGAATCTTTACCAAGAAAACGCCAAATGGGGTCAAGCAGAGGTGGATGTGACTGAACCCACTAAGTGTCAGGCCATATGTGAGTCACTAAAATACAAAGGAATAATGAAGAGCTCTTGTCTTCAAGGAACTTAACTTTTTCATCAGGGAAAATTTCATGAATGAATAAATTAAAAAAAAATTAGAAGCTTTTAATGTGCCATAGTGCTACTTAGACACAGGGACCCTAGTTCTGCCTCTCAGCCTTACACCATCAAGTGGATGTAGGAGGGCCGGTAGACTCAACAAGTATGCTGAAGCAATACACACATCTAAATACAAAATATATAGAAACTAAGTCAAAGACATTTAGGGCAGGGTGTGAGGGGGCACCAGTAAGTAGCTGGGGAATCAATAGAACCTTCATGTAGACACTGACACTTTAGCTGAGGTTTGAAGGAAGCAAGGGCCTGTAAGAGGAGGAGGTGAGAAAGGGATGTATTCCAGACATAGAGATAACAGGTGGAATGCTGTGTGAGAGAAACCAAGTACGCCAGTTCTGCTGGACCTTCGAATACATGAAGGAGACTAATGTGTAGTAAGGCTGGAAAGGTAGACTGGTTTGTATTTGAACCTAGAGGCTTACTTTCCTGAAAACTATCAAGACTTATTGCCGTGAGCACCCTTTTTTCCCCAACTTCATACACTATAACCTCCTACAGCTTCATCCAATCTTCTTCCTTTTTTCTAATCTCTGAAAAAGAAGTGACACTGTCCCCAAGGCTGGCTCCTTTACCAATCAATCTTCAGCCTGTAATCCTGGCAATCATTCCGAATGCCCATCTTCAGTCTCCCATTATCTACTGACTTTTTCCTACTGCCTAAAAGAATGTTCAGATCTCTACCCTATGCTTAAAAAAAATCCAATTAATTAAAGGTTAATTCATTAACCTTGTCCTCCCTCAAGCTTTTGTCATTTGTCTCACCTTTCTTTCACTGAAGACTTCCATGGGAATTGTCTTTACTGCCCGACGACACTCTTCAACCCTTTTTCCAATCTAATTTCTACTCCTACCAGTCTAGTCTCCAAGGTTATGCATTTTCTCTTACCTGCTCAGTCTAATGTTCTTTCTCAGGACTTAATACTCCTTGACCTCACTGCGGTCTTCACAATAATTGATGGTCTCTTTCCCCCTACCCCCAATTCTCCTGAATTCTCTTTATCCTTTGTCATTTATAACTTTGCTTTTTTCCTTAACTGTTTAACTACTACTTCTCAACCTTCTTTCCTGTAACATTATTAATGCTTGACTCCTCATAGAGTTCCCCAGGACTCTATCCTGGGCTGTCTTGGAAATTTCACCAAATCTTACAGGTTTAATTATTGTCTCAATACACATGACCCCCACAGCTCACCCTCGAATGAACTCCAGTCATTCATAAGCTTCCAGCTAGATATTTCTTCCTGGATATCCTTTAAGTATCTCAAAATTAACATGTCCAAAATGGGATCAGGTATGTTACCCACCTCACCAAACCCCAGAATTAGCTTTTTTCTGTTGAAGGTACCATCATCATCCTAGTCATCCAGGATCTCAACTTCAGGGTTAGCTTGGACTCTTCATTCTCCAACCCAACCATGTCAGATAAGTTGCCACATCTTACATCAACAATACCTTTACACTATTTCTCTTCAATGTGACTTTTTTCTCACATAAGCCCCTGCCCTAGTTGGAGTCCTGATCATCTCATCTAGACTACAGTAATAAGTATCCAAACTGATTGACCTGGCTTCAGTTTCTTCTGCACACAGTTGCATCATACCCCCTGCTCAAAAATCAGCAGTGCCCCCTGTTGCCTAAAAGATAAAAATATAAATTTTAGATTTTAGTCCCTCCACTATCTGACTCCCTATATTTGAGCCATATTCTGTGTAAATATAAGACAAATATATACAGAGGAGTTAAATATAAGGGGCCGTCAGGTGGTACAGTTGATAGAGTTGATGGAATCAGGAAGACTCATCTTCCTGAGTTCAAATCAGACTTCAGACAGTAGCTGTGTGTTCCTGGGCAAGTCACTTAATTCTGTTTGCCTCAGTTTCCTCATTTATAAAATGAGCTGCAGAAGGAAATGGCAAAGCACTCCAGTATCTTTGTTAAGAAGTCCCCAAATGTGGTGACAAAGAGTAAGACATGACCAAAAAACGACTGATGAACAACAGATTTCAATACAAGGTGGTTGGGGAGAGAAGACACTAGCAGTGGCCAGGGATCAGGAAAAGCTAAATGAAGAAAATGGGGGTTAATCTGAATCCCAAAGGAAGAGGGGGGTTCAATAAGGAAGAAATAAAGAAAGGAACATTCTCCAAGAATAGGGTAGTCAACTAGAATTCATTAAATTCCATGTGTCAGGCAGTGTGCTAAGTCCCAGGGATACAAAGAAAGGCTAAAAAAAAATGTCTCTGTATTCAAGAAGCTCACAAGATCAGTGAAGAAGACAATATGAAAACAATTATGTACAAACAGGCTCAGAGGGAAAGGCCCTAAGATTAAAGAAGCCTGGGAACTTTAACCGAGTCTTGAAGGAAGAAGCCACAGCTGCTAAGAGACAGAGACAAGGAGGAGGAGAATTCCAAGGTTTTTGGCCCATGAGAATGCCCAGAATTGAGAAGTTGTGTCATTTTCTTCTTTTTAATAAAAATTTTCCCCAAATTACATGTAAAAACAATTTTTACATTCAATTTTGTTTTAAACTCCAAATTCTCTCTCTCACTACTTGTCTTCCTCCCTTCCTGAGTCATTAAGCAATCTAATATACATTGTACATGTGCAGCCTCATAAAACATCCAGTGTCATTTTCAAAGAACAGCAAGGAGTGTGGTGTCACCAGATCACAGAGTATATGGAGGGAAGTAAGGTGTCAGTGAGGTTGGAAAGATAGGAAGGAACCAAGTTAGAAAAAACTTTAAGAGTCAAGCTCCAACCTTTGGCTTTTACAAAAGCATGGACAAGAGAGTCCTGCGTGACAAACGGAGAAGCCAGTTTAGGCTGAATTGTAGAATTCAGGCAGGCAAGATGAGTTGGAACAAAGGTAAATAGGACTTTAAAAGCTACACAGAAAAGCATATTTTATTCTAGAAACATTTGAAAGCTAGTGGAGTTGAGTAACTCAGATACGTGCTTAAGGAAAATTACTGAGGCAGCAATGTGTAGGATGGTCCTGAGGCATAGAGCCCAACAAGGAAGTTGTTTCAGGAACAAGTGATGAGAGCCTTAACTAATGTGGTAGCTGTGTTATTTTAACCGAAGAGGTTAGATAGAAGAGATGATAGCCGGTAGAAAATGGCAAAGCTTGGCAGTTGATTGAATTACAAATCCTTACTTCCTATTCAACTCCTTAACCTACAATATGGATTGAGTCAGAACTTGGCTAGAATCACTTGTAGATGCATGTATTTCATGTCTTCTACTTCCCTACCCCCCTGTAGGATGAGTGAAAATCATCTTACCACTTGAGAGTTCTCAACTTGGAATCAGGGACATCTGAGTTCAAATCCTGCCTCAAGTACTTTGTAGATCTAGGGAAATCACTTAACCTCTCAACCTTAAATTTCCTCATCTGTAAAAAAGGGGATCATAATGGCACCTACCTTACAGGATTGTTGTAAGGATTAAATGAAATCATATTTGTTAAGTGCTTTCCATCCCTGAAAGCATTGTATAAATGCTAGCTGTCATTATCATTAACATCAGTATAAGCACGATGGTCTATTAGGTAATGCATTACAAAGAAAGGCCCTTCAGTCTCTTTTTAGAAAACTGTCTTTTAGAGGCATCATTGTGAACTGGCCTTGGAGTCAAGAAAACCCAGGTTCATGTCTCACTTTTAACAAATACTGAGTGTGTAACCTTGGACAAGTTATTTTTACTTCTCAGTACCCCAGGCAACCCTAAAGAGGCTACGTTGCAGGCTGAGTTGTTGAATAGTGTGATGAAGATCCTTGCACTGACTGAGAGACTGATGAAGTCACAGTGCCAGATTTTCAAAAAAAAATATATAAATTTAGTGAACAGCTGCTTTTCATGGTAGAACAAGATTAACAGAGTTGTGCCCTTGAGATTTTCACTGGAAGCAGAGATTTAAAAAAAAAGTTTTTGAAAGCATTGATTTGGAAGAGATGACTTAAAACCAAATAGTTCATATTGCCCATTGAAATTTTAGTTGAGACTTAAAGCTTAATGAGATCAGTGCAATTAACTAAGAAATTTAGAGATCTTTCCCATCCGCCTGGCAACTGAAATGAAAATCAGCTCTCATCACAACTGTTCTTATCTCTAGAGTTCTCAATTACCTGAGGGACCTTAAAAAAGTAGCAGGGTATGTATTTGTCACTCTCTCCTACAGGTGATCATTTTTGAGAGGGATTGTTTCCTTCTTTGCATTTATAACCTGGGCATTTAGCACACCTGCACATGAATAAATACTTCTTAATGGACTGAAGTTAAAATCAGAGAGACATTGCCTCTCTCCTAGAAAGGTCAAGTGTGTCTCTCATTTTTGTAGTAAAGTGGATCCCAGGTTCAAAAATTGTTCATAAAACACATGCACAAAAGTCACTCTGTAAATGTTATGATAGAAGACTAAATGAATGTCTTTTGGTTTGCTGTTGTCAAAAATTCAACTTACCCTTGTTTGCTTTTTTGAACATAACTGCATTTTTTTAAAGTAAAAGTCAGCTTAAAGACATTTTTCTCGTGGTTGGTTTCAGTGGCAGGCCTTCTGCTCTGAAATTGGTCATCCATGGTCAGTGTTTATTGTATCATGAAATGATGTCCCAAAAAATCTTTAATGCTTTTCTTTTTTCAGTCCAGTTCATTCATGTTTATTAGTTCCTAAGTATTGCCTCAATAACACTCCTATTTTCTGTTCTTGTATATTCAGGAGAGAATCTTCTTTTTCCTTGCCTAAAACAGAGCAAGTATCTAATGATGCCAGAAAGCTGTTCAAAATTCTTAAAATAAATTCTTTTTTTGAAATGTTGTAAATAAATTCATATTTTGCAAAAAAAAAAATCTACATAGTTTAAACTCAGTGGTGCTGGCACATAGGAAAATATCTTACTAGATAGACCTCTCATTGATTCATTTTTTACAGCTTTAACCATAGAAATTTTGAGTTTTTAAGACATATTTTAATTTTAACCACTTTGGATGGAAAACTCTCCAAAGTACATCTCACAACTTCCATCCCTGCTTTCCTAAGCATAGCTTGTTGAACCTAATTTAATATTTTCATGATGATTCATAATCATTATCATGTGCAATCATCTAATAATTGTACTTTGGAGCTGTTGAGGTGGGGAGAAGGGAATTGTTTATCCCATGATTACATATTACTTTACTTTTGAATTTTGTGACATTTTTCTCTTCCATTGTTGTGAATTTTTACTGTTCTTGGTGTCTCTGCCTTGAACAGTCCTTCCCCCTCTTCTGATTTGTTCCTTCTAATCTGCTGTGGACTTGGAAACCAGATAAGCAAGCTTGTTAAAATTATGTTTATATTAAGAGTAAATATTGGACTCTGAGTGAGTGCTGGAGACAGTGCTACTATTAGTAAAGTTCATGAGCTTTAGTGTATGGCTATTTCATCTGTACAGGTTACTTTTTTCCAAAAGCAAAAATAGAGAAAAGAAAAAATAGTGATCATGGTAATATTCAGTCCTCATAGAGAAGCAAATTTTTAAAATTGGTATTATGAGAAAGTGACTTAATGTTCACAAAATATGCATTCCCTATTGAAAATTGATCCTGAATGCCACCCTCCCAGTCTGAATTCCTACCTCTTTTATGTAGTTTAGATCTTTGAAGAACTGATATTTAGAGAAGATGGTTGCCAAAGCTCTCCATAAAAATATACATAGATTTTTCTTTATTACATCAGTGTTTAAAAATGTTGCTTTACCATGGGGTATAAATTCTGGATGGGTATTAAGGATAATAAAATCCTGATGGTTTCCTGGATTAGACCTATTACAGTGGTTTAGATAATACAGTTTGAATGACTTCCTCTCAGGAAATATTGAAACTGGAGAAAAAAATGGTAACCAGGCACACATACTTAAGCACTTAGAAGGAATGCATTCTTTCTGTTGGCTGCAAAAAAAACACAGAAGGAAGTCAGTCCCCTCTTCACAAACCTAGGAAGATTGTTGGCCTCCACTGCCAGAGAAAGAACATTTATTTATGGCATTCTTTATCTGCCACAAGTGTTGACCACAAAATTGGGGAGACAGATAGCCTCATAATTTATGTAGTGGCTAATTGCTAACATGAATGATGCCATCAGGGATAACAGAATGGCAGATTTGTCCACATAGGTCCTGTTTCTTTTCTGTATGGAAGTAGCAACAGATTTTTAATTATTTTAGAAATAAATGCACATGTGCATGTATGCACACATGCATGCACGCACGCACACATACACACAAATCTAGTTCTTGTTGAATATACCCAGGTGGCAGCATTTTGCAGGGGTAGTTTAGATTTCTTTAATCTGTGCATTTAGCTCCTTTATTTCTGGTTTCTTGCAATATAGAAATTGATACATGAGCTGGGGGAACCTTTCAGAGACTAGTGCCCACTTTCACCTGGTGTGTTAGTGTTCCTTGACAACTGCCACCCATCTAAGCTTGGGCTCTCTGGGGGAGGGGAAGTGTGAATGTTGGTCGGTGCATATATGGGTGTGTAGAGGCAACTTAGGGGAAAGGTTCATTGTTTCTTAGGATCAATCCTCAAGACAGCAAAAAGTGCTAAAAATGGAAGAGTGGTAGATTTATAGGATGTTAGATCCAAAAGGGACCTAAGTCTACCTCCACATTTTACAAACGAGAAAGCCTAGGGACCCTGTGAGATGGAGACACTTAACTGAAAGTTCAGGCAGAACTTTATGTCATTACCTTTTGGTAGGAGTTTGCTGCATGACTTTGGGGAGTGGGATAGCAGAGAGTTGCATGTGGTTCACAGCCCTGGACTCCTCCTAACTTCTTCTTTAACCTAAAATAAATGGATAAATAACCAAATTTTCTTCAGATTTATAATAAGGAAGAAGCAGCACCTCATGCCTTGAGGTTTTCCCATCCTATGATCAGATATTCTAGATCACTCTAACACGTATACTTCCCCTATGATATTAGTGGCTAACACAGTTCTGTAAGGCAAAGAAGCCTGGGAGAAAATATGTTCACAATAAATCTGTATAACCCTACTTGGCAGAGGGAAGGCTAATCTATTAGAATCATGGCTTAGATGAGGCATTGGGTAGAGTAGATGGGCATTTTGGAGAGGCAGAAGTAATGAGATATCAAGCAAAATTACATTTGGAAATAGGATGATTTCCTTCTTAATTGACACCAGATAAAAAGAGAAAGCTTTTAAAATAATTGTATAACAGGCTAAAAGGTTAGGGGTAATAACAAGCTAATCTTTATAATGGGCTTCTGTGTTAGAAGTCAAAAGATAGAACCTCCAAGCTGAGATGCTTCCTGAAGTAGTGAAATTCATTCCCTTCAAATATCAGTTTCTTTGCAGATTGTGGAAGGTTAGCAAATTAGGCTCCAATGCTTTGTTGATGTCATTGTTTGCAGATGAACTTTGTGTTATTTTTAAAATTTGGTTGTTCAGGCTGACTCTCCACAACCCCATTTTGGGGATTCTCTTGACAAAGATACTGGAGTGATTTCCCATTTTCTTCTCCAGCTCATTTTACAGATGAGAAAACTGAGGCAAACAGGGTTAAGTGACTTGCCCAGGGTCACACAGATAGTAAGTGTTTGAAGCTGGATTTGCATGCAGGAAGTTGAGTCTTCCTGATTCCAAGTCCAAAGCTTTGTCCACTGTGCCACCTCACTGCCTTATTTTTTCAAATGGTTAAACCCTATTCATTCCTGAGGACTTGATCCTATGCTGATCCAGAGTAAATAAGCCTATTGCAAAGAGTAGAGTATATACAGAAGACCTGAAATAAGCCAAGAAATAAACTGCCTATTTACTTTGGTAAGATATTTACTAAGTAAGTAAATTCTGCCTTCTAAATAAATATGTGATTTTTTAAAAAATCTATCCAAACCTATCCAGAGATCTATCCAACAGATATCCAAATCTATCGAAATGATCTATCCTCCTCTTATTATGGTATCCAGTGGCCCATTCTAAAGATGAAATGATAAGACAAAGAAGTTAAAATAACAGCAAAAAGTTGCTTTCCATGACTGGGCTCCTGACCTTCCTTCACATTAAGTCTACTAATATTAGGAAAATAATTAAAACAATAACAAACTTGAGCTCTTCTCACCATCTTTCTCAGAAAGTATCCTAGCAAAATGTTATCCAGATCCTGAGAAAGAACTGATGGAGTCCTAATGCAAATCAAAGCATCTTATTTTCACTTTCTTTATTTTTTCATGATTTTTTCCCCTTTTGGTCTGTTTCTTTCATAAAATGACTAATATAGAAATATGTTTTACATGATTGCTCACATATAACCTATGTCAAGCTGCTTACCATTTTAGGGAGGGAGGGAGAAAAATTTGGAACAAAAAAATTTTTTTCAAATGAATGTTAAAAATTATCTGTACATGTAATTGGGGAAAAAAATACTGTGGAAGGAAGGAAGGAAGAATCCTAGTCATTTAACCTTTACAATTAGGATATGATATTAATTGGTAACCCTAGTTTTAAGATTAGGAAAGCTAAACACTGAAGAACATAATCCTAAAGTTGTTCAGTGTTCCCTCCGTGTAGGATTAGGTAGGATTCTTGGCTCATCATCCAGGATGATCCATTTCTACTATAGTATAGTGGAATAGTATAGTATAGTAACTATTTCTTAGAACTTAATCTAGCAAGATGCTGCATGTTATAAAATACTAAAGGTGAAATGTGAAGTCCTGGAAAAAAGTAAACACATAGTCCAGAGGTAGAGAACCTGTGGCCTCAAACCCGCTTATGTGAGGCCTTTTGACTGAGTCCAAGTTTTACAGAACAAATCCTTTTATTAAGAAGATTTGTACCTTTTGCCTGCGGTGAGCACGGCTGGTGGTACCCTGTCTCACTCTGTGCCTCTGCCTCGGCCCCGGGCCCGACAGATACCCTTGTTTCCCTTCTCACCTTTGCCTCAGCCCCTTCTGGCACCGGTGCCATGGGCCAGTGTCCTGCTCTTTGTTATAGGTATTGTAAAAATAAGTTGTACCCAAAGTCCCATTTCCGCAAGGGAGTTCCTGATGCCAAGATATGAATCTTCAACCTTGGTAGAAAGAAAGCAAAAGTGGATGAATTTCCATTGTGTGGCCACAACCATGTGACACCAGTCAGATGAATATGACCAGCTGTTGTCAAAAGCCTTAGAGGCTGCTCAGATCTGTGCCAACAAGCACATGGTGAAGAGTTGTGGCGAGGATGGCTTTCATGTTCATGTGCGGCTGTATCCTTTTCATGTCATCCACATCAATAAGATGTTGTCCTGTGCTGGGGCTGATAGGCTCCAGACTGGTATGCGGGGAGCCTTTGGGAAACCCCAGGGCACTGTAGCCTGTGTACACATTGGTCAAGTTATCATATCGATTCGAACCAAGGTCCAGAATAAAGAACATGTGATTGAAGCTTTGCATAGAGCCAAGTTCAAGTTCCCTGGCCACCAGAAGATCCACATTTTGAAGAAATGGGGTTTCACCAAGTTCAATGCTGAAGAATTTGAGGATGTGATAGCTGAGAAGCAACTCATTCCTGATGGCTGTGGGGTTAAGTATATCCCCAGCCGTGGCCCCTTAGACAAATGGGGGGCACTCCATTCCTGAGGAGTGTATTGCTGTGACATTTACCTTTTCTCACAGGCATAAATAAATTAGCTACTGCCATAAAAAAAAAAAAGAAGAAGATTTGTGCTCTCCCTCCTCCTTACTGTTTGGCTCCCCTTTCTCTGCTTGCACTGGGCTCAGGATCCGTGCCAAACCTGCTTCACCATGGAGGATTACTATAAGCTGGGCCAACAGAAACTTAAGGCACTGAAGCACACCACCAACCTGCTGCACATCAACTCCATCCAAGCCACCACTGCAGCAGGATCAGGCCACCTCACATCATGTTGCAGTGTGGCTGAGATCAGATCATGGCAGTCCTCTTCTTCCATACCATGAAGTGTAAACCCCAGGACCCCAGGGGCCCCAGTAATGACCACTTTGTGCTCTCCAAGGGTCATGCTGCTTCCATCCTCTGTGCAGTCTGGGCAGAGGCTGACTTCTTGCCAGAGGCTGAGCTATTGAACTTGAGGAAGATCACCTCCATTCTAGATGGTCACCCAGTCCCTAAACAAGCCTTTGCAGATGTGGCTACTGGCTCCCTGGGTCAAGGGCTTGGGGCAGCATGTGGAATGGCCTACACAGGGAAATACTTAGACAAAGTCAGTTACCCTTGTCTATTGTTTGCTGAATGATGGGGAAGTGTCTGAAGGCTCCGTGTGGGAGGCCATGGCCTTCCCAGGATTCTACAAGTTGGATAATCTGGTTGCCATTTCTGACATTAACCAGCTGGGCCAGAGTGACCCAGCACTGCTACAGCATCACGTGGAAGTGTACCAGAAACAATGTGAATCTTTTGGGTGGAACGTCATGGTCATGGATGGACACAGTGTGGAAGAACTCAGCAAGGTCTTCAACCAGGGCAAGGATAAGCCACTGGCTGTCAGTGCAAAAATATATAAGGACAGAGGAATCTCAAGTGTGGAAGATAAGGAAGCTTCGCATGGGAAGTCTCTTCTCAAAAACATGGCAGAACAGGTTATTGAGGAAATATACAGCCAAATCCAAAGCAAGAAAAAGATTCTAGCTACCCTCCCCAAAGAGGATGCCCCCACAGTGAACATCACCAACATCCAGATGCCATCTCCTCCAAATTTCAAACTTGGAGACAAGCTAACTACCCACAAAGCCTATGGCATGGCCCTGGCCAAACTTGGGCATGCCAGTGACCATGTGATTGCCCCAGATGAGGACGCCAAGAATTTCGCCTTCCAGAACGGTTTAAGAAGGAGCATCCCAATAACTTCATTGAGTGTTTCATTGCAGAACCGAACATGGTGAGCATCACCATGGGATGTGTCACACAGGACAGGATTGTGCCTTTCTGCAGTACTTTTGCTGTCTTCTTCACCAGGGCCTTCAACCAGATCCATATGGCAGCCATTTCTGAGAGCATCATCAACCTGTGTAACTCACACTGCAGGGTGTCCATCGGTGAAGATGGTCCTTCTTAGATGGCCCTTTTCTTGCCACATTCTGGAGCATTACCAATGGGATAGTCTTTTACCTGAGTGATGCTGTGGCTACTGAGAAAGTGGTTGAATTGACTGCCAACACAAAGGGCATCTGTTTCATAAAGACCATCCACCCAGACAATGCAGTCATTTACAACCACAATGAACACTTCCAGATTGGCCAGGCTAAGGTGGCTCTGAAGAACAAAGATGACCAGGTGACTGTGATTGGAGCTAGAGTGACCCTCCATGAAACCTTGGCAGTTGCAGAGCAGCTGAAGAAAGAAAAGATCATCGACTGAGTGCTTGATCCCTTTACAATTAAGCCCCTGGATAAGGAACTTGTCCTTGACAGTGCCCAGGGCCACTGATGGCCGTATCCTCACTATGGAAGACCATTACTATGAGGGTGGCATAGGAGAGGCTGTAGCTGCAGCTGTCCTGGGTGAATCCAGTATTACCATCACTCGCTTGGTAGTTGCCAACGTCCCCAGAAATGGAAAGCCAGCAGAGCTGCTGAAGATGTTTGGCATTGACAAGGATGCCATTATGCAGGCAGTCAAGGCAGGCCTTGTCTTAGGCCTCTCTGAGATGATGCCTGCTGGAGATTCTGAGACCAAAGCAAGGAGAAGGGAAGAGAGAAAGAAACATTCCTGTACTTTTAGATACATTTTTTTTTATTGAGAATCAATTAAAAATAAAAATAATTATTAAAAATGTTTTGAGAAAAAAAAGAATTGTTCTGTAAAGTTTAGATTCAGTGAAAGGGCTATACTTGAGGACCTAGAGGGCCATGTGTGGTCTCAAGACCATAGATTCGCCATACCTAATATAGTCCAAGGGGTGGGATCATGAAGAATATCCATTTTCCATTAGGAAAATGTAAGAGGTAGTAATTCTAGGATTCCTTAAATCTCTGTGAGTTTGGGGAGTTGGAACTCCTTTGTTTTAATGTAGGCCCTGCCAAATGATAATGTTCTGTGACCTTAGGCAGGCCATTTAACCTCCGTATCCTTGTTTATAAAATAAAGATAATAACATTACCCTTTTTTAAAGAGTTATCTTGGAAATTCTGGGTGCCCCCAAAGTGCACCCCCAGAAAGTGTTACAGTTTTAAGCTACTAGAAATGAGTACAATCAAATAATGGATGCCAAATATGTGTGAATATATATATTGAAATAGTGATCAACCATCCAAGCATTTTTTGAGTACCTGCTGTATACTCAGGAATGGTATAGTGATTTAATAATTTACCATAAAACTTAAGAAATAAAGCTACAAGTACTTAACTTGTTTGCTTCTAGAAAAAGTTGAAAAACTAAACTTAGCATAGGCAGAGTATAAATTGCTATCTGTGCTGCAAGCCCTCCATTCACATTCAATTAGATCATTCAATAAGCTTTGATTAAATGCCTTCAACGTGCCAGATACTGAGAAGTACATAGTGAGAGAAATGAAATTATTCCTGCACCGAAGGAGTTTAGATTCTTATAACATGTACAGTTGTGGATTACCCAAATTTGTCAAAAAAGAAAAAAAATGTCACCCAGTGTTACTTAATTCGCTTAGTATTCCAAGTTTTGCCATTAAGACCCTTGTCTAATATCACAATACTGGTGGCATAGCTGTCATCTTGATTTGCTGTACTTCAATTACTCTCAGGACTTTACTTATTAAACACTTTATATGTATTCTGCCCAGCACGCATTTGATTTTCACAAAAACTCTGGGAAGTAGGTGCTGTTATTATCCCCATTTTACAGTTGAGAAAATTGAGGCACAGGTTAAGTGACTCATTCATGGTCACATAGAAAGTATGCATCTGATGCAGAATTTGAATTCAGGTTTCTGACTCCAGGCCTAGCGCCCTACCCAGTGAACCACCTAGATACCTCTAGACCTCCATAATGTCACCATGAATCAGTTCAAATTAATCAGGAAGACACCAAGCAAAGAAAGTGCTTGATAATTATTATTAGCAGTAATGATAAGAATATTTAACCATTTTACTTATGTTACCTCATTGGCTAATAACAAAATTCTATTTGCCTTTTTTTCTTTTTCTTTTTTTTAAATTAATTAATTAATTAAGTTTTTACATTCATTTTCACAAAATTTTGGGTTCCAAATTTTCTCCCCTTTTCTCCCCTCCCCCCACCCCAATACCCCAAGCAATCTAATTTTCCCTATCTCCAATCTGCCCTCTCTTCTGTCATCCCTCCCTTCTCTTTCTCCATTTTCTCTTTTCTCCTGTAGGGGCAGATGACTTTCTATTCCTCATTAACTGTATGTCTTCTTTCCTAGTAGCAACAACAATACTAAACAGTTGTTCCTAAAACTTTGAGTTCCAAATTCTCCCCATCCCTCCCTCCCCACCCATTCCCTTTGGGAAGGCAGGCAATTCAATATAGGCCATTTCTGTGTAGTTTTGCAAATGACTTCCCTGATAGTCATGTTGTGTAAGACGTACTGAATTACCCTCCATCCTAACCTGCCCCTCATTGTTTCTCTTCTGTCTTTTGATCCTGTCCCTCCCCAAGTGTTGACTTCAAATTGCTCCCTCCTCCCTTTGCCCTCCCTTCCATCATCCCCCCCCCTTGCTTATCTAATTCTTCCCCACTTTCCTATACTCTAAGATAGGTTTTCATACCAAAATGAGTGTGCATTTTATTCCTTCTTTTAGTCAAATGTGATGAGGGTAAACTTCTTGGTTTTTTTCTCAGCTCTCCTCTTTTTCCCTCCACTAAAAAGTCTCCTACTTGCCTCTTAAATGACATATAATTACCCCATTCCATTTCACCCTCTTTCCTCCCACTACATTTCTCTCTCACCATTTACTTTAATTTCTTTTAAGATATGGTCCCATCCTATTCAATTCAATCTGTGCTCTCTGTCTCTGTATGTGTGTGCATGTGTGTATGCATGTGTGCGTGTATGCATGTACATGTGTGTGTATGGATCCACCAACTACCCACATACTGAAAAGTTTCAAGAGTTACAAATATTGTCTTTCCATGTAGGAATGTAAACAGTTCACTTATGGTAAGTCCCTTAAGACTTCTCTTTGCTGTTTACTTTTTCATGCTTCTTCTCATTCTTGTGTTTGAAAGTCAAATTTTCTTTTCAGCTCTGGTCTTTTCATCAAGAATGCTTGAAAGTCCTCTGTTTCATTGAAAGACCATATTTTCCCCTGAAGTAGTATACTCAGTTTAGCTGGGTAGGTGATTCTTGGTTTCAGTCCTAGTTCCTTTGACTTCTGGAATATCCTATTCCATGCCCTTCAATCCCTTAATGTAAAAGCTGCTAGATCTTGAGTTATCCTGATTTTATTTCCACAATACTGGAATTGTTTCTTTCTAGCTGCTTGTAAGATTTTCTCCTTGAGCTGGGAGTTCTGGAATTTGGCCACAATGTTCCTAGGAGTTTCTCTTTTTGGATCTCTTTCAGGTGGTGATCGATAGATTCTTTCAATACTTATTTTGCCCTCTGGTTGTAGAATGTCAGGGCAGTTTTCCTCGATAATTTCATGGAAGTTGATATCTAGGCTCTTTTTTTGATCATGACTTTCAGGTAGTCCCATAATTTTTAAATTGTCTCTCCTGGATCTATTTTCCAGGTCAGTTGTTTTTCCCATGAGATATTTCACATTCTCTTCCATTTTTTCATTCTTTTGGTTTTGTTTTGTGATTTCTTGGTTTCTCAGAAAGTCATTAGACTCCATCTGTTCCATTCTAATTTTGAGAGAACTATTCTCTTCAGTGAGCTTTTGAACCTCTTTTTCCATTTGGCTAATTTTGCTTTTGAAAGCATTCTTCTCCTCATTGGCTTTTTGAACCTCTTTTGCCAATTGAGTGAGCCTATTTTTCAAGGTGTTATTTTCTTCAGCATTTTTTTGGGTCTCTTTTACCAAGGTATTGACCCGTTTTTCATACTTTTCTTGCATCTCTCTCATTTCTCTTCCCAGTTTTTCCTCCACCTGTCTAACTTGCTTTTCAAAATCCTTTTTTTTTTTGTTTTTTTTTTTTTTTTAATTTTATTTTTTTTAATGTTTTACAATCATTTCCTTAAAGTTAAGATTTTATTCCCCCCACCCTTCCCTCAATACCCCCCTCCCTCCCCATGACAGCATACAATTCTGTTTAGGTTCTACATATACTTTCCTATTGAGCACATTTTCACTATATTCATGCTATGTAGTCGAACTAAAATAAATGGAAGAAATCATATAACAAATCAACACATATTACACTGAAACCCACCCACACACAAACATGATCTGCTACATTCTGCAAGTGGCTTCCACATTTCTTTCTCTGAGTGTGGAAGGCGTTTTGCCTTTGAAGACCGACATTAGGATTTTTTTTTTTTTTTCCTCAGTAAGTTCTTGTGTTATTACAAAGTTCCAAGTCTACCAGAAGAAACTCTCGCACACTGTGGTCGTTGCTGTGCACAAAGTTCTCCTGGTTCTGCTCCTTTCGCTCAGCATCAGATCATATAAGTCCTTCCAGGCCTCCCTGAAGTCTTCTTGTTCCTCATTTCTTATGGCGCAATAGTACTCCATTACATTCATATACCATAATTTATTCAGCCATTCCCCAATTGATGGGCATCCCCTTGACTTCCAGTTTTTGGCTACCACAAAGAGTGCTGCTATAAATATTTTTGTACACGTGGGACCCTTTCCCGTTTTTATAATCTCTTAGGGATACAAACCTAGTAGTGATATTTCTGGGTCAAAGGGTATGCACATTTTTGTAGCCCTTTGGGCATAGTTCCAAACCGTTCTCCAGAAGGGTTGGATGATCTCACAGCTCCACCAACAATGAATTAGTGTTCCAACTCTCCCACATCCTCTCCAGCATTTATCATTTTCTTGTTCTGTCATGTTTGCCAATCTTACAGGTGTGATGTGGTACCGCAGAGTTGTTTTGATTTGCATCTCTCTAATCAATAGTGATTTAGAGCACTTTTTCATATGATTATAGATATTTTTGATTTCTTCCCCTGAAAATTGCTTGTTCATATCCTTTGACCATTTATCAATTGGGGAATGACTTGGATGGTTATATATTTGAGTCAGTTCTCTATATATTCTAGAAATGAGGCCTTTATCCCCGAGCTTAGCTGTAAAAATTTTTTCCCAATTTACTACATCCCTCCGAATTTTGGTTGCATTGGTTTTGGTTGTGCAAAAACTTTTCAGTTTAAAGTAATCAAAATTATCCATCTTGCATTTCATAATGCTTTCTATCGTTTCTTTAGAAAAAAATTCTTCCCCTCTCCATAAATCTGATAAATACACTATACCTTGCTTCTCCAGTTTATTCATGGTATCAATCTTTATACCTAAATCATGTACCCATTTGGACTTTATTCTTGTGTACGGTGTCAGGCATGGGTCTATGCCTAATTTCCGCCACACAGTTAACCAGTTTTCCCAGCAATTTTTGTCGAACAATGAGTTCTTATCCCAGAAGCTGGGATCTTTGGGTTTGTCAAACAGGAGGTTGCTATATTTCTTGCCAACTGTGTCTTGAGTGCCAAGCCTATTCCATTTGTCAACCCCTCTGTTTCTTAGCCAATACCAAGTGGTTTTGATAATTGCTGCTTTATAATACAATTTGAGGTCTGGTAGCGCTAGGCCACCTTCCCAAGCATTTCTTTTCATTAGTCCCTTTGATATTCTGGACCTTTTGTTTTTCCAAATGAATTTTGATATTATTTTATCCAGCTCTAGAAAATAATTATCTGATAGTTTAATTGGTATGGCACTAAATAAGTAGATTAATTTAGGTAGAATTGTCATTTTTATTATATTAGCTCGGCCTACCCATGAACAACTGATGTTTTTCCACTTACTTAAATCTGACTTTATTTGTGCAAAAAGTGTCTTGTAATTGTGTTCATATAATCCCTGGGTTTGTTTTGGCAGGTAAACTCCTAAGTATTTTATAGTGTCTACTCTAGCTTTAAATGGGATTTCTCTTTCTATCTCTTGGAGTTGGACTTTGTTGCTAATATATAGGAATGCAGAAGATTTGTGTGGGTTTATTTTGTAACCTGCAACTTTGCCAAAGTTGTTTATTATTTCAAGTAGCTTTTTACTTGAATCTCTGGGATTCTCTAAATATATCATCATATCATCTGCAAAGAGTGATAGCTTAGTTTCTTCTTTAGCTATTTTTATTCCTTCAATTTCTTTATCTTGTCTAATTGCTACCGCTAACATTTCTAGTACCATATTGAATAATAATGGTGATAATGGGCATCCTTGTTTCACCCCTGACCTTATTGGAAATGCCTCTAGCTTGTCTCCATTGCATATAATGCTTGCTGAAGGTTTTAGGTAGATACTGCTTATTATTTTATGGAAGGTTCCCTTTATTCCTATGTTCTCCAGTGTTTTTAATAGGAATGGGTGTTGTATTTTGTCAAAAGCTTTTTCTGCATCAATTGAGATAATCATGTGGTTTTTGTTGGTTTTCTTGTTGATATGATTGATAATGCTAATAGTTTTCCTAATATTGAACCAGCCCTGCATTCCTGGTATGAAACCTACCTGATCATAATGTATTATTCTCTTGATAAGATGCTGTATTCGTTTTGCTAAAATCTTGTTGAAAATTTTTGCATCTATATTCATTAGAGAAATTGGTCTGTAATTTTCTTTTTCTGTTTTATCTCTTCCTGGCTTGGGTATCAAAACCATATTTGTATCATAGAAGGAATTTGGGAGTACTCCTTCTTCCCCAATTTTCCCAAATAGTCTATATAGTATTGGAATTAACTGTTCTTTAAAGGTTTGATAGAATTCACTTGTGAATCCATCTGGTCCTGGAGATTTTTTCCTAGGGAGTTCATTGATGGCTTGTTCAATTTCTTTTTCTGAGATGGGGTTGTTTAAGTATTCTATTTCCTCTTCTGTTAATCTGGGCAATTTGTATTTTTTAAAATATTCATCCATCTCATTTAGATTATCGAATTTGTGGGCATAAAGTTCGGCAAAATAATTTCTAATTATTGTTTTAATTTCCTCCTCATTGGAGGTGAGTTCACCCCTTTCATTTTTAATATTAGTAATATGATTTTCTTCTTTCTTTTTTTTAATCAAATTGACCAAAGGTTTATCAATTTTATTAGTTTTTTCATAAAACCAACTATTGGTTTTATTTATTAATTCAATAGTTTTCTTAATTTCAATTTTATTAATCTCTCCTTTGGTTTTCAGTATTTCTAATTTGGTATTTTCTTGGGGATTTTCAATTTGTTCTTTTTCTAGCTTTTTCAGCTGCATACCCAAGTCATTGATCTCCTCTTTCTCTATTTTATTTATGTAGGCATTCAAAGATATAAAACTTCCCCTAAGAACTGCTTTTGCAGTATCCCATAAGATTTGGTAGGTTGTCTCATTATTGTCATTCTCTTGAATGAAGTTGTTAATTGTTTCTATGATTTCTTCTTTAACCCATTCCTTCTTTAGGATTAAATTATTTAGTTTCCAACTGATTTTTGCTTTATCTTTCCATGGCCTTTTATTACATATAATTTTTATGGCATTATGATCTGAGAAGGATGCACTGATTATCTCTGCCTTTCTGCACTGGATTTTGAGATTTTTATGTCCTAGTACATGGTCAATTTTTGTAAATGTTCCATGTACTGCTGAGAAAAAGGTATATTCTTTTCTATTCCCATTGAATTTTCTCCAAAGATCTATCATATCTAACTTATCTAGAGTTTTATTTACCTCCTTAACCTTTTTCTTGTTTATTTTGAGGTTAGATTTATCAAGTTCAGAAAGAGGGAGGTTGAGGTCCCCCACTAGTATAGTTTTGCTGTCAATTTCTTCCTTCAACTCCCTCAATCTCTCCTCTAAGAATCTGGATGCTATACCACTTGGAGCATACATGTTTAGTAATGATATTGCTTCATTGTCTATGGTGCCTTTTAGCAGGATATAGTTTCCATCCTTATCCCTTTTGATTAGATCTATTTCTGCTTTTGCTTTGTCTGAGATTAGGATTGCTACTCCTGCCTTTTTTACATCAGCTGAAGCACAATATATTCTGTTCCATCCTTTAACCTTTAACCTATGTGTATCCCCCCGTTTCAAATGTGTTTCTTGTAAGCAGCATATTGTTGGATTATGGCTTTTAATCCATTCTGCTATCCGTCTCCGTTTTATGGGAGAATTCATTCCATTCACATTCACAGTTATGATTACAATCTGTGTATTTCCCTCCATCTTCTTTCCCACCATTTGTGCTTTTAGCTCTGCTGTCTCCCTTCCCCTCCTCACTAGTATTTACTTTTCACCACCTCCTCTTGCCGCCTTCCCCTCTTTCTTTTAGCCCCCCTCCCTTTTACTCCCCTTTACTCTTATTGCTTCTTCCCTCCCTTTTGCCTCCCTCCCCTTTCTTCCCTCTTCCCCTCCCACTGCTTATAGAGCTAGTTAGGATTTTCTACTTAAGTTTATTGTTCCGTCCTTTAAACAAATCCGATGAGAGTACCTCTCACTTAATGCTCATCTCCCTCCCCTCTTTCCCTCTACTATGATTTTGTACTTCTTCTTGTGATGTAATTTGCCATTTCCTGCTTCCTCCTTTTCACACCTCCTATTACACTCCCTTCTCATACTTAAATCACATTTTTTATCATGATATCATTTACTTTATATCCGTTCCCCCTATGCTTATCCCTTTTATATTTCTTAATAGACGCACAGTTCTTGAGATAAACAGATAACATCTTCCCTTATAGGGAGGTGAACAACTTGCCCTCATTGAGTAGCAAGTTGTTCCCCCCCCCCCACACTGTTTACCTTTTTATGATTCTCTTGAGACCTGCATTTGAAGATCGAATTGTCTATTAAGTTCTGGTGTTTTGGTCAGGAAACTCTGGAAATCCCTTACTTCGTTGAATGACTTTCTCCTTGCCTGAAATGTTATGCTGAACTTTGCTGGGTAGTTGATCCTTGGTTGCAGTCCCAGCTCCTTTGCCTTACGGAATATTGGGTTCCAATTCTTTCGATCTTTTAATGTAGAAGCTGCAAGGTCCTGTGTAATCCTGATTGTATCCCCTTGATATTTAAATTGTTTCTTTCTGGCTGCTTGTAATATTTTTTCCTTCACTTGATAGCTCTGGAATTTGGCAACTATATTTCTTGGGGTTTTGAGTTTGGGGTCTCTTTCAGGAGGGGAACGGTGGATTCTTTCGATGACTATTTTGCCCTCTGAATCTAGTACTTCTGGGCAGTTTTCCTTGATGATTTCCTGGAAGATATTGTCCAGGCTCTTTTCTCCATCCTGGGTTTCTGGCAGGCCAATAATTCTTAAGTTTTCCCTTCTGGATCTATTTTCCAGGTCAGTTGTTTTTCCAATTAGATATTTTACATTTTCTTCTATCTTTTCATTCTTTAGATTTTGTTTGACTGATTCTTGCTGTCTCATTGAGTCGTTAGTTTCTACTTGCCCAATTCTAATCTTCATCACATTGTTTTCTTCTGTTAACTTTTGTATCTCTTTTTCCATCTGCCCAATTTTTCCTTTTAATAAGCTATTTTCTCCAGTTAATTTTTGTACTTCCTTTTCCATTTGGCCTTTCAGGAATTTATTTTCTCCAGCTAATTTTTGTACTTCCTTTTCCATTTGGCCTTTCAGGAATTTATTTTCTCCAGTTAATTTTTGAACTTCTTTTTCCATTTGTTCAATTTTCCTTTTCAGGGAGATGTTCTCATCAGTGAATTCTTTCTTAATAATTTTAAAATCATTGGCCAGTTTATCTTCTATTTCCTTCTTCAGCTGTTCCAGGAGAGCTGCTTGTACTTGCGAGTAGTTCATAGTCCCTTCTGAAGTTTCAGATGGAAGTACAGTCTCAGCTGTGACCTCTTTGGGGCTTGTGTTTTGGTCCTTATCCCCATAGAAAGATTCTATGGTTCTTTCGGCCCTCTTCTTTTTCCTATTCATGATTTTGATTGAGTGTTGTGGCTTCTGGTTCTCTCAGTCAGAAGCTGGAGAACTTTTTGGTGAGCTGATGTGTGAAAAAGCTAAAAGCAGGTATTTGTTTGGTGTTTCCCTGATCAGCCCTGGGTTTAGCTTGTTAAGTGTGGGGGTGTGGTCTGGTCCCAGGAGATCTCAGATGAATTGAGGCAAAGTCAGCTCAGGGGCTGGTAATCCCAGCTGCCCTATTGTCTTTCTGATTCCCCTGGACAGCTGAGGCACGCCTAGATGCTAATGCATGTTCCCAACCCTCCTGGGGCTCCTCTCCTGGTGCTGAGGCTTGCCTGGGTCCTAGTGCGAATTTTCCCTGCCCTGGGTCCTCTGTCCTTCCGATTTGCCTCTGCCACCCTATGAGGAATCCCCCTTAGCTATTTTCCTCGTCTCAGGTGTTATGAGACTATTGGTCTCCTTCTTCTAATTCTACTGATCTGGGATTTTTCTGGGGAGATATTTTATGGTTCTTTCACGGTCATCAAGGGGGAAGGAGCGAGCATTAGCTGATTACACCGCCATCCTGGCTCCCGGAAGTTCAAGTAAGTGACTCACCGGAGTATGATCTTCGGGCTGAAGGTCCCAGGAGCTGCTGCGCTGATATCGGGCGCTCCGAGGCTCTCACTGACTCGGTTGGGCTTGTCTCCCGCCCCGGGTGCCGCTCCTCTGGTTCCACCCGCCACTCAGGTTTCTCGGATCTCCTCCGCTCCGCTGCACTGGCCGTGCTGCGCTGGCCACGCTGCGCTGTGCGCTGTGGGCTCACCCCCGCGGATCAGATCCTTCCCGTGGACCTTCCAGCCCCACCTGAGCTCCGAATCCGTCACCGTCTGTCTCCCACTCGATTCTGCACCTCCAAAATTTGGTCAGATTCTCCTTTCAGAGGTACCTGGAGAAATTTGTCTCAGAGCTCAGGTGAGTAGCTGCTCTCACTCCTCCATCTTGGCTCCGCCCCTCAAAATCCTTTTTGAGCTCTTGCAAGGCCTGAGCCCACCCAACATCCCCCTGGGATGTCTGGGGTACCGAGGCCCCACCCTCCCCGTCTTTCCCTGATGGTAAGAATATGTCCTCATCCTCATCAGATCCGAAAGTCGGGATCATTTGCATCTGTTCGAAAAAACTCTCTATAGTCTTATTTTTCTTCCCTTTTCTAGGCATTTTCCCAGCCAGTTACTTGACTTCTGAGATTCCTGTCCACCCCTGCCTAGATCCGCCCAGCTAGTGCTTGGGGTCTGAGATTCAAATGGGCTTTCCCTGCCCCGCCGCTGCTAATCAATGTGAGCTTTAGTTCTGGTGCTGGGGTGGGGACAGGGCCGCCTCCCAGTCTCAGCTCTCTCAGGGGCTTTATGCAGAGACCTTCAGAAATGGAGCGGGTGGGGCAGGGCCTCTCCCAGGCTCAGCTCCCTCAGGGGGTTTATGCAGAGACTTTCAGTAATGAAGATCCTGCCTGCTGCTGGGGGAGTCCCGGCTGCAGCCCCCACCGCTCCCTCCGCCGCCGCTTCCTCCCGAGAGGGCCCGAGTCACGGAGACACCCCGCTCCTCTCTTCTAGCCCAGTCATCTCTCTCACTGACCTGTAGCTTCTGTGGGCAGAGGGACTTTCCCGGCCGCCGGAGCTTCCGTCCCTGAAGCCTGCTCGGATCAGCTTCTCTGGGGCCGCGGCCAGGGCAGTGCTGGGGTGGGGTCCGCTTTCTGGGGCACGACAGACCCTGGGGACGGCTCTCCAGGGCTCTCTGGAACGGAAATCTCTTCCACTCTGTTTCTGCATACCTTTCAGTGATCCAGAACTTCTGGGGAACTCTTCTTACATTAAATATATGGGCTGTGGGTTCAGAGCTTGTAAACGTGCCTCTTTCTACTCCGCCATCTTGGCTGCGCCCTCCTTTTTTTCTTAATGGAAAAACCTTTTCTCTCTGAGCAGGGCAGGAAATCAACAACTTTAACGTTGATCTTTCTATTTTGTAGGTTGCTGCAGGAGAATGCAATGAAGACACAGAAGTTTACAACATCACTCTTTGCACTGGGGATGAGCTCACTTTAATGGGGCAGGCAGAAATCCTTTATGCAAAGACATACAAGGAGAAGTCACGATTCAACACAATCTTCAAGAAGATTGGAAAACTCAATTCCATTGGCAAGCTGGGTAAAGGCAAAATGCCATGCCTTATTTGCATGAACCACAGGACCAATGAAAGTATTAGCCTTCCGTTTCAGTGCAAAGGTCGATTTAGTACCCGGAGCCCGCTGGAGCTTCAGATGCAAGAGGGTGAACACACCATCCGCAACATTGTGGAAAAAACTAGGCTGCCTGTCAACGTGATTGTGCCGAGCCCTCCTCCCAGAAACCCATATGACCTGCACTTCATTCGTGAAGGTCACCGGTACAAGTTTGTGAACATCCAGACCAAGACGGTGGTGGTTTGCTGTGTGCTACGTGGCAACAAAGTCCTCCCCATGCATTTTCCTTTGCACTTGACTGTCCCCAAATTCAGCCTCCCAGAAAACCTTGTGAAAGGAGAGGCATGGTCTGAAACCCTGGTCCAGCATTGGCTTGGTGTCTGCCAAGAACAGTTTGACATTGATGAGTACTCCCGCGCAGTCCGTGATGTGAAGACGGATTGGAATGACGACTGTAAGAGCCCTAAGAAGAGTCGATGTTCTGGTCACAACCACATCCCCAACTCCCTCAGCTATGCCCGGGATGAGTTAACACAGTCCTTTCACCGGCTTTCTGTATGTGTGTATGGAAATAATCTACATGGAAACAGTGAAGTGAACCTCCATGGCTGTAGGGATCTGGGAGGGGAATGGACCCCATTTTCTCATGACACCCTACAGTACCAGGACTCTGGTGACAGTGGCAGTGATTACCTTTTCCCTGAAGTTGGTGATGAATCTGTGTGTCTCCCATCAAAACCAGAACTCCCTTATGAAGAGCTGTGGCTAGACCAGAGCAAGACAGACAGCCAATCCCTTACTGGTTCCTTGAGTGACAAAACCAAATGTGATAACTACAGGAGCTCTATGCGGTCAAAATGTGGCACTTCTCTTCCTGTTGCTGGTACGCTGGTGGCAACAACATCTTCAGATGTGGCCCTACCTCCACCTCCAGTGCCTCCCAAATCTGAAGCTGTAAGTCATGTAAATGTTTTTGTTTTTAAGCTGAGTTCCACTTGTTTAGTAAAGAGGAAAGGGAAATCCTTGCTTCTAAATCTGCCTCCCTTACTCTAATATATTCCTGTTCCCAGGGGATGGGGAGAGAGGAGAAACATAGTGCAAGATTCTCAGAAAAAAAATTCATTTTTTAACAGTCAAGGCCACATTGCTGTATCATTTATTTAATCAAAATTTAGTGCAATTGGACCATTTATGACTTTGAATTGAAAAGGTATATAATGCATTATAGTGGCATTACAGATACAGTTATGGTTGGTTCTGTTGCTGGTTTGAGTGCTGAAAAATGTTTTTTTCCCCATTGTCTAACTTAAATTCACAGGCAGCAGAAAGTTTAGACCCTAATTTTCCTTACAGCCATTTTCTAAAACGCCTCCCCAAGTGAAAGATTGCCTTTCATTGTATCTTTTCCATGTAAAGATTCAATCCGATGAGTGAAAGAGAAGCTTTGCCAGGGATTATACTTAGAGAGACTTACATGGTACTCGTATAGCCCCATGGGAAGAGGGCTAAACTCGGTAGCAGTACCTCAGTTTGAAGTCTGAATCTTTCACTTAGTCAAAAAGCATTTATTAAACGCTTAATATTTGCGAGTTACTGGGTTAGCACTGAGGATACAAGGAAAGTCAAAAAACAGCCCTCACTATATAGGAATCCACTGTCTAATGTGGGAGACATCATTCAAATAACTATATACATACAAGTTACATACAGTGTAAATGGGAGGTCATCTCTGAGAGAAGTCACAAGTAGTAGGAGGGACCAAGAAAGGCCTTTTGTAAAAAGTAACATTTGATCTGAGTCCTAAAGGAAGCCAGGACAAACTGAAAATACATGAAGCTGGGAAATAGAACATCACGTATGCGAATCACCCATGTGACTCTGAATAAGTTACTTAGAAACTTGGAACTTCAGCTTCCTCGTCAAAAAAAACAACAACAAAGGAGGGGAACGAAATAGAGGCTCTCCAAGGTTCATTCCGGCTCTAATGACCAGGAGTTTTGAATGAGGCACACATTTCTATGGTCAGTAGAAAGAGTCACCTGGTATTTTGCACCTTGATATGGTTCACTGAATGACAGAAATAATGGCTAGGTTTTGGACATGGTCATCTTCATGTCACTAGAAGTATGCAAGAATTGCTTGTTTTCAATTGCTGAGGTATTAATTTCTCTATCCTTCCATATACCCAAAGCTACATCCCCTCCTATGGAATAGCTAAAGCTTGTAGGTTGTCCTAGCAAATTAGTGTTACCTTTAAATTCAGTGAGGGGCCCTGTTCAGTGAAATTTCCATGATCAGACGGTGGCAACTGGAGGAGAAAATTACGGTTAAAATAGTTGTATCTGCCACTTCTTTTCCTAAAGTTGCTCTGTGGTTTGACAAGAATGTAGAAAGAGAGGAAGGAAGAAAGAACAGAAGAGAAGGGGGGAAAGAAAGAAAAAGGAAGGGAGGGAAGGAAGACAGGAAAAAAGGATAGAGATGGTTAGATGGATGCATGCCTGCCACGTGCCAGGCAATGTGTTAAGTGGTATCTGAGGCCATTTCTGATTTTAGGTCTTCCTTATGATAGCGTTCCATCCAGCTGCTTAGTCTGAAGCTACTTTCCCCAGGTGGAATTCATAATTTCCTACTTGTTAGATTATTAACATAAAAGCATCATAATTGTTAGATTACTAATCTGTTTTAGTCCCTTGTTATATTTTGGGGTCCCCAGAACCGTATCTGAGACACTAAAGAAAGAACTAAACAGTTCTTTTTCTACCAGTTGCTATAGGCTTCTTAGGAAAGAGCTCCATCTAACTAAGCAATTCACCTGAAGGGAGGTATTCTTTCCTCTAATAGGGAAGAAGCCAGAGATGCTTTTCCTGTCGAACACTGGCCACAGCTGGTGAAAGATGGATACCACACAGGGACCATCCCATTACACCTCTGAGGCTTGAAAGGAAATAGTTGGAAAACTATTCATGTACTAAAGGCTGGAGGGATTGAGGGAGGAAGAGAGAGTGAGGGGGATAGATGATGATGGCTGAGTAGAAAATAAATATTAAGAGGCCTAATTATGATCCATTTGCTTATTTTTTTAAATTAATGTGGAGATTCAATTTAAAACTGAAATCAAAGCTGTAGCCCAGGAGAGGACATATTTCTGGCCGCTTAATCCTAAGGGATAATTTCCTAGGGAGTCAGAAAGACTTCCCAAAGCCAGGCTAGTGTTTATGATGTGTTATAAACATAAGAGTGATTTGGATGGGGGAGTTGGGTGGGTTGGGAAGGCAGCCTGAAGTAATTTAATTTATTTAACAATTAAAAAAGAAAAATTTAGGCATTTCATATGCAGTCATTTTTTTTATTAGTTTTGTGACCATGAAATAAATTTTTCCATTTTTAGGATATGTGTGGGATCCAGAAAACAACATAATTGTTAGATGTGGCTTTAGCTTGCAGTTTTCAAAGGGAAACTTTAATGGGGCATAAACTCAAATGCTCCCACAGAATTAAATAAAACTTCTGCTGTGGATGGTAAAAATGGAGTCCTAGGGGAGAGATGTGCCATGTGTCTAGCAGCAACTTCTCCAGATAATTACAGATGTAGTAAGTTTTCAGGGAAGGTCAATCTTGACCTTGTATGGAAAGGCGATGATTACTACCCAAGTCCTTAGGGTTAGAATGGCTAGAACTGTGGAAAGAACATCAAAAGATGCCATGAAATGAGGGTCCACAAACTTCTCTCCATGGACTTGAAAAGAGATCTGGGAGTGACTTATTGAGTTCTATTTGAAAACAAGCAAGAAAGAAAAAATAGTTTATTGATTGTGGTTTTTATTTTTCTAATTCACTCGTGTCTGACTCTTTGCAATCCCTTTTGGCAAAGATACTGGAGTGGTTTGCCATTTCCTTCTCCAGTTCATTTTACAGATGAGGAAACTGAGGTGAATAGGATTAAGTGACTTGCCCAAGGTCCTATAAGTAGTAAGTGTCTGAAGTGGTATTTGAACTCAGGAAGAAAGAATAGTATTCCTCACTCCAGGCCCAGTACCTCATCCATTACACCATCTAGCTGCCCTAATTGACTTGTAGAAATTAAAAATATCTAGAAAAACACTGTTGCATCTTGAGTTATCTTGGCCTTTACTTCCCTTTAGTTCTGAAGGCAGCTGGAGAGTGCTTGGATTGAATTCACAACAGTTGGGTGCTAATTTCACCTCTCCCTTTGTGAAGTGGACAAATCACTTAACTTCTTTGGACCTCAAATTCTTCATATATAAATCTTAGAGAGGTTGTATCAGGTGGTCTATTATAAGATCTTTTCCTACTCTGAGTATATAATACTGCGTGGTATCCATTAGTGTCTTCTGTAAAAACATCCTCTCCCTTAAAAATATACTGCCCTTTGTGGGAGTGTGATGAAATCATTGCTATTTAGAGAACAAACATCTGGGTTTCTATTTATCTACACATTTCACTATCTACATCCTAAGCAGATTAATTATTTTGTGAAGCCAAACAGACAATATGCTTGGCAGAAGAATTATCCTTTTTGGCCCTCTCGAATTTACTTTAACATGACTTTGTAGCTACCTGTTATGGAAGATCGCTTCTAACACAAAATCCTATTATCTTTAAAAGAATATCATTTTGATTGGTTTTTATTATCTTTTAGGGTCAGAGCCCACATTTCCTTCTTTAAAAGAATTATTCCTTTGAAAAAACAACTTCACCTCCCCTAATTATCCAAAACGATTTTTTTGGGGGGTGGGGAGGAAATAGTAAACTATCCCCTTTTTTGTGAAGAAATACAAAATAACTATTTCCCCAAAATTGGTTCAGATAAGCCTGAACTAAGATACTAGGCCTAACCTATTTTGTAGCTCTTTTTTTCTGTTTTGAAATTTGCACATTTTGCACAATCTGTCTTGGGATCAGGGTGAATTGACAGACTACTTATTTTAGTTTTGGCTTTTTGATCTTTCTCGGGGTGGGGTGAGAATAGGTCTCCCTATCTTGCTCAGGTTGGAAGTAGAGCAGCCACTCAAGGCTATAGTGGGGTCAGCATGGAAGCTTTAGCTCAGGACAGGTCACCTATTCCTCAGCAGCTTGGTGGCTCTCTGTTTCCTGGGGTTCTACCATACTGGTGCCAGACTAAGTGAGGCCATCTGACCAGCTTTAGTATCACTACAGTTCAGAGTTTCCAGACTCGAGATCTACCAGCCTCAGCCTCCCCAGCCAGAGAGATTGAAGGTGTGTGATAATTTTTGGCTAATTTCTTAAACTCTCTAAAATGCCATTTCCATTTTGTAAATCATTTTCATTCTCTTCATAATAAAAACAGCTATTGGCTATTATGTTTGAAATGCAGGCAATTCTACTATAGCAACTTAGGAACGTAAAAGTTCCCAAAAGTTCCACTATGTAAAATTGACCAGTAAAAATGAGAGGTCTTATGGGGGAAATGAGGTCAGAGACACAACACTCAAAAACTTTGTCAATGACCAGTTTAAAAGATAGGAACTTAATAAAAATGGCAGGACTGTTTAATGCATGTTAAATTATTAAGAGATATATAAATATTACAGTAAACAGTGGTTCCTCAACTTCAGGGTAATGGACCTCCACTGCTAAGTAAGGGTGGAGAGAGATTATATGGGTTTGCACCAACCCTCCTCCACTCATAGCCCCTACTGCCCCAAAAAATATAGAACAAATATGGGACTTTACCTTGACAAAAACCTGAAGTTGTAAATTGGATTTCAGGTACCTTCTCCTCTACTAGCTGACAGTGGGAACAAGACTCTCCTCTGACTCTAAGTCACCAAGGCTAGCTGCAGCAGGACCCTATGACAGAAAATCATGAAAGATTGAGGTTACTATTGAGAGTTGCTATAGAAGGAGGTGAAAGAAGTTGTAGGTGATTATAATTCATTTTAGGATTCTATAGTTGATAACGGTGGTGACCTTTAAACATGGAAAACTTCATATTTACCCCAGAAGGACAAATTGTGGGGTGGTCATTGATTTGCAAAATAATATTTACAAAAGACATAACCAATGGGCTCCACTAATTAGCAAGCTACCCTAGGATACTCACATTTAAGATGGTTTGCATACAATTTTTTCAAAAATGCAACCATTATGTAAGTGTATTTCTATTGAAAGTTTTGTAGCTTTTTATACTAGATTCTTTGTTGCCCACCTTTAAAAAAATTCTATATGCCGATGAACTATTACATGTCTTTCACGTTAATTAACATGCTTTGAGGAAAAGAATGTTAATTAAAATATTGAATTCAGTCTATGGATAGATTCCTAAACTCGACTATTTAACTCTATCAGCACACACATATATATATATATATATATATATATATATATATATATATATATATATATATATATATATATATATATGCAGGTGTAAATGCACCTGCCATTTCTTAAAGGACTTTTTTCAGAAAATTTTTATAATTTTTCGGAATTGTAGCAATAGAATTCTGTCTTGCATATCTCTGGTGGCTCTTCTCCCCCTGCCCCCATTTTAATGGTGTGTTCTCTCTGCGGACACTATGGCAGTGTCCTTGTCCCCGCCTGCCCAGAGTTGAAACAACTACTTCTTTTCAGAACCAGCTGATGTTCATGTTTCCCGATTGGTGACTGCCTGCTCCCTCCCACTTGCCTCCCTTGCCGGAGGCTTGGAATATCGGAGCCCATTTCAGAGCCAGGTCTGTGTGAGGTCCTTGTCTTCAGTGTATAAAACTGGAGGAATAAAAATTAAATGTGTCTGAGAGTCACAAGGTTTTTGATTCTTTAATTCTCAGCTGTCCTTTGCCAATTAATAAAATAGAAGTTCATTTTATTGCTATATCATTGCTCTAAACCTTTCATTTCTTTTCTGTGACTGAAAACATCCACTTATGGCTGCTTGATGGGGTTGTGAACTTTTTGCATAAAAGCCCCTTTTATAAATAAGATTTCTTAAGGCTCTAATGATTTTGTTATGGGATTGAAGGCAGGGAATGGGGGCAGTGGTAGATAGCAGGGAGGAGAGGGGAATGGGATCAGAGGGACATGGAATCCAGAGCCAGGGAGCTTTGCGAACAAAGTTAGAAAGTTCAAGGAAACACAGTTACAAAACTATTGGAAAATTAATAATAGTTCTAATCATAACTAGCATTTCTATAGCCTATTAAGGTTTACAAAACACTAAATATATATTCTTTCATTCGATCCATCCTGTTATGTTAGCAACCTTGTCTTATCTTGAGAAGCAGTAATGAAGGAAAGAAATATTCTGAATGAATCAAACGCAGTCTTCTATGGAGGAGGCGTAATATAATGCAGATAGCACAACTAGATAACTCTCCGTTTAGATATTGAGTGATAATTTACACATTTAGAGGTAATCCACATTTCAAAGCAAAATAGTCTTTCTCTTCTTTGAGGAGATGATGGAGAAGGCAGTGTAGTACAACGGAGAGGGAATGCCTTTGGCATCAGAAGTGAGATGAAACCTCTAGTCTGACACTTGCTGCCCTTGTGGTGGTGGGCCTCAATTCCCTTCTATCCAGGCACCAGAGACACAAATTCAATGAATGACCAATATATACTTTCAAAGAGTTGACATTCTTACAGGGGAGGTGACAGAACATATAAAAGTAAATGCAGAATAAACACAAACAAATCCAATGTAGTTAAATATAAGGTAGTTTGGGAGGGAGGATCTAGAAAGGATTCGTATGGATCCTTTGAAAGATGAGAGTGTTGCACTACACAGTCTCTGAAGCTTCTTCCAGCTCTACATCTATGATCCTGTCATAAGTGTTTTCCCCAAATAAGAGTAACCTAAAATTTATGCCAAGAAATGTTTCCCTTTTTCCACAAATATCCCTTTTTCGTTCAGTCATTTTCAGACATGTCTAACTCTTCATGACTCCATTTAGGGTTTTCTTGGCAAAGATATTGGAGTGGTTTGCCATTTCCCTTTCCTGGTCATTTTACAGATGAGGAAACAAAGGTAGAGTTAAGTGACTTACCCAGGGTCATATAGCATCCAAGGTCAAATTTGAACTCAAAATTCTCTTCACTCCATGTGCCACCTAGCTGCTCAAATACCCTTTTTAGATGTTTTAACATAAGGAGCTATAATGTGCTTCTTCCAGAATTTTCTAGTTTTGCCCATAGTTTTATATTCAGTACATAAGTCTTATGGATTGCCCTGTATTAAACTATAAAGGATAACAAGTGAATTACAAATGTGCACAGTACGCATACTTTTCTAGTTACAAATGCACTCAGGAACTGGGGCTTTTTAATATTTCTGCCAGTTTGACTCATTTTTGTGGCTAGTTACTCCATTAAAAACAGCATTGAGCAAACACAGTTATGAAATTGAAACACTTTTTTTCCCTCAAAGGAAATCTGAAGCCTGCTCAGCAAAGAACGTTTCATAGTAAGTGCTGTGTTTACCTTTCTTAAACTGATTCTTTAATCCAGGAAGTGAGAGACAGTCTGTGAGAGTGTCATTTCTTTCTACAGCAGAAAAATTCAGGCGTTCCACGAAAGGGAGGGGTTTATTGCAAAGTATAAGCCCTTCTCACTCCACGTGGTCAGTGTTTTCATTCCCACTTTTTTGTGCCTTTTGCTGGGTTGTAATCATGAGCAAGCATCTATATGGAGGAAATGAAACCTGGGCAGATCATTGGAAAAATAGCTTTTCAATTTATTCATAAAGGTGATCTAATTAGAATATTTTCTGAGGGTCCATCCAGTGTTTGTGCTCAAATAGAAAATTATGCATGTATGTGGAGACACTTGTCCAGAGTCTGCAGCAGTGCCAAAAATTAAGGAAAGATGGGCTTAGGAAATCCTTTGTGTACTTTAGCCTCAATTTCAAAATGCAGATGCAGGTTATCTGTTCCAAATATTACATCACTTTTTATTACAAGTTCACCATATGGGCACTGAGCAAAGAAAAAAATGTAAGCTTCTTGAGGCAGTTTCATTTTTATGTCCATATCCCTAGCATCAGCGTAGTGCACAACACATAGAAGGCACTTAAAAATCGATGGCTGATTGATTGACTAAAGTGAAAGTGAAGTTTCTCCTGCAGCTGTCAAGAAAATGACTTTTTCATCCAGCAACTGAATGCCTAGAACATCTACTCAAAAGTACATAAAACACAGCTAGTCTATGTTTGGAGATCATTGCCTATAACTTAGAAGTTCCAGCTGATAAGCTGTGGTCAATCAATTGGTTTGTAAATATTTATTAAGCTCCACTGACTATACAAAGATAAAAGCAAAAACAGCCCTTACCCTCAGCCTGCAGAAGTAAACAGCCTCTTCATTCATTCATTCATTCATACATACATACATACACATGTGTATGTGTGTATCATACATTCATTTAGAAAGGGCAAGCAGAAGCATCAGGAAAAGCCTCATGTTGAAGGTGGCCCCTAAACCGAACCTCAAATGAGACTAGAAATTCTGAGAGACATAGGGAAGGAGGGAGTGCATTCCAGGCATGGGAAACAGCCCGGGAGACAGAGTGGCATGTTTGAGAAGTGGTAAGGAGACTGTTTTTTATTCTATTCTCATTACATGGTCGAAGTATTTAGGCTTAAGCTTCAGTATTTGACCTTCCAGTGAATATCCTGAATTAATTTCTTGAAGTATTGACCGATTTGATCCCCTTGCTGTCCAAGTCTTCTCCAGCACCACAGTCTGAAAGAGTCAGTTCTGCAGTGCTCAACTTTCCATATAGTCTAACTCTCACAGTCACACATTGCTATTGATAACTTAGACTATGTGAAGCTTTGATGGCAGGATGATGTCTCTGCTTTTTAGTATGCTGTCCAGATTTGCCATAGCTTTCTTTCCAAGGAGCAAGCATCTTTGAATTTCATGGCTGTAGTTGCCATCTATAGTGATCTTTGAGCCCAAGAATATAAAATCTGACACTCCTTCCATTTCCTCTCCCTCTATTTGCCAAGAAGTGATGGGACTTAGTTGCCAAGATCTTAGTTTTGTTTTTTGTTTTTTTGATGTTAAGCTTCAAGCTGGCTTTTATACTCTCCTCTTTCATCCTTTTCAAGAGGTTCTTAATTCCTTTTCACTTTCTGCCATCAGAGTGGTATAGATTGTTGCTATTTCTCCTGGCAACCTTAATTCTAGCTTTGGATTCATCAGCCTGGCATTTTGCATGGCGTATTCTGCATATAAATTAAATAAATAAGGTGATACTATACAGCCTTGTTGTAGTCCTTTTCCAATCTCAGATTGAGCGGTTGTTCCATGCTCAGTTCCCTTGCTGCTTCTTGGCCCACAAACAGGTCCTCAGGACTCAAGTAAGCTGATGTGATTCTCCCATCTTTTTGAGAGTTTGCCACATTTTGTTGTGATCCACACATCCAAAGGCTTTCATATAGTCAATGAAGCAGAAGTAGATGTTTTGTTTTGTTTTCCCCTGAAACTCCCTTGCTTTCTCCATAATCCAGCAAAGGATGTTGGCAATTTGATTTTTGGTTCCCCTTCCTCTTTGAAAACCAGCCTGTTCTTCTGGTAATTCTTGGTTCACATATTACTGAAGACTAGGTAGCAGAATCTTAAGCATAGCTTTGCTGGCATGTGAAATGAGTGCAGTTATCCGGTAATTTGAACATTCCTTGGCATTGCCCTTCTTTAGGATTGGGACGTAAACTGATCTTTTCCAATCGAGCGGCTGCTGTTGAATTTTTCCAAATTTGCTGGCATACTGAGTGCAGCACTTTTAACAGTCTCATCTTTTAGGATTTTAAGTATCTCTGCTGGAATTCCATCACTTCCCTTATTCCAGTATCCCATATTGTTAGCCATGCTTCCTAAAATCCACTTGACTGCATTCTCCAGGATGTCTGGCTCTATCTACATCAGTAACCACACCACTGTGGTTATTGGTGATGTTAAGATCTTTCTTGTATAGTTCTTTTGTGTATTGTGTTAAATCCCTACCATCATTTGTCTTTCATCATGCCCATTTTTGTATGAAACATTCCCTTGATAGCTCTAATTTTCTTGAAGAGATTTCCCATCTTTTCTATTTTATTGTTTTCATTTCTCATTTAAGAAAACCTTCTTAGTTCTTGACAGTCTCTGGAATTCTGCATTCAGCTGGGTATGTCTTTCCCATTCTCCTTTCCCTTTCATTTTCCTTCTTTCCTCAGCTATTTGTAAAACCTTATCAGACTGCCATTTTGTTTTCTTACTCTTCTTTGTCTTTGAAATATTTTTGTTGCTGCCTCCCATGCAATATTGCAAATCTCTTTCCATAGTTCCTCAGGCACTCTATCTACCAGATTTAAGTCTTTAAGTCTGTTCATCATTTCCACTTCATATTTATAAGGGATGTTATTTAGCTCATACCTATATAGTCAGTCGATTTAAGTCTGAATTTTGTAACAAGAAGTTCATGACCTGAACCACCGGCAGCTCTGGGGCTTGTTTTTACTGACTATATAAAGCTTTTCCATCTTTGGCTGCAATGTATGTAATCAGTCTGATTTTATTTACCATCTGGTGATTGATGTCCATGTGTAGAGATGCCCCTTAGGTTGTTGGAAAAGACGAAACTCTATTAGTCTGTGTCCTGCTTTGTTTTGTACTCCAAGACCAAACTTTCCTATTATTACAATTGTCTTTTGATTTCCTACTTTAGCAATCCAATCTTCTTTTTTGGTGTGATTTTTAGAAAAATGTTATGGGTTTTCATAGAAGTGATCAACTTTGGACTCTTTGGCATCAGCAGTTAGAGTATACACTTATATTACTGTGATTTTGAATGGTTTGCCTTGAATTCAAACATATCATTTAGTCATTTTTGAAATTATACCCCAGTACTGCTTTTCTCACCCTTTTATTGACTACAGGGGCTATGACATTTCTTCTTGCCCACAATGTAGTGATCATCTGAATTAAATTCACCCATTCCAACTCATTTAAGTTCTCTGACACCCACAATGCCATTGTGACCACATCCAGCTTACCTTGGTTCATAGATCTTACATTCCAGGTTCCTATGCAATCCTGATCCTTGCAGCTTTGGACTTTGCTTTTGTCACCAGACACATCTACAGCTGAGCTTTCTTTCATCTGCTTCATTAATCCTGGAGCTACTTGTGGTGGCCCTCCACACTGCCCCAATAGTAGATTGGGCACCTTTCTGACCTGAGGGGCTCATCTTCCAATGCCATGTCTGTGATCATTTTAGTAGTGTCCATGGGTTGTTCTCAACAAAGATACTGCAGTGGTTTGCCATTTCATTCTGCGGTGGATCACCTTTTGTCAGAACTGTCCACTATTAACTGTCCATCTTGGATAACTCTGCATAGCATAGCTTACAGTTCCATTAAGCTATACAAACCCCTTGGCCACAACAAGGCACTATGAAGCATCCCCTCCCAAACCAACGCCCATCTCCAGACTCTTAGGTACATTGGATGTTAGTGGGCATTAAGGATGGGAAAATTCAGATTATAGAGGATTGTGAGTGTACAATTTAAAAAGAAGAGTTTGTACTGTAGCCCATGATTAGCAGTGATCTACTAAAGGTTTTAGGAGAAAAATACATACCTCGGTTAAACAATAAGTCAAAACTGTAACACTTGAAAAAGTTACACTCAATAGGAAAACTGGGAGAGGAATCTGAGAGCAGATAAATTAATCTCTCTAGAATTACCTTTTCTGTCCCAATCAATGGGTAAGCAGATAAAGCTGATATACCAGGGACTCTTTCTTAGCTTTCTAAGTCAGCAGCTAGGTAAGGAAAATGGATTGCCCCGTGAACCTGGAGTCAGATGACCTGAGTTCAAATCCCACCTCAGAAACTTACTAGCTGTGTGATCCTGGGCAGTCACTTCACTTCTGTCTACCTCAGTGTTCACAAAATGGGGATAATAGTAGCACCCACCTCAGAGGTGGATATGAGGATAAAATGAGATATTTGTAAAGCACTTTAAAATCTTAAAGCACCAATTTAAATGCTAGCTAGCTAAGCTTGTAACGTGACTACCCTCCTTTCTAACTAGAGCACGCACATTTCCATACCATGTTAAATGAAGGCCTCCTGCATTCTGGCTTGGGATGGCAGCACTCTCTCCCCAGTCAGAAATGATTGCCTGTGCCTGTTTTATACTTAGCAGTAGAAAGTTGTTTCCAATCACAAGCATACCTCTAGTTCTTGGGTTATGCATTTTAACCTTTGCTGTTAAGATGGGGGGAGGGAGATGGGAACGTATACCAGGGTAAAGGAGCTCTCAGATACATTTTAATGTTCCCTTTAACTCCATTTTTTCCTTATGGCATTTCCCATAATTGGAGAGAACATAAATGTGGTTTGCTTTACGATTCAGGTTATTTAGAGGTTATGTTATGTCAGGATTGTACTGTTGTATAATTGTGCTATCATAGATAAGATTATAGATTTAAACTAAAAGAGATCTCAAAAGTTATTTAGTACCTTTTATAGATTGGGTCAGCGCCTACTATGTGCCAGGCACTGTGCTAATCTCTGAGAATAGAAAAAGAGACAAAAACGAACACAACGAAAAAGAGAAGTTGTACTGGGATTTGAGGCTAGGGCTTTGGCTCCAAATATAGTCCTCTTTCTACACCCATTGCCACTGGGGAAGAACGGTAAAGGATGTCTCTTCCCTGTCCTGCCTTGCTCTTTGCTCACCTGGCAAACTGTACAGTGACCCCCTCCACAGCTTTCCAATAACTTTTCTACCCAAAGAAATGCCTGTTTGGGTATCCATGGGGGGGAGGGAAAAGAATCAAAGTCTGCATCTTTTCCTAGTAAGTGACATTGGTAAGGACAACTTGAAGGGAGTGACCACAGCAATTTTTTCTATACATTCATCGTAGTTCAGTCTTGTCTCACTCTCCATGAACCCCTTTGGTGTATTCTTGGCAAAGATTCTCAAGGGTTGCCATTTCCTTCTCCAGATGAGGAAACTGAGGCATATGGAGTTAAGTGACTTGGCCAATGTCACACTGTCAGTGCATCTGCAGTCAGATTTGAACCTGGTTCTTCCTGACTCCAGGCCAGGTGCTGTGCCTGTGCCACCTAGCTACCCTTCTCCTGTATTAGCATAACAGAATAACCTACTTGCTGGGACACAAGCTTTATGTTGGCTGTAACATTCATTATAATTTAAAATGTTAGCCTCCCTTTGGAAATAAATCCCATTTTAGAGTTAATCCCCAATTTCAGAGCTTCCGAGAGAAAGCAGATGCATTTTTTATTACGCGTTTCCCCCTTCCCCACCCTTTCTTCCTATCTGAAAAGTGACTGTTAATAGCCTGGAGTGGAGGGTGGAGTCCCTTTGTGCCTCCATTCTCTTATCTGTGGAGTCAGTTTGTGCCTCCATTCTCTTATCTGTAAAATGAGGAAGTCACCAGGTGACCTCTGAGGTTATAGGAATCTACAACCTGTGACTCTAAAATTGGCTGCCTCAGAATAGACAAGACCACCAAGTAAACTAGGAGGAAGATGACACCATGCTTCCTTGTTGTGTAGACTCACTGGGAACTCAGATTTATTTGAAAACGGGGAAACAAAGCAGTCAGAGCCCCAGAGTTCTGAGTGGTAGAAAACAAGTGGACCTAAAGTCCCTAATTTACCACATAGGCCTGTGGGTGAAAAATTCTTTGTATTTGTTGCCATCTTCTTCCAGCCTTACTTTTCTCAACAAGCGTCCCGTCGTAATCGGTCTCCCTGCCTCATGCTTCTCTCCGGTCTATCTTCCACACAGCTGCCGAAGTGACTTTTTTAAGGCTGAGTTCTGACCATATCACTCCCCTGCTCATTAAGCTCCAGAGGTTCCGTTTTTACTTCTAGGCTCAAATATAAAACCAAAGGCCTCTTTTTAACTTTTAAAGCTCTTTTTTGCTCCTTAATTTGAGGTTTTAAAGCCCTTCACAACTGAGCTCCAAGCTGCCTTGTTGACTGATTCCAAAGCAGGCACCTTGGCTCAGTCATCATAGAATTTAAAAACCAGAATAGGCCTTAGAGATCAATTACTGCAGGCCCTTTTTATTTGACAGGTGAGGGAGCCCAGACACTTGCCTCTGAGGTTGCGCAATCCCAGGTCCTCCTGATTCCGCCATCCAGTAACTTTTTCATAAGGGACACTTACAACCAAAAGAAACAAACAAACAAAAAAAGGTTTTTGGGCTGCGTATGAAATTGGTGGAGCAACAGAAAAGTCTCTGATGGGCTGTTGAGGAGGAGAATATCTGTAGCTTTGAGAATTACCTTTCCAGCCTTATATTTTTCACTGCAAAGCTAAAGCTTTGAATTTTAACATACGAAGTAATCTATATCCTCCTATGGATGAACACCCAGGAGCTACTTTAGCAGAAAGATGGGGCTGCTCTGCAGACAGACTTGGCACTACCACGATATTACCCCCGAATTCTTTTCTATTTTATTTTATAAAGTGTGAATGCCTGTGCTTCTGGAGTTGTTTCCGGAGCAGAACCAGGCACAAACCTCCCCCTGCTGTCTGAATGAGACATTTACAGTTAAAGTGTACGAGGCCTGAAAAAATTGACTTCCAGGAAAGCAAGCTGTGGATGAGTGGTGTGAAGAGGGCAGCTGATACCCAGGCCTAATTCAGGTGTCAGTCAGTCTTACATGAAGGTCAAGGAAGGATGATGAGTGCTTAAGGCTTGGTACTTGCACGAAAGCCCATTTTTTAATCTATAGGGCTTAGTGTTGCCTCTCAAAATCAGAATTTAGACTATGGAGAAGATGTGTATTCTTTTCTAAAATCTGAATGATTTCAAAGGAGTTGGCACCAGTGAATGAGTACTGTAACACAGTATGAGAAATTCAGCTGATTCTGCGTAAATGTCATGTGAGTCTTATATGATTTTCACTTTGTTAATATACCCATTTCATAAGCCTTATTTTCTGCTAGTTTTTCATCCAAAGTTACTTAAACATTTTAGCTACTGTTTTTAGACAATCACCAGCACTCACCAAACCACTTCTTTCAAAACCAATTTGTCCTTGAATGCATTTGACAGGTGCCTCTGGCAGCGTACATCAATTAACAGTTGTGAGTGCCAGGCTTTTTCTGGTTCCTTCCCTTTCTTATTCTGGTATTTTTAAGAGGAGAGATGTAACACAGCAAGTTCACACCAGCACCTAGAAGGATTGTCCAGATCTGTTGCTAACTTGGAGCACTTATTCTCTTGTTCTAGGTTAGGGAAGAATGCCGCCTCTTGAATGCACCGCCTGTCCCACCCAGAAGCGCAAAGCCTTCCTCTACAAGTCCTTCCATTCCTCCTCGATCCGCTAAACCAGTGAGGCAGCAGACACGTTCTCCTAGCCCCACCTTGTCCTACTACTCTTCAGGTCTGCACAACATGTAAGTGTTGGAGCTGAGTGGTCTCCCTAGCAAGCACCATTCAACATGGTTCTTCCTATCATCGGGTCTGTGGAGGTCTGTGAACTTAAAAGGGGATGAATCCAGGGGCAAAATGTTCTGAAAGGAACCGAGGAGTAAAAATACGTAAAGGATGCTCTTTGGAACCACTATCCCAAGAAGAGGAAAACAGAATTCACCTTTGAGAAACTCATTGCTAAATTATTAAGGACTATACTCTCCTCCTTTAAAGGAAATGTTATACCCTACCATTGACAAGGGATAACTGGATACTCAATGGAAATAAGTAATACAGGCTGGTTCAGTAAAGATAGTGGGAGAGCATAGGTGTTCTCAAACTGGTAATTTTTTTCATTCATTCAACAAGTATTTACCAAATGCCTCTTTTGTGTAGAGGACTGTGTTAGGTACTGGAAAAATTAATTCTTTTTTTCCCCCAGAGATGGTGCTGGGGTGAGCTGGGGTTGAGGAGCCAGGGAATAATAAGGATTAATGTGATGTTCTATGATTTTTAGCTAACACTTTTAACACTTTTCAAAACCTAACATTTAAATGTCTGAGGTGAATGAGTGTTTATTACGAGAAATACTCTTAAGAGTTTCCCAAACTCTTTTTAGTTTGTAATCAGTAGCTCTGGATTGTGATGGTTTGGGGCTTAGCACAGTGCCTGGCACATAGTAGGCACTTAATACATGGTGATTAATTGATTAGGAACCATTTTTTGCTAACTTCCCCTTCTGTTTCTTTGCTTTTAAGCAGTGTCACTGAGAGTGACCCAACAAGTCCTTCAGAAAGTGCTTCTGTTTCCTGCTATCCATGTAATAGGATGAAGACTGAATCTCTGGAACTTAGCCGATCTCCCTTTGGAAGCCCCACTGCTGAAGCTCTGTCCTCTAGACTGTCCTGGCCTACCCATTTCATGGGAGCAACTGAGAGTGAAAACAGGAATGACTTCCTGTTGGATCCAAGCAGAAGTTATAGTTACCCTAGGCAGAAGACACCGGGCACACCAAAGAGAAACTGTCCAGCAGCTTTTGATTTTGAGGGGTGTGACCTCTATACAGGTTCCACCCAGTCAGGTCCAGCAGAATTCACAGGTGGGATGTCTGGGTGTCCTAAGTCAGCCAGTTACTCCTTAGAGTGCACAGATGAGAAGACCCTAGCAACTAGCCCGGCAAAGCAGAGTCACTCATGCCCAGCCTTACCCCCAAGGGCACCCAAACTAACTGAGGAGAAACTGGCCCCAGAATCATTTCCTTTGCCTCTGAAAATTGATGGTGCTGAGGAAGACCCTAAACCTGGCTCACCAGACCTCTCAGAGGATCAGTATTTTGTTAAAAAAGGTACACAAGACATTTTCTCCATTTCTTATCCTTTTTCCTCACCCCTTCACCTCCAGTTAGCTCCAAGATCTTGCGGTGATGGTTCCCCATGGCAACCACCCACCGACCTGTCAGGACTTTCTATAGAGGAAGTGTCCAAATCACTACGGTTCATTGGTTTGTCAGAAGATGTCATCTCGTTCTTTGTAACTGAAAAGATCGATGGGAATTTGCTAGTCCAGCTAACTGAAGAGATCCTCTCGGAGGACTTCAAGCTTAGTAAACTGCAGGTGAAGAAAATACTCCAGTTTATTAATGGCTGGCGGCCCAAGATATAGTCCAAGGACCTATCTGGCACTGAATAAAACTGAAGGATTAATGTGCTGGAGGGGATAGGACTCGGTACATAATTTCATTATTATTAATTTTTTTTTGCACTAAAACCCCTCTGTAAATAATGGTAGAAACTTTTACTATGCAGATTAAGTTTTGGAATGATGAACCAGGCTATTTTGTATGTCAATAAAAATGCCGTAGAGAACACTTTAGAGGTGTGCCTTGTACATCACTCAACACCCAGCAGCTGCTAAAAGAGAAAAGGGAATGTTAGGATATTTGCCCAGGTAAGGTTTATGCTAAGAAGGTATGATATTTATTATTGAACAGCCAAAGCTGAAAGATGTAAATCCAAAATACCCTTGTGACCAAGAATCCTTTTCTTTTGGGGGTTGACTTCAGACAGTTAACTAGATGCTATGCTCTGACTGGTAACTTGTTTAATGCTAACTCTTTTTGTTCTAGTGCCTGGAAATATTTTAAAGGTGGCTATGCTAATCCTCTGAAAATGAAAATGTTGTATGCTTAGTGCAGTTCTTTTTACCCAAAGCTGTCAATGTTCTGAAAGTCACATGTTGATAGAATTAGGATATGTTACATGGCCTGAGTAATAATAAGCTATGATAATAGTAATTTACCTATAACTGCTGCTTTTGCTAGGCAGAGAGAAAACTACATTATACACAAGTACGCTTAACAACTACACTCTGAGTCAAATCATTTAAATAATAGTTTAAACTCTCCATCAAAGTATTAGGACTTAGAAGTATCGTTTACATGTCATTTACTTTCACAGAAATAACATGAACATGGTGACTGCTAAAAAGTCTTGGAACCCTGAGACTCCTGTGTGAATCTTCTGTACTTCTTAATAAAGAAACCTGAAGCCAGACCATTACAGAATGACTTTATCTTTTCAGTACACCATAGTTTACAAGGCAGAGAAGAAATCTTTTGCATCACTGTATCATTATCATTGTATGACACTGAGGCTCCATGTGCATCCAACTTGGATTCCTCCTTCAGATGGAGAAAATTTAGAGACCATCAGTCTAAATATGTTCTCCATATGTTTCATACGTTGGCTGACCCCAGAAGCCAAAAATGACATTCTTGTATTATGTTAGCCTATTGTATTCTTTGGCCCTTCCGCTAATTAGAGACATTTAAAAAAAATTGAGGTCCCAAAAATCTTAGTCTAGTTGTAGGTTGTTAAAGCTTAAAACTGAACTAAGAATTTTGGGATACTCTTTATAGATAAGAAGAGATTTTCATTAACTCTCCTATCTGTTCTCCTACCCCTAACCCAAATCCATTGCTGGCTTTCTGTCCTAAAATTAAGGAAATGGTAATCTGGCCTATTGTTTTGGACAGAATTAAATATCTAAAAATTCAGCAGTCGAATTCAAGTTCTTCAGAGTTTAAAAGACCTTTTCTACCCTCGAGTTTCAGTTTCATGAGCTGAGTTCTACCAACATGATCTCTCTATAGACTTGAAGCCTTCCTCTGCATGGGGGACATCCAGACATTCTCTAGGGGTATGGTTTTGTAGGTACATCATCACCTGACAAGCTTTATCCTTAGACTGGGCCATGCGGGCATACCTGCCGTGTGAACTTATATCTTGTTCTGTCTTCTGATTTTTGGGGTCTGTTCTTGAGAGGACTAGTCTGTATAACTGGTTCGCTTGCCCGGTGCAGTCTAATTAGCTGATCTTAACCCTGTCCTAGATGATAACACATCATTCAGGAGTTAGTTTTTGTCCATGTCATGACAAGGGAGTTGCAGTATACTAATAGAACAAAAATAAATGACTTTTTGCTTTTCATTCATCTCCTTTTTTTTTCTTCTTGTATGTATCTGGGCTAACATGATTTGGGGAGGGGAGGGATTTGGGGGTTTTGTTTTCCTTTCCTTAAAAGACCTACAAAAGTCCTTCCTGAAGCTCAATGTTAAAAGATACTGCTGGAGAATGGAAAAATGTGGAGGATAGATTGCTGATCTTGGTGTCTCCATCGCATGCTGGCTATATGACCCTGATCAAGATGCTTAGTTGCTCTCAGTGTTCTAGGCAATGCCTTAAATCTAGAAATTTGTAGAGCAGGTACCAACCTACATTGGTAGAGGCAATGTCTTATCTGGTGCTCCATAAACCAAAAAAATCATGGGTCTGGTTTAAAAAAAAAGGGACTGACATACCAGGGAAAAATGTTATCTTGCAGCCTCTTATCATTGTCCATGTGCAGTTTGTAACCCAACCTGGAAACAACCTTAAAAGCCATCTAGGGCAATTGTCTCGTGGTATAGATTATTTTAAAAAAAGGAGGGTAAATGACTTGCCTGCAAATTATATAAGCAGTCAACAATGTGTGATGGATTGAATGCCAGTCTTGGCATCAAAAAGATTTGGGTTCAATTCTCAACTCAGATATATGTTAGCTTGTGACTGTGGACAAAACACTTCGCTTCTCAGTGACATCTTGGCACTCCCCAACCCCACCCCAGCCAACTTTCTAAGACTTGAAAGGTACCGGAAAAAGAGCCACTCTTGGTGATGGGAGTTTTCACACTAGGAGTTAGGCTACATTGAAGAACTCATAAGGTTCAATAAAAAATTAAACCCTTTGGATCTGTTTCTCTGGAAGACAGAGAATATAACATAATCCAAGGACTGGGAAGTTTCCTTTTAACCACACCCTAACGAATAAGTTTTAAATCTCTTGGCATTTAACTGCACAGTTCCTCAATTTAGGAAGGAGAGTAGGGCTGAATTTTTGCATAGTCTTCATTCTGTCCTTACACAAGAGCTCAGCCCTTCTCTTGTTGGTTTGTTTCTGTCTAAAACCAGAAGTTTCTTGAGAAAAATAATTTATTAAAAATTGTCTTGTGTTTGTTGCTATAAAAATAGTTTGGGTCTTGTGGTTGAGGGCAAGAGAAATACTAAGGTGATTAATATGACTTCCTCTGAATTTGCTAGATTTGATGGCAAGGGTATGTACATTTTGAAAGAGATTCTTTCTCTGCACTTCCCCCCTTTCCCAATCCACTTGAAAAGGAGGGTGATTTTTTTTTAAAAAAAAGACCATTTGATAATATTTAAGATCATTAGGGCTGGAAACACTTTTGTAGCAAAATTCCACTGTCTCCTGTTAATAATTTATTCCTGTGTGTTTTCTGTTATGGCTTGGAAGGTCCCCTTTTTTCTACAGTTATAATAAATATCTTCTGTAAACCATAAATAAGCCGTTCTCTTCCAAGAGCTACACTAAGCAAATATAGAGCTTGGGGGCTGTTGTCAACAGTACTCAGACACCCGGACTAGACAGAGCGCGAATAGCTCTGTAAAAGAGTCATAGCTGTAGTTACCACAAGTAACATGGTGCAGAGGTAGAAAGGAAATAATCTTTCATTCTCACCACCAGCATTTTGCCACCAGAACTCAGCGTGTATAAATGTCCTGGAGAAGCAAGGCCTCTTGCTGCCCATCAAAGCCAGGAAAAGTCAGTGAGGCTGCCTCATAGCTCAAAAGATGTAGCTATTTCCTGTGCACTTGGTGAGGTCCACAGAGTAAATGGAGACCAAATACTCAGCAGTGTCAGGGGAAAGTGTCCCAACTCAGCCCTACAGGCAGGCCTTCTTGTGTTTCATCTATTCAGTAATCTTTCTGAAATCATGACGCAATGAAGGCTACACATCCGCTAAACGCTTAAATGGAACTAATGTTTGGAGGAGACTCTTTCAACCCAGGAGCTCATAGAAAAGCACAGACAATCCTTATAAAACAGGAGAAATTAAATTCACATGTTTCCAGATCTCAAACTACCTAACTTTACAGACAGGGAAACTTACTTGTTTTCTCTACATCTGACATTCACTTTGATGATAAGAGGTTCAGTTTATCACCTAGAGCAACTATGTAGAAATATCAAAACCTAACAACCACCCACAAAACATCAGCCCTGTGGAATGTTATCAAAAGGGTCCATGTCAGCTATTTTGCTTTCAGGCGACTGTTTTTGTACACCATATACTAATCCATACCACATTCGCTTCTGTACTAGCTGCAAATCTCCCCCAAGAAGTGGGCACATATGACTCTACCAGTGCTTTTTTATCTTAAGCATTTTGAGCAGTGAAGAAACCATTCCTTCTGGTTTTAATTTTAAATTTATTCTGAACAGAACAGCAAATAAAATGGGCATGTGTGTGTGTGTATATGTACAAATATATGTGTGTATATACATATACACTGTATAGTATGTATATATATATATGCATATGTGTGTGTATACAGAAAATAATTGTACATAAAACCATAGGTCTCTATTATGTACTGCTTGTTTAATTTTCACGTTTTTGGTAAATTTAACCTATAAGCTTTTTTCTGCCCTATCTTCTGTCTCAAGAGGCCATTCCTCTTGTTCATGAAGTAGCCCCAGTGTTTGGGGCGACTGACTTCCTGGCTAACTGATGGTCCCAAAGTTGGTGAAGGCCTTTAGAGTCAGAGATAGAGCCAATATCCAAAAGTCTTGATTCCCCATTATAAAGAAGTTTTCATCCCCATACTACCAAAAAGAAGGCCAAGTATGCTATTGTATAAGATTTTAAAGAGGTCTCCTCTATTAATTAGCTCAACTATTAACAATTTCTTCATCTTATTAACTTGGTCAAGGTTTCAGTCTGTTAAGGCCAGTTCATTGTGTTCTAAAGAAAAGATAGTGAAAATGCTGATAAGCAAACCTTTATTTTGGGGACGGGGCGGGGGATATTAGAAATTAGAATGGCGACTTCTGGCTAAAACATTACAAGACTTCAAAACTTGACTTTTGAAATTCACCTCGTTTAAAGTTTTTAAGTCATAAAGAAAAAAACAATGTGTAAGACATTATATTCAAGTAGTTTCTGTGTTTTTACTGGGTTTTGCATCTTTGTTCTGTAAACTATATAGGTAGGTATTAGAGCTCCTTCAGTTAAATTGTCCTTTCTCAGGTCTGCAGGTTTTCTTAGCTCACAATCCTATATAGTGGCATTTCTTGGATAAAAATCTCTCCCCTCCCACCTTTTCCTTGTTAAATTCCCATTTAAAACACTGTGTGAGCTGTCTAAAATTAGAAAGAACTTAGTTGATAATTAGACATTCTAAAGGTTTGGGGTGACTTGAATCTAAGAAATGTTTGGGTTTTTTTAAGCATTTTATAACTATTTTTATGTAAGTTCTTTACTTGGAAAATATGGACTGTCAACTATAACTGAACAAATACATTCTTTTCAGGAGCATTACTTAATGGATTCATTGTGTGCCTCAAGATCAACAGTATCTTAAGTCTGAACTCATTGTTGATTCATTACAACGATGGCCATCAATAAAAGGAACTTGGTGAAAGTTGCTCTTTTTTTGCACGTACTCTTCCATGTGATGCTTCTTGTACAGTAAAGACTAGTTGACATGCTATGAAATTTTAGATAACTCTGGAGATGGGAAGATTGAAAGAATTCTGTCATTGGAAACCCATCAAGTACTGGGGAGAATTCTGGAAAATACTGGCAAGGATTATAATATTCTATGAATCAAGAAAGAAGACAGGTTCAGAAGAGACTTCCATGGCTTTTCAAGAGAACTTGGTAGCTTTGTCTTCAACTTAAGGGTGGTAGCCAAGAACCAAACTGGTTATTTGTCTTCTCAAACCAGAATTGAGAAGACAAATAGATCTGTGCATTTAAAGGGGAGGGGGGTGGTAATGGGGAAGCAAAAGGAATGATGCCAATGGAATGGACTATATCCAGAAACTTTCAAGGCATAGTTAGGAGTGAGGTGTCATAGTTGGACTTAGGATAAGGAAAATCTGAATTCAAATGAGACTTATTGGGCACATGATTCTGGACAAGTCACAACTTCTCAGGCTCAGTTTCCTCATCTTTAAAATGGGAATAAAAGTAGCACTTAATTCCTAGAGTTGAAGACCAAATGAGATAATATATGTAAGGTGCTTTGTAAACTTCATGGCATAGATTAGATATTATTTCAGGAAGATAGTTGTTCCCTTTATGAAAAAAAAAAGTTAAGAAGGAGGAACCTAATCAGTGTAAGACATCAACTGAATTCACTTCCTGATAATTTTGTTTCTTAATGGCCTGCAATATTCAAATGGATGAAAATCCATCTCCATGGTTCTACCCCAGTCACCACTTGCACCACTAACATCAGTCTTTCTCTCTCTTTCCATCCCTCCCTTAGGCTACATGAAAGGCCATACTTGCCATACCCCACACATCATCTATATTCCTAGCCCGATGACTCTGCGTAACCAGAAATGTCTAGGATTCTATGTGCTGTAACTGTCTTCCAGGAGAGCTTGCCTGGTGCTCCTCCCTGATATATTCAGGCAAGAAATATACTCCCTTGAGTATTTTTCCATCTTGTTTCTTTTTGTATCTCTTGTACTTAACACAGTGCTGGCAAATAGTAGGTGCTTAATAAATATTTATTGACTACTAAGGCTGCTGGAGGACGTTATTAATATGCCAGAGGCCTTCCTCTAGGTTTCTTGGGGATACCATTGCAGCATTTATGTTGACCACTGGCTAGTTCTTACTCCCACCTCCATTTCTGTCCATACATGCCTTTAATGACACCACTGACACCATGTCTTACATAGGCCATCACTGAGAATATATTATAACCTGCTTACAACCACCATAGTCTTTTCAATGACCTTTGAGTCAGTCACCCACAATTTTTATTTTTCAATTACCATTTAAGTTTTTGTTTCTTTTGGACTAGAACTGTGATTTCATTGGTATAAACAACTCCAGGGAGGAAATTCCAGCAATTTAGATCCACCTGATCTTCCGCTTCTAATCTAGAGGGTTCCATGGAACACTGAGAGATTAAGTGATTTGCCCGTGCTCACACATCCATTATGTATCAGAGACGGGACTTGAAATGAGGTCTTTTTTGTTTCAGACCAGATCCCTATTGCCACACTAGGCTGCTTCTCAGCTGTCTTGGGATCCTTCACTCAGCCTAATAACAGCAGTGCGAGACTACTGGTCTCCCACTGATGAGTTTTTGTGTCAGTAGTAAATAAGTTTCTCTGTAAATATTACATAATTTTCCAAATATAAATCCAATTATTTCTCCTCCAATTTAATTCTAGACCAAAATCATTACAGGATGTTCTTCAACCCTTTAAGTGAAATATGTGTCATCTATTCTTCTCTGTACCAGCATGGAGTTATGGGTAGGGAGCTAACCTTACAATCAGAAAGACCTGGATTCAAGTCTTACCTCTGATCCATACTGGCTGTGTAACCCTAGACAAGTCACTCAACCTGTCTCAATACCCTTAGACAACTCTCTAAGACTAGAAGTTGCAGAAATGATTATCAGAATTGTTCAAGAAAGTTCATCACTGGAAGCTCTCTACTCCAATGAGGTCACAGGTCTGGTCAAATAATAATAACCTTGGTTAGTTGCACACTGTGAAGATGTAGTCTTCTATAGAAAGACATGCATAGAAGTCTGCCTGTTGCTTCTTATATTTTCATAAACTATCCCCTTAAAGGGTAAGTGTGGCAGCATATTCCTCTAATCTTTGCCACTGGGGAGGCTGGGACTGGTGGAGTTCGGGAATTGTGAAAGTTTTTTAAACAGCCACTGAGATTCCTTCAGTGATACTTCTGTCTCCATATCTCTAGATTCACATGGATTGATTCCACGTCCAAAATCTCCCATTCTGAGTGTTGTCACCCTTCTACAAACCCTTCCTTGTTATCACCTGCCTGGTCTGTTCCAGTAACCTACTAGATCTTTGTCTCTCCCCCATGGAACCATTTTTTATTTTTCTCCAATCCATCCTTCATACTACTGACAGAACCTTCCTTGATGTCTTTTTGTATTTAATTTTTAATTTATGAAATCAAACATTTCCATAATGCAATAGAATAAAAAAAGACAACTGTATATGAAACTGCAAATCTATTTTGTACAACTTGCTATTTCTTTTAAATATATAATAAAATTATCATGTAAATTTTTTCTGTCTCCCTCCCCAGCCTTTAAGATGTTCACTATTAGACACAAATATGTAGCTGAATAGATGATAGATAGATAGATAGATAGATAGATAGATAGATAGATAGATAGATAGATAGATAGATAGATAAATGGGTAAATATAAAATCCTTCTAAACGCTTCCATTTATCAGTTCTTTCTCTGGATACAGATTTCTTCATATGTCCTTTGTAGTTAATTTGGGTATTTATAATGGTCAAAATGATTTAGTTGTTCAAAGTTGTTCTGAAAACAATATTGCTTAGAAAAATGCAAATTAAAATAACCTTAAGATAGAACTTTCCTTCTGCACGAAATCATTCAAATTCCTTCTCTGTTCAGTACTTTTCAGTGACTGTCCGTGATAACCTTACCAAATAACTTTCAAACTCCATAGTACTTAGTGTTACCTGACCCCTCTTCCACAGACCTCTGCTCCAGAAAATCTGTACTACTCACTGTCCTTGTATATCACGTGATCTAGTCTCTCTTGTATGAGTTCCTTCACTTACACTGTTTTCTGTGCCTGAAATTCTCACCAACTTCCCAATGACATATCCAATGAAAGCTCCTTCTGTCCTTCAAACCCTGACTCCTCCAGGAAGCTGACCTTGATATCTTAAGTCATTAATATCCTTTCCCTCCCATTGGATCTCATACAATCTTTTGTTTTGTGACTGTTTAATGCCTGCGTCATAGCATATATTATATGTGTGTAACGCATAGGTGGTCATGTAATATAGTTCACTTATGTGATATAATTTATTATAGTTATCTATGTTGGCACCAGCTCCTTGAAGACAAGGATTTGAATTTATAAATTATATAAATAAGAAATATTATATAAAGTATATAGTTTATATAATAATATTACATATAATTAAACATATAAATATATAAAAATTATATAAATAAAAATATGAATTATAAATGTATAAATTAACGTGGTGTCATACCTAGTGTGACCACATGATGCCAGTCTTCCCCAACTAGCCTAAAGTAAAAAATGTGCCCTGATGACTTCCTCAAACAACCTTAGTCTGATCCCTTGTGGAATTAGATTGGCTATCTCAGTTTATTACAGAAATGACCTTTTGAAGTTCTCTCCCTTCTGTATTGAAGACATCTTACAATCACATTATCTTCAGTTAAACAGGAAGTAGTGCTCTACCTTGGCTTTTGCCAGTGACAAAAAGGAGCTAGGTATTACAGTGGGTAGAATTCTGGGCCTGGGAACAGCAACACATGAATTCAAATCCAGCCTCAGTGCTCACTAGCTATGTGGCCTTGGGCAAGTCACTTAACCTCTGTATTGCTCTTTGAATTTCCTCATCTGTAAAATAGGGATAAAAATAACATTTTCCTCCTACTGTTTTTTGTGAGGGTCAAATGAGATATTTGTAAAAGGCACAGAGCCTGGCACACAGTAGACAATAAATACTCAATCTTATTTCCTTTGTTTGCACAAACAGAAAGGAGGAATAACGCTATGTGACAAGAGCCAATGGAGTTAGAAAGTCTGAGTTCAAATTTCTTGCCCACTTGGGCAAATCATTTCACTTTCCTGAGCCTCTATTTCCTCATCTGTAAAATTGGGAAACTGGAATAGATTATCTCTAAAGTCCTTTCCATTTCTAAATCATATAAGGATGTTATGTTAGTTTGTGAAAGAATTAGGAAGAAGAGTAGATAAGCTAACCTCTTAACCTCTTTAAGCCTCAGCTTACCCATTTATAAAATAAAGATCATGTGAAGTTTCTATTTATATAAAGTGCTTTGCAAATCTTGCACATGCCATGTACAAGTTATTATCATTATCCTTATATATGACATTATTTTACTTCAGCTGCTCCTTTTATGACTGTTAGTACAAGAAATTTATAGATCATTTCAAGGAAATAAAGATGGTCAGTCTGAACATGAGAATCATCAGAAGGAACTTGACAGGTCATGTAGAATAGATTTGAACTCCTTCCTTGGAGTACGAAGAGACAATATTCAAAGCGGGTGGTCAGCTTTTCCAGATGCCTTTCCATTTCCGTAGTGGTTGCCCACTACTCAGAAACTCAACAGAATTCTGATTTGGAGCAACCAAATTCCCAGCATTAAATGAAATCTGTCAGTAGTGTGGCCTCAGAACCAAACTTCAGTAGTAGAATCAGTAACATATGTTGTCTCTCTCATCTCCCCTTTCCTTCTAGAAATACAAGCATTGGAGAGGATCACATTCTGTGCTAATTGACCCTAAGCAGACCAAAGCAAGCTAAATCTTGACTAAGGAAATCCATGATGTTGCCAGACTTTGATCTCTTCAACTCTCCTAGCAAGTGAGAGTCTTATAACTGTGCTATTTACTGTCACTGGTAATGCAGTTATTGGACCAACTAACTGAATTCTTTTTTTCAACTCAGCTGTTCCACATTTGAGATTTGTCTATTTAGCCATAACTTTTCAAAGAGGTGACTGATTTGAACAGAGCTCGATACACAATCAAAACTTTCAGCTTGTGGTTCAAGCTACCATTTCAAAACAAAGTGACAGCAATAAAAGTCTTCAGACTGCTAGATCTCCTCTAATTTTGACCATGTTTTATAGAAATGGAGTGCAGGAGTAGAGGTTGCACAGATCAGTGATTGTAGGGAGCACGGTCTACAGTTCACAGAAGCACAAGTCTTAGCTATGTGGCCTGGTATGCTTTGGTGTTTCACTAGTCTTTGATGTCAGAGAACCATAGCGTGCAGATCATCCCTAGCCCCTGCTGAGCTGGTGGTGCACATGTGTCCCATTTCTCTTCCTCTCAAGGAAAAAGATGAAGGAAATATTGGAGACCAAGAGGGATTATCTGGTTCATTTGGCATTTTAGATAGGATCTCATGCAAAACTTTTCAAATAGAGGAAACTGTATCCTATATTTAGAAACCTTCAGAGAAGACCTTCCATTCCAGTTCGGAATTACTATTTTTTTTTTTTTTTTTTTGTCCCACAGGCTGCTACATGGATGCCTTTTCTGTTTTCTATGGAGTTGGGAAACAATCTGGTCACTACCCTTTATGCTAGACTCTTAATTAGATTGTTGTCGAGTCCTGTCTGACTTCTTGTGACTCCATGGACTATACTGTCCATGGGGTTTTCTTGATAAAGATACTAGAGTGCTTTTCCATTTCTTTCTCCAGTGAATTAAGGCGAAAAGAGGTTAAGTGATTTGCCTAGGGTCACACAGATCTCGAGTGTCTGATACTGGATTTGAACTTGTGTTCCTGACTTTAGGTCCAGTACTCTATCTACTGAGCCATATAGCTTCCTTCATTAATGAAATTAAAGACTGTTATTCATAGTTCCAGTTTGAAAGATGATATTAAATGAGGCTTGAGTCCCTTTCATGGATAATTGAGTACAGAACCATAAGACATTATACTGCCCGTCAACCTAATAGATCCAATCAAGGGCTCCTGTTTTAAAAACTAGGCAACTGAGGTCCAAGAAATGTGCACAAAATTTAGGGAACTGTAGGTCATTTGGGAATATACAAATATGTGACAAGAGATCTGTCATTTTCAACAATGTTTATTTTAGTTAACTTATAAAGCACTGGAATCAAAAAAATAAGACCTATGTATATGAGCCTAGATTTAAAGCTAAAATGACATCTTAGATGGCATTGTGAATAAAGCACTAGCTTGGAGCCAGGGAGACCTGAGTTCAAATCCTGTATCAGACACTTAATATAATCTGTGTGACCCTGGACAATTTACTTAACTTCTCTCAGATCAGTTTCTTCATCTGTAAAATGGGAATTATAATGGTAACTACTTCACAAAGTTGTTGGGAAGATCAGCTGACATCATATGTGAAGCACCTTGCAAGCCTTAAATCAATATATAAATGCCAGACATTATTATTATTATCATAAGGAATGTTGGAAGTCATCAGCCTCATCACTCAAAACAAAGTTAAGTGCAAGTCATGTCATCATTTCTCTGATGGCATGGTCTTCTTCGCCAACAGGGGACAAACACAACTGAAGTCATAGAAGTATAGATTCATAGTTGGAAGGGATCTTAGAGGCCACTGAATCCAATCACTTCATTTTGCATTTTGCACTTCCTAAACCTTCCTGGTCTAGGAAAATGAGGCCCATTGAGGTCAAGTAATTTGATCAAAGTTACACAAATAGTAATTGGTGAACCTGGGTCATCTGACTCCATATCCAAAGCTACTATGTCATGCTGCAATTAATCATCATTTCACAGAAATGTGGGTGTGTGTGTGTGTGTATGTGCATCCCTCATTGCTGAAGAAGACCATGCCATCGGAGAAATGACATAACTTGTATATGACTTTGTTTTTGAGTGAGAGAGGGCTGTGCAGGTCAGCAGCCTCACTTCTCCCCCAGAGCCATCTGAATCCAGTGACCAGATATTCATCAGGATGACTGGACATGACCCAGGATGAGGCAATTGGGGTTAAGTGGCTTGCCCAAGGTCAAACAGCTAGTGAGTGTCAAGTGTCTGTTGGAAGGGACCATATTGTCCTTCTAGTCCAACACCATACTGAAGCATGACCTCCCTCCACAATGTCCCCAATATGCATGCCCAATATCTGATATTTTTATTTATTTTTTTTAAATTAATTTATTTATTTATTTAGCTTTTTACATTCATTTTCACAAATTTTTGGGTTCCAAATTTTCTCCCCTTTTCTCCCCTCCCCCCACCCCAATACCCCAAGCAATCTAATTTTCCAATCTCCAATCTGTCCTCTCTTCTGTCATCCCTCCCTTCCCTTGTCTCCATCTTCTCTTTTCTCCTGTAGGGCCAGATGACTTTCTATTCCTCATTAACTGTATGTCTTCTTTCCTAGTTGCAACAACAATACTAAACAATTGTTCCTAAAACTTTGAGTTCCAAATTCTCCCCATCCCTCCCTCCCCACCCATTCCCTTTGGTACGGCAGGCAATTCATTATAGGCCATATCTGTGTAGCTTTGCAAATGACCTTCCTGATAGTCGTGTTGTGTAAGACTAACTGAATTGCCATCCCTCCTAACCTGCCCCTCATTGTTTCTATTCTGTCTTTTGATCCTGTCCCTCCCCAAGTGTTGACTTTCAATTACTCCCTCCTCCCTTTGCCCTCCCTTCCATCATCCCCCCCCCAATATCTCCTTCTCCCCCGCTTTCTTATACTGTAAGATAGGTTTTCATACCAAAATGAGTATGCATTTCACTCCTTCGTTTAGTCAAATGTGATGAGGGTAAACTTTTGTTTGTTTGTTTGTTTGTTTGTTTTTTCCTCAGCTCTCCTCTTTTTCCCTCCACTAAAAACATCTCCTACTTGCCTCTTAAATGACATATAGTTACCCCCTTCCATTTCCCCCTCTTTCCTCTCACTACATTTCTCTCTCACCATTTACCTTAATTTCTTTTAAGGTATGGTCCCATCCTATTCAGTTCAATCTGTGCTCTCTGTCTCTGTATGTGAATGCATGTGTGTATGTGTGAGCATGCGTGTACATGTGTATGTGTGGTCCCACCAACTACCCAGATACTGAAAAGTTTTAAGAGTTAGAAATATTGTCTTTCCCTGTATAAATGTAAACAGTTCATTTCTGGTAAGTCCCTTAATACTTCTCTTTGCTGTTTACTTTTGCATGCTTCTTCTCATTCTTGTGTTTGAAAGTCAAATTATCTTTTCAGCTCTGGTCTTTTCATTAAGAATGATTGAAAGTCCTCTGTTTCATTGAAAGACCATATTTTCCCTTGAAGTATTATACTCAGTTTAGCTGGGTAGGTGATTCTTGGTTTGAGTCCTAGTTCCTTTGCCTTCTGGAATATCCTATTCCACGCCCTTCGATCCCTTAATGTAGAAGCTGCTAGATCTTGGGTTATCCTGATTGTATTTCCACAGTACTGGAATTGTTTCTTTCTAGCTGCTTGCAAGATTTTTTCCTTAAGCTGGGAGTTCTGGAATTTGGCCACAATGTTCCTAGGAGTTTCTCTTTTTGGATCTCTTTCAGGTGGTGATCGATGGATTCTTTCAATACTTATTTTGCCCTCTGGTCCTAGAATGTCAGGGCAGTTTTCCTTGATAATTTCATGCAAGACGATGTCTAGGCTCTTTTTTTGATCATGGCTTTCAGGTAGTCCCATAATTTTTAAATTGTCTCTCCTTGATCTATTTTCCAGGTCAGTTGTTTTTCCCATGAGATATTTCACATTCTCTTCCATTTTTTCGTTCTTTTGGTTTTGTTTGGTGATTTCTTGGTTTCTCATAAAGTCATTAGACTCCATCTGTTCCATTCTAATTTTGAGAGAACTATTAAATTCAGTGAGCTTTTGAGCCTCTTTTTCCATTTGGCTCATTCTGCTTTTGAATGCATTCTTCTCCTCATTGGCTTTTTGAACCTCTTTTGCCAATTGAGTGAGCCTATTTTTCAAGGTGTTAATTTCCTCAGCATTTTTTTGGGTCTCCTTTACCAAGATATTGACCTTTTTTTCATACTCTTCTTGCATCTTTGTCATTTCTCTTCCCAGTCTTTCCTCCACCTGTCTAACTTGCTTTTCAAAATCCTTTTTAAGCTCTTCCAAGGCCTGAGCCCACCCAACACCCCCCTGGGGTGTCTGGGGTACTGAGGCCCCGCCCTCCACATCTTTCCCTGATGGGAAAAATATGTTCTCGTCCTCCCCATCAGATCCGAAGGTCGGGATCATTTGTATTTGTTGGAAAAAACTCTCTAAAGTCTTATTTTTCTTCCCCTTTCTAGGCATTTTCCCAGCCAGTTACTTGACTTCTGAGATTCCTTTCCACCCCCGCCTGGATCCGCCCAGCTAGTGCTTGGCCTCTGAGATTCAAATGCGCTTTCCCGCGGCAAGCTTTAGTTCTGGCGCAGGGGTGGGGGCAGGGCCGCCTCCTAAGCTTGGGCCCTCAGGGGCTTTCTGCAGAGACTTTCAGGAACGGAGCGGGTGGGGGTGGGGTGGGGGGCCCCGCCTGCTATGCTCAGCTCCCTTGGGGGTTTTATTCAGAGGCGTTCAGCAGTAGAGCAGGGTGGGGGCAGGGCCGTCTCCCCGGCTCGGCTCCCTCAGGTTGGAAAGACCTTCAGTATTGAAGATCCCACCTGCTGCTGGGGGATTCCTGAGTCCCGGGCCGCTGCCGCCTCAGCCGCCCGCCCACACCTCTGCCTCCGCCGCTTCCTGCCCCCGTCTCTGCCGCCGCCGCTTCCTCCCGAGGGGGCCCGAGTCACGGATAAGCTCCGCTCCCCTCCCCTAGCGCAGCCTTCTTTCTTACTGACCTGTAGCTTCTGTGGGCGGAGGGACTTTCCCGGCTGCCGGAGCTTCCCCCGGAGCTTTCCTCTCTGAAGCCTGCTCGGGTCAGCTTCTCTGGGTCGCGGTCAGGGGTGGGGGTGGGGTCCGCTTTCCGGGGTGCGATGGACCCCGGGGACGGCTCTCCAGGGTTCAGTGGAACGGAAATCTCTTCCCCTATGTTTATGCACCCCCTGCAGAGATTCAGAATTTATGGGGATCTCCTTTTACCTCAATTCCATGGGTTGTGGGCTCGGAGCTCGTAAATGTGCGTCCTTCTACTCCGCCATCTTGGCTCCGCCCCTATCTGATATTTTTATGAGGAAGTGCTCACTTTGTATCTTTCCTGGAATGTAAAGACAAAGCATGAAAGAATAAGGATGAGGAAAAAAGAAGTATGCCTCTCCTGGATTTCTTCAAGGCCTAGCTAAAATCCTACATTCTATGGAAAGTTTTTCCTTATCCTCCTTAGTGCTAGTATTTTCCCTCTGTTTATTAATTCTAATTTATCCTGGATATAGTTTATTATATATACATATTTTATTTCGTACATAGCGTCATTGTACATATTGTTAAGTCCGTGTTGTCTCCACCATTAGACTTCGAGCTCCTTGAAAGCCAGGTCTGCCTTTTACTTTTTGGTATCCCCAGTACTTAGAATAGTGCCTGGTATAAGCTGTTGTTGTTGACTTGTTTCAGTCACGTCCAACTCTCTCCATTTGGAGTTTTCTTGGCAAAGATACTTTCCTTCTCCAGCTCATTTTACAGATGAGGAAACCAAGGTAAGGAGGGTTAAGTGACTTGCCCAGGGTCACATGGCTAGTAAGCATCTGCAACTGGATTTGAACTCAGGTCTTCCTGGTCTAGACTCTATCCACTGTGCCACCTAGCTGCTTTGTCCTTTAACCTTATTGTTTAGCCAGTATTCCATGTCTTAGAGTTAATTGTCAGTCAGTAAGTATTTATTATAAGCAATGCCAGTTATTGTAATAAATGCTGAGGGATACAAAAACAAAAGACTTGCTACTTGGAGCTCACAGTCAATGAAGGCAATAACCAGGCAAATAATTATGTGCAAACAAGATAGAGGCAGGATATATTGGAGGCAATCTTAGAAGAAAAGGACTACCTTTAAACGAATTGAGAATGACTTCTTGTAGAAATTTGGGGTTTGTCCCAGAAAGAAAGTTCAAAAATTGAGGATATAGGCTAAAAGAGAGATAATTAATTAGCTGAGAGAAGGTGCTTACATTAAAGGTGGAGAGAGCATGGTCAAGAAAGGCTTCTTATAGAAGATGATAGTTTAGCTGGGACTGGAAGGAAGCTAGGAATGCCAGGAGATAGATCTGAGGAGGGAGAGTGTTACAGACATGGGGACAGCTATTGAAGATTCCCAGAATCTAGAGATGAAGTGTTGTGTGCAAGAAACAGCAAAGAGGCTAGGGTCTCTAGATTGAAGAATATATAGTGGGAAGTAAGGTGGAAGAAGACTGGGAAGGTAAGAGGGGGCCAGGTTGTGAGGACTTTGAATGTCAAATAGAGAATTTTATATTTGATTCTGAATGCAGTAGGAATTCTTGGAGTTTATTAAATAGACCAACATAGACCCTAGTTAAGAGTTCAGTAGCTACAGTAGTGATTAGTATACATATGCACACATACTCTCACACACGCACACTTACATATACACGCGTACACACACCAGGATTGCTTCTACAACCCCTAGAGAAAGGTTGAATCATGGTCAAGGCCATCATCAATCTGGCTGCCACCCATGCTGGGAAAATCTCTAGGCTTGTTAGATTAAAAGTTGGAGGTGATTGAGTAAGCCTAGGGAGATACAAGTGAGCTAAGTGTGTCATGGATACCCTATGTGGGTAGATCCAGTGATGTGCTTGGAATGAATTTGTAAATAGCCATAGTGTGTGTATACATACATACACACATACATACATATACATGTAAGATATGTGCATGCATATGTATATATGCACCTGTACACTATTGTTGTCCTTCGGTCATGTCCAGCTTTTATGCCAATACAGTCTGATGGAATTCTAATAAAGCTGTCCTCAGCCCCAATATTGTAGCTTCCTTAATGGGCCCCACTGAAGAGCAGGCATGTCCTGATTTAACCACACAAGCTGTCTTTAACTATATCACAGGCCCCAGACTCAACATAACCACTGTCTCTCCCTAGCTACTCCTCCCACAATCCATATCCTAAGTTTTTCATATGCACCTCACTACTCCCTAGAACAACATGTCCATGAACTCATATTTCCCACAGAAACAGCAGGCATGTCCACGTTATGGGATCCCAGCCATTGCCTCTAGCTAGCCATTGCTCCCAGACCCTGTCGTCATATTTCCCACAGAAACAGCAGGTGTGTCCGTGCCCTCAATCACAACCACATCCATCTAATCTCAGACAGGACCACAATAGCCAGCCAGTCAGAAAGCAGCACCACCAAGATGCTTAAGCAGGTTATAGACCCCTAAACAATAGAAAGGATTTTTCTTAAGTAGGCACCTTCGCAGTAATAGCAAAAGCTGTTCTTTATGACATCGAGAGGTTCATTACAATATCATTATCATACAAACACACCCCCCTCAATGGGTTTTTCTGTATTCATTGTGGGTAATTGCATGCACAGTTCCACTGAGACTGGGACCCCTCCCCTCCTATGACCTAATCTCTTAACACCACCTCCTTTTTAATATTCATAATTTGTGTTATATAATTGCATCTTTACCCTATCCAATCCATCTTGTTTTCACTAAAGTTGCTGGTTCCCCTTGAACTTGGCCTACTTCATGAGAGGCATCAATCTCAATAAATGCTTATACTTGGATTAGAGGTGGTCTGACTCTGAATTTTTTGAGGTGGTGCTACCACAATGCATCATAAAACTGTGACACTGTCCATGGGGTTTCCTTGGCAAAGATATTGGAGTGTTTTGCCATTTTCTTCTCCAGAGGCAAGCAGAGGTTAAACTGACATGCTTAAGGTCATACAGCTAGTGAATGTCTGAGGCTGGATTTGAACTCATGTCTTCCTGACTCCAGGCCTCTACCCACTGGGTCATCTAGCTACACACACCCACACACCCACACAAATGTGTGTGTATGTACATGTATACACATACATGTACATATACTATATACTCATATAGCCATACACATGTATATATGAGTGTATAGTTACATATATTTATATATGATCTATCACTATTATCCATTCATGAATGTATATGTACAGATATGTCTAGATGAGTTCTACTACCATCTTTATAGAGTCAAGAGAAAATAAGGAAAGCCTTCCCTCAGCCCCAAGCTGAATGAGCCAGCAGTGGCTAACTTAAACAATGGACAAGAATTGCCAGAATGAGCAGACATGGGTGGAGTGCTCTCTACCTCACCGGAGGAGGGAGGGGAAGAGAATAAATCCCACGGTATATGAAGCAATGTGCTAAGCACATGACATATATCATCCCATTTTGATACTCACAACGATCCTTTAAGAAAACATTTATATGAAGCCTACTATGTGCTAGGCACTGTGCTTAGTCCTTTACAAAGATCTCATTTGATCCCTACAACAACATAAAATAGGTGCTCTTTTTAATCCTCATTTTACATTTGAGGAAACTGAGGCAGACAGAGGTTAAGTGGCTTGCCCAGGCTCACATAACTAGATTTGAACTCAGGTCTTCCAGGCCTTGCATTCTATCCATATACTACCTAGCTGCCTTTAACTGGAAGGAATACTCATATTGATTTGTTCACAAATCCATCTGGAGAGAGAGAGAGAGAGAGAGAGAGAGAGAGAGAGAGAGAGAGAGAGAGAGAGAGAGAGAGAGAATGTATGTATTTGGGAGTTTGTAGATGTGTATATGTGTAAATCTATGATCTATACCGTATCCTCTCCTCTATGTTATAGTACTTTCTTCATTCTAGTCCTATTCTGGTACCTTTTTGTGTTTTGAAGGACCCTGGGATCCCAAAGGATGAATATGCCTACAATAGCCCTGGAAGGCACTGCTAAGGTTTGGATTACCTACAATCTATCCTCATACTCCTCAGTAGGAGGTCAACCCCTGGGGTGGTGAATTTTTTCAGCTGTAACATCTCACCAAAGTCCTTTGACCTGGGATGATGAAATGTGCCACTGTATAAACAATAATATTTTGATCCTTTTTTGGGTGCAGTAGAGAAAGTCATTTGGATTTGGAATTAGGGGGCCTAGGTTCAAATTCTGTCTCTGAATCTTTTCTCTCTGTGTGACCTTGGACAAATCTCTTAAGCTCCCTGGGCCTCAGTTTCCCTTGAAGTTACTTCCATTTCTAAATTTATGATGCTCTCTCATCTATATAGTACTTTAAGGTTTACAGAGTACTTTCTTCCTCTGAGTGAAGTATTAGGATGTACTAAAATAAATGTTTAACAAACTAGTTCTCTGGAAGGAAAAAAAAAATGTGTGCATTAACACTTCTAACTTAATTTGCATTACTGGTATTTACTACCTCCCTTTCTTAAGTCTAGACAATCAACTAAACAATAAATCAAGCCCTGATTTGAAATGTCCATCAGTTTCTGATGTGCAAATGTGCTCACACTAAAAAATAAAGAATTGGCTCTCCCAGAGATGGTACAAGTCAACTCCCAGACATAGTGCAGGTAGTATCAATCATTCCCATTTTACAGCTGGTAAGAGTTTGGAAGGGATCTTCTGAGACCATCTAGTCCAAGGTCTATTAACCTTTTGTTGTTATCACCCCTTTTGTAGTCTGGTGAAACCTATGAACCCTTTCTCAGAATGGTGTTTTTAAATGTATAAAATAAAATACCTAGGATGAGAAAGGAAACCAAATATATCAAAATACAGTTATCAAAAAGTTGTTAAAGAAGTTCACAGAATTCAGGTTAAGAACTCCTGATTTCATCCAACTTTTACATTTTAAAGATGAAGAAAAGCCTAGTGGGGTAAACTAACTTGATGAGAAAACAAGTTCATAGTAATGTGGTGATGTACCCAAAAACACATAACCAGTGAGTGACTGATCAAAAATCCAAACCTGCATAGTCTTTCTTGTCTCCATACCTCAGTGGTATGGAATAGTTCACTCTTTCCTTCTCACCACCGGGGCTTAAATAGCTTGGAATCTGTCTTGGCCAAGAAAGTGCTGAAACTGATGAGATCCTCAGTGCTATTTGTTAGCCCCAAAGCATTCTCTATCTTTAAATCCTGCTCTTTTACCATCTAAATGTTTAAAAAAGGTTCTTGGCATTCAGTGTTGAACCACTACCTTATCTTTCTCTGAAGTAATATGTTGAGGTTAAAGAAATGCAGGGCAACAAGGTCTACTTGTTTTTTCATGGAAAGTGGTCATCAAGTTAGTCTCTTAAAAATTATTAGAGGAGGAGCCAAGATGGCGGAGTAGAAAGATTCACATTTGCTAGCTCCAAACCCACAGCCCCTACCTATAGGGAGGAGCTCCCAACAAATTCTGGAGCACTGAAAGCCATACAGCAATGGAGTGGAGGAGATTTCTGTTCCAGAGAGTCCTGAAAAACAGGCACCAAAGGTCCGTTGCACACTGACCCGGAGCAAAGCCCAGCCCTGCCTGGGCAGCGCAGCCCCAAGAAGAGCAGATCCGAGCAGGCTTCAGGGACGGAATCTACAGCAGCCGCGAAGGTCCCTCAACCCACAGGTGCTACAGGTCAGTGAGAGACCCTATCTGGCTGGCCAAGAGGGGAGTGGGGTGTCTCCATAACTCAAGCCCCCTCAGGAGGCAGCAGCGGGGCAAGCAGCAGCCAGGAGGTCCCGGAGCAGAAAGAACCTCAGGTCCATTTCTGAAGATCTCCACATAAACACCCAGAGGGAACTGAGCCTGGGAGGCAGCCCTGCCCCCCACCTGAGAACCTGATTTAATCTTACCCTGAATATCAGCCCTGCCTGCCACTGAAAGACCTGAAGCTGGGGAGCAGCATTTGAATCTCAGACCCCAAGCACTAGCTGGGTGGATCTAGGCAGGGGTGGACAGGAATCTCAGAAGTCAAGTAACTGGCTGGGAAAATGCCCAGAAAAGGGGAAAAAAAATAAGACCATAGAAGGTTACTTTCTTGGTGAACAGATGTTTCCTCCTTTCCTTTCTGATGAAGAGGAACAATGCTTACCATCAGGGAAAGACATAGAAGTCAAGGCTTCTGAGCCCATATCCAATGGGCTCAGGCAATGGAAGAGCTCAAAAAGGATTTTGAAAATCAAGTTAGACAGGTGGAGGAAAAACTGGGAAGAGAAATGAGAGAGATGCAAGAAAAGCACGAAAAATGGGTTAATACCTTGCTAAAGGAGACCAAAAAAAATGCTGAAGGAAATAACACCTTGAAAAATAGGTTCACTCAATTGGCAAAAGAGGTTCAAAAAGCCAATGTGGAGAAGAATGCTTTCAAAAGCAGAATTAGCCAAATGGAAAAAGAGGTTCAAAAGCTCACTGAAGAAAATAGTTCTCTCAAAATCAGAATGGAACAGATGGAGGCTAATGACTTTCTGAGAAACCAAGAAATCACAAAACAAAACCAAAAGAATGAAAAAATGGAAGAGAATGTGAAATATCTCATTGGAAAAACAACTGACCTAGAAAATAGATCCAGGAGAGACAATTTAAAAATTATGGGACCACCTGAAAGCCATGATCAAAAAATGAGCCTAGACATCATCTTTCATGAAATTATCAAGGAAAACTGCCCTGATATTCTACAACCAGAGGGCAAAATAAGTATTGAAGGAATCCATCGATCACTGCCTGAAAGAGATCCAAAAAGAGAAACTCCTAGGAACATTGTGGCCAAATTCCAGAATTCCCAGGTCAAGGAGAAAATATTGCAAGCAGCTAGAAAGAAACAATTCCAGTACTGTGGAAATACAATCAGGATAACACAAGATCTAGCAGCTTCTACATTAAGGGATCGAAGGGCATGGAATAGGATTTTCCAGAAGTCAAAGGAACTAGGACTCAAACCAAGAATCACCTACCCAGCTAAACTGAGTATAATACTTCAGGGGAAAATATGGTCTTTCAATGAAACAGAAGACTTTCAATCATTCTTGATGAAAAGACCAGAGCTGAAAAGAAAATTTGACTTTCAAACACAAGAATGAGAAGAAGCATGCAAAAGTAAACAGCAAAGAGAAGTCATAAGGGACTTACCAAAGTTGAACTGTTTACATTCCTACATGGAAAGACAGTATTTGTAACTCTTGAAACTTTTCAGCATCTGGGTAGTTGGTGGGATTACACACACACACACACACACACACACACACACACATGCATGCACGCACACACAGAGACAGAGAGCACAGAGTGAATTGAATAGGATGGGATCATATGTTAAAAAAAATTTAGGTAAACAGTGAGAGAGAAATGTATTGGGAGGAGAGAGGGTGAAATGGAATGGGGTAAATTATCTGTCATAGAAGAGGCAAGCAGGAGACCTTTTAGTGGAAGGAAAAGGAGAAGAGCTGAGAAAAAAACAAGAAGTTTACCCTCATCACATTCGACTAAAGGAAGGAATAAAATGCATACTCATTTTGGTATGAAAACCTATCTTACAATACAGGAAAGTGGGGGAAAAGGAGATAAGCAGGGTCGGGGGGATGATGGAAGGGAGGGCAATGGGAGGAGGGAGCAATTTGAAGTCAGCACTTGGGGAGGGACAGGATCAAAAGAGAGAATGGAAACAATGAGGATAGGATGGAGGGAAATATAATTAGTCTTACACAACATGACTATTATCGAAGTCATTTGCAAAAACTACACAGATATGGCCTATATTGAATTGCCTGCCTTCCCAAAGGGAATGGGTGGGGAGGGAGGGATAGGGAGAAGTTGGAACACATAGTTTTAGGAACAACTGTTTAGTATTGTTCTTGCTACTAGGAAATAAGAAATACAAGTAATGGGGAATAGAAAGTTATCTGGCCTTACAGGACAAAAGAGAAGATGGGGACAAGGGAAGGGAGGGAGGATAGAAGAGAGGGAAGATTGGCGATAGGGAAAATTAGAATGCTCGGTGTATTGGGGTGGGGGAGGGGAGAAATGGGGAGAAAATTTGGAACCCAAAATTTTGTGAAAATGAATGTAAAAAGTTAAATAAATAAATTTATATATTTAAAAAAAATTGTTAGAGACTTCAGTGTAAAATGGTGCATCTTAAAAAAACCAAGACAAAACAAAACAAAAACAGGTGTCTTCTTCCTCTTAATGTGAAATATCAAGCTCCGGCTAATTAGCTAGCTGAGCAAATGTTGGGAGGCCATGGTGGGGGGTGGGAGGGTTAGGGGGAAACATTTCACTCAAAGTTACAGAATCTGGAGAGATTTTACTAATCAATGCAGCCTCCTGTAAAACTGAAAAGAGAATCAAAAAACATGAGGCTCTGTCTGACCAGTCTCAGGACAAAGATTAACTAAAATAGATTAGATTTTGAAATTAGAAATTTAACTTATCCCATTTTATGGAAAGCAATTTCAAAGTCACTTCTCTGTTATAAAGATAACTTCATTCCAGCATTTATTTAATAGCTAATTAGCAGGAGCACTTTAAAATACTTTATCTGACAAGAAAACATATCCGGAGCCGTAATCCCAGCTAATATCGCCAAAATGATGAAAAGAGATACCTTCTCTTTCAGCTGATGATGTGGCGAAGATCCAGAAATTCCATAAAATTCAATCTGAAGAAAGTTATAAATGGCAGCTATACCAGCTAATGGATAATGAGATTCTACCCTAATGTTGATAATGTGCAGTGTAAGTGTTTCTGTTTCTTAAATAGAAGATCTCTGACCAGTTAAGCCATTCTTTAGCACCAAGCATCCATAAGCAAGGGGATATTAAAAAGGCCATTATGTGTGTATGAGTGTTTGTGTATGTGTGTGTGTGTGTGTGTGTGTGTGTGTGCTGCTTGGGGGTAATGAAAAAGTGCTTGGAGACAGGCCACGCACAAGGGGAACCATCAATGTCTTATTAATAGGTAAGAGCACACTGAGTTAATAGTGCATTGATAACTTGTTTTTATTATCCTCTCCTCATCATGCTTCTGTGGTTCCGTGATGGATTATTAGCAAGAAAACAAAAAGGCAAACTCATAAAATTACCCTGTCATCATTTTCTCAGATAACAATGGGTTGGCTTTTTATTGAAAATGTTATTTGTTTTTATCCTGGAGAAGAGTGTTTGACCTTTTTTTCTCCTTTACTTTTAACATTCCCTGTCCTATTTTTCCTCCTGTTCCCATTCCTAAACCTCCCCAAGTGCATCTCAACTCCCTCCTTCCAGGCTTTATCAGGAGCCAGGGATGGAACCTCTGGGTCTTGCTAAAGATACTGTTAAATAACTCTACAATCCCACAGGAATGGAACTCCATTAAAATTAATTCTGGCAGCTCTGTTTCTATGTGGCCTAGGCCTCCCATGAATGTGAGATGTTCCCCTTCTCTCATTTGCTTTACCTAAAAATGATTTGAAGGAGGGAGAAGTCTCTCCTTCCAAACTTCATTGAGTTTAATACTTCATTGAGTATCTGCTGTGCAGGCAACCTATTGGAGCACTGGATTCCTCTGATTGGCGTTTAAAGCCTCCCAACCTGGCCCTTTCTACCTTCCCAATCTTAATGCACATTACTCCCCTGCATGAGCTCTACGATCCGGTGACTCTGGCCTCCATATTTTTCCTCCCGCTCCTTACTCCAAGCCTTTTATCCCCTGGCTGTTGTGCTTGCCTAGAATGCTCTCCTTCACTGACTCCCTAGTAAAGAGTCAAGATGAAGGTACTTAAAAGGTTGAATTAAAAAAAAAAAAAAGCCACACAACTAAAGAAACAGCATGAGGTAGTTAAAAGAACAGCAGCTGGGTGATGCAGTAGATAGAGCGCCTGGTCTGAAGTCAGGAAGACTCATCTTCCTGAGTTCAAATCCAGCATCAGACACCTACTAAGTGGGCCCGGGCAAGTCATTTCACTCTACTGGCCTAAGTTTCTTCAGCTCTAAAACGAGCTGGAGAAGGAAATGGCAAACAACTTCAGTATTTTTGCCAAGAAAAGCCCAAGTGGGGTCAGAGATGACTGAAAATAAAAAACAGTTAAAGAAATAGTTATCTTGAGGTCAAGAAAGACTTGGGTTTAAATCCTACTTGAAACTCATCTTTTTGATTTTCAGTTCCCTTGTCTATAAAATGAGGATGATACCTATAAAGTAAAATGGAGATAATACTTTCTCGGGCTGTTGTGAAGACCAAATGTCTACTATTTCTTTAAGTAGAAAATAAGGTTTTTTTGTGGTTGTTGAGTTGTGTCCAACTTTTGGGAACCCCATTGGGTTTTCTTGGTAAAGATATTGGAGTGGTTTACCATTTCCTTCTCCAGTTCAGAGGAAGCTGAGAAAACAAGGTTGAACAACTTGCCCAAGGTCACACAGCTAGTAAGTGTCTGAGGCCAGATTTGAACTCAGGAAGATGAATCTTCCCCATGCCTACCCCAGCTTTCTATCCACTGAGTCACCTTACTGCCCCAATAAGTCTTTACTAATCATTTAAGATAAGAATCAGGTAGTGTGCTAAAAGTGCCCTGGACACAAAGAAATTTAAAAGAGTCCTTGTTCTCAAAGAGTTCACATTGAAACGATAAGCACAACAAGTGAGTAGTGAGGTGCACGCAAGATACAGACTGAGTAGATAGAAGGTAATCTCAGCTGAAAGGCACCAGCAAAGGGGGTAGAGGGAAGTGAGAGATAGAGAATATTTTCTTGAACATTATGGGATTATTAAATGAGTCTTGAAAGAAGCCAGAGAAGTCTATCTACTAGGAACAAATGAGCAGCATAGGAACACAGAGAAATTCTGTGGACTGGAGGGGTCTTGGAAGGTTTCCTAGAGGAAATGCAATTTGAGTTTTCTACTTTTCTCAAAACAAGAGATTCGGCATCCATTCAACAAACATCTGCTAAGCATCCTATATACAAAAAACAGTGCCTTAGGTGTTGAGGGAGATACAAAGACAACTAGGACATGGTTCTGTGTCCCCGTAGAACTTGTTAGGTGTTATGGGTATGTGTCTTCATTGCCAACATAGGTTATGTGTATTTATCTAGATGGGACTCATGTGGAGGCATGAACAGATATCTCTATAGTGTCCTCCACTCACCTTTCTCCAAGGGAGACTTGGATTCATTCCAGGAACAGAAGCAGAATATCATCACCAGAGGCAGGCTATTCTGCTCTCCTCAAAGAGTTGAGGTAAAATTATATGTACTTTAAATTATGTCTAGCTGCTTCCTTAAATATTTTTATTGTAGGGAAGATAATTCTTCATTTCAAGTTTAGCTTCTGATCCTATCCCTCAATGGGGAAGGAGTACCCCAAGCTATATATCCACATTTTGGCTTCTTTCCCACCCAATATCAATTCTGCAACGAATGTACAAGGTAAATAGCAAATAAATCCATTCATCCAAGCGCATAGCAAGCAGGGATCAGAGGAGGTATACAGGGATCAGAGGAGAATATATGACAGTACACAGAGTGAATGAGTTTTCCTGTGAGGAGTCAGTTAGCTCAACTGAAGCAAAATCCCAGATCCCACAGCAAGGGGAGATTCCCTGGAGTCTCTAATGCAGTAAGCGAGGTAGGGACGTAATTGAGCTATACCTTCTTCCCAGGGTCTTTCTCTGTCATCAGTGACCTCTCCCTAAAGAGAATCTGGAACTGAGTGTCTTTTTTTTTCCCTCAAAGGTAGAAGTAAAAAAACAAAAAGCAAACAAACAAAAAACCAGAATCTCTCTTCTTGCGCAAGCTCTCATCACCTCAGAACATTGAATAATCAGAATCCACTAATGAAGAGAATACTAGACAAAATGGACTTGGATTACAGGGGTTACACAAAGAACCACAGTACATAATAACATAACGAGTACCCAAGAGAGACCCAAAGTAATTTGTGACTTCATTGGAGAATAATCCTGGAGTTTTGTCTTTCCTTTGCTTCATCCAATTAACCATAACTGGTGCTATAATGTTTTTAAGCTTTGCAAGTATGTTCACATATATAATCTCATTTGAGACTCATGACAACTCTGTGAAATATACTTATAAACATCAAACAATATTCAAACTCAGTTCTCTTTCTCTGTCTCTGTGTCTATCCCTCCTCTTCTCCCCTCCCTCTCATAATTACATTTTTTAAACTCTTTTTTAAAATTTATTTATTTGATGTTCTACAATCACTACCAAAAAACTTTGATTTTTACCCCCCCCAACTTATCCCCCATCACCCCCCTCCCTCCCTAAGATGTCATACAATTCTATATAGGATCTACATATACTTTCCTATTGAATACATTTTCACTATAGTCATGCTGTATAGACAAACTCAAATAAATGGAAGAAATTATATAACAAATCAAAACATAATACACACACACACACACACACACACACACAAACATGATCTGCTACATTCTGTGAATGAATTCCATAGTTCTTTCTCTGAGTGTGGAAGGCATTTTGCCTTAGAAAACCATTGGGAATTATATTTTTTTTAAGTTTTTGCGTTATTACAAAGTTCCAAGTCTACCAGAAAAAACTCTCACATACTGTGGACATTGCTGTGCACAAAGTTCTCCTGGTTCTGCTCCTTTCACTCAGCATCAGATCATGTAAGACCTTCCAAACCTCTCTGAAGCCTTCTTGTTCTTCATTTCTTATGGTGCAATAGTACTCCATTACATTCATATACCACAACTTACTCAACCATTCCCCAATTGATGGGCATCCCCTTGATTTCCAGTTTTTGGCAACTACAAAGAGGGCCGATATAAATATTTTTGTACATGTGGGACCCTTTCCCATTTTTATGACCTCTTCAGGATACAGTCCTAGTAGCAATATTGCTGGGTCGAATGGTATGCACATTTTTGTAGCCTTTTGGGCATAGTTCCAAATTGCTCTCCAGAATGGTTGGATAAGCTCACAGCTCCACCAACAATGAACTAGTGTTCCAACTCTCCCACATCCTCTTCAATATTTATCTTTTTCCTGTTCTGTCATGTTTGCCAATCTTATAGGTGTGATGTGGTACCTCAGAGTTGTTTTGATTTGCATCTCTCTAATCAATAGTGATTTAGAGCACTTTTTCACATGATTATAGATATCTTTAATTTCTTCCTCTGAAAATTGCCTATTCATATCCTTTGACCATTTATCAATTGGGAAATGACTTGTATTGTTGTACATTTGACAGAGTTCTCTATATATTCCAGAAATGGGGCCTTTATCCCCGAGAATAGCTCTAAAAGTTCTTTCCCAATTTACTACATCCCTCTGAATTTTGGTTGCAATGGGTTTGGTTGTGCAAAAACTTTTCAGTTTAATGTAATCAAAGTTATCCATCTTGCATTTCATAATGCTTTCTATCTCTTCTTTTAGTAAAAAAAATTCTTCCCTTCTCCATAAATCTGATAAATAGACTATTCCTTGCTCCTCCATTTTGTCCATGGTATCAATCTTTATATCTAAATCGTGTACCCATTTGGACTTTATTCTTGTGTATGATGTCAGGCATGGGTCTATGCCTAGTTTCCACCACACTGTTATCCAGTTTTCCCAGCAATTTTTGTCAAACAGTGAGTTCTTATCCCAGAAACTGGGGTCCTTGGGTTTATCAAAGAGGAAGCTGCTATATTCCTTGCCTACTGAGTCTTGAGTGCTAAGTCTATTCCACTTGTCTACCCTTCTGTTTCTTAGCCAGTACCAAGTGGTTTTGATAATTTCTGCTTTATAGTACAATTTGAGATCCGATAGCGTTAGGCCACCTTTCCTAGCATTTCTTTTCATTAGTCCCTTTGATATTCTGGACCTTTTGTTCTTCCAAATAATTTTGATATTATTTTATCCAGCTCTAGAAAATAATTATCTGATAGTTTAATTGGTATGGCACTAAATAAGTAAATTAATCTAGGTAGAATTGTCATTTTTATTATATTAGCTCAGCCTACTCATGAGCAAATAATGTTTTTCCACTTACTTAAATCTGACTTTATTTGTGCAAAAAGTGTCTTGTAATTGTGTTCATATAGTCCCTAGGTTTGTTTTGGCAGGTAAACTCCTAAGTATTTTATAGTGTCTCTCTTAGCTTTAAATGGGATTTCTCTTTCTATCTCTTGATGTTGGACTTTGTTGCTAATATATAGGAATGCAGAAGATTTGTGCAGGTTTATTTTGTAACCTGCAACTTTGCCAAAGTTGTTTATCATTTCAAGTAGTTTTTTACTTGAATCTCTGGGATTCTCTAAGTATATCATCATATCATCTGCAAAGAGTAATAACTTAGTTTCTTCTTTGCCTATTCTTATTCCTTCCATTTCTTTATCTTGTCCAATTGCTACAGCTAACTTTTCTAGTACCATATTGAATAATAGTGGTGATAATGGACATCCTTGTTTCACCCCTGATCTTATTGGAAATGCATCATAATTACATCTTTTTTGTAAATGTGTCAGTAGCTTCCAAATCTTACTCCATTACTTTTTGAACACAGAGATTTTCTAATTCATCTTGAGTTGGGGCCACCTTTCTATTTCTGGATCCTTCATTCCTACTCCTTTCCTGTGCCACCCCACCCTCCCCCTGCTTCCCATAACCCAGATGTGATTCTCTGCTTTTTATAAAAGGATAAATTGGAGATCTTTGGGTGTTCCTTCTTCAGCGCACTTTCAGAATTCCACAAAGCCCTAGACCGTAATTACAGACCCAGACAAGAGCTATGGCAAAAGTGTGAGTATTTTTGGTATTTCCCAACACCTAATTTTGCATTATCCTACTATCCACTAACTAGGCGAATGAATTTGTAAACTGCAGAGGTCCAATTTTTTCATTTGACAAAATTCTGAATATTAGATTAAATAGAAATTCTTTTTCTGACACTATTTCTTATGACTTAATTAGCATAGCGATTCTTAGCCTTTTGTGAGTGTGTGTGTGTGTGTGTGTGTCTGTGTCTGTGTGTGTGTGTGAGTGTGACGGACACCTTTGGCCATCTGGTCAAACCTATGATCCACTTCTCAGAAGAATATTTTTAAATGTATAAATTATTTAAGATAAAGATTACAAAGAAAAACAATTATATTGAAATATAATTACTAAATAAATAAAATTAAGAAATAAATAAAATAATTTTTCAAAAGACAAGTTCCAGAATCGCTAGGGTTCCAGAAAGAGAGGCAAAAAACTATTTCTTTACCATTAGCTGTCTCTAAGTGATGCTACATGTAATTGTGAGCTATGAAACAATATCTTCAAGGACATAAGACTACAAAGGCAGTTCTTTTATGTAGCAAGAATGAAAGACAATGCATAGATAGTATGAATGGTTCATTGGTGCCACCAAGTTACTAAAAGAACAAGAGAAAGTGTTCTAGTTGGTCAGATTCCCTGCAAAAGATTTTATGGAAAAACATGAACAAGAATCACACATGATGAAAAAGGGTAGAGGGGGTTGCAACTGACATCAATGAAGAGAACATATTACCCATGAAACCACAAGCCTACCAAAGTATTGAGAAATTGGAGTTCTGAGTTGCCAATTTCTGTTCTTATAGTAAAACAACAAAAGTGGTGGAAAACTGAGTAGAGTAGAGGTTGGGATTGTATTTGATAAATAAGGGCATATCCATTGGAAATGTTATAGGCAAATGCAAGCATTCTAGCCTGAATTTAAACCCATAAAGAATATATTAGGTACACTTTTGGTGGTGCTTGAATTAGTCTATTAGTCACTCTGGAAAGCAATTTGAGTCATACCCCAAAAGTCACTAAAATGAACCTACCCAGCAATACCCATATTAGGCTTACACTACAAAGAAATAAAAGGAATAGGAAAAGATCTATATGTACAAAAATATTTTAGCAGCCTTTTTGTTATAGCAAAAAAATGTAAATTAAGGGGTTTCCTATCAGTTATTGTATATGAAATGTAATGCAATATTATTGTGCTTTAAGAAATTATTACAGGCACAGTTTCAGAGAAATATGGGAAGACTTGTATGAATGATGCAGAGAGAATTGAGCAAAACTCAGAGAAAAAATGTATACCATATTTAGAAAAATAAAATTTAATGTAACCAGTGTATATCCTAACAAAATCTTTTAAAATGTTGAAAGATTTAAGATCTTTAAAAACCAATGATGATTTCAGAGGACTAGAGATGAAGCAGAAGACACACCTCCTAACAGAGAAGTGATGGACTCACAATGCAAAATGATACATGTTTTTGGACTTTGCCAATATAGAAATTTATTTTACTTGACTAAACATGTTACAGGGTTTCTGTCTCTGTCTCTGTCTCTCTCTCTGTCTCTCTGTCTCTCTCTATGTCTCTGTCTCTGTCTGTCTCTGTCTCTCTGTCTCTCTCTCTCTGTCTCTGTCTCTCTCTCTCTGTCTCTCTCTCTGTCTCTGTCTCTCTGTCTCTCTCTCTGTCTCTCTCTGTCTCTCTCTCTGTGTCTCTCTGTCTGTCTCTGTCTCTCTGTCTCTCTCTCTGTCTCTCTCTCTGTCTCTGTCTCTCTCTGTCTCTCTCTCTGTCTCTCTCTCTCTCTCTCTCTCTCTCTCTCTCTCTCTCTCTCTCTCTCTCTCTCTCTCTCTCTCTCTCTCTCTCCCTCTCCCCATAGGGGGAACAAGAATTAGTAATAGAATTGTCAGAAAAAGAAAGGAAAATGGGTCATTAAGAAGTTTAAAATGTGCAGAGGAACACAGAAGGAAGGAAAAAATGAAACATAAGAAAGACAGCTTTGAAAGTTTTTTGTTGAATTTAGGAACATAAAAGGAAAAATCTGTATAATAGAGATTCATGGTTGCACATACAATCCTTTCTGTCCTTGTATATGGAAATGCTCATTTTATTTGGTGTTAAGTTCAGAATATTTTTTAAAAGAACTTACAAGCTGATTTACAACAATGATTCAAATTTCATATTTATGTGGCCTCTTTTAAAGGCACTTTCACAAAGGCTGACCATTCAGGTAATTACTTGAAATTTTTCATTATGTGGCAGCGTCTTATACTGTCCTAATGTGTGGTGTGTGCTATGATCCACAAGGAAAAAGAGAATGCATCTCTTGTTTCATTTCATGTTTTCAATGGTTGGGGGAACATGCCATGAAGCATGAGATAGTACTGACGATCCAAATGGAAAAGATGTGTCAGAGAAGGATTTGTTGCCATATGAGAATCGCAGCTGCCTGGGGAGCTTCATTCCCCACCCCCTCAAACTATTGTAATTCTCAGTTCTGTGGTTACCTTGTCTCTGGGAAAAATAGCAGTGTCTGTTGGGCTGAGCTCTAAAAATAAGCTTTAGCTGCTTCAGTAGATAAAATCGTCAGAAGCCTGGTATTTTTTTTCTTTTTAAAGCAAAGGGTTTCTGACTGTCCAGTCCAGTCTCTATAAAGCAACCTTATAACCCACCTTGTCCATTTACCCATCAGGTTAAGTAGGTGCAGCAACAACTTGAGAACAAAAAGATTCTGAAACATTCATAAATCTGAGGAAAGCTATAGAATGAGCCAGTGAAACAACAGGGATTGTAAAGCAGATGGGCAAGTTAATTTGAACAGGAGGAGAGAGTGACAGTTTTGGGTTTTTTTTAGCGTTTTGAAGTTTGAATTTAGTGATTTAGTGTGAATAAGAATAAAAATAGAATTAAACTTCTATATATTTACATATATACTCCATTTTTGGAAGGATTTCCAAGACATCTCCTTCTGCATTCTGGCAAATGAAGGACTGCTCATGGAATAGTGTGATATTTAGAGGTTCTTAGCAAAGGTTACCAGATGTGGATGTGGAGATCTCTCTCTCTCTCTCTCTCTCTCTCTCTCTCTCTCTCTCTCTCTCTCTCTCTCTCTCTTTCTGTAAGTACCACAAATATATATGTATATTTTGGGGGGAAGTATGACTTTATATGATGCATTGCATTGTTAAGCACCAGTGTGCTCTCTTAGCCATTTGCCTAATATTTGTCTAATAAGGATCAAATATTGTCAGTACCATGCTCAGCCCAACAGCTATGCTATCCATTCAGCACTAGAGGGCACTGTAGGGAAACACTAAGCTCTGTGGATCTCAGAAAGCTAGCTAACTGTGCCTTAGCTCCTCCCCTGTTGAGGCTGGCAGTGCTTTTTAGGATAGCCAAGGAGGTATAGTCTGTGTATAGAAATCTTATTGAACTCTTGGCACAGCCTCCACCCACTGTAGAAACTGTCCTTTTCCTTTCATTCGGTGTTCAATCATGCTAGGATGACATAGTAGAGTTGCTCACATAAGCACAGTTTGACTGTGTACAATTCTTTAGTCAGAGTCACGTAAGTAAAAATAATAAAATCATAAAATGAAAATAACTTTCTATGCAAGGCTGTGCACCTACAGCTTCTTGCAGACTAAGATAGTCCTTAATCATTCTATCAACACATTCCAAATCCAGGAGTTCTAAGGACATGGTGCAGACACTTAAGATCTACTATTCATATAATGCCTTAAGGTTTGCAAAGCACTTTACAAATATTATCTCATTTGATCCCCACAAAAGCCTATCATTATCGTCATTTTCAGATAAAAAAACTGAAGCAATGAGGTTCTCCCAGGGTCACACAGCTAGTAAGTGTCAGGTAGGATTTCAATTCATGTCTTTCTGTCTCTGGGTCTAGCACTTGATCCACTATACCACTTAGCTGCCCCACTTAGTCTTAAATCTCCCTATCAGAGAATCTTGTTAGCAACTGGCAATATTGCCTTTGCTAGTCTCAAGGCTTCTCTGAGACTCACTGTCTCCTCAGTTGAGGAAATTCAAGGCTGGGGAATTAATTTTTCCTTTAGCATTCTTCCTTTTCTCATCTCTCTGGGACTTCCAGTCCTACCCTCTGGCTGGCTTGAGTCATATAGAGCCCTGATCATTTTTCATAGTTTCTTTACCACAAATGGAGCACTGGTGTGGAGGTAACAGGCAGCCTAGGTACAAAAAGAAATTCTTCCTGCAGAACCTGTCATTCCTCACCCTCAAATTTTATGTCTCTTCCCCATCCTACATCACTTTCTTCTCCATCTCATTGGCTCTTCTCGTATCTTCCCTTAACATCTAAACTGGATTAAAAATATAATAATTTCCTATCTATCTTTCATGGTTACAAAATGAATCATCATACATAAAACATTTTCCTGATGATTTCATCTTAATCCCCTTAAATGACAAAATCTTTTTAACTCCATTTTTGAAGGAAATTTTTATAAAACATATTACACTCTTCTATGTCTTTCTAAACAGATCTACTCCTCCTCTGGTCCGCTGATCATGGCATCAAGCTTCATTACTCATGGTAAGGAGAATGGATCTCTTCTTGCTGTTCAGTCATTGCAGTCATGTCCAACTCCTTGTGATCCCATTTGGGATTTTCTTGGCAGAGATACTGGAGTGATTAGTCATTCCTTCTCTAGCTGGTTTTATAGATGATAAAACTGAGGCAAGCAGGATTAAGTAATTTGTCCAGGGTCACACAGTTATTAAGTGTCTGAAACTGAATTTGAACTCAGGTCTTCCTGATTCCAGGGTTGGTGCGCTATCCACTACATTACCTTGCTGGAAGCTACACATAAATAATACCGTTGCTCTAACTTCTAGAGTAGACAAATACAATAAAGTATTCAATTAACAGGAAGTATGTTACAGTGGAAAGAATATTGGCACTGGAAGAAGAAGACCAGAATGTAAATAAAACCTCTGTCACATACCTGTGTGGTATTGGACATAACACTTAGAAACGATAGCCCTCAATTTCCACAATCGTAAAAATGGAAAGCTAGACTAGACTATTATTTTTTTCTTTTTTTGGAGAGGCATGATGAAATAGTGGATAGAAAACTGTCCCCATAAGTGAGGAAGACTTGATACGTATTGGCTGTGTGACCCAGAGTGAGTAATTTGACTTTTTACTACTCTAGGCAACTTTGTAACATCATATGTTGCAGAGAAAGTGCTGGCCTACAATGGTAAAGGTAATTTCCTCCTCTACAAGTTCTTTGAACCAATGAAATGACAGGTCTGACCCCTCTTCCCATTCAATTAATTAATGCTACAAAATTTATTTGGGTTAAAAAATGTAACAATTTCCTATTTATTTTTCATTGTCAGAAAATACATAATCATGTATGTATAGGTAATATGTAACCATGTCACATCAATACGTAAAAGAATTTTCCTGGTGATTTCATCTTAGTACTCGGGAGAAATTTTTTTTTTTAACTAAATATACTACTCTCTTCCATGTCATTCTAAAGAGAGCATAATAAACAAACTTAGGCTTTTCAGTAGTGATACAAAATAATCATTATAATAATGTTATTTTACTATATCAGAGCTTTTTAAAAATTGCTTTACTGTACTATATTGTAATACAGTGATGTTCTCATATAGTCATTCATTTAATACATTAGGTCACTCTGTCATTATGGCTCAGTCATATTCAACTCTTTATGACCCCGTTGATTCCATCATGAATCATGATGTCCATCGGATTTTCTTGGTAAAGATGCAGGAGTAGTTTGCCATTTCCTTCTCCAGCTCATTTTACAGTTGAAGAAACTGAGGCTAACAGGGTTAAGTGACTTACTAGGGTCATGTCATTAATTTGTGTATGAGGCTTAATTTGAACTCAGGAAGATGAGTCTTATTGACTCCAGGCATGGTGCTCAGGCCACTGTGCTGCCCTCTGAAGGGGAAGAAGGGAGTAACTCAATCTGTGGCAAGGAGTTAGAGCAGGCAGGAATGGCACTCATAAAAGAAAAAAAGGACAACTGAGCATTTGGACCTAAATAATTGGTAGAAAATTCTTCCCTTAGAGGGCAGAACTGGACTTTATAAGCAAGAAGCACTTTTGCATGCCTCAGGAAATGATGTTTTTGATTTAAAAGTGCTACCAGGAAAGAGATCATTTGGTAATGGTCAAAGAAATCTGACCAAATCAAATAACATAGGTAAAATGTTTAGCATACATTAATATAGTACATAAATGTTAGCTATTTTTATTACAGAAAGAAGAGACGGTGTTCGGGGCAAGTCCCCGCTGAGAACTACAAAGGAGGCCATTTGTTCACCTGATGTGTATAATACAGAGGTTTTATGTTCTCCCGTGACATGATGAAGTGCTTTCTGACACCTACTTGTCAAATCTGTCAGATTTCAAAATTGATGAATATGTACTACAGTTAATTGATGTGGTACCATATGATACTGCCAAAGCAACCTAGCAAACATAATTGGAGTTTAAAAAGTGTTGAGAAAGAAATGGCAAATCATTAGAATACACAGGCAATGTTTTCATTATTGTTATGAATTGATTGAAGGTAGGATTGGGAAAACGAATAACTGGTTAAGAAGATGCCACCCGGGGTATAGATTTCTTCACCATAACTTAAAATACAAGAATAATGGGGATCTTAGTTATGGATGAAGTGCACCTTAAATGGGCCAGCAAAAAAACACTGGTCTAGAGTCTTAAGGATTTCAGAGATTATAAAACTGAAATTTGAGGAACCCTGATATCATAGAGCAGCAGCTACATTACAGGAAAAAAGATAACAGAAAAGAGTAATTTACAAAAGAGAATTAGGAATAAAACTCGTTATGTACCAGCTGTCTATACACAAGTAGACAATGAGTAGGTAACAAGAACAGAGGCCTAGATATACTAATGTATGTCAATGAGACTTGGTTGGATAGAACTTGTAACTAGAATATTTCTCTGGAAGAATATACCTTATTCAAAATGTTGACATTAGATAAAAAGGGAAATAGAGTAGAATTCTGTTATCGAGAGACGTGGGACAGTGAGTAAGAGACTGAGAAGAGTTTCAGAGCCCCCAACCATTGTGCAGACACTGTAAGAACTGACACCATTATGAATTATAGGGATCTGGTATTGAAACTGGCAGAGTAAGTGGAGGACTACAAAATAGAATCAATGAAGAAAGCAGCAACAATGGATGTGAAATTGACAATGGAGGAAAGACATGTCAATGGCTCATGAAAGTGTGATTGGAGTCAGAAGTGCTTCCTGAGGGATAACCAGCAGCATTTTAACATAAAAAAGTTAAGGTAAATGATAAAAAAAAAAGGTATAGAATTTTGGCAAATCACTGAGATTGAACAAAATATAATCTTTTGTGATATTCTGGATATATTAGACAAAGATTTCATTTAAGTGACAAACAGTGGTTAATCCAAGGTTTTGTAGGAAAAAATGAAAGGAGACTTCCCACAGATATTTGACTGCATTTCCCAGGGAACAGACTATGGACAATAGTCTAGTGCCTTATAAAGCAGTTTATAAAACTGCTAGTGATATTTCAATGACAAGACTTCTGCCAACACACCCGATCTACTTAGGCTTCCTTCTCAACATTTCTGTATTCTGCTGGGAAATTCTTAATTCCCCTGACTGTTCCTGGAGGTTGGCAAAAGCTGCTTTGATAATATAATCACACAACTACAATCTACACTTACTATGCAGTTGTTTCATGACAACTTGAACTTCAGTTGTGCAAAGCGATGCTGCAGAACAGAAGGAATTCTTCAGGATATGGAAGATGAAAACAGATGAGATGTCAAAGCTAACAAGAGAATCCATCTCTGACCCTCACCCCCTTCCTCCCCATCAAATTCCCCACTGTCACTGAGAACCCTCAAATAAGACTTTTACCTTTGATCTCAAGGTCCCTGCACTGTTTTGTCTTGTTTTAATCATTTTCAAAGTTCTCACAGGCAAGCATGAATATTTTTTCAATTTTATTAGTCCCAGCTTTTAGGTTCTTTACACTACTAATAGGACTGCATAGAGGCTTTTTCCACATTACTATGTTGTCTCCATGCCCGATATGGCAAGATAACCATTAGTAATGGTGATTACAGTTGAAAGCCATTAGACTTGATGTAAAGCAGCAGTTTAGGAGAGAGGATTATTTCACTATATAGGATACAAGTGAAGACATTTTTCCTTTTTATAATTCTCTAAACCAAATCTTATACCAATGTTTAAAATTAATTGCCTGTTTAGCTTGAAGTTACAAGTCATGTTGGACAATTTATTGAAATGGTTTTGCTATTGAAACAAAACAAAATAAACAAAAAAAAAAACCTATGCCAAAATATTGCTCTAAGGCATGATGCTGGTAAGAGTTCAACAATCTGTGGCTACTCATTTTTGCCTTCATTTTCTCCTAAGATAATTTAGCATGGAAGATCGCATTATTAAGCTACCAGACCTGTTCAGTTCTTTGCTTTTCATTCTTCCTCTTCTCCCTCTTTACTCCTTGACCTCCTTTGATCCCTTAATCTCTTTCATTCAATTAATATAACTTAAAGCTAATTTGTACCACTGGATAGCTGACTAGAGCTACAGAGAGAGAATCAATACTATTCTTACTGAAACACAGCACATGATCAATATTAAATGTAAATAAAAATAAGCCTAATATATTTTAAAGAAGATATGCTTATGTGAGGCAAGCCAATAAGCATGGGATTGCTGATGAAAAAAAGTGAAAACAGATGAAGAGTTTAGGAAATAGAGTTCACAAACCTGCCACAGAAACATGGCAATAGGAGTGAGGGGGACTTAGAAAATCCAGGTATCTGCTACAACTCTGTCTCTCTGTATCTATCTGTGTGTCTGTGTCTTTGTCTCCATCTCTCTGAGTTTATCTTTGTAGCATTGTACAAATCACTCAACTTCTTTAAGCCTCAGTTTCTCCATCTATATAATGGGGATAATAATAGTATTTATCTGTTTTCTCTCTATCTCTCTTTCTTTCTCCTTAGCATTCTTTATCTCTTTTTCACTCTCTTTCCTTCCCTGTTTCTCTGTCTTTGTTTCTGTCTCTCTGTTTCTCTCCATCTCTACCCACCACTCACCAAAACAGATCGGCTTATAAATTGTTAACTCACTCTAATGAAAATTTCTTTTTTCAAGAGGAAAAAAACACTAAAGGATCCACCATTATGAATCTGATTCTGCCCAATTAGGAAGAACTGGTAAAGTAAAATTAATGAAAACTTGGGAGAGGGGAGAAGGGAGTGATAAAACTATTCATAATACAGAAGGAAAAGAAAATCAGACAGATTTTGCACAAAGCAAATATAGGTGGATTCTATGGCTTAAAATATTACAGGAGATGTTGGCCCAAAGAAAGGGGGTGGCATTCAAGAATGAAATCTTAAAATTCCCCATATCACCAAGAGAAATTATATCACCGAGAGGGAAAAAAACCCCTCAGTTTAATCATTATTAAGCACCTACTATGTCCATCTGCAGTACTGGGCATCTAAGACATAAAGGCAAACATGAAACAGTCCCTGCCCTCAGGGAGAGGGGATAATCACCACAAAAAAAAAAAAGATAAGTAAATGCAAAACATATACAAGGTAAAAACCAATGTCAAGGAGTTGTAAGAGTCAAATGAATTAATATGGAAAGTGTTTTGCAAACCTTCAAGTGCTATATAAAAGCCAACTATTCTTGTTATTGAATGAGGATACCCTTACATTTTCAGTAGCTGTAGCCCAAGTAGAGAGCCTCACCAAACCTCTTTGGGAGCTGTCCAGCATCACTGGCTGAACCAAAGGGTTCAAAGATTGTAATGTGTAATCACTTATATGTAGATCACACTCTGGCAATCCAACTTTATGAGTCACATTGTCAGTCATCCTTCATTCTTGAAGATGACCAATGACATCATGAGTGATCCCGATATCTTGACTTGCATGTGATTTGGATATGGATGAGGCAAAGTGGTGCCAAGTTGTCAGCTGTGCTCTCTCCTTCAGGGTATTGGAGTCCAGTGGCAAGACAAAGGTTAAGATGACTGCATGTCCAAGATGCAGTGGGCAACCGTGGCCTTTCTAAATTAAGGTCTTTTCCAGGTCTCATAACTCACCTGGCAATTATTTCAGATAGGAAGATTCCTAAGCAGTCACTTAGCAGGTGTTGACAGTTCTGGAGAGTGGATTCAGACAGTACTTAACCATACAGCCAAATCAAGAGTCTCTTTTGTATCTCCTACAATGCTATAATGCTACAATGCATCTGTGAGGTCATCAATGTGAATATTCTCTCCAGTGAAACAGATCGTGGTCCACCCATACTTGACCAGACTTTATAGCTCTCATCTATGTTCTCTCATAAATTTACCACATACTTACTATAAACCTTCCCCATATTTTCTTGCATAGATATCAAGGGAAGATGTAAGATATTGTTTGGTATCCTTTTTAATACTCTTTTGTAATTCCTCATTGGAAGAATTACAGCTTAATAATAGCCACCATTTATAAATAGCCTATTATGTGCCTGCTACTAGGCTAAGTGCTTTACAAATATTATCTCATCCAATTCACATGAAAATCCTGGGAGGTAGGTACTATTATTCCCCTTTTACAATTGAAGAAACTGAGGCAGGCAGAAGTTAAATGATGCTCCCTATAGTTGCACATCTGAGGCTAGATTTGAATGCAGGTCTTCCTGACTCCAGGCCCACCTGTCTATCAACTCCATCACTAGAAACCAATTCATGCCCATTGTGTACCTCTTGCCTTTTAAGTGATCCTTAACTATAGTTATTTAGAGAGTGTGGTATTCCACAGCTCTCAGTCATATATTATCACTTGAAGAATACTAATATTGAATTATATTAGGTTTTGGTTCTCAGGACAAATCTAGGGTCATTAAAAGAAATTTGTTAGAGGAGATGCCTATTTAGGTAGGGGAGGGGAAAGAGATAACTTTGGAAGCAAAGGTGATGTAAAAACAAAATTTATTCGTATATATATGTTATATATCTTAAAGAGGGTGGACTGTAGGCAGGAGAAAGGATGAGTTAACTTGTATATATTTGGGGGTGTTCTCTGTTATGTTCAATAAACTTGTTTCATTCCTTACCTCCTTTCCTTCCTCCATACAAAACTTGAGTGACTCTATGGAGTGAGGAAAAATGAGGAATTGAAGACCATTCCCTAAATCAGGAATCCTCCCCCTCTTCACCACTGGTTCTTAGAATCCCTATCATCTATCAAAGCCCAGCTCAAGCACATGTGATTTTCCTTGGTCTCCTTGAAATTCCCGCCCCGCCCCATACTCTGCCCAATGCTAAAGCTTCCCCCTGAAATTACCTTGTATATATTTCGTACATATTTAAATGTGTACATGTCATTTCTCCTGATATGATGTAAACTTCATTAAGGTAAGGACTGCTTGATTTTTGTATTTATATACCCAGAGCCTAACACAATGCCTGGAATATAATCATCATTTCATAAATGTTTATTAATGGATTACATAGAAAATAAGTATTTGAATGAATATTGATGATAATATTTGAAACTACAGGAGAAACTGAGGGGTAAAAATTTTGAATGGAACATTATAAGCTTGAGGAACTGGAAATATGGTGGGGCCTTTGATAGGAAAAAAGGTATATTTTTTGAGGGGAACATAATATTTGTAGACCTACTGAATTTGGCATGCTTACTGGATAGTCAATTAGGATTGTCTAAAAGGCAGTTGATTATACACAGCTGGAACTCAGGAGAAAGACTACGGCTCTACAGAGAGATCTGGGAACTATTGAAAACAACTTTTCATTCTTGATGTGGCAAGTCTGACCTCTTCATTTTACAGATGACACAACTGAAACACGGAGAGATTAAGTGATTTTGCCAGTCAGCTAGGAAATGAAGCAGCATTTGAACTCAGGTCTTTCTGATTCCAACACTTGCCATCAAGTTGCATCATCCCTCCTGCCCCTTCCATGGGGTGAGCCAGACTTACTTTCTCTTCCTTTTCCCTCATCTTTGATGCCCCAATTAATTGTGATTATCAAAGTTTTTTTTAAAGCATAGATTTGGGGACAGACGCAATGGGTTTCACATTGTTTCTGTATTGATAATAATGTTAGAAAGTTCAAACTGAAATCAAGAAGTGGGGAAACTAACAAGGCATCACTGACACAGTTGAAAGTAGGCAACAGAAAATAATGGGACACTTTGTGTATATGTGAGAAAATCTGAGAAGTTATTGGTGCTATTTTATCATATGAAATGATCTAGGGATACCAACACTTATAGCACAAGTGACTGTGTATGACTTAATCAGTAGGTGCAGATAAAGACATATTCTTCCATCTAGAAAGGCCTGGGAGGAAATCAAAGCACCTGTTTTATTTCTTGATTTTTCATCCAGACCTAGCCAGTTTTAGCCTACATCCTTCAAAAAGCTTTGTGGATGGATTTTCTCTTCATTTCTCTGATATTCTGGCAAGCAGTGCATAACCACTCCTTCAGAGAGCATTTGCTGCTAAGTAGTGGAGAATAGATAGGAGAGACTGATGACTTTTCTAGTCTTGAAAATAATCCCCTAAAACTCAGTATACCAACTTGCTACTAGGCAATGATTTTTCTCACATGGGGCTGATAATTCAATAGGTAGAAAAGAAAATAGAGAAGCACCCATGTTATAGTGGAAAGAGTGTTAAAATGGAACTAAAAGAGACCTGTGATTGAACCCTGCCCTCCAATTATCAGCTACAGGACCAAGGACAAGTCACTTAACCATTCTGATCCCCAATTTCATCATCTGTTTGGAGATGCCAATAAAATAATTAAGCTTATTTGAGCCTCACAGCATGAGGTTGTTGTCAGAATGAAATGAGATAAAGTATGTATTGTACTTTGCAAACTTAAGCATACCATATAAATATGAGCAATTATTAATAGGTAGATAGCTAGGTGGTTCAGTGGATAGAGTGCTGAACCTGGAGTTGGGAAGAACTCATCTTCCTGAATTAAAATCTGGCCTCAGACACTTAGCTGTGTGACTCTGGGCAAATCACTTAACATTGTTTGCCTCAGTTAGCTCATTTGTAAAATGAGCTGGAATAGGAAATGACAGACTGCTTCAGTATATTTGCCAAGAAAACCCAAATGAGGTCAGGAAGAGTCTGACATAACTAAACAACAAAATTATTAGTAGGTATATTATAGACCTAGAACTTCACTCTCTCTGTGTCCAGCTTATTATGTAAAGTCGAAACCTAAATAAATTTGACAGAACACTTTTTGGCATGGGCTGAGGAGTGTGTGTGTTTCTAGGACTGTGGTTTTGTTGGTACAGGAAATTTTTGGTGAGAAAACTCCCTCTAACAATGCAGATCAGCAACTTTTCCGAACTCTACAGTCTTAGTGCCCCCAGGAGATTAAGTGGCTTGCCTAGTGTAAAGACAGTCAGAGTGTTTTTGAGGTATGACTTGAACCCAAGTCAACCTGACTCCAACCTGACCGTATATCTAGAATTCCACACTGTCTTCCAGCAGAACATCTAATATGTAAAAAAAAAAAATACATATGTGATTGTTTACACACAAGGACAAAATGTTCAAAATAACCTGGAAATCATGCTGAAATTGCACTGCTGCAGCTGGAAGGGGCTTTAAAAATCATTTCATTCATTGCCCCATTTTGCAGACAGGAAGTAGCAACCACAGTGTTGTGCAAAAAGCCTTGGACCACAAAGCGGAGGACCTGGGTTGAAGTGTTCATTTGACCACTGACTAGTGACATGATGTTAAACAAACTGTTTAAACTCACTGGTTCTTACAGTCTCCTCAAGTATAAAATAAAGGGGGTGGGACTAGGTGGTCTTTGGTTCTTTCTGTTATTCTAGTCTATGTTTCTTTTAAGTAAACTATTACAAAAATAGATCACAGAACAGAGGATGTTATAATGGGAAAGTACCTTAGAGATCACATGATCCACCATCTATCTGACAGATTTAAAACAAAAAGACAGAAGACTCCACTAGGGGTGAGTAACCTGTGGCCCTGAAGCCACTTGTGGTTCTCTAGATCCTCAAGTATGGCTCTGTGACTGAATCCAAACATCACAGAACAAATCTCCCCCTTCCCCCAAAAAAGGATCCTTTGTTCTGTGAAGTTTGGATTCAGTTAAAGGGCCATTCTTGAGTACCTAGAGGACCCCAGGTGACCTCGAGGTCATAGGTTCCCCACCCCTGGAATAGACTATATCACTAAACCTGACAGAGGCAAATATATGTGCTAGAGGTTAATTTTAATTTTTTCCTCAAGAACACTCATTCTATTTATGAAAACATTTTTTAAAATTCTTACTAGAATTCTGGATAAGTTTGTGGCTAAAGTGTTTTTCTGTGAAACTTTGCTTATAGATATTTTGGAATCATTCTCTTCTTCTGCATTTGTGTCTTAAACTTCCCTATTATGGTAATAGCTAAAATTAAAGGTGATGGTGGTGAGGGCAGTGGGGTTTGATCCATTCTTCCAGCCTATTTCCTGACTTTAGACTTGATGTTGGGTCTGGGCTCTGTCATGTTTTGGGAGGGAAGGTCTGAGCTCATCCTCTTGCTGCTTCCTTAAGATACTGAGTGTTATGTGATTGTAGAATTTCAGGGACAGGCTGAGCACCTGTAAGCTTCCAGTGCTCTCAATGATCTGGTCCAAGGCAAAGTCTGATAGCTGCCTGACTGGTGTGAGCTCTGTAAGACTCTTACTTCGGTTTGGGTCTTTGCAAAAGTAAACTGCTGCTCAACTCTGTCCCTCTCAACCCTCTGGAAGGTTCTGCAGGTTCAAAATGGCAGAATTATAGGTTTTCCTTTAGTGTGGGATACCTACTTTGGTTATTCCTCTTCAGGCTAGATGGTGGAGGTATGAGCCTACTTTGGGAAGGGGCCCTGAATTGTTTCCTTCTGATCTTTCTCTTTCCATGATAAATTGCCCAGGGCCTCTCAATCAGAGAACTCCCATATGCAGAGGATTCATTCTTGATCTGTCTTGGACCTGTGAGTCAAAACTAGGTCATAAGTAAGCAGAGCTTTCAGCTGGCACTTGTCACCATCATGGTGTTCCAATATAACTCTGGAGAGCTTAGTAGGGACTAGGATCTCCTTTTGCCCTGATACACATCTTTCCCCTGGATTCTGGAAAGCCTCCTGGCCAATCTAGGCCACATAACTCCTTATCTGTCTCCCTATGATAAGCTGAGCTGGACAAATGACTCGCTGTGATTTTTCCTGGATTTCCCCATCAGGATTCTTCTAGATCTGTGTGAAGGAGTTTCTGGAAGGGGGTCCACCATACTATTTTCTATTATTCAGTCATCTTAACTTGATCTTCCAGAGCAATTTTTTACTAAATCCCAGAAATCATTGCTACCAGGAACGCCGTCAGTTTACCCACTACTCTCTAGTTTAGTCTTATTACCCATTTAATCAACAAGTATTTATTAAGTATTAAGTATTACTGTCTGTCAGGCACTATTTGTAGTGCTGGGGATACAAAGAAAGTAAAAAAGAACATGGTTGCTGCCCTCAAAAAGTTCACGTTCTCATGGGGGAGACAACATTAAAAGAACTATGCAAGGTATATAGTGTAAATGGAAGGTAATTTCAGAAGGAAGTCACTAGCATGAACTGGGACTGGGTTCTTGAAGAAAATGGCATTTGAGCTGAGTTTTGAAGGCATCTGCAGAAGATCAAAGGCAGAGGTGAGAAGGAAAACCATTTCCTACGTGGAGTGTTGTCACCAAGGAACAGCAAACAGGCCATCATGGCTAGATCAAGGATGTGGAGGAGAATAAAGAATAGGGAAACTAGAAAGGAAGGGGCTGGTTTGTGAAGAGCTTTAAAAGTCAAACAATGAGTAATTTGACTTGCATTTATGAAGCAGAATTCTATAACAGGGTATACATATTCATAATAATTCTTCCCTGAGAGGGTAGTTATAAAATGTCTTTGATTCCAGTAAGAGAGCACAACTCTTACAGTGTGCAGGGTGTCAGCTGCCAGCTCTGCATTCTTCTGTGTGTCTCCTGTTGGGCCCTCATGCAGCAAGCAAAGAGACATCCAGCAACCTAAGAATGGGTCAGCCACAGGAATTTATGAGAAATAATACGAAATCTGGAAAATGTAATCTTTAGCAGAATAAATTTAAGACAAACAAATATAGAATTTAAGCTGGGGCAGGGTAAAGCCTTCCTGTTCTTCCTCTCAATTGCTTTGCTTCTCTCCGTTCGTGCCCCTAGGGTAATTGCTTAATATAAAACATAGTCAAAAGCACCTCCCAGGTCTTCCATTTAGATGGAAGTCATCCCTCATGGTCTTAAAGAAAGGAGCTCCAGATGTGCCAAACACCAGCGGCTGTCCTGGTTTTGTCGTTACTATGGTGCTATTGCCACCTCCCCTCCTTTGTTTTCTTTGAGAGTCCCCACAAAACAAAAATCCCTCCCTCAATTGCTGCTCAGAAAAAACAAAAAGACACCACCTTTCCCCCATGTGAGGGCTGATCTTATAAGTTTCTTCTGTTCCTAAGTTGGGAAAAACTACAAATCCTAAGTGGTTTTGTGGGCAGCCAACCTCCTGCCAGGGGTTATTATAAGAGGATTTTATATTTACTCTTGCTCATATAATTTGGAAATCAAAATTTTAAAAATGAACATCAAAAAATTCCTGAATTAGGAAATATAATAGGAAAAAATAGAGTTTATGATTAGGGTTGGAGTGGGGAAAGTAACATGGAAAATCTTTAGGAAGATCACTTTGACAGCTGAGTGGAAGAATTGCAATAGGATGACTTGAGGCATGGAGACCATAACCAGGAGGTCATTGCAATAGTCTAGTCCTGAGATAAGAAGAGCCTGCACCAGAGTAATGGTTATGCAAGTGGAAAGAAGGGGATATATGTGAGAGAGTGATTGTGCTACTAAGCAAAAAAAAAAAAATCTCAGACTTTACTTATAGTTGAGCAATGATGCACAGAGACAGAGGATAAATTCAGCATCCACTCATAGAGGGAGCAAATGGTAGTCAGTCAAGTTGTTCTTCCACACTCTGGGTTGAGAAAAGAAGTAAGAATTTCTCTTCTAGGAGATCCATTTCAAAACTATAATGCTAAGGACATTGGCATATTGGAAAGGACACATTGATTGAGTCAATGGTAAACCAATGATCTCCAGATAAAAGACGTCCAAAGAACAGCATACCACTTTCTCTAAGGGCCTATCTCTCTTTATCACTGGTTGTGGCCCTATGTGCCAGTAGTGAGATGAATCATTACTATGATTCACAGAGTTACAATCTGACATGGATACACCCATCTCCCATCATGATAACCAGCTTTCCCCTCCAAGTGACACACTGCTTTGCTCACTGCTCCTGTATTTGCCATGGGTAATGAGGAAACCATAATGTGACATGGCCACATCATGGAGTGACGTAGTCAGACCTATGCCTTGAGTATTATCCCTTTGCTTCTTTTCTATCTTCCCCCACCACTGAGGCCCTGGTATCTGCTGGTCTAAGTAAGAAATCCAGCCACTCCCCCACTTGCTTGGTTTGCTCTGCTACCTGAGAACAGTTTGTCTAGGTTGTAGTACCTTTGAAGGCATAAGGCATGGAGGCATCAAACTGAATCTTCTATTACCTGACTGCATTCCTCCCTACATCCAAAACATTCCATTTCTCCAGGTGTCAGCGGGATTGTAATTGTATGAGTTCTTAGATCTGAAAAGTACCTTAGACCACAATGACATTAACAACCATTTATTTATTCTGTGCTTAGTGAAAAGCAATGTTCCAGGCTGATACACAACATAGATGTTAAAGCACCTCCTAACAGAGGTTACAGTCTAGTGGAGCAATGCAACACCGGCAGAGATGGCTATAAAACTAATGAGTGGATGATAATTGTAGTGCTTTGTGAGGTCTGAGGCAAGGTCACCAGCCGTTGTGGAGAGTGAGGATACTTTGAAGCAGAGATGTCAAACACCCATCCCAAAACACTTCCAAGAACAACCTGAACCAGATTCAGATTTAATCGATAAATATTATCTACAATTTTGGTAGTACCCATTTCCTGTTAAGTTTGACATCACTGTTCTAAGGGATGGGTGGGATTACAATAAGTGAAAACGAGAAGAAAAAGTATTCTAGCCTTAGGAAATATCTTCAGCAAAGCCCTGGAGGCATGAGGCTACAGAAAATTTTAGAAATGGAAGAGATGTCACATTTGGTTGGAATGTTACCAGCTTGAAGATGAAAAATACGAAATAAGACTTGAAATAAGACTTGTGGTGGTCCAGGTTATCAAGAAGCTTGAATGTCAAGCAGAGGAGAGTAAACTGTATTCAGGAGACAAGAAAGATTTTTGAGAAGTGACATAACAATAATTATACATCAGAAAAATTCTACTGGAAGAGGTTGTGAAGGATGAATTGAAGGAAGGAGCACCCAGAAAGAAGTTATTGGAACTGTCCAATCACATGGTTCTGAAGGTGTGTGTTCATGTAGGTGTAGTGGAAATGGAGGAGATGAATGAAGGATTTTGGAGAGGTGGTTACAATAGGACCTATTAACTGATTAGATATGAGGTAGGAGAGAATAAACCCTCATTCTGTAGGTAAAGAAACTGAGGTTCCCTCCAGAGCATTTGCCCAAGTTCAGGGAGCAGAGATAAAATTCAAACCCAACTCTGCTGATGCCAAGTCCAGTACTAGTTCCACTTATTGTTCTGCCCAATCTCACATCCTCAGACAGAGAGCTAGACCACCTCTAGTCAAAGGAAACATAGGAGATAACTTCAAATGACACAGTGGCTGGAGTTGTGGAGAGGTGCCATTCCCGCACCCCAAGAATAGGGATTGGTGACTAAACATGACACTCCTGAAGGGTTGCAGACCCCTGTGATGGGCAGGGATTTTTCTCATGAACACTTTGAGCTATCTCTTCTAAAAACATCGATATTACTGAACTGACATTGAAATGGAATGACTTTAGGGAGAAAAAGATCCACTGACAGTCTTTCCAATTATTATAGAGAGCATGTTTTCAACACAACAACACAACAAAGTGATCACAGGTTCAAAACAAACTCATTTCTCACATCTGAAATTTTTCTTGGGTAAATCCATGAGGAGGAAGCAAGACATTTTTCAATTTTTTTTCTATTACTAGTGTTGTTTTTTGCTGTTTAATATCTTCAGAACTGGTTTCACGAAGGTATATTCTGCTGAGGAGAGAGAACAATTTATGAATAGTCATGAATATGAAAACTATAACTTTAATGACTTTCAATTAAGTAGTCTAATTTTTAAATGAAGTCCCCATCAATGGTTTTCTGGAATCATTTCATGGTGGGATCCAGCCATACCCACTGTTTCTGAAATTCACCAAATTCACCTGACTGAGATCAAGGCACATTTCTTAAATCTTACAAGTAAGGCAATATGCTAGGCACTGGGGACACAAATGAAAAAAATCACTTTGCCTCTGCTCCTGAAGACTTATAATCTAATACAACATGTAAGAAGAAAACATGATGTGAGACTAGAAACAATGGAGCCACTGGACCTTGTTGAAGAGGGATATGACAAGATTGGACCTGCACATAAGGAATATTGCTTTGGCAACTGGGAGGAATTGTCTTCATTGTCTTTCCTCTTAACTTTTCCAGCTCTAAGTTTCCCCATTTCTTTTGAGAGAAAAGACCAACCTTCTTAACTCTACATTGCCTTATATCTAATCAGGTGCTAAATCTTATTGATATTACCTCCATAATATCTTTTTAATGGCTGACATGGCAACCACCCAAATTCAAACCCTAATCTCTTAAATAATAAGAGCTAGCATTTATATAACACATTAAAGTTTGCATTGCACTGTACAAATATTATCTCATTTAATTCTCAAAAATCCTAGGGGACATATACAATTATTTATATTTTATTGATGAGAAAACTAAGGCAGACAGAAGTTAAGCGACTTTCCCAAGGTTATACCACTAGTAAGCATCTGAGGCAAAATTTGAATTCTGGTCATCCTGACTCCACGTCCAGATTTCCATCCCCTCTACCAGTTAGCCTCACTTCACCTGGACTGCTGCAAAGCACTCCTAATTTATCTTCTTGCATTCACTTTCTTCCCTCTTCAATCCATCCTCCACACAGCTTTCAACTAGTATTGTTAACAGAGAGACTGAACATGTCATGATGCCTCTCCTCTCTCAAAAATTTTCAATGGATCCCAGTTGCTTCTCAGATGAAACTCAGAATGCTTAGCATTTAAGGCTCTTCACAATCTGGTTTGTTTCCAGTCTTATTTCAGACCACTCTCATTAATGAAATCTGTATTAGAGTCAAACTGGTCTGTTAACCGTCTACATACATGATTCATACACAATATTCTGTCTTCTCTTTTTATGCCTTTGCACAAATAATTCCTCATGTCTGTAATACATTCCTTATATAGTTTGCCTAATAGAATTCCCTATTTACTATTAAAGGGAACTCAGGTGCCATTTGTTGCAGAGGGTCTATAGTGATCCCCTTGGTTATTGCCTCCCCCTCTCTTTCTCTCTTTCCCCTCCTCTCTCTTTCTATTTATCTCAATCAATCACCTAAGAATTTTTGAAGTGCCTTAAAGGATACACACATACATTTATACATGTAAAATGCATATAAAGTAGATATGAGGTTTCAGGCATAAAGAGGAACTTAATTTGAGTCTTAAAAGAAATCAGGGGGGGCAGAGCCAAGATGGCGGAGTAGAAGGACGCACGTTTACGAGCTCCGAAACCAAAAGCCCATAGAATTAATGTAAAAAGAGTCCCCCATAACTTCTGGGTCAATACAAGGTGTGCAGAAGCAGAGTGGAAGAGATTTCCGTTCCAGGGAGCCCTGGAGACCCATCCCCAGGGTCCAGCGCACCCCGGAAAGCAGACAACACCCCCAGCGCTGCCCTGGCCGGGGCCCCAGAGAAGCTGATCCGAGCAGGCTTCAGAGACTGAAGCTCCAGCAGCCGGGAAAGTCCCTCCACCCACAGAAGCTACAGGTCAGTGAGAGAGGCCGGGCTGAAGGAGAGGGGAAGCAGGGCATCTCCGTGACTCGGGCCCCCTCGGGAGGAAGTGGCGGCGGCAGAGACGGGGGCAGGAAGCGGCAGGGGCAGAGGTGTGGGCGGCGGCTGAGGCGGCAGCGGACCGGGACCCAGGAATCCCCCAGTGGCAGGCAGGATCTTCATTACGGAAGATTCCCGCATAAAACCTGACAGAGCTGAGCCTGGGAGACGGCCCGGCCCACACCCTGCTCTGTTACTGAAGGCTTCTGCTTAAAGCCCCCAAGGGAGTGGGATTTGGGAGGCGGGCCCCCCACCCCGCCCCCACCCGTTCCATTCCTGAAAGTCTCTGCATAAAGCCCCCGAGGGATCAGAGTCTCAGAGGCGGCCCTGGCCCCACCCCAGCACCTGAACTAAAGCTCACTGATTGACAGCCAGCAGGAGGAAAGCCCATTTAAATCTCTGAGGCCAAGCACTAGCTGGGCGGATCCAGGCAGTGGTGTAAAGGAATCTCAGAAGTCAAGTAACTGGCTGGGAACATGCCTAGAAAAGGGAAGAAAAATAAGACTTTAGAGAGTTTTTTCCAACAAATGCAAATGATCCCGACCTTCGGATCTGACGATGAGGACGTATCCTTGCCGTCAGGGAAAGACGTGGAGGGCGGGGCCTCAGTACCCCAGACACCCCAGGGGGGTGTCGGGTGGGCTCAGGCCCTGGAAGAGCTCAAAAAGGATTTTGAAAAGCAAGTTAGACAGGTGGAGGAAAAACTGGGAAGAGAAATGTCAGAGATGCAGCAAAAGTATGAAAACCGGGTCAATACCTTGGTAAAGGAGACCCAAAAAAATGCTGAGGAAATTAACACCTTGAAAAATAGGCTCACTCAATTGGCAAAGGAGGTTCAAAAAGCCAATGAGGAGAAGAATGCTTTCAAAAGCAGAATGAGCCAAATGGAAAAAGAGGCTCAAAAGCTCACTGAATTTAATAGTTCTCTCAAAATTAGAATGGAACAGATGGAGTCTAATGACTTTATGAGAAACCAAGAAATCACCAAACAGAACCAAAAGAACGAAAAAATGGAAGAGAATGTGAAATATCTCATGGGAAAAACAACTGACCTGGAAAATAGATCCAGGAGAGACAATTTAAAAATTATGGGACTACCTGAAACTCATGATCAAAAAAAGAGCCTAGACATCATCTTCCATGAAATTATCAAGGAAAACTGCCCTGACATTCTAGAACCAGAGGGCAAAATCAGTATTGAAAGAATCCATCGATCACCACCTGAAAGAGATCCAAAAAGAGAAACTCCTAGGAACATTGTGGCCAAATTCCAGAACTCCCAGCTCAAGGAAAAAATCTTACAAGCAGCTAGAAAGAAACAATTCCAGTACTGTGGAAATACAATCAGGATAACCCAAGATCTAGCAGCTTCTACATTAAGGGATCGAAGGGCGTGGAATAGGATATTCCAGAAGGCAAAGGAACTAGGACTCAAACCAAGAATCACCTACCCAGCTAAACTGAGTATAATACTTCAAGGGAAAATATGGTCTTTCAATGAAACAGAGGACTTTCAATCATTCTTGATGAAAAAAACCAGAGCTGAAAGGAAAATTTGACTTTCAAACACAAGAATGAGAAGAAGCATGAAAAAGTAAACAGCAAAGAGAAGTCTTAAGGGACTTACCAGAAGTGAACTGTTTATACTCATATAGGGAAAGACAATATTTCTAACTCTTAAAACTTTTCAGTATCTGGGTAGTTGGTGGGACCACACACACACATGTACACGCATGCACACACATACAGAGATAGAGAGCACAGATTGAACTGAATAGGATGGGACCATACCTTAAAAGAAACTAGGGTAAATGGTGAGGGAGAAATGTAGGGGGAGGAAAGAGAGGGAAAGGGAAGGGGGTAACTATATGTCATTTAAGAGGCAGGTAGGAGTTTTTCTTAGTGGAGGGAAAAAGAGGAGAGCCGAGGAAAAAAAAAAAAAAAAACAAGAAGCTTTACCCTCATCACATTTGACTAAACGAAGGAGTGAAATGCACACTCATTGTGGTATGAAAACCTATCTTACAGTATAAGAAAGTGGGGGAGAAAGAGATATTGCAAGGGGGGGGTGATGGAAGAGAGGGCAAAGGGAGGAGGGAGCAATTTGGAGTCAACACTTGGGGAGGGACAGGATCAAAAGACAGAAGAGAAACAACGAGGGGCAGGTTAGGAGGGATGGTAATCCAGTTAGTCTTACACAACACGACTATCAGGGAAGTCATTGGCAAAACTACACAGATATGGCCTATATTGAATTGCCTGCTGTCCCAAAGAGAATGGGTGGGGAGGGAGGGATGGGGAGAATTTGGAACTCAAAGTTTTAGGAACAACTGTTTAGTATTGTTGTTGCAACTAGGAAAGAAGACATACAGTTAAGGAGGAATAGAAAGTCATCTGGCCCTACAGGAGAAAAGAGAAGATGGAGACAAGAGAAGGGAGAGATGACAGAAGAGAGGGCAGATTGGAGATAGGGAAAATTAGATTGCTTGGGGTATTGGGGTGGGGGGGAGGGGAGAAAAGGGGAGAAAATTTGGAACCCAAAAATTTGTGAAAATGAATGTAAGAAAATTAAATAAATAAATAAATAAATAAAAGAAAAAAAAAAAAGAAATCAGGCATTCTAAGAGATAGGGAAGAGGATGGAATGCCTCCCAGACATGGGAGAAGCTTAGTGTAAGGCCAGAAGATTGAAGGTGGAAAGCTTTGTGTGAGTAACACTAAGGAGACCTGTCTGGTAGAAACTGGGCTACATAGAGGGGAATAATGTTGATATTATTATAAGTTTTTGATATTATATGTTTGATATACTATGATATTATAATGATATATAATCATATATAATGATAAAATGATATATATTTGATATAATATGATATTATTATAATAATGTATGATAAGGTTGAAGTGTTCTATTGTAATCAAGTTGTAAAAAGCTTTCAATATCAAGGAAAAAAATCTGTATTTGATCCTAGAGGTAAGAGGAAGCCCACTGAAGTTTATTGAATACTGAGATGATTTAGTTTAGGAAAATCACCTTTGGCAGCTGTGTGCTGGATGGATTGGAGTGAGGAGAGTCTTGAGGCAAGAAGACCAGTTAGGAGGCTGTTAGAATAGTCAAAGGAGAAAGTGATAGAGATCCGAACTGGGGGGGAGAAGGAGGGTGGCTTGAGAAGCTTGAAGAAAGAGGTGAACAGGTGAGATCTTGGGATGATAAAAAAGCAACGGAGTCGGGGATGAGGGAAAGTGAGGTATAAAGCATGACCCCAATAATGAAAATGTGGGTGACTTGAAATTTTTGAATTAGATGAGGCCAGTGATGAAGACCTCTGCTCAACTCTTACACCTTTTTATTCCTAACTCTGCTTGAAGCATTTAGGAATCTTCTCTAGAGGAACAAGCTCCAAAGTCTTCTCCAACCTAGATTTGGCCAATAAGAAAAGCCTTTAAGTAGTCTTGGCTAAAACTGGAAGGCATCTCAGGAGTAATCTGGTCCAATTCCCTTTAGATATGATCCCACAGGCCCAAGGAGATTAAGCAGATTGTCCAAGGTCACACAGGTGGTAAGGATCAGAGACAGAAGCTGGATAGAGCCAGGTCATCTCATGATGGTGTTCTTTCCTCAGTGTCCCTACTGCCTCCCAACACTTCATCCTCATCGCCCTATCTCAGTGCTTTTTCAAAGAAAATATGAGTCAGCAGACTGGAGGTCAGGGAGAAGACCATTCTCTCTACTGACATGATCTATCCTTTCCCTAAGTTGAATGGAGAGCAGGATATATTATAGCAGCAGAGCAAGACTAATGGGAATGACCCCTTTCCCTACTGTGGCTTCACTATTAGATTTGAACACCCAGGATATACGCTAAATCCATATTTAAATGTAAATTTGAAACAAAAACATTCCAAAACCAAATTATAACCTCCTCCGCTGCTTTTTTAAAGAAGTACTGTGTAAACTATGAGAGTTGATAACTAAGAATTGTCCATTCTTAACATTTTTAGTAGTAGAATGAATGCTAGCTTTGGAGTCAGGAAGACCTGGGCTCAAATCAAACCTTTGAAACAGGCTATATAATATGAGCAGGTTTTATGTCCTTACGAGGCGCTGGCTCGTGCAGAGGATCGAGTTCTGGACCTGGAGTCAGGAAGCCCAGTGTTCAAGGCGTGCTTCAGATACTTATTTGCTCTCTGACCCTAGCCGAGTCACTTAACCTCTGTTTATCTCCATTTCCTCTTTCACAAAATGAAAAGAGTAATAGCACCTGTCATAATTTCCTACACACAAAAGGGAGAAATATCCTAGCAGCCAGAAGTAAATCCTTCCAGCCCTGCCCTTACCTTTTATTATGTACAGTACTTATAGCCTCTGGCTTCTTTACAAAAATATATTCTATGGATGACTTCTGTTTTTATATTACTTTTGGATATATCTCTCTGACCCTCTAGAATTGAACGCTCTCTTATAACAAAGAAAATTAGTCCAGCAAAAACAAATACTGTCGTGACTACATACAGTCCCACACTGCTGTGCCAAGGAAGGGGGATATATTTCATTATTCTCTAGGATCAAAACCAGCTATTTTAATGACTCAGAGCATGACTTCCTTTTAGTATTTTTATTTAGTTTATATTTATTTCATACTTACATGTTCTAAGGTCATATTTGATGGGTTAGTTCTTTATATCATATTTCTTCTTAACACAGTGAACACTCACATAAGCCACTATCAGCATAATAAGAAATACAGCTGCAGTAAACAGAACTTCTACAATTATAGAATCCCAGATAGAAGCCTCAATCTCACAGTTTTTTCCCATGTGCCACTGGATTTTCCCAGGTCGACACCTACAGAATAAGAAATTGTACTATGAAACATGCTCACAAGACATGCTTTTAAAAAAAGTTATTTAGTCAACATTCAGTCTGGTCATGTTCAGAATGATGTCAGACACTCCGCAGAAGGAAATGTCACTGGAAAACATATTTTCTGAGTTGAAAATGTTGAATTGTGTAATTTTTGACTACAGTATTGGGAGCCTAAAATATATCTGCTGTTAAGATGGAGCCATGTGTCATCCTTGCCCTGACTTTGAGAAAGATACAGTAAGTTATGGGATGATGTCAGAGAAGGCAATCATCGGGAAAGTGATGAATAGATCCAAACTTAGGACATTTCTAGAGGTTCCGTAACCTAGGCTTTTTTATGGAAAATGTAAGGATGCAGTGAGTCAAGGAGAATAAAATTTCTTTCCAGATGGTAGTAGAAAAGTTCCAAAGCTCAAATAGCATTAGCCCATGAATAGGACTGTCATCTGTAACACACATTATCAGCATCTTCTTCCTGCCCCCAAAACTTGTACCCACCAGATAGATAGATATAGTTATAGATATAGATAATGTATCTGTGACCCTTTCCCTTCAAGGAAGCACAGTGCGGTGTACCTGAAAGAGCTCATTGTTTGGGTAGCGTCATAGAATGTAGAGCTAGAAGGGCCTTTGAAATAATTTGTTCAAACTCCCTCATTTCATAGAGGAGAAAATTAAAGCCAGGGAGTTGTGACCTGCCAAGGTCATATAGCCAATAAATGCTAGTCAGAACATGGTCTTTCAAGAGTTTTCTAATGGATCTCCCCACCTCATGTTCATCCTGTGTTGCCAAGATAACTTTCCTTAGACTGTAGACTCTGACTCCCATACTTATCCAATTTCAGTGGCCTCCCTATTGCTTCCAGGACACATTATAAACTCCACTGTTTACTATTTAAATGCCTACATGACCTGGCCCCAACTTTTCTTTCTGACTTCATTGAATGGTATTCCCTCTCCTGCAGTGTGAGAGCTAGCCAAGTTGACTTTTTTCTCATATCCTATGCTTCATTTCTCACCTCTGGGCCTTTTTTCCTCCCTTTTCATCAGGCATTCCTCATGCCTGGAATGTTCTGCCTCCTCATCTCTAGCTCACAGAATCCCCCCTTGATGCACCTAAGGCCCTATCTTCTGCAGGAAGACTTTCCTGATCTGCCCAACTACTAGGAACCTCCCTTTTGAATTAACTTGCATTGAACACCTTTGTATTTATTTGTACTTAATCATTGCATATTCCTGCTGTGTAAGTTTTTACGTATAGTTGTTATTTCCCCCTTAGAATGGAAACTCCTTGACGTAGGGATCATTTTATTCTTTGTATTTGTAAGCCTATGGTAGTGCAGGGCACGTTTGATCTCTCACTCAGGGTACTTGATCAATACTTGTTGACGGATTCATTATTCATTCTGTGCTCTGAGAACATCCATAAGCCTTCCTTTTAGACAAGGAAGTATTCATCTTTCTATAGCTGCTGTAACCTTTTTCATACTGTCAACATTTTATAAGTGTGGACGTTGTATGGATATTTTCTAAAACTATCATTATGCTTTTTAGGAAAGAGATCATGACTAATCCTGGAATTTTATAAATGAAGGGAATTCTCAGCTGGATGAAGAATCTTTCCACTGATGCATGTAAGCATTTTCTCTAGAACTTAGAGCTTTAGAGAGTTATCTAGACACCGACTAGACTCTAGAACAGAGAGGTTAAGTGTCTTGTCAAGGATCATAGAACCAGCGCATGTCAGAGAAAGGACATGAAACCAAGTATTCCTTGCCTTAAGGAAGGCTCTTCATCTAACAGGCCACATTGCTTCTCAAATTTTTATTTTATAATCACAGAAATATATAAATATATAATATGTGTTATACATATATGTGTATAAGACTGAGAAAAATGTCCATTGCTTTGTTTGTCCCATGGTACCTGTTTGTCTCATTGGACCTTGACTTTAGGGTACCTGGAAGTTTCTTTACATACACAGTCATAGCCTTTATGCTTAATATTCCTTGTCTAGTTAAGACTAAGTTTTTTGCAGCAATTGTCTTTTTCCATTAATTCAATTTGATCTCTGGATTCAAGCTCAAAACATTCAATCTTGATTTTTGTTAAGCAAACCTTAAAATTGTTTTACTTCTTCAGGACAAGTAACATTTGCATAGCATGGGAGAAAGTTTCCATGGAATGAATAGCTAAATAAATGTGGGGGTTTTTTTGTAGAACTGCATAATTTGATATTACAGATAGATAATTTATAGACAGATGAGTAGTTTACATTTATGTATATGTATATGAAGTTTTGGTACGTCTCTTCTTTGATTTGAAAACCATACTCATTTCTATTCAGGAGGGATGATAATACATCTAGGGCAGGCTGGACCATGATAGGTTCCAACTTTCTCCTTGGCAATGTTTTCCATCCATTGTTCTTGACATTATTGTATGCATGACATAATTAAAATAAAAAGCAACTTTCCATGTAGATAAGGGAGTTTACTGTGTATGGAATTAAGGTGGTCAAGCCTGTACTTAAGAAGGATCATTTTGGTAATCTAGTTTGGCAACTAGTGTATATTCTGGAGTAGGCAGAGACTTGGGGCAGTGAGATTATGAGCAGGCAAAAGCCCACAGGTGAGGAGATGAAGTTCTGTAAAAAGGTAGCCTTGTAAGTGAAGAGAAAGGGATCTATATGATAGATGCTGTGAAAGTAGAAACAAGACTTGGCAACAGATTGGATATGTGGGGTGAGTACAAGTTAGGATTCGAGGATACACCCAGGTTGAGAGCCTGGGTGAATCTTGACAGAAACATAAAAGTTGGGATGAGGAAGGGGTTTGGGGAAAAGATAATGAGCTCTGTTGGAAATTCAGTTTGAGATGTCCAAGGAGCAGCTGGTGATGTGAGACTAGAGAACAAGAGAGAGAATGGGATTATATATGCAGATCTAAGAATCTTTTGTATAGAGATTTAATTCAGCCCATGGAACTTGATGAGATCACTAATATAGTATAAAGAGAGAAGAGAAGAGGCTCTAGGACAGAATCTTGTGGGGGGAGTGGAAACACCCACAGTTAGGGATACCTACCATTAATAGATAAGACCTGGAGGAGAACCAGGGAAAAGCAGTGTCATGAAAATCTAGAGAGGAGAGAGTATAAAGTCTTCTTGGTGATTGACCATGTCAAAGGTTGCAAAAAGATCTAGAAGAAAGACGACTGAGAAGAGATCATTACCTAACTACTGAATTACATCATATGTATATGTGTAGATGTAATAAATGATCACTTTAGAAGTATTCATGATGAAAGGTTTTTGTAAAAAAAAATTTTTTTTTACCAAATCTGAGACTTTACTTAGAACGTTTTTAAGGTTATATGTGGAACATGTATGTTTTCTTGACTTAACTGTATTTTCCCCAAACTATTACAGTTCCTGGCACTTCATATATTTTATTTTTATTTTTACAGTCCCTCATTGCTTTGCAGTCCTATGGTAACTCTTAAAGATGTATGTAAGTCAGTGTTTCCCAAGCAGCTTTGAAAGCAATGAATTGTATTGGATTTTTGTGATAAGACTGAATTTCAACTTTTTTATTGGTTGTTTTTCATAATTTATTTGGGGTCTAACTGTGCTAGTTATGACCCTGTGAATCTTTTGTTGCTTCTTTGGCTAATTGTACTGTGTGTGTTGATACCTCAGCCAAATGTTTCATCACATCAGTGAAATCTTTGGTATAGTGTAAGAATCCTGTGCAGATAAAGAGGTGTTTAGAGAATGAAGTCATGAACCCCTACAATGAAAAGGTAAAAGGGAGTAACATTTTCTAGACCATAAGTCTACTGATAATACTAAGTCAAGATTTTGTATTAATTTTATTTGAAGATAAGTTTTTTCAAAAGTACCTGTGACTCATACTGCTGTGATCCTTGTACAAAATTGACCTTATTTTCATGAGAATATTTTTCAAAAGAATACAGCAAAATGACAATTTTTTTATTAAAGGATAATTTTTTCATAAAATAAAACTTAAGAACCCATCAGAATTAAAATTTAGTGGAGTATTTTTCATTTTTTCTTCATAAGCAATGTCATTATTTTCATTACCAGCCCTTGGAGGACATAAAATGAATTACAGTGCAATGGCACCTGCAATAGAAAATTGGAATCAAGAGATTTGCATTAAAATCCTGATTCTGCCTATTCTGCTTGTGAGCCTTAGTTCCCTCATCTGTAAAATCAGAGGATTGGACTCAATGAACTCTCAGGTCCTTTCCAACCCTAAATCTATGATCATAAGAGTCTATGAATATTCTATGGACAACATTGCGAGAGTTGGCAGCAGAGGGAAGATGCTTTTCACCAACTTTCAAACTTCGTTTTACTTTGTTACAAAAGACATTTCACAAAGAAACCAAATAGAGCAAAGTATGTCTGGATATACTAAGATGTCTTCTTACCTGCATTCTTCTTTGGCATGGCGGATAACACAGATTCCATCATTCTGACAGGTGAGGTTGGTACAGAGATTTGTCTGAGGTTTTGTTGGAAGGACTGGCCCCATTGTAGGGAAAAATAAGGAATCAGTGAATCTGAGTTTTGATATGTCTGAAGAAGAAAGGGGAAAATGGACAGAGGTTAGTTTTTGTTTCAATAACCACAGGATCTTAAATTCTGGGATTGTGAGTATGGCAGAACACTTACAGCCCTCTAGAAATTGGGGGCCCAGTCAGTCAACAATCACTTATTAATATTAAGCACTTAATATGTGCCAGTCATGGTGCTAAGTGCAAGGGATACAAAGAAAAAGAAACAATCCATATCTGCCCTCAAGGAATATACATTTTAATGGAGTAGATAGCATATAAATAACCAATTATATCAAAGATATAAACAGAGTAGATCGAAGATAATCTGAAGGGTGAGATACTAGCAACTGAGTTCTCCATCACTGGAAGTCTTCAAAGGGAGGCTGGATGACCTTTTGATGGGGATATTGTAGAACACATGGACATTCCAATGCAGAAATACATGCTATGCTGTGTGTTTCAGGAGCTTTTAGAGTGGGAGAAATTGGCAGAGTTGAGTCTGTTCAGAGTTACTACATTTTACCTCCCTTTATTAATCAGTCAGAAAGCACCTATTTCTTAAGCATCTTCTATGTGCCAGTCACTGGGGATAGAAAGATAAAAATATAAATATGTAATTAAAATGGGACCCTGCAGAATTGATGAAACTGTCGCATTTTTGCCTACAGAAATATTTATCTCCCTCCAGAAGAGTAAGACAATACTAAGGGATGTATGCCAACAGACACAATCTGGTTTTGTTCTATCAAATATATGAAAGTCAAAATTTCCTAACACTTTGAACAAGGCCACTTGTTATCACAAGTCCTCTACTTATCAACTCATAGACTCCTAAGTCAAGGAAAATAAAGATTAGAGAATGTGAGAGCCATCAGTTATAGATGGTCTTCTCTCTCTTGTTTTACAAAGAAAGAAACTGAGGTCCAGAGAGGGTGCAAGTTGTTGTAGGTGATTTAGTATACAGAGCTCACAGTGAGGAAACTCCCTCTACCTATTCAGATTTATAACTATTCTCTAATTTATTTTCTTAGAAAGATCTCTGGAAAGCAGAGAGGTTAAGGACTTTGCCCAGGGTCATATGACCAGTATATGTAGGAGGCAAGACTCTAAGCCCAGGTGATCCTAACTTGGATGCCAGTTCTCTACTCACCATGCCAAACTTCTCCTCACAAGGTATGCTTAACATGAAATAAATTATAGCTAATTCCCAAAACATGAGAAGTACTGAAATTAAAATATGAACCATATTCTGTTTTCTTGTCATGATAAAAAGGTGATCCAGGACAGTTGAAAGCAACATCAGTAGAGTACAAGTTCTGTCAGGTCCAGGGATGTGCTGGTACCAGTTCTACCCAGCTTGCAAAAACTGATTGTTGAACTTTCAGTATAAACATTTACTCTTTGGAACAACAGAAAATGCTATTTATCAGAACTTGAATTATTGTTTCACTGACTATATAAATATAAGAAAGGAATAGAGAAATGTTAAAAATTCAGATTAAACTTAAAATCATGTCTTGCACGTATATTTTTCTGGAGAGCCATTGTTAAACATTTGCCAACACACAACTGGTCTAAACCCAGATGAAAAACTTCCAAGTAGGTCCTTTGCCCAAAACTCAGCCCGGTCAAACTTGGAGGCATTCAGCATAGGAAGACCAAGCACCAGATGATAGTTTTACTGGTCAGAGAAGCTCATGACATTATGTATAAGGTATGTAAAGGTTGTTATTTGGATCAGTGGAAAGTGCACTCATGAAGCTGAAATTATGGACCTTTGGAAGTATTGATATACACTTATCAACTGCCACAACTTGCCTGTTTTAAGAGGTAAACAGGCAACTATTCTTACCACCAAAAGTATAAGTAAAGAAACATGCACATACACACACATATAATCTACAGAAATAATAATACTGTAATAAAAAAAGGTATCAATGAAGCTTACTTTAAAAAAAGAATGAATGGTTTGGGTGATGAGCAATTTTAATAGATCAGGAAATCTTAAATGTTTTTGTATCTCAGATCCCTTTGAAAGTCTGATGAAGCCTATGAACCATTTCTCAGAATGCCTTTCAAAGAATAAAATAAGATACATAGGATTATAAATGAAAACAATTACACTGAAATACAGTTATCAAAATGTTAAAGTCTCAGGCATCTGATTTAGACTCAATATTCCAGGTTTCAGGGGGGTTTTTTTGAGGCAAAAAATATTTAATAAAATATATATATGCTATATTTTGTCTTTTTTTCTTCAGAATCTTTAACAAACCTAAGACAGTCTCTTTCTATCTTAATGTGTGTCCTCTGTAACAGGATGATCAATAGCTTCAGTTTAATTAGCTTCCAAAATAGATTTCTTAGATCTGTGCTAGTGAAAAGGACCTTAAAGGTCGTCTAGTTCAACTTTCTCATATTATAGATGAGAAACCAAGACTTAGTCCTAGAAAATTTTACAACTAATTCATGTGGAGAATTAGTAGTAGTAGTAGTAGTACTGAAACCAGAACCCAGGAATAATCACTTTCAGACCAGGGGTCTTTCTAACATGCAATCCTGCCTCCCAGTTGAGCAGGTTAAAGATTTGTATTAGCTGGATACGATTCTTCCTTACTCCAGGAACCCTCACTGAGCTACAGCTAAATTATTTGGTTCATACTGTAAATATCTTAGATGTGTCTGGAATTATTTCTCTTTTCTCCTAGGAACAGATATTATATACCTGAAAATAGAACACAGAAAGTACATGGTGAGTCACCTATTGCCACATAAAGAAAAACATTCTCTACAGGAAAGTCACTTTCTATTGACATACTTTCCATGGTCAGAAGGATGTAACCAGTATCTCCTTTGATAAAATCTCTGTGTTGCATCCATTTGTATGTTATGAAGGCACTGATTCTGTATCCTGGACCTCTGCTATATGAAGTTCCATTAGGGAAAGTTGCATTCACTCCTACCTTGGAGGGCTTGTCCCAAAGATGTATTTCCTTTTCCTTACCTGAAAGAGCAATTCATATTTCTGGGTTATGTACAGTAAGGTCATGTTTTTGTGAGGTTGGAAAAATAATAGTACAATAACCTGAGCATGAAGTTAAACAAATGAAGAAAATAAATGATGTATATAGTCTGAGATACTTCTCTGTCAGATGTATGGACCTTGTTACTATATACTTGATGCTAATAGAATATGTAATAGAAAAGAGGCCTGCTCAGTAGGCTGAGTTGATGATCACCACTGGAATGTAGCTGAAGAAGTGTCAAAAATCCTAACCCAAAATATCTGTTCCACTGACCTACTGTAATTTCCACTACTGGAATAACTTTTAATGGTTTTTCCGGAGACATTCATATTCATTTGGTATGGATCGGACAACATATTAATACAAATTGATTTGATTTATTTAATTAAATTAGTCAGATTAATTCATAATCATCTGCTGGAGAACAATGTAACAAAGGGATCTGACACCAAAAAAAAAGTTCCACATGCTAATGAGGCCTGGAAGTAGGGGACCCGAGTCAAGTAAGGGCCATTATAGAGCATTGGGAGGGAGCCCAAAGAAGCCCTGGAGAGAGGAAAGATAAGGAGAGTTCATTCAGAAAATAGACTTTGCTTAACTTCACAGTTCTTCTATGCTAGTTCTGAGCTCCCTCTTCCCCAAGATACATTCAAAAATGAAAAACACAGAGCTCCATGCATCCTATGGAGTCTAATGCAGAGAAGAAAAGAGGCTATTTCCTACTTGCATCTCTATTTACCATTCGTCTGAGGGAATTTCTAAAATGTACCCTGATGCTCAAAAGGTAGTTAACTGCTCAACTTATGTTTTTGTTCTATATTCATTTGTGTTCTAGTGAAATGAATAGATTTTTTTTTCAACTTGCTCCAGGACCAACTTGATGCCTGTAGCATGGAACAATTATGTGGTTACTCAGTATTGGATCAGAGGAAGGATGGTTTCCCAAAAAATATTTCAGAATATCATTTTGTGATGAGCCTGAGCCATCCATCCATCCATCCATCCATCCATCCATCCATCCATCTATCTGGGTTCTGTCCATTTGTCTCTAAGATTACCACGTCTCTTACCTTCTCTGTCACAGCAATTGAGCCCTTTCAAAATAAAGTTAAAACTTCGGGCTAGCAATAATTATTTGGGATACACTCTGCCTTTCTCTTTACCAGTGTTGCACGGAGTACAGTAAAAAAAATGATAAAGTCACGAATTTATCCTCCAAATATTATTCCTTTTTAGAAACTACAAAAATAATTATAATGGTTATAGCATAGACTAATCCTTTTTCATTGAGTACATTATAATTAGTTTCTCTCCGGTGCCATCCTTTCCTCTGTTGCTCTTGCTTAAGCTGATCCATTCATTCCTTTCACAATATTTATTAAACAGGTCCCTTTTATTCAAGAACTGGATTATACTACTACCATATCCAACCCTGATAGAAGCAGGATAGTTGAGTGTGAAGTAACCAGGGAAAGCAGTGGGAAATAAATCATAGGTTGTGAATGAATTAAGGGGAGGAGTGACTGTTTGAAACGACACATGCTTCTCTTGTGGCCATCCTCATTCCATGTTTCTCAGTTGGACCTTTTACTGCTCATCTTTCTTGATGATAAGCTCACTTGCCCACAACGATTACAATTCTTCCTCACAAACTTTTCTGCACCAAAGACTCTGGAATTTTGTACCAGACATATTGGTAGTTCCTATTAAGTGATCAACAATCTAATACCAATTTCCCTCCATCTTTCCTTCTCTTTTTTTTCCTTCTCTCCTTCCCCAGCTTTCTAGTGAAATGAATATATTGTATCAGCAATTTAAAAAATCACAAACCAATTTTCTCCAACGGATCTGTAGTCAGGCTCCTCTCATTGGACATGCGCTGACGAATATCAGGATTTTGATCCAATAGTGTCATTGTCACTTGTTGCCATGGACATGGCCATGGTAGGTATTCATCATAGACTCCAGAGATCAGGGAGAAATATATCCCTACATGCTTCTGACCAGTGACATCCAATTGAACCTGAAAGGCATAGCCTACAGAAGAGTAAAATGGAGGGCTAAAAATGGTTCCTTTTGAGCTAATGAGTTCCGTGAAATTGCTTATCTTCCAAACGTGATGAGGACAGTGTGTTTCTGTAAGGTTAATGTCATCAATGGAGAGACCACCAGCTGATGTGCCAATACCTCGAGTTCCTTCAAATACTACCCTGAATTTGGTGGAAACTGTCAATGGCACATAATAGAGTTGCCAGCTTCCAATGGTTTGATCTGAAATGGAAAAGAAATGGTGTTTTTTTTTAGTCAGTTAATTACTAGCAAACAAGATTTGTTCCTATCCTCCAAGACTAAACAAGCCAACAGTGTTCTACATCATGGTTCCATCCACTCTCCAGTTCAAACATTTCTGCACCAAATTTTGTACCAGACCCATTGGTAGTCCCCATTAAGTAATCAACAATCTAGTACAAATTTCCCATTACTCATGCCAGATCATACAAACCAAGAGAACACTTGAGCACTTTTTAAGCAATCTATGAAGTAGCCCACACTTTTCCAGGGTTACAGGGCTGAACAAGCTGCCATATTCAGCTATCATGTTTTACCTCTGCCCTGCTCACAAGAATGTTAGAACCAGAACTAATGATAGCTAGAATTTATATAGTTCTTTAAGGTTTCCAAAAGACTTAGAAAAGAGCTCACTTGATCCTCATGACAACCCTGTCAGGTAGGTGCTATTCCTGTTGTAAAGAAGAGGAAACTGAGGTAAACAGAGGTTGTGACTTGTCCAGGGTCACACAGCTAGCAAGTATCTGAGACTAGGTTTGAACTCAGGTCTTTGAGCTACCATATCCAGTCAGATCAATGATCCTTTGAGCTTTGTACTTATCTCTTTTTGAAAGTTACGTCAAAGATTGTTTTAAAGGAGAGTGTCCAGACAGGACCATAAATTGAGAGCTACAAGGGACTACAAGCAACTCTTTCATTTTATAGACAAGATAGCTAAGGTTCACAGAGGTTAAGTGGCTTGCCCATGATCTGCTCATCATTTGAACCCTGGTCCTTTGATCCCATAATTCATCATACCTTCCACTACACCATGTTATTTATCTTCTGTAGCATTGTCTTCAAAGTTTAGTGATAGAATATTTTGGTTGCTTTTTTATAGTCTGATCATGTCCAAATTTGACTAAATAGTCTGTGAGCTTGTTTATTATTTTGGACCTAAGAACTCTAAGATCTTAATAACTTAAAAGTCCTATAAGTGTATGAGCTCCTTGGAAATACATCCAGCAAGGTTACTACCATATCTCCAGTGATAATATACAGAACGCTACCAATCCTTAAAAAAAATTACTTCCTGAAATCTTGTTCCTTAGAAACTTTCCTTAATTTCTGTATTTAGGAATTTACCTGGCCTATTGGCAGAGGGAAAGGAGGAACAAGCATTTATTAAGCATCTTCTCTGTGTCCTGAAAAATAGGAACTATTATTTTCCCTATTTTATGGCTGAAAAAATTGAAGCAAATAGAGGTTAAGAGACTTGCTCAGGATCACACACTTAGTAAATATTTGAGATCAGATTTAAACTGGTCTTCCTGAGTCCAGCCTCAGTGGCTTATCTATATCGCTCCACTTCATGCTCCAAGTTTATCTATATAGAGCTAGCTACCTCTATATAGAATAATAAATGTAGAGAGAGAAAGGAGATGAGGGATCTCCTAGATAACCCCTGTCCAAATCATTAAGTCTAGTTGCAACATTCCCAAAAGTGGTCATTCAATATCTGCTTCAAGATCTACAGTGATAGGGCACTTGCTGTTTTCATCCTCTCCCCAAGGCAATCTCATCTATTTTTTAATTCTCTTAATTGTTAAAAAGCATTTCTTTTGGCTCTTCGTAAAACCAGTCCTTCCTTGCTAGCATACTATGTTCATGTCCCTTGCATACCACAATACATCATTCATGCCCTATTACCTCATTTTCTTTCACTACATCCCAAGAAGAAAAAGGGAAGAATTATAAAAAGGCCTCCCAAAGTCCCTACCTGAGCAGTCAAGAACTTTAAACAGAAATGGCCACTATAAAATAAGTAGAAGGAAGCCACAGCATAACATTTTAGTTATGGAGCCAGCTTTGGAGTCAGGAAGACCTGCTTTTATGCCCTGACACCAACACATCCTTGTTATGTGGCACTGAGAAAGTCTTTGAACATCTCACTTTCCTGAGGCTCCTCCCTATGATAAGAAGTTCGGTGCTGTGGCTGATCTGGATTGTTGTGTAAAGAGGGGTGGGCATAGGTTTCCTCACCAGAAGACCCCTGCAAATAGCAAACTATAGCTTCAGATCAAAATAAAATAAATGGGCTCAACTGGCCCTTGTTAAGATGCTTCTATAACCCCTGTCCCAAAGTCCATTGAGGTGGGACTCTCCCCTAATCAGTGAAGATGTGAAGGCCCTTCCCTGATAGGGAAGGTGTGGTATAGAAATGGCAAGAAGGGAAGGACTTCAATTTTCAACTAGTTCTCTTCAAGTCCCCATTTTGGGTGCTCTTCAAGATGGAGATCCCCACTGAGGACTGCTAGGCCCTCCAGCTAAGAGTCTCATGTGCATCTCAAATCATCAGAAGACCAAAAGCACAGTGTTGTAAAAGAGGAAAGCCCCTGACACGTCTGAAAGGAAGCAAGAAGCGAAAGTCTCGGCCCAAAATCAAACAATTTCCCAGAGATGAAATCTCATACCTTTCACTTCATCCACCAGCTTCAAAAGGTTATTATCATGGTCATCGACATACACTCTGATATAGATCTTGAGCCGGTCATCTTTATTGCCACCGTTGTAGTAATAAAACTGCAAGCACTGAAACCCTCTCTTGGGATAATATAAGCGACTTTCCAGGAGCGCCTTTTCCCCCACATTCACAGAGCTGCTGTTGAAGTACATAAAGAAACCACAGCCTGCAGGAGGACAGAGAAGACACTTGAGACCTGAAGGCTTTGACTCCAGAAGGGAAATTTCACAGGTTAAATGTATTTAATATTAATATATGAAGTCATTATGAGCTCAGTTTTTTAAAATTATGCTATATCAAACTATATAGAATATATATGTAATACTAGATATTATACCATATATTATATCTATATACAGATTATATATAGTACATATACATATATGCACTATAAAATATAAGATAAGCTATAGTCAGGATTTGGAAAATTGCCTTGTTGAGTTAATTCTAAATGAAATATTAATCAGTTGGCCACATACGTGTAAAAAAAACTCATAATATCAAAAAAAAAATCTACTTTTACATTGCTCCATGCCTAACCACATTTGGCAAGAGAGGTAACTGATGCACACGAAGATATCAGGTACCAGGCACTATTAAAAGACCAATATGTCTTTTCAGATCCTGCCAAGGCAACAAGTGGGGCAGCTTGAAGCGTGTTCCGGTAAACGTTTCTGGGAGAAAATTTTGTATGCATGATATTTTCAAGTTTAATGTACATTAATATTTTCTCCATCATGTTCTTAAGTCCAGACAATCAAAAACAAAATCAAAGCCTCATTTGGAATGTTTGTTCATTTCTGAGTTTGTTCATTTGGAGTGTTCTGTTTCATTTCACAATGAAAATTTTGCTCCAAGTTGGGCTTACTTCAATATCTTTACCCCTCCCATTCCTTCCACAGCAGGGAAAGAGGTGCTCTGGAGAATGTGTCCCTAAGGACACACTCATTAGGAATAGGAGGAAGGAAAAAGGGAGAACAATGAGGAGAGGAGTTCATCACATCAGTTAACAAGTGGTTTCCACAGCTGCATATACCAGGATTAATTTAACATCCTCTCAGGAGATGTAAATCCACCTCAGCTCTGAGGATTGTAGAAACAAGTGATGGTGAAGAAATAAGGACCTTTAATAGTGTGCCCTGACTGATGCCCTTCCAGAATTCTTGTGCCATGCTAGACAATCATGATAATGATAGTAATAGGTAACAGTCTTCTCATGCCACTGTGTTATGCACAGTCCTAAAAACTTGACAGTTTTTCACTGAGTCCTCACAGCAACCTTGGGAGGTAGGTACTATTACTCCCTCATTTTACAATGAGGAAACTGAGGCAGACATTAAGTGACTTGTCTAGGGACACATAGCTAGTCAACTTAAACTCAAGTCTTCCTGACTCCAGGCATAGCCACCTGACTGATGTAACTATGTATTTATTTGAATGAATAAGAAAAGGGGACATCAAAGGGGCTTAGAGATCAAGAACCCCTTCATTTTTACATTGTATTGTTATGTTTGTCCTTCGTTGCCGAAAAAGACCATGCCACCAGAGAAATGATGACATGACTTGCACATGACATTGTTTTGAGGGAAAGAGGGCTGTGCAAGGTCACCAGCTTCACTTCTTCTCCAGAGCTATCAGAGCTATCCAGTGATCTTAATTTTTTTACATATAAGAAAAATGAAGCACAACTGGACTAAGAGAATTCCCAAAGACAAGGGTAGAGTTAGAACTGGGTCCTCTGACTTCAGGTAGGCAGTCCCCGCACCATACTGCCTCCCTTGAGTTCCTCCCTCAGATGCCAATGGAGAAATATAACAGATGGAGGATGTGGGCCTTTACGAATATTACTCAGTGCACAGGGAAATGCCTGCCTCAGTTGTCCTAGTGAACAATCCAGGTCAGTCCAAATTTCATGAGTTATTTTTCTTTTCTGACCCTCAGTTTTCTCATTTATAAAAATCCTCAGATTCATAGAAATATAAAACTTGGATTAGATGTTCTCAAATTTCCTTAATATTCCATCACTATAATTCTAATTACTTAACCTTCTGAGTAAAAGTGACCTCATCAAAATCATGGGGCTGGTCAGAATGGGTGTTCTGTTTCTCAGCCAGCTACTTCTGGGTTTCATCCTTAGCTTTTGTTCAGCAGCAGTCCCTACGGTCAAAGTGAACACTGAGACATACAAAATAATGTCCCTGCCCTCTAGGAATTCACATTTTATGGGAGAGAAAATATATTTGTAGACAGGAAAAAAAATCCTAATAAATTGTTTGATTTATATAACAAATTTCTGATTTATATAACAATATATTTATAGACAGAAAAAAATCCTAATTTATATAATAAATTTCAAGCACAAGGAAAAAAAAAAACACGAAAGTTCAGATACTTGCTTTGGCCTGCCCCCTCCCTTTCTTAAACTTCCTGTTTCCCTCCCTCCCCCCCGAAAAAGAAGATCAGCCAGAGCTCATAGATTCAGATCCCACCTCTGACACTGCCTTTGTGACCTTTAGCAAATGAGTTTTCTCCACAACTTCCTCAACTGTAAAATGAAGAAGCTGAATAAAGGCAGCCTCTAGAGTCTTAGGGTTCTGTCTCTTTCGGTGTCCTCATCTGACTATTTGAACTAGTGTAACAGTTCTAAGTTTTAGCATCTGGTTTCAGTATTTGTCATGAGAAACAGAGATGACAAGTTGGAGCCAGCAACGTGGTGTTTTAAAATCACTTCAGCCCAAACCAAACAGCAAAGGAAAATGTGCAGCAGTTAGAATAAATGAACTTTCATTTGACAAAGCTTTTCGTTTACTTGGACCACCTAAGAATTTCAGTCAAGTTTTTCAAGAAAAACGAACAAACCAAACTCTTACAATTTAATCACATGAGTGACCACATGTACCTGTGCACACGTGCAGGAATACACACACACACGCAACACACGCACTCACACGTACACACAACAATATCTTTTCCATGTTTGAAATTACATCTTGTCCATTTTTTCCTCTTCTGGCTCTAGTGAACTATCCTCCAGAACTGCAAATAGCAAGATAAAAATTCCCACTACCACCCAGCCTTTCTCAGCTACTCCCTTCAAACTGGGCTGGTTGCTTGAGGCAAACAGAATTGCCTGACATAAACAGGCAGGCAAGAAACCAATGGTAAGCCCTGATTTGCCCAGAGGATGAAGAGGACTTGAGTACTTGAAACTTGGTTCCTTCCCGTCCTCCTACCCTATCACCTTCTCTCTTTCCTACTTACCAGTAGAACTTCTGGAGAGTGGGCAGAGTCCACAGCTATCCACCTCTTTCTTCATTACCTCCAACACACACACACACACACATACACACACACACACACACACACACACACACGTTTGTACCCACAAAAAACAATTGCAGAAGAAATCTCTCCTCAAGTTGGAAGCCCAGGATCTGAACTACAGACCAAAAATCTGGGACTAGAATGGACTTCTGAGGTCACTGAGTCCAACTCCTTTGTCTTACAAATGGGGAAGCAGATTCAAAGAGGTTAAGTGACTTATGGGTAGTAAAATCACAGGTAGGATTCAAACCCAAAGCCCTACCATGCCAGAGTCACTGTGCTTTTCACCTCACCACTGTCCACTCTCAGTGAGTTGTTGCAGGAAGGTAAGAGAGAAGACTTTAGTCATTTTAATCTGCTACAGCAACAGATCAAATTCCCAAACTGCTCTTAGTATATATCTGAAACAAGATGTAAGTCTAGTAAGACAGATAGAGCTTAGAAACAAGACCCCATTCTGCATTTAGACAACATTTAGCTTCTTCCATTAGAGCACCAGCCTGGTATAGGAGATGAACTTCCTAGACTGGGAATCAACAAGACCTAGGTTCCCATCAGGTCTCTGGCACTAGCTGCCTGTGTGACCCTGGGCATGTCACTTAAACTCTGTGAACATCAGTTTCCTCATCTGTAAAATTAAGAGGTTGGACTAGATGCCCTCTGAGGTCCCCAGAAGCTCTAAATCTATACTCCTAGGGCATGACTGAGCTGTTAAAGGTAAATGCTAAGAGGCCTGCTGAAGAAAGCAAGGAAAGGTATGTAAGAGTCAGCTCCTTTGTATGCTGTTACCTCTGCACTGGTCCAGGTATGATTGATCAGCGTCCGGCCCACCAGGCACCTGTGAAACCCTCTGCCAGTCACCATTATCTTCTGAGCTTTGAATCATGCCGCAGATATTTTCCAGTTCAAAATCACATGAATCCATAAAGGTTAAAGAAGAAGCTACAGAAGGCAAAAATCACTGAATGACTGTCTACTCAGTGAGCACTTTATTTGTGGTTCCCTGAACAATCTGGAAGAAGGAAGGCATTGATGGGGAGAAGGAGGTCAGCAAATATTGGGTAGTGAGCACCCTGAGGAGCTCTGATGAATCCCAGCACACATCACCAAATTAGAAAAGAACCCAACACTTGAGTAAAATGGCCTCAACTTGGAGATGCTATTAAGGAATAGGTTAAGTCAAGGCCTACTTTCTGTCTTCCTCAAATTATAGAGCTGAGTTTCTTCCATCTCTCCTTAGGAATTGGTATGTTTCATTGCCAACCAGGTACTGTTCGAAAACAGTTTTCAATGTGTCAAATAGACCCATTCTTGGTCATTTAGCAATCCTTCAGAAACTTATCTGGCAGATAAATCCTGATGACACATTTACATTGGCAAGGACAAATATAAATGCATATCCCACACAGGACAAGATATGTTTTTAGATCAGTAAGCAGATGCATTTAGAAGAATACTATTCAGTCTTCAGTGTAGCCACATAGGGTTTAAGGGATTCTGTATGGTGTCATGGTTAGTGGGCTAGTTTTGGAACCAGAAATATCTATGATCAAGCCCTGCTTCTGATAAACAAGACTTGTATTAATCAGTCAGAAGGTCAACTAACATTAACTGTGAGTGCCCAGGACAAAAAGAAAGGAAACCATTTAGCCTCTCATACCCCAAGGCAAAGCAACGAGGTGGCATAGTGGATAGAGTGCTAGAGCTGAAGTTAGAACTCACCTTCCTGAATTCAAATCTGGCCTCAGACAGTTACTAGTTATATGACCCTGGGGAAGTCACTTTACTCTGTTTGCCTCAGTTCCTCATCTGCAAAATGGTCTGGAGATGGAAATGGCAAATCACTCCAGTATCTTTGTGAAGAAAACCTCAACTGGCACCATAAAGAGTCAGACATCGCTTAAATGACTGAACAGCAGCAATGATCCCAAGGAAATACGCTAAGACCTTAAGTTATTAAGTAGGCATTGAGCCACATTGGGAGAGAGTTTTCTTACTGGGAGGAAGACAAGGAAATCCCATTCCAATAATCATGGTCCAATAATAGCTCACAATTATGTGATGATTTAGAGTTTATATAGCCTTCCTCACAATAAATATGGAAGGGTGCTGGTGCAAATATTGCCTCTATAGGAGAGGAAACTGAGGCAAGTGACCTGTCCAAAGTGACCCAGCTAATAAATGGCAGTGCCATGACTTGGTTCTTGGTTTTCTGACGTCAAGCCCACTGCAATAAAGTATCTCCCTAAAACCTTGTTTGTTACACTGCAGATTTAATTCAAAATGTCCCTCCCCCATTTTTCTTTATGACTAATTTTTTTTCTTAATTGCAAGAAATCTAGCAGGCTGAACCTCCCAACCCTACCCCCCAACCCCCAACATCCACACACAGAGCAGGAAGAAATAGCCATGATTCCCTAGAGGCCAGGATACTTACAACAGTTGTAGAGCAGACTCAATTTTTCAATGTCGTAATTGCTGAAATCCATTCGCTGTCCAATCATATCCATGAAGTAAGGAATTTTTGTTACAATTGTTGGTTTCTTTCCAATTTGGAAGGCATTTGAGGAATAATGCATCAGAGATGTGTAGTCATAGGGAACATTCAGGGAGACTGAGTCCTTATCACCTATAGACCTGAAATTGGCCTCTTTGCCTAAAATAAAAAATAAATAATTAACATAAATTACATAAAATAAAAATACAAATGTTATTAAATTTTAAAAACTTAATGTTTATCAAACTTAGACTGTCTTACAGAAAATAAAAGCAGCTATGAATAATGTATTCTAACACTTTCCTGTTTCGTGCATGTGCCTGATTTAATCAGTATGAGATGCTTCCCAGTGAGGAAACTCCTCCCACTGATGCAGATCAACAACTTAGGTCTAACATAGAGAGTTACTTGGAGGCACTGAAAAAGACTCAGTGACTTGCCCTTGGTCATAGAGTTAGTATGTGTCAGAGGCTGAAATCGAATACAGGTTTTCCTGACTCCCAGGTCCACACTCTATCCATTGTGCTGTGATGTGTGGTAGTCTATGGCATGTCATTTCAAAGTGGGTGGTATGCACATGCACTTCACATGCAATACAACAAATGCATTTTGCTTGATTGTAACTATTTTGTTACCAAGATAGGACTTTGGTGGGAACTCCCCAATGACAAAGGCTTTGCCTTTCTTTGCTTGTCCAATGCTTGGCACAAAGTAGGTGCTTAATAAGTGTTTTTGACTGACTGAAGTATTGTTGAGAGTATTGGGAGTTGCAAGAATGTAGTGATAATGATGCAAAAAAGAAAAGAAAGAAAAGAACATTGATTAAATACCTTTTTAAATATACAGAAAGGAGTAGAAGGAAATTCAGAAAGGGACATAGCAAGAAAGGCAGTGTTGTTACTCTCATGTTAAATATGATGTATGCTTAAAAGCAAGCTCTACATGATGTAGTTATGGTTTCATAAGCCATCCTCTCTTATGTTTTTTGCTTTTAAATGGTCATGTTTGCTGATGACTGTCAAGTTCATAATAAAATCTATTTAAAACTAAAAATAGAGTGCATGATATAGATTCATTCTGAGACTAAAAACTTGCCACCTATGTTGTGTTTTACACACACTCAACAGATTCTCGACTGCCTAATGGCATACATAGTATACTGCATATGCCCATTTCATGGATGGGGAAACTAAAATTCAGCAAAGTGAAACAACTGCCGGAGACCACAAAATTGGAGGGTTGAAAGGGACCTGAGAGACAGTCTGGTTCAACCCATCAAACACCATTTCACCAATAAACAGACAAGTTGGAATTCAAGCCAGAAGCCTTTAACTTCCAAACCAATGTTCTTTCTACTCTATCCCTACAACTCTCATGTCATTTCTAGCCCTTAAGCTTTATGAATCTATTATGCCCACATACTTCCTGCCATATTTCCAAAATGGATAGAGTCCTGGAGTTGGGATCAAGAAGACCTGGGTTCAGGTTCTACCTCTAATACAAACTAATTGTATAATAATGGACAAGTTACTTAAATTCTCAGTATCCCTGGGCAACTCTCTAAGACAGTAAGTTGTAGACTACTTTTTGATCTGTTCTGGTAGATTGATTACCCCACAATGATGAAATCATAGCTCCTGACCAAATATAACAACAACAGTACCACCAAAGATGTTGAAATTTGATGGAAAACCTAGGATTTTGGTATTATGAGCAGATATTGACTTTCATTACACTTGGGTCTTAAACATTGTTTTCTTTGACTTTTAAAGAGAGCACATTTAGGGTTAGAGCATATTTAGTTTGACTTTTAAGGTTCTCTATAGCCAGCCCTCTTCTTACCTTTATAGTCTTATTTTTTATTCCTTTCCATTTACTAGATGATATGGTAACAATGAACTTCTCGCTGTTCTTTCAACATGAACCTCCATCTCCTAACTCCATATCTTTTCACTGGCTATTCCTCATCCCTTGAATGTTCTCCCTTCTTATCTCAATCCCTTGGTTTCCATGTGCACCTTCAATACTTAGCTCAAATCTTACCTTTTTACCTGGCCTTTCCCCCTTGCTAATGCCTTCTTTCTAAGAGTACCTTCCATTTACATTGTACATACCTCATATATAAATAGTAGTTGGCATGTTGTCTTTCCCATTAGAATGTGAAATCCTTCAGGACGAGTACTATTATATTTTTGCTTTCCTTTGTATTGCCAGTGTCTAGCAACATGCTTGGCACACACTGTTTTTAATAAAAGCTTGTTGACTTACTAAAGACTGAAAGGAAACATATGCCCTTGACTTTAGTCTTAAACTCTCATACAAAATGGAAAGCAAGGAAACCATACCTGATTTAATTCTTTCCTTCATTATTGTGATATAGTCATCTCGATCTGAACGGGACTGCTCATGCAAGAATCCCAGGGCATGGAGGAGTTCATGTTGAACTATTCCTATCTTGTCACAGCCAGATCCTATGGAAAGTTTTTGTCCCTTGTGTCTTTTTCCTATTGCGGAATAGCACCTAAAAACAAGATATAAATTGATGAGATGACTGACATATTGTGGCTGCAGATTTGCCACCCAGATATCTAAATTTCATTTTAGTTATTACATTCAAATTACTCCTGATCCCAAGATTTTACCTGACAGAAAAGCTAACAAACATCAGAACTGATTGATTCCAACTTCACCTCCTCTTCTTGCTCCTGGTTGTGTTTTGGTGAAAGGGCTGATAAACAGTGAAATGGATGAAAGGAAGGTGGGGCAAAAAAGAGAAACAGAAGATGTGAAGGTATCTGATAATCCACAAACTGGATTATTGACAGCAGAATAATTGAGAATTGAGGAAGAAAGAAAGAAGAGGATATTCAATTAAGGAAACACAGTTGTTCTGAATGGGACTGCTCAGGCTAGAATCCCAGGGCTTGGAGGAGCTCATGTTCAACTGTTGCTGTTCAGCCATAGTTGGTTCCTGTGGAAAGTATGTGTTTACCAATGCATCTGTTTCCTACTGAAGAATGACACCTAAAAACAAGGCACAAAGTGTGTGAGATGACTGATACTGTGACATTGCGTGATGACTAATATTAAATTCAAAAGGCTGCATGACTTCTGGAGATGACAGAAAGAAGCACGATTATTTGGCATGAATAAAGCATCAAATTAGCTATCAAATAGTAGTTGATACATAGATTAGCATTATGACCAGAGATGGACCAGAGATAATTATAGCCTATAAAGCTCTATCTGAAGGGAGCAAGAGGAGAGAAAGCCTGAGAGTCATTGGAAATCTATAGTGTAGACCTTGAAAATAAATGGCTGTGATAAATGTGGACCCCATAGCATTCAGACTAAGTTAGGCCAGGTGCCCAGATTCCAAAGTTCATAGCACTCTTTCCTGAGATGCCAAAGAAGACCACGAAGATCCAAGACTCTGATTCTTGAAAATAAAGGAGGACCTAAAACCTCCTCTTGATAGTATGTACATTAGTATAGACACACTACCTGGAGATGAAGGTCGGCATAGAAACCCAAGAGATGCAAAATAAGATTAAGCAGGACAGACTATCTCAACCAAAAAGAGAACAGGAGGTGGAGCATAGCCTTGGCACAAATCTCTAATTCAGGAACTAAGGTAAGAGAAAAGAGTAGACAGAAAAAGACACAGACTACTATAAAAGTATTGTCTCTCCAGAGATACCCCTCAAGTCCATATTCTAAGGAGAAAACAGTAAGTAGTGATTTAAAGGGAAAATGCATTTTTTTACAATGACCACATGAATACCTAGAAGAAATAAAGCAAGAGATGAAAGCTCTCTGGAGGAAAGATTTAGAATGACAATAACTTAAAAGAGAAAGTAGTAAACCATACACACAGAACAGATTTCCTGAAAATTAGAATATTCCAAACAGAAATCAGTGATGCCATGAAACAGCAAGAAGTAACAGAACAAAATCAAAAGATTTTTAAAATGAGGAAAAAATTTTAAATTTCTTATATTAAAAAACAGCTGACATTTGGGGAGAAAAAAATGTCAAGGAGAGATAATTTAAGAATTATTGGATAACCTAAATCATGATTTTAAAAAAAAAACATGAACACTATTTTTCAGGAAATCATAAAGTAAAACTGCTTAGGTCACCAACTGACAAAGAAATGATCCACTCAATGTAAAGAGAAGACAGACATGAATACTATATGCATTGGTTTTAACTATGTTTCACTATGAATCATTTGTTGAATTTGTTTTCTTTTGTCCTGTTTTTAATTGGTAAGGGGAGGAATGGAAAAAGGAGTCTATTACTGGTGAGGCCAAAGAGAAAAGAAAAAAGAGGACCACTGAAAAATTTCTAAAAATGCGTAGAGGACAACAAGAGGAAATTCAGAAGGAAGCACAAATAACCAAGACAGTTTTGAATGTAAAATATTGAAATTAATATATGCTTTTTAGAAAAGCAAGCTTTAAAAATATAAATTAATAGTTTAATATAAAATCCCCTTTTCTGTTCTATTTGTGTATTGAAATGCTCAATTTTGGGGGAGGAGGGGTTAAATTCATAATACAAAACTACAAGTACGCAACTAAGAATAGCTTAGGCAGTTACTGGCTCAGTGTCTTACACATTAGAGGCAATCAAATTATTTGTGAATTCATCGATTAAAATAACTCTACAAATTAAACAAGGCATCGAGGTGACACAGTGAATAGAGTGCTGGACCTGGAGTCAGGAAGACTCATCTTTCTGAGTTCAAACCTGGTCTTGGATGCTTATTAGCTGTGTGACCCTGGGCAAGTCACTTAACCCTGTTTGCTTCAGTTCCTTATCCGTAAAATGAGTTAAAGAAGGAAATCGCAAACCACTCCAGTATCTTTGCCAAGAAAACCCTAAACAAGGTCAAGAAGAGTCAGACATGCCTGAAACTACTGAACGGCAACAATATCAACAACAAAACAAAGTGAAGGGAGAGATGGCTAGATTTTGGAATATGACATAATAAAACATTGTCTTAGATGATAATACTGATAGACTCAGCAGGTTGAATGATCAGATGCAAAGAATACTCATGATGGGTTCAATTTCAGCTTGGCAGGATGTCTTCAGTGGAATACCTGGCAAATTGGACCTATGCTATTTAATATATTTATCAATTCCTTGAATAAAGGCAAAAGCACATGCTCATCAAATTTGCAGGTGATGAAAATAAAAATGGAAGGGATAGCTAATCTATTGGTTACAATGTCAGAATTCAAAAGAATCTTTCTAGACAACAGTATTGGACTTAATCTAATAAGATTAATTTGACAGGGATAAATGTGAAGTTTTATGCTTGGGTCAAAAAAATCAATTGCAGAAGTAAAAATGGGTTTGGGGAGGAAGGGAGATGGTTGGACAGACGTTTGCCTAAAATATTGAGGAATTTGAGTGTATTATAATATTAATGTAATTTTGTAGTATGATGTAGTAGCCAGAAAAGTGCATGACATCTTGGTCTGCATTCAGAAAGGCGTAGTGTCTAGAGAATCCAGCCAACCATAATGGTGACATACACTGAGTCCATTTCATACTAGGAAATGGGAATGGTTAGCCAAGAGAAGAAAAGATTGGGGAGATATGATAACTGCATTCAAGTATTTGAAGAAATATCAAATAGAAGAAAAATATCTCAGAGAGTATAACTGGGAGCAATGAAGGGAAGACACAAAGAAACAAATTTAAGTTGGATATCAGGAAAAACTTCCTTAGACTCAGATTTGTCCAAAAGTAGAATGAGCTGTCTATTCTCATCTCAAGAGATGGTGGGTTGGCCCTCATTGAAGTTCTTCAAGAAGAGACTGATTACTTAGTGAGTGTTTGATAATGGAGATTCCTGTGGTTTGGACTAGATGGATATAGAGGGACCTTCCAGCTCTCAAATTCTGTAATTCTTTTTTTTAAATTTAAATATTTAATTTACTTAGTTTTGGTTTTCAACATTTACTTCCATAAGTTTTAAATATTCTCCCCCTCTCTTCCTCCCCCTCCTTCCTGAAGACAGCATGGTATTTGATATGAGCTCTGAGCATACATTCCTAGTAAACACATTTTCACATTAATCATATTGCGTAAAAGTTATAATGAATGGCAGAAACCATGAGGGAAAACAAAACAAAAGATAAAAGAGTCTGCTTCACTCTTTCGTCCAACTCCATAGTTCATTCTCTGGATGTGGATGGCATTAAATTCTATAATTCTGTGATTCATTTTCTGAGTTGCTATTATGTACCAGGCACATAGTGCCTGTCTGGCACAAGGGATTCAGTGCCAAAAATGAAGCAGTCCTTGCTTGAAAGTTTATATTCCAAGAAAGAGCATGTAGAAATACAAGTAAATGCAAAATATACACAAAGTAATGGGAGGAGAGGGGCTCTAGCAACTGAGGAAATCAAGAGATACTTCAAAAAGACATAGTTCTTGTGCTGACCTTTGGAGGAAGTTAGGGATTCTAAGAAGCAGATGTGGGAAAAGAAGGCATTCCAAGAATTGGGGAGCATGAAGACAAGGAGGTAGGACATGAAATACTGCACAGGAAGAAGCACAATCAGACTAGCTTGACTGAAATGCCATATAGTTGAATTGGAATAACGTGTAATAAACCTAAAAAGAGAGACAAGAATGTAGAGAGGTGGAATACCGCTTTAATTGTCAGTTGTGGTTATCAGATCAATGTTCAAGAGGTCAATATGAACCGACTGAAATAATTGTGATGGGAACAGAAAGGGGATGAAAAAATTGAATTTTTAAAAAAAGAGGAGGGGAGAAAGGGAGGGAAAAACTAAAGAAGAAAGGAGGAAAAGAAGGAAAAAAAGGATGAAAACGTAAGCTATGGCACGTCAAAATAGACTTCAAATGGCAAACAGAGGAGTTTATAGTTATACTAGAGATAATAAGGAGCACCACCTTTTATTAGAACTGAATGTTGTCAAGTGGAAATAAAGATGAAAAGAGTTTCATGACCTTGTAAGAGCTACCAGGAGGGTTAAAGTTCAAAACTTTTTGAGTCTTTCAAAAAAAATGCAAAGTATAATATGGCAGTTGGATAAAGAACAAACAAGAGATGAAGCTCCCTAGTTAAAATAGAGAGAACAAATACTAACCAATGATAAAAAGAAAAGGAAACTGCTCATTTTCTACTTTGCTTTCATTTCCTCTACTGGAGAGATTGATCTTTGGAATGAAGAGAATAGGAAAAAATTATCGAGATGTTAAATCACAAGATAAGCAAGAATATTATGAACTCACTTGGAATACTGAAAGATTTTGCAGATATGAGAGCTCAACTCTTGTGCATTGCCTTTGAGAAACTCCCATAAAGCAGAAAAATATGACAGCTACAGACAAACCAGTGTCTTCCCTTTTTCAAAGGGATAGAGTTAAAACTCTGGATTGGGGTGGGGAACATAAGCCTCGAGGCCACATGTGGCCCTCTAGTTCCTCAAGTGCAGCCCTTTGCCTGAGGCCTTGAGGCCACAGGTTCTCCACCCCTAATCTAGTTGGTTAAAACTGCAGACTAATGAGTTGAACGTGAAGATCAACAATAGATGCAGCTCTAGAATGAATTATTAAATGTGTGGTTTGAGGCAACTTAGAGGAGCTGTGTTAAATATGGAACAACATGGACTTATTACAAGAAGTGCTAGAATAACCACATTTCCTTTTTGACCAGACTACTATCCATTTTTCATCAGCAAGTCTGATTGCTTTGAACTCCAAATAAGAAGATCTCCCTGGGCAAGGCAATCCTTACCCCCAACCCTCTTTCCAGATTCCTTCTGAGGGTCGTCTTCTCCCATTAAATTGTATGCAGGGACTACCTTTCTTTTTCTTGTTTATATCCCAGAATTTAGGAGAATGTCTGGAATATAGTAGGTGTTTAATAAATGCTTATTGAATTAAATATTTATTGGCTGGTAGCTCAGAGAAATGCTATAGGCTGAGTATCCTGAATTTCAGTGAGACATTTGACAAAGCTTCTCAAAGTGTGCTTGTGGGATTGAGACTGGACTCAAGATTTTATTTATCTAGGGAACTTCCAAAGGAGAAAACTCTCTCAGGTAGAAACAGAGGCCACTGAACTATACACGAGGATCCCAAGGCACAAATTAACTTACATAACCACACATTATGTTAGATTTATTTTGTTATATATTTCTCCATTACATTTAATCTGGTTCAGACTCTACTGGGGAGGGCCCAAGGACATGGTACATAACACATTCAAATGTGCCTTAGCACATTCAAAAATTATGTGACTTGCTCAGAGTCACACAGCCAGATAAAAGAATTGAATTCAGGTCTTTCTGGCCTCAAGGACAGTTCTGTAGCATAACAATGATTTTGTGGGCAAAGTATGGAAAGATTTAATTCAATTCAACAAGCAATTTACTGAACTGAATTGAGACATGAGGGCTGATTACAGTTACACAGCTTTGGAATTCGTTGAATGACAAGACATCTGAGTGTTGGTTAATGGAATGATGTCAGGCTTCATGAAAGGATGAATACTATCTTTGTTACTTTTTTGTCCTCGCCATGTGTAATACTGTGCTTTGCACATAATAGGAACTTAACCAACGTATAAAATCAGATTGATATAAACATCAATATCCGCCAGAGATGTTTTTTGAAAGAAGGGGAAAACCCCGCTCTTGTTTCCTTACTAACAGTGTATTTGGGGCTGTATGTATTGAAGAAAAGTATATAATAATTTTCAGATCTTATTTTCATTTATTTATTTCTCAAACAAGAGTTGGGTTACATTCTCCTTCCTTCTCTCCCTGTGCCATTTTCCAGACAAAAACCAAACATCAGAGCCACATAGAGAGCAGGGCCTGGCATTAACTCTTTTGATTTACAACATGCTAGAAGTCTTCTGTTTTTAGAAAATTCTCAGAATGTTAGATCTTTCTCTTACCCCTTTCCTTGGTACAGCAAAATATAGCTATCTTCTCCTCTCCACGGTTTAAAGTCAATGCAGGTTTTTAAACGGTACTGCTCAAATGCTCTCAAGATAATTCCTTTAGCATTCATTTCTGAAGAAAAAAAGACAGAAACAGTGCCTGTTAACCACAGATAAGATCTTGGATTAAGAGTTGGACTTTTCCCCCTAAGCTAAAATCCGTCTCTTGTAGGCTACCAATGGTCAGCTCCAATAGTCCTCTCTCAGGTCTCATCTTTCTTGGACTTTCTGAAGCTTTGGATGCCATAGATGGCTCTTCCCTTCTTCATGTCTTCTCTTCCCTTGGTTTCAGAGGTCCCTTGTCCTCTTCGTTCTCCTACTTTTTTGACCACCTCTCTTTCTTCTGTTCTTGTTCCTTACTCTCATCCTAATCCATGAACCTGGGTTTTCCTCAAAACTCTATTGTCAGGCCTCTTTTCTTTCTCTCCTGTGGCAGATTCATTCAATTTCATGGTTTCAACTTCTGCTTCTATGCAGATGAATCCTAAACAACCTCAAGATCATGAAAACTGGCATCTAGTGCTTATTATGTGACAGTCACTGTGTTAAGCATCTTCACGATTGTTTCATTTGAACCTTTATTTGCATTTGAGGAAACAGAGGCAAAGAGAGGTTAAGTGACTTCCCCAAGATCATACAGCTTGTGTCTAAGGCTAGATTTGGGCTCAGATTTTCCTCACTCCAAGTCTACCTCTCTATTCACTGAGTCATCTAACTGCCCTAAACATGTCTTTAGCCCAAACTCCAATTCTTAGCTAGAGACTCATATCTCCATCTATAGGACCACTGTACCTCAGACTTGACATGTCCAAAAATGGGTTCATCATCTTCCCTCTAAACCTGCTCCTCCTTCTTACGTTGGTTTTCTGTCAGGTGCATTATCATGCACCCTTTAGCCCATTTTGTAACCTGAAGAGTATCCTTGACTCTTCCTACTCCTCCACCTCTCAACCCTAATCACTCTGAAAGTCAATGAATGGTCAACAGTGTCTATCTACAGAGCTGGTCTCAGGATATGGAACACCTGAGTTCAAATCTCACCTTTGACATGGACTGGCTGAGATTCTTAGTGGTTGAATCAACTCTCAAAGGCTATGAATTGCAAAGAAAGAGCCAACATGCATTGATTATTGGTTATGGAAGTTCTCTATACTCATGAAATCATAGATCCATTCCCATCTCTATCCCTATGCTGTCAATTCCACTTCCAAAACAAGTCTCAAATCTTACTTCTACTCTTTGGCCACTATCACTTTTCTAGAAAGGAAAGAAATAAGCATTTTTAGGTACCTAATATATGCCAGACACTATACTAACCATTTTACAAATATCTCATTTGTTCCTCACAACAACCCTGGGAGGTAGGTACAATTATTATCCGCATTTTACAGTTGATAAAACTGAGGTAGGAAGGGGTTAAATGACTTTTCCAAGGTCTCACAGCTACTATAATATGTCTGACATCAAATGAGAACTCAGGTCTTCCTGATTCCATGCTCAGCACTCTATGGGTCTGAGTTACCTAGCAGCCCTGTGAAGTCTGATTAACATGCACCTACACCATGGCATTAGCTTCCTAATAGTTCTTGTACTCTTTACTTGCTGCTCTCTCCTATCCATCCTTCCTTCAGATCAGTATCTCAGTTTCCTTATGGATTCTTTCCCTCCTTTGCTATTATTTCTCTGCTTTGGGTTACTAGGGGTGGGGAACCTATGGTCTCGAGGTCACAGATGATCCTCTCCAGGTCCTCCAGTGTGGCTCTTTGACTGAATCCAGACTTCACAGAACATTTTCCCTTAATAAAAGGACTTGTTCTGAAAAATTTGGACTTAGTCAAAAGGCCACATTCAAGGACTTTAACCTCTCTGGGAATAAGGTTCTTCATTCACAAAATAGGAATAATGACATTTCCTCTACCTAACCTTAGACTATTGTTTAGATGATCAAATGAAATAATACATGTAAAAGGTTTATTAAAAAATCATTATACAAATGTGCATTATTGTTTTAATAGCCTTCTGCTTGATCTCCCTGCCTCATCTCTCCCTACACCAACCCATCCTCACATCGCTGCCCAAGTGATTTTCCTACAGTCCAGATCTGACAGGTCACCTCTCTACTCAATAAATTCTATTGGCTCCTTTCACAATCCGGTTTTTCTTACACTACTGGTCTTTTCATACTTTATTTCCATCTACATTCTCTAAGATTAAGTTACATTGGCCATTTACTGTTCCACAAAATTAACAGTTTTCTCCTTTTCTCTCTCTCTGTCCTCCTCCCTCAAAACTGGGCTGAGAAGGCTCTCCCTGCTCACCTCCATCTTCTGACTTCCTTGGCCTCCTTAAACATTTGGTTTTCAAATCTGGCCTTTGCAAGAGACCTTTCCCTATTCCCCACACTCCAAATGTACTCAAGACTACCACCCCTTCCCTCTCAGATGACTCTCTATTATTCCCTATTTGTACTGTATGTATCTTGTAGGTAAATTTATTTTGGATATTGTGTCCCCCCAATTAAAATGTGGGCTCCTTAGAGGTTGGTACCATGCTTTTGTTTTTCTTTCTATCAGAGCTTACCACAGTGCCTGCCCCCTTAAATCTCTACTGATTACTCAACTGTATCTTATATAAATCTTGTATATATATACTTCTAACCCTAAATCCTAAATTCTAACCCTAACCTTAAATAAGTAGGTGCTTAATAAATGTTTATTGACTGACACATAGGTAATGCTTAATCAATGATTATTTACACTTAATAAATTATTCTTCCAATTGCTTCATTGTACAAAAAATATGAGGCTTAAGTGTTGTTTTATAAATTAAAAGCACTTAAAAGGTACTGAATTCTGAGTGATTGTAATGACCTATTATAACCCTAGAGAACAGGTGACCAAAGGCATTTCTCTCCTTCTTGTGGAGGGGATGGGGCACAGCATGGAGAATGTTGCATGTGCTGTTAGACAAGGTCTATGTATTGCTTGGGTATAGGAATATAATTTAATTCATTAAGATTACACATGATTAAAGATGTAAGTACTGCTCTGCTTGCATATTATATTTATTTTACAGGATATAATAAGTTCAGTTTCCCTCAGTTTCCTCATTTAGGAAGATGGAGATAATAATAGAATCTATCTCCCAGGGTTGTTAGGAGTATAAAATGAAAATACTACTTATAAAATGCTCGCAAACCTTAAAGCACTATATCAATTCTAAAATGAAGAAGAATCAAAGTCACTCATCTGAATGACTAAAGACCTGCTAAGAGAAAGAATGACGGAATACTATAGGCTTCCAAAGTTAGATTCTCAACTCCAACCTAAGAAAAGGTCCAGTCAAATGTCTCTTCATGGCATGGAAGTAACCCTGAGTTTTCAAAAGATGAAACAATGGAACACAAGTCTTACCATGTCCTAGCAAGATGGAAAAGTTTTTAATTCAGACTAAGAAAGAAAATGTGTTTACTTATAGACTAGACCAACTGATTACAGGAGGGCCCATCACCAACAGGCTGGTACCTGGACATCTCATGAACAAAAAAGAAAATACAAAATGATTCCCTGTCCTGTGTCAACACTTCTCCTTCTCTATTGATGGTGATATAAGGGCAAAAAAGAAGGCAAAGGGTGAAAATAATCCATTTAAGTGATGTGCAGACACTTTATCTGTTGGTAGTCTAAATGGGAGACTTTGTTCAATAATCAGTGAGTTGATAGACTACTATAGGACCTGAATATCTCTGTGAATTAAACTACAAGATATAAAGAAGTCACAACTAAATGGAAGGGTTGCTCACAGATTCTCCTTAAAGAGTCTAGAAACTAGCTATCAGCAGTGATCTCTTTGTTGAAGAGAAAGACTTAGTAACCAAGGGTAATGCCATTTTAGAGTATTTACAAAACCTTATGGAGTCAAATAGGATATAATTAAAAGTACAATAAAGAGCAGTGGAAGGGAAAACAAGCCCAAAGAAAGTTGGGCATGAGACTCAATTAAACACCAAGATTAACTAGGAAGGACAACAAAAATATGTGACATGGTAAAAATTTGACAATATTTCTCTGGTACTGTATTGTCATCATCAATGATTGTGGAACCACCACATTGGACCCTAGCATCTCAATGCCCAATGGGGTATATGAGGAATAGTACTTAAGAAAATGAAGTCACAAAGAGTTGCTGGACTAGACTAAATAGATACAGAAAATATTCATGTTGAAAATAATACAATTTTGGAGGCACTAAAGGTCTGATTTTTAATATAGCTCCTATGATAGAGAATACAAAAAGAAAAAAAATTGATAGTATTATTCCTCTCCCAAAAAGCAACAAAGAAGATCTTAGGAAGTACTGATCCACATGTTTGTTTCCTCATTTCTATAAAATCTTTATGGAAATAAGCTATTCTCCTTGATGGTACCTGTTGGAAATAGGAAATGGGAACAGGTAGTCTTGAACAGATTTTTTCCTGTAACAGACTACTTATCTACAATCTTAAAATAGTTAGAAAGGTATAGAGATTACAAAATCTTGCTTTACTTTTTGGTTAAAAAAATAATAAAACTGCCCTACGAACACTTGGTAATGCAAAACACAACCTAAATAGCTTTCTTCTAATGAAATATATTGCATTCAAATATTAAGATAATATAAACTTCTTTGAAGGTTGCTATGAGATCCATGGCTATCCCAAAAAGATCAGTCACCAAATCTACACAAGAAAATCCAAGTGAGAAAAAGCCTATATATTGTTCAGATTATGACATGGAGTTGCATAGGCAGTGCACTAAAAAAACAATGACAATGAACAGAAGAGGAGAAAGATAACAGACTAGACTGGATTTGGGAGATCATATAATACTTTCAAGTATCCTAAGCTTTTCCTTGACATGTTTTTTGCATCATCCCGGGGACATAATCATGGAATATTATGGTCTTCAACATATCAATATTGTGGGTGACCCAGACTTCAAAGGAGAGATGAAAAGTGTACGTGGACTGCAAAATGTTACCAAGAAATGACTTATGGACAAGATTTTACTTTAATATATTTTATCCAAAAGGAAAAGGAAGGGAATTGGTCAGGCATCAAAAGGAAGAGTTAACAGATTGACAGCGCAATGGTTACACTTGCCTCTATACAGTGTTAAGAAATATAGAAGAGGGCATTTAGTCTCCAGAGGGTAACTCCTCACAGAATGGGAAGGATGTAGATATCTTAGCACTCTCATTAGTGAGTTCATGGGATCCAAACTGTGATATTTCCATCAATAATAGTATAATGGTAGCATCCCTGGATTGAGCAAACCTCAACGCAAATTCTTCAAAATCTGTTAGTTTCTCCAATTTCCACTTTTATGTTGTATATAAATACACATACACTCAAAAGCAAATGTTTTAAAAAATAGAGCATCCTAGCCTTAAAAGACTAGTATCTTAATTCATTCTGAGACATTTATTATTAGCAATAATAATTTATTAAATATCTACAATTTGTAGCATACTCTTTTGAGACTTTAGGTTATACATAATTTGAATAAGCCATGGTCTTTACCTTCGTGCAATTTGCAGCCCTATATAATGAGGTAAACTTACTTCAAAACTTTGAACACTTCCAGGTTCTGTTAGTTTGTCCATAAGGTCATGCCCTCCACAGATTTGGATAACAACTCCTTAATAGCCCAGTTAGTAGTCTTCTGTGGCTACTGAGTTCATCAGTTTGCAGGTAACCTGTTAAAGAACCTTTCCAAACTTAGCCATGCTGGTCTTTACATGACAGAGAGTCATGTATATAGAGAGTCATGATATAATTCTCAAATAGGAAAGATTTCCACTTTAATAAGATCAGTCATTGCTTCTGTGGCATTAATATAGACTCTGAGAATTCTACCACAGGGAGGAATTAGAAGAAGGTTTTACTAAAGGGGTAAGTGTGAAATAGTTTAAATGAATATAAGTGGGGTACAAACAAATGTCTCTGTGAACATCCACTCATTTAATATGATCTAAGGCTAGAAGGTACCTGAATGATCATGTACTCCAGTCTTCCTACTGACAGATGAAGAACTGAGGACCAGAAAGGTTAAGTGACTGACCATTTACTTGGCCACTAAGTGGCAGAGTGGATAGAATGCTGGGCCTGGAGATAGAAGTGAGTTCAAATTCAGCCTTCCATACTGATTGGTTGTGTAACCTTGATTACTTTAATAGCTTAGATTAGCTCCGCCTCAATTTCCTCATCTGTAAAATGGAATTATAATAGAAACTATTTCCCAGGGTCATTGTGAGGATCCAATGAGAAAATATTTACAAATCAGCTTGAAAACCATAAAATGTGACTAACTACAATTGTTATTGCTCAGTTTCACACAAGCCGTAAATGACAGTCAGGATTTGAACTCAAGTCCTTGGACTCCATGCGAGTTCAATGCTCTTCCCACTGTTGATTCCCTAGGTCCTAAGAAAGGAGAGGAAAATTATGACAAACTGTTCCAATTTTAGAAAGTTCCATCAATAATACTAAATAGATGGAGTTCTAATAGACTCTTCTGGTAGTTGTTTTAAAAGAATAATAAAAAATATCTTAGAAATTGTAAATATCAACATATTTGTGTCTGAGCTTTGGGTATTTGTAATCAATGCATCTGAACAGTCTTTCAGTCTTTCATTTCACTAACTCTAGAGAAGGGCCATGTATCTAGAGGTCATAGGTTTTAGAGTTCTTAGGATAGGAGGGACCTTAATGAGCTTAGCTTTCTTTTATGGAATTGAACATCAGAGAAAGAGCTATGTTTTTATACCTATCTCTACTTTTCTTCCCAACCAACCTTCATCCTGAAATGAAAAAAAAAAATTATTCTGTCTTCAACTAAAAAGGGTCCAAACTCAATAGCTCCTGTGTGGAGTTTGAATGAGTCTAGAGTCTAAGATAAAGGGTGAAGGAACAAAGATTCTCCCTGAAATGAGATACCTACCTAGAGTATCTTCAAAGGCATAAGGGATGACAGTAGGCCATCTATATTGATCACCAGCAATGGCAGTTCTGTCTGTCTAAAAAGGAAAATAGACACTTTGATTCCAAAGTTAGGCAACAACTTGCAGAAGAGTAGGTGTTTGTCCCAAGGAAGGTAGTTCAGGCATCTCCCAACCATCAGGAGAAACAAATCATTTTTGCATGTATCAGTGTAGTTTTCCAACAATTTTGAAAGAGATTAGGAGGGAAAAAAATGCATCTGCAGCACTGATTTGTGGTAGGAAATTTTGGGAAAAAGGCATGCAAAGTTTATGTCTGGCAATGATTGTGGGAGAAATCCAATCACCATTGGCAGAAAAGCTGAAATGAAGGTTCTCACACTCAGTTTAGTGAAATAATTTTATGTATGGAGAAAATTATAGTAAGGGCTTATTCATTCTGAATTCATGATAATTCAGACATATGCTGAGTCTGTCACAGTGTTGTAAAAATGGAGTTTGCCAAACCAAATTGTTTAAAGGGAAGAGCTATGTTTACAGTTAAGTAAATAAACTGTTATCCAGTACTTTTAAAACCCTGTTTTGGCTGGACCTGTTTTCTTTATACGTGTTAATTACTAAAGACTATTATTCCTATCAATTCATAAAATGGGTGTGGCAGGATCCCTATGAACAACATTTTGTCAGTTTAATTTATGTTACTGTGAAACATAATCTACTTCAGGGTAGACATTTTCTTTTTGTTACAAGATCAATCAATAAACATTTATTATGTACCTGCTATATTCTAGGCACTGTAACGAGGGCTGGATGTACAATAAAAATAGCCCTAACTTAAGGAGCATTCAATCTAAAGGGAGAGACAACATGCAATTAAATGTATATAAAAGAGGATAGCTAGGAAATAATTAAAAGAGAGAAAGCCCTGGAATTAATGAGGATTTAGGAGAAGTTTTCTGTAGAAAGTAGGATTTTAGTTAAATCTTTAAAAAAGCTTGGGAACTTTGTAGTTAAAATATAGAAGGGAGAGTATTCCAGGCATTTGGGCCAGCCAGAGAAAATGCCTGGAGCCAAGAGATGGTGTCTTGTTCATGGAATAATCAGGAGACAAGTGTCATTGGATCGAAGAATAAATGCCAGAAGAGAAATGCAGAGAGACTGGAAAGATAAGAGGGGTCTAGGTTTTGAAGGGCTTTGAATGCTTGGGCTTTTCGTATTTGCTCCTGGAAGCAATAGGAAGTCAATAGAGTTTATTGAGTAGGGAGGTGACGTGAGTGAACCTATGAGGCGGGGAGGATGGTATTGCCCTATAGAGCAATTAGAAAGACTGGGATGGGGAAGAGTTTGGGAGAAAAGACAATGAATTTGGTTGAGTTTAAGGCATTTGCTTGATATCCAGTTTAAGATGTCAGAGAGACAGCTGGAAAAGTGAGATTGTAGGTCATGAGAGAGATTAGGACAGGAAAGGTAGATTTGAGAATCATCAACCTAGAAATGGTGAGTAGATGCGTGGGAGCTAACGAGAACACCAGGTGAAGGAGTTCAGAGGGAGAAGAGAAAAATGCCCCAGCACTGAACACCAAGGTACACTTTTATAGAAGGTATGATCTGGAGGATGATCCAGCAAAGGAGACAGAGCAGAGTGGTCAGATATGTAGGAGGAAAATGAGGGGAGAGTGGTATCTTGGAAACCTAGAGAAAAGAGTATCAAGGAAGACAGAATGATCAACAGTACCAAAGGCTATAGAGAGGTCCAGGAGAATGAGGATTCAGGAAAGGTCATTATATTTAGCAACTAAGAGATCGTGAGTAACAATGAAGAGAGTAGTTCCAGTGGAAAGAAAAGGTGGAAAGTCAGATTGTAGGGGGCTCAGAAGAGAGTGAGAGGAGGAAGAGAGAAAGCATCTATTGTAGACAGGGTTTCTTTTTGAGAAATTTAGCTACAAGAGCCAGAAGAGATTATAGGATGATCATTCACAGGGATGGAAGGATCCAGTCAGGATGAGGGAGACATGAGCACATTTGTAGGTAGCAGGAAATGAGCCAGTAGAGAGGGAGATATTGAGAATAAGTGAGAGTAGAGATGACAGAGGGTGCAATATGTATGGGGAGATGGAATGGAATGGGATTGCTTAATCAAGTAGAGGGTTTGGCTTCTGTAAGGAATAAGCGCACTCCAACGTGTGAAATGGGTGAAGGAGGTAAAAGTGACAGAATGTACCTAAGGGATAGGAGATGAAGGAAAGGAGAGGGGGGAGTTCAAAGCAAATGACCTCATTTTTTCTGTAAAATATGATATAAGGTTCTTAGTTAAGATAGCGAGGAAAGGAGAGCCATGGAAAGCCATGGAAAGGATTGATGAAAAGTTTTGGAAGAGCTGCTGTGGAGAGTAGGCTAATGAGTTGATAAGGGAGGCATACTACAATTGCCTAACAGCAGTAAGAGCACAGTTGAGGTTAAGGACACAAATTTGTAGTGGACCCAGTAAGAATAATTGCACATTTTTTTCCACCTTCATTCAGCTACACACGTGCAGGCATGAAAGCAATGAATGGTTGGAATGATCCAAAGCTGAGGCTTGGTTAGGTATAATCAGCAATATGAGAAAAGGGCTAGAGATTCGAAAGAGGAGGACACTACAGAGTTGAATTGGTTCACTAAGGAATCAAGAAGAAGAGAAGGAAGTGGCTAAAACATATAAGTTAGTGTGGGAGAGAATTGAGGCATTAAAAGATTAAAGGTTGTGATGCAGAAGAAGGATGGGGTTATGTAAGGGAATGAAGAGGGAGGGGCAAAAAACTAATAGATTATGGTTGGATAAGGGGATTTTAGAATTCTTGAACATAGAGGTGGTATATTTATGCATGATGTCAAGGGTATGACCATCTTTGTATATGACTGAGGTGGGGTGGAGAAGTATCTTGTGGGAGTTTAGTAAGTTAAGGAACTGAGTGTTTAGGGTATTTGAGGAAGACTCAATATGTATATTGAAGTCCCCTAGTATAAGGGCAGAAGCTTGGGAGAAGAGAAAAATTGTGAGGCAGGTATCAAATTCATTGAGGAAGAAAGGAGAAATAGCCTGGGGGAGGGGGGTCTGTAGGAAATAGCTACTGGGATTTGGGATGAATAGTAGATATTAATATCATGAACCTCAAAGGAGGAGAGGTTATCAAGTGATGGAGGAAGGGGAAGAATCTGGAAGTGGTAGTGGTCAGGAGAGAGTATCCCACCTCCCTGGTATTAATCAGTGAGGTGAGCAGAATGAATGAAGGTGAAGACAATACTGGGAAGGGTGGTCAGAGAGGCTGTGTTATCTGGTGAAATCCAAGTTTCACTAAGAGCTAGTAGATGGAAAGAGTGGGAGAGGAAGAGATTTAAGATAAAAGGAAGTTTGATTCCTAAGGAGCAGTCATGCCAGAGATCAAAAAGGAAAAGCTGGGTGGAGTTAGGATGAAACTTGGGGGTGGGAAGGTCAATTGAGGATGGGAATGAGGACTCCAGAGGTAGGGGATGTTGTGTAAGGTTTAGATCACGATCTATAAGAGTTCAGAGTTACTGGGTTTTGAAGGGTATGATCAAGTGTGAGAATGTTCATCGCTGAGTGGAGGGCATCACTCCTCTCTTCAAAGGACATGTGCAACTGGAGATGAAAGGCCTGAAATGGAAGAAAGGGCTACTCTTCTTTGCACTAGGGGTTCTCTCCATCCCAGTTGGGAGATTGGGTTGTCAGCAGGAAGTGAAAGATGCCTTGTGCTGGTACAGAGGGAATTGGTTACTTTGGGCATGGTGGAAAGTACCTGACCTAGGCTCAAATAGCCTTTCATTGGGAAGTATATTGCACTGAGCAGGAGATGCTCGGGTGCTTGTACCTCTGTGTTCTGAGATGGCTAGATCGACAAGGGAGAGAGAAAGAATAATATTTGAAAAATTAAAAAAATTTTTAAACCTCTCAAGTTTAGATCAATAGAATCTAACTACATATGATTAGCAATGATAGCCTTGAAACTAATTTCCAGTAAATCACAGTGGAGAAAGATGATGATATGAATCAAGTCAACTTTTCCCAGCACAATTTGTTTACGAGGTCTTGTGTATTGCTAAATGATTCCCATTGATTCTGTGCTACTCTCCAGTGGTTAAGGGTTAACACATCTTCCTCACTCTGGCAAATGAGCATCAGAGAGGCAGTATTTTAGCTTACATTTGCCACTAAAAGCATTGCTATCACTGCAGCATGACAACTCACCTCATCAAGGATGATGTCTCCCTCAAAAAGGTTCAGTCCCAAAGCTAAATGGCAAGACAAAATCTGACATTAGTAAATGAGTAAAATCCTACATGTGCATGTGGGATTTTCAAGAGAAAGAAATTTGCAAACCTTCATTGATTTCAGTTATGTCATTGTCTTTGCCACCATCTACATCAAATACTGAAAAGACAAATAGAGACAGAGAAGCAACGGTTAATCTTTGGCTAAAATGTTTTAGAGGAGAAATCTTTAGGTCACCTAATCACAAAATTATACATCATCTTACTTGGACCACTTCATGTATTCTGTTTTCCTATTTCACTTGAGCACTGACTGACTTTAGCATAAATCAATAGATGTCTCCTTCTCCACAAGATAGAAACCAGACTTGGAAGGGGCTCCGTTGACACAGAGAAGATACACCGAACTGGAATCAAACTGGAAACAGGCTGATTCAGTCAGCCTTGATTTGTCCATATGTTGTCACTTCAATACAGACTGGAGCTTTTAGTAAATCACACAGACCAAAGCATCCAGGTTAAGCCTGAATTCCATTCTAAATTCCTAGGGAACAGAAAACATGATTGGTCTTATGATTCTATTTTAGTACAGCTGAATAGAAGCAGTATGCAATAATTGGTCCATCCAATCTGGCATACCATCTTTCCAGCTGTAATTTTTCTTCTTGTGGATGTGTAAGATTTGACTGAAATAACAGCCTGTCCAACTCACATACTATTTAGATGATATGAGAAAAATTACTATGAAGGTAGGACTTCTTAAGGATTTCAAAGGGGGTAAAATGGCATAGTATGTAGAGCTGAACTTAAAGGCAGGCAGATCTGATTTCAGATCCAGCCTCAGACACTTACTAACTGTACGACCCTGGAAAAGTCTCTTAACATCCTCTCAGCTTCAGTTTTCTCATCTGTAAAGTAGGAATGATAATAGTATCTACCTACTTGGTAGATCCAATGATAGCATCTATCTAATAAGTATGCATTAGGTAGCTGCTATTATTATTACTATTAAATGAGAATATTTGTAACATATTTAGCACATTTAGCCTCACATAGGAGGCAGTACTTAATCCTTTCCTGTTCTCCTACATCATTAAATTGCTGTGCAGATCAGATGAGACAGTATATGTGAACTGCTTCACAAACCTCAAAATTCTATATAAACGAAATGTGTTGATGTAATTATTATTGTTACCACTCAATCGGTGTTGTGGTCCATCACAATCACATGGTCCCAGATTGTTATTAGTTATTTTCAAGGTCCTTGTTACATAGAACAGATTTATTCAGCTTTGGGTACTTAAACATTCATGAGGGATGATGCTGGTTGTAATTGTGCAGGGAATTCTGATTTTTATAATAGTCAATATCCTATAGGTAATGAATATACTAATAGATTAGATTTTGTAGAATTGCCTTTTCCAGGCTGTGAGTCAGACTTACAATATATCCTGAATTGATCCATCAGTCCTCGACAAGACTCACAATTACCGGTATCCTTCTGCCTACGTATCTGAAGTGAAGCAAATCAAAGACTGTAGAACCTGTTCCCATCACAGAACTCTGGTTCTGTACTTTAGGGGAGGTGGTCACAACTCCAAAAGACTTGGCTCCAGAATTGTATTGTGGGACTTGTAGGTTTCTCATGGGAAAACCACTAAACGATTGTTTTTATTCCACCTTCTCCCATCCTTCCCCAGTTGTGACTCAAGTATATTATCTGTGCTTTCACTTCAGCTAGAACATTCCTCATTCTGAAACTGACTAATTCAAACCACTTGATTACTGGCACTGTGGTCTCTAAACCTGCTTTGTGTGGCTCTGAGCATTCTTGGGTTAGAGACTGGCTCAGTAAAAATCCTGTTAATGTAATGCAGGGATCATTTTCTTTTTCATCTAATACAGATAAAACCAAAATTCCCTCCACCTAATTCATATGCTAATGTCTCATCATGGTCTGGATATGACCCTACATTCTCAAAGCCTCTATATGCAGGTATAGCAGCCTGTGGTCATGGCACCAGCCTAGCTAAATTTGGAGAGGCTTTTCCTGAGAGACTGGCCACCAGGTGATGCATTGTGGGAGTCACCCTCACTCATGCAGTCATCCACTTAGATGCAGAGGTGTTATATATCTTAGATGACCTTGAAGTTCTAACTTAGAGATTCTGTGAGTCTTTGAAAATTGATTTTTTAGATTTTAGAACAATGCCATGACCAATCATGAATTAGAAGACAATCAGTAAAATTGAGACATGATAGACTAAAAGTATGGAAAGATTACCTTGAAGGATAATGGAAGGATAATACTAATAATAGTTAGCATTGATATAGCCCATTAAGTATTTCAAAGTACTTTACACATTTTATCTCATTTGAGCCTCACTACCATCCTATGAGGTAGCTGCTATTATGTCCATTTTACAGAGAAGGAAACTGAGTTGAAAAAGGCAAAGTGACTTGCCCAGGATCAGACAGGTAGGAAGTATCTGAAATAGGATTTAAAATCTTGACTCCAAATCCAGCATTCTACCAACTGCACCATCTAGCTGCCATGGATCATTGGAAGTACTGAAGGATAGAAGTCAATAGATGACTCACCGAAAGGTTTCTGGGGTTGGCTGAGGAACAAAATTAAAAAAAGAGAGAACACATTATTCATGATAGACAAGATTTATCAGTGCTTCTTTTGATCTTACTCATCTATGTAGTAATAAAACCTTTTATTTGCTAGCTCACTAAAATTGATTCTTTCCCATCAGAGTACTAATCTTTATGAAATTTGAGCATCTAAACTAAGTTTTCACTTAAATGATTGCTTTTCATTAAAAAAAACAACACAGGGCACATTAATGTACTGTTGGCAGAGCTGTGGCTTGATCCAGTCATTCAGAAAAGTAATTTAAAATTATGTGAAGAAAGTCATGATAATATCCATACACTTTGATCCAGAAACCCTACTGCTAGGCTTCATGGAGATCAATGAAAAAAAAAGAAAGGGTCCCACATACATACATCAAAATATTTATAGCAGTACCTCTTGTAGTATTAGTAGTTGGTTTTTGTCCCTTGTTTTCAAAATGGACATGACATCAAGAAGCTTGATGCCATAATTTTCAAGTGAATTGGATTTAAGTGAGGGAAGGGCTGTGCAAGGTCACCAACCTCACTTTTCTCCTTCTGATTCATGTGGGTCTAGTGGAGTATCAAAAAAACAAAAAGCAACCTCAATGCTCATAAACTAGAAAATGATTAACCAAGTTTTAGTAGAAGAATGTACCGTTATATTATTATGTCCTCCAAGAAATAATGTATATAATGATTACCATGATACCTAGGAAGATTTCTATGAAATGAGATATATGAAGCAGGACCAGGAAATTAACATACATAATAGCCACAACAATGTAAATATAAAGATCAACAACAAAAGCTTTTGAAACTGAGTACTGATAAATTATAGTGACCAACCTTAGCCTCAGACATAATAACAAAAAGACACTCCCTTCATTCTCTGGAGAGGTGGGGGATTAGCCGTGTGGAATACTTCAGATAATTAGCAGACTTTTTGATATATTGTTCACTACACTTTCCCCCCCTTTTCTTCGTTATAGATGATGTTTCTTGGGGATGAATACATTGAGAAATGCAAGATATATGAAAAGGAATAAGCCTCATTTCATTTATAACATTTTATCTATTTTTAATTATTTCATTTTTTATTTTATTTAACAAAGAGACTTTGTAAATTAAAAAGAAACCTATTAAGTAAGAATGAGCGAATAACAAAGAAGACGATGGTTCCATTTTTGTCTGCTCTTGGACACCATTTGAAGTTCAGTTTGGAGCATGTATTTTGGGAAGGGCACTGTCAGATTGCAGAGTTTCCAGAGAAGCATCATCAGAACACTTGATAGGACTGGGCATGATTTTATACAAGGATTGATGGAAAGAAATGGAAATAATTCATCTAAGGGAGATTTGAGGAGACGTGAGAGAAAGATTACCTTGAAATATTTGAAGGGTTAATATATTAAATAGAAATTAGACTTGTTTTGTTTGACCCTAGAAGTAGATATGTGAACAATAGGGGAAACTGCAAAGAGGTACTTTCCAGTTCAAAATAAGGATAGGGTTCCAAAAATCAGGCTACCCCAAAGCAGAGTTAACTGGCCCAAGAAGTGGTAAATTTGTCACTGGAAGTCTTCAGGTGGAGACAGAATGACCAGATTGGACATAACAATACCAACAGTTCCAGCTGAGGGGTAGGCTTGACTAGATGACCTTGAAGTTCTAACTTAGAGATTCTGTGAGTCTTTGAAAATTGATTGTTTAGACTTTAGAACAATGCCATGACCAATCATGACTTTAGAAGACAATCAGTAAAATTGAGACATGATAGACTAAAAGTATGGGAAAGGTATGATGGCTAGGGCACTAGACTTGGAATCCAGAAGACCTAGGTACAGATCTAGGCTTAAACACTTAATAGCTATGTGAACCTGGGAAGTTCACTTAATCTCTGTGCCTTTGTTTCCTTATTTGCATGAGAGGTGAACAGGCAATGTGATTTGCTGTTCTCAATTATTTGTTCCAAGGGAGGGCTTAGGCAGAAGTTGAAGAATATTTGGGAAGGGACAGTATCTTAAAAATAATATATTTGAAAGTAGATTTTTAAAATAGATATATATAAGAATAACTAATCCAATGTACTATTTCCTCAAATCAAAAGATAATAGTAAAAGAACACCAAATGTGATGTCAAAAGATTTAGTATTCTCCTCCTTACTGCTTGTAAGATCTTGGGGACAAGTCATTTACTTTCTCTGAAACTCAGTTTTCTGATCTGTGAAATTGGAATAAAATACTAAATCTCCCTATCTTAACAAGGTTTTTACAAGACTCAAATAAATAAGAGATGTAAATGAGATTTTTAATCAGTAAAGTAATACACTCCAAGAAAGAAATCAACTTCTTTTTTAAAAAATGTGATGAAGAAAAGTAAGGAATGCCTCAAACCTCAAAACTCAACATATTTTACAGTTACATTTTCCTCAGGTCATTGGTTTCTTGAGACAAAATAAAAATTCTAATTATTTTGAAAAGATGCATTAGTATGCTTAAGAATAAAATGAAATTTCTGAAAACAGGTTCAGAATGCCAAGTGAAGTCCAGGCTGGTTCCAGAACAAACAAAATCACCTGAATTGGGAAGATGTTTCATGTATCTGTTTCATCCATTCATCCAGTTTTTAAAGACCACAGCAATGTTCGGGATAGGACCACCTTCACGGAGTGGGGCAAACAAATGTTCATTATGAGGGGAATGAGGGATACAAGGTGGAAGGAAGGCTTACTTTACAGTACTTTGTACAGGTTTTTCATTTTTCTACTTGAGAAGGTGCATCCTACCAATAGAACATAAACTCCTTTAGGGAAGGAACTATTCAGTTTCTGTCTTTGTGTCTCCATCAGCTAGGGCAGTGGTCTGCACATAGCAAGAGTTTAATAAACATTTGTTGAATTAAATTCATTTCATAAATACAGAGTATTGAGGGGGTGGGGAAGTAACGATAGCTCTTCCATCCTCACCCAGTCTATCCTACTTGTCTAGCCACTTTTTACTGCTTCATACTATTTTACTTCTCACATTCCACCTTCCTTCCTCAACTTTCTCCTGGTTATTCCTCCCTTTCTCAACTTCCCTGAGTCCAGTCTCCCTCAAAGGAATCTTTCTTGCTCATGCCCTGAGGTTCACTCCCTAGGAGGTCCAACATAGCAGAAAAACCTGTGCTTTCACCTGACTGCTGCGGCGGCAATCCTGGATTTAGTGGACTTGGCAGCAGCTGGGCTAGCCTTAAAGGAAGACAGATTATTATCCTCGTAAACATTAGTCATGGTTCTATCGGTGAGAGATAAGAAAGGGTAGCTACACAAAGAACAAAAGAGAGGAACCAGGGGTGACTTCTCCTATCTCCCATTCTATTTCAGCTGCCAATAAGGATAGGCCACCCAGATATATACCCAGAAATGCCTTTCTAGGTAGCCTAACCCCAGCCACAGCTACAATTCAAAAACAAATTCATCGTCATGTGTTTGAGTATTTTTTACATCATTGGCAATTAGCTAGGTGACAAGAAGCTTGACCACATATCAATTTCAGCCAGTAGTTGAGATGTCCCAAATTAGCAAAATGCTTATGCCTCAGTCTATTTCCCTAATTCATATGAACAGGATAGGGGAAAAAAGGATCATTGTCAATCTATTGCAATTCTGAAGAAAAGAAATGAGCTGGTGGGTTCAAGGTAGTTCTGCAGAATGATTGCACATTTCACACAACACATCATTATTTTTTGACACCAAAATGTTGTCTCACCTATTAAGAATGTATGTAAAAATACACAACTGCATAAGTACATATATGCAATACATTTTAATGGTTGGATTTAAGGCATTCATTACTTTTAGATATAACAAATGTTTTCAAAGAAAGGTTCTCTTCAGCATTTGTCTGCCACTTTAAATTTATAACTTAATACATCTCTCCAAGCCTTTAAAATATAATTTAGTATTTTGATTTTGTCCATATTCAGCTAGCACAGGGTACCTTTCTACCTACACAAGATTGGGCTAAAGCTAATAAAAAAATCAGAAAAAGAATTATTACTCTCCATAGCCCATAGCCTATGCACTCACAGTGGGATTTTTATTCAAATAATTTGAAAAAAAAAAATCAATATCTTATCAGCCAATACCAAAAGTTGAACTAAAACAAATTTTCTTTTTTCCCCATGTTATCAAAAGTTAGTTTTGAAACAATGAAGCAGAAACAGAAACAACCAGGTACACCACAGGCTCAGAATCTTATTCTTCCTTGGATCCCTAGCTGTCCTCTATTACCCTACAATTAGTCTGTCCAAACAGTAAATTCTCTCTGCTTGCCCTAAAAATACCACTCCTTTCATGAACCCTGCCTGATTCAAATGAAAGGAAACCAATGCTTAAATAAGGCTTATTGGTATCACTACCCCATCCTTGGAGAGAAGGGGTCCCCTCCAATTACTTGCTGCCCTCTAGTTGGCTTGTTTTGTTTTCTTTTCCATATATCTTAAATAATATGCATTTTAATTCCTTACCATGCCAGAGACCAAAAGGAGAACCCCACAGAGCAGAAGCCAAGGCAAATACCATGCATCCATTTTTCATCCCTAGCTAAGAGCAACAAATTAAGAAATTCCAAATGCGTTGTACTTATAAAGAGGCAAACATCATAAACTGGAACCTTTCATCTGTGTGAGGCACTTTGAAGATTAGCCTGTTCCTGGAGTAGTTCTTCAAATCAAGGAGGTAAAATCCTTAGTACCTTTCTGAGGTTGTATCTCATTTTTTTTAAGAGGCAAGTGCCTGGGAGGAGCCAGCCTGGCAGGTTAAATATCTAATCTTTATTTCCTGATGAATTAAAGTAAATTATATATGAAAAAAATATCAGCAATTAATTTTAATTTTAATTCAGATATCTATTCTTCCATTCAACAAGTTATAAAATATTGATTAATGGAGTGTCCAATAAATGCATTTTGATGGACTGACTGATGATCAAATGGATGAAGTTACAGAGAAAGTGAACCCACTTGGGTCTTTGATTGCATCTTCCTATAGAGACTATACAGGTCCATTGGGAATTAATTGGTTGCCTGAGGATGTTGTATGGTGCAGTCACATACATTCCTTGTCTAACTTCTTTGCACTGGGTTTATTAAAAATGAGGTTGGTTGAAGGCATGTCCTTTCATTTCCCTTTTCTGGAATATTCAAAGGGAGGGAGGAAGAGAAAGAGAGAGAGAGAGAGAGAGAATGAATGAACCAGAGTTATCATAAGACATAAATTTATATTGGAAGAAAACATCTCATTTTGTAAACTTGGAAAGCAAAGTCCAGAGAAGTGGAGTGACTATCCCAAAATCATACAAACAGTAAAAGAAACAAAAACAAAAACCAGAGCTGAATATTAACCCCAACTCCACTGACTCCAAATTTTGAAAGGGAATTTTAGTCTCTAGATAGATGGGTACTCATAGGGAAATAGCGGGGGGAAAAGACAGTGAATAAAGATAAAAAATGGCTCAGTGATTAGAAAACATCTGTTGTCACTGGACTTGTTTTAAGCCACTTGTTAATTATTCTACGGGAATTTTCAGAAATGAAACATGCCACCATTTGCTACACTACATTCTCAAACTGTAGGGACCCATTGTACATTATTGAATTTTTTCACTGAGTGAACATAGTTGGAAATATGGATAGTTCTATGAACACCATGGGTTCTTATATAGAGGGGGATCAGAAAACTCCATTCTCACTTCCTTTAATTCAAGAGGGGACTGGGGGGATTTTAGTAAGTGTTCACATGAACCGGATGCCAAGTGTCCAGTCCTAGACATGGAGAGGTAGTAACACAGATATATTGTAATTGCATATATGCTGAGCCACATGAAAGAAGATAAGAAAACCAAGTAACCAAAGGTTAACAACTTGAATTCCAAGCTATTAGATAAAAGGGCAGTAAGGGGATGGGGGAGCATTCCTGGAAATATCAAGTTCCTAGAGAAATTCTGGACCTGTCTTTTCATTTAGCCAGGGAGGAATACCTAGACACAACCAGTCCCTCAGAAAGCACTGAAGCCTGGAGTTTAAGCCTTCCAGAGAAGGATGAGCACCTGGGCGGTACCAACCCCTTAATCTACAGAGCCACCCCCTGGCAATGTTAATGTGAAGCTGCTACTTGTCTGTCACTGCCTTTATCCATGGCTGGATCTGTTGTGGTTTGAGGTGCTGGGAACCCCAAAATGTAAGGGCACAGGGATCTGCCTCAAAAGAATTCAACCACTCAAGTCGTCTTTCAGCCATAGTAGCAAGGTTTTGTTATAATGCTAGTAAGGAGGGCAAGATTCCTACTAGATCTGCAGCACTGTTAACACCAATAAGGGTGGGTGAGATTCCTAAAGAATCTTAGAATGTGATGAGGATGGAACTGATACTTACATACATACACATAAAAAAAAAAAAACTATGAGAAGATCTGGATGGGATTAAGGGGTGGTAAACAGCCTGGTAGGCCCAGGTGCAACCTAGAAAGGATCTAGTGTCAATGAAGTTAATTAAGTAATAAAGGTAGACTGGGGTGAACTGGTTGCTTGGGTGGTGACCAGTGTGATTTGGGCCGCTGAAATGTATGAGAAAATCCAGGGACTGGCTCTTTTCCTTTTAGAGGTCCAGGTCCCATCACCCCATCAGATCCAGGAACTGGTCCCTCATTGTCCCAGCTGCTACCAACTTTTGAGTCAAAAGCTGCCATCTCTATGGTTGGGGTGGTACAGTGAGAAATTAGTCAGCACTGCCCCTAGGAAACAATAATAATAACAATGTTAACTAGCATTTATATATTGCTTTAAGGCTTACAAAGCCCTTTATATATGTTAATTCATTTGATCCTCACAACTCTGAGGTAGCTGTTGTTATTATCACCACCTTACTGGTGAGAAAACCAAGGCAAAGAGAGGGAAAGTCACCGGGATCACCCAGGTAGTAGTGCCTGAGTCAAGATTTGAACTCAGGTCTTCCTGACTGCAAGTCCCACATATCATCCCTGGTACCTCCCAGCTTCTCTATGCCATCTTGTAAGCATTCCCCTATTCTCACAAAACAAGGGCCCGCTGCTCTTCTAGATCTTCCCAGAAAAGGGACAAGAAGGGGATTCCCCATTTTCATAAGCTCACAATAGCTTATGCTGAGAAAATCATCCCAAATAAACCCACACAGCCCCAAACAAAGGCCCACCTCCTTACAATATCATCAAATTGCACTGGGAACTCTCAGTAAGTGCTCATTAGGCACCTACTTAATTGGTCCTCGCTTTCCTGGTCTGGCCCTTCTCCTCTTTGGTTTCATTCTTCAGCCTTCACCTTGATGTTTTTCAATCCTACCAACCTTCCAACATCAGCTGCAGAACGAAGTTTCAGGAAATTTACCCGTTGTAACCGGCATTAGCCTATGAGAAAATCAACATTCATAAAACAACTTGTAAACTCTGTAAAACTTTCAGGTACACTATATGCCCTAAGTGATAATCCTGTTGACTAAATTCATTGTTTTCCTATGACTTGTCTTATGATAAACTTAAAAATATCTTTCTGCCCTCACCTTAGATTAATCAGCTATAAAATGGAATCTGATCAGTAAATATGACTCAACTTCCTTCAGGCCACTGTGAATATCCACTGGGGCCAAGCCTGGGCTATTCGTCTTTCTCTACACTCTTCTCTTTGGTGATCTTTTCAGTTTCCATATATCTAATTACAGTTGTGTGTCTGTATACAGACACACACACACATATACGTATATATATATATATATATATATATATATATATATATATATATATATATATATATATATATACACACACACACACACATATATGTATATCTGTATATCCCTAATCTACTTCCTGAATCAAAGTCCCATGTTACCAGAAAGTTTACCTGGGTGAACTGCTGACATCTCAAACTCAATATGACCAATCAATACATTCAGGATTATTCAGTTTTTATCAGTCATAAGATCATAAAATCATGAATCTAGGGATGGAAGGGACATCAAAGATTATCTAATAAGAAACTTTCCTCTGAAATGTAATAGCTAGACTTAGTTAAAAGATGGCAGGTAGAGAAAGCATTCAGTTGTGTCCCTCCATGTTCCCTTCCAAATAACTTTAGAATAATGCCTCAAATTAAATTTTGGAGTGGCCAAGCCAAAAAATGGTGAGAGTAAGACATTCTTCCAGCCCAAGACAGCATAGGAGGACAGAAAAAAAGAGATCTGTGACAAAGGGGAGGAGGCTGGCCTGCAGCCCATGTAGATGAAACATTAGTGGTGGGACTAAGTAGTAGCAACAGAAGGAGAGGAGATGGTAAGAGCACCTGGAAGTAGGTCATAAAGTGACTGCAGGGGACCTCTGTGCTAGCACTGGATATAGGACCAATTGCTGTTTGGCAATTCCATTTATTACACCCACTTCGGAGTCATAATTCAAGGGCAGAGAGGAGAACTTTTGGCCAAGAGAGGGGTGAAGCCTCTGAAAGGAAGTGTCATTTTTCGTCCTAATGAGTCAGGGGCCCTGAAGAACAGTATTATTTCTGGTCCCAAGGGAGCAGGAGTCCTAAGGAGAAGTATCAATTCCAATCCCCAGACATCAGGGGCCATTCCTGGGTAAGGAGCAGAGTGAAGACAAGGAGAACAGCAACCACACCTCTCTCCAGATCACACTACCTTGGAAGCACTAAAAACTTCCAAACCCCCATAAATGGTTCTGAAAAGTGCAGTGTAAAACAGCTAGAAATTTGTGACAGTACTCCTTTACTCCCCTACCACTCCTCCAATGGTGGGAATAGGGTTGAACATTAACATTAAATTCCAAATCAATAAATAGGATGGGGAAATTAGCAAACAACAACAACAAAAAAAGAACCTGACCATAAACACCTACTGGAGTGACAGGGAAGATCAACACACAAACTCAGAAGAAAATTATGAAGTCAAAACAGCTACAATTTATAAATTACTGTATTACCTGAAAGGCATGACCAAAGAAAGAGCTTAGATATATTTCAAGAAATTATCATGGAAAACTACCCCAATATCCCCAAAATAGAAATTGAAAGAATCTGAAGAAATCAGTTATACATAATCATATGAAAAAAATGTTCTGAATCATTATTGAATAGAGAAATTCAAATTCAAATAACTCTGATCTTACATATATAAGACTGGCTAAAATGACAGAAGGGGAAAATGAGAAATGCTGAAAGGGGATGGGGAAAAATTTTGACACTAATACACTGTTGGTGAAATTATGAATTGATCCAATCATTTTGGAGAACGTTGTGGAATTATGCCTAAATAGTTATAAAACTGTGTATATCTTTTGACCCTCAATACCACTAATAGATCTCTTTCCCAAAGTGATCAAGGGAAAAGAAAAAGAATGCATATGTCCTAAAATATTTGTAGCATCTCTCTTAGTTGTAGAAAAGAATTGAAAATTGAAATGATAACCCATCAGTTGGGAATAGCTGAATAAATTGTGTTGTATTATGGAGTGTGAATTGTGGTGGATTATCATGGTGCTGTAAGTAATGATGAGTAGGTTGGTTTTTAGGGAAAAAAACTCATGGAAAGACTTGCATGAAATAATGTAGAACAAAAGGAGAAGAACCAAGAAAATGGTGAATATAGTAACTAATATTATTCAAATAGTAACTGTTAATGACTAAGCTATTCTGAGTAATATGATCATTCAAATAAACTCTGAAGGTTTTGTGAAGGAAAATGCTACCCACCTCTAGAAAAAAACTGACATATTAAAATATGTATTGTATGGTTCCACATATATATCTATATCAAATGTTGGCCCTCTCTAATATGATGTAGAGAGGGAGGGAAGGAGACAATCCAAAACTAAAAACAACCAAAAAATTTTTTAAATTATTTTTTAAAAATCCACCAATCACCTCCTGAAAGAGATTTAAAAAATGAAAACTCCTGGGGGTTAAGCAAACATGGCCAAGTAGAAGGATGGACCTGTAGAAGCTCTCCCTCTACAGCCCATAAAATACCTGTAAAAATGACTCTAAATAAATTCTAGAGCAGCAGAAGCCACAAAACGACAGGACAAAAGAGATTTCTAGCCCAAGGCAGCCTGAAAGACTTGACAGGAAAGGTCTATCACACTGGGCATGGAGAGGAGTGTGGCCCAGGCTTGACTGAGCAGCATGGCAGGGACAGGACTGGAGCAGGCCTAAGGGGGCAGAATCCCTGGCAGCAGCTGCAGTTCCCAGATTGCTCAAACCACAAACACCAAAGACAGCTTCAAAGGTCAGTGGAAAAAGCCCTTTCACCTGGATGAGAAGGGAACAGGGTCTGGCCTCAGCAGCCCCAAGTGACGGCAACATACATTTTTAGAGCCCTTGGGCTAAAGATCCTGGGAGAATCAACCTGCTGATGTGAGTCTCAGTTCTGAGTGGCAGTCCTGGGGTGAGGAGGAGCACTGGGTGGTGGAGCTGGTGGAGGCTCTGGAGAGGGAATTCTACTCACAGATCCTGGGCAGAAAAGCTTGTGGTTGCTCCCAGACTAGAGTGCAGGCCAGGAGAGGAGGAAGCTCCTCTCTCTTGATTGCACCACCTTGGAGGAACTGAGAACTTACAGGTCCCTAGAGTATACTCTGCTCTTGACAAAGGACTCAAAAATCAAATAACTGGCTGGGAAAATGCCCCAAAAAGGGAAAATATAAGACTATAGAAGGTTATGTTCTTGGTGAACAGGTATTTTCTTCCATCCTTTAAGGATGAGGAAGAACAATGCATACCTTCAGAGGAAGACATAAAAGTCAAGGCTTCTGCATCTAAAATCTCCAAAATAAATATGTAATGGTCTCAGGTCATGGAAGAGCTCAGAAAGGATTTTGAAAATCAAGTAAGAGAGATAGAGGAAAAAATGGGAAGAGAAATGAGAGTAATGCAAGAAAATCATGAAAAGTAATTGAACCACTTGCTAAAGCAGACCCAAAAAATGCTTAATAAATAAATAAATAAATAACACCTTTAAAAATAGACTAACCCAAATGGCAAAAGAGGTCCAAAAAGCCAATGAGGAGAAGAATGCTTTGAAAAGCACAATTAACCAAATGGAAAAGGACATTCAAAAGTTCACTGAAGAAAATAGTTCTGTAAAAATTAGAATGGAGCAGATGGAAGCTAATGACTTTTTGAGAAACCAAGAAATTACAAAACAAAATGAAAAGAATGAAAAAATAGAAGACAATGTGAAATATCTCATTGGAAAAACAACTGACCTGGAAAATAGATACAGGAGAGACAATTTAAAAATTATAGGACTACGAGAAAGCCATGATCAAAAAAAGAGACTAGACATCATCTTCTATGAAATTATCAAGGAAAATTGCCCTGGTATTCTAGAACCAGAGGGTAAACTAAATATTGAAAGAATCTACCAATCACCTCCTGAAAGAGATGCAAAAAGAAAAACTCCTAGGAATACTGTAGCCAAATTCCAGAGTTCCCAAGTTAAGGAGAAAATATTGCTGCAGCCAGAATTTGAGTATTGTGGAAATACAATCAGGGTAACACAAGATCTAGCAGCTTCTACAGTAAGGGATCGAAGGGCTTGAAATACGATATTCCAGAAGGAACTAAGATTCCAAAGCAACTAGGATTAAAACCAAGAATCACCTACCCAGCAAAACTGGGTATAATACTTCAGGGGGAAAATGGTCATTTAATGAAATAGAACACTTTCAGCCATTCTTGATGAAAAGATCAGAGCTGAATAGAAAATCTGACTTTTCAAACACAAGAATCAAGAGAAGCATGAAAAGGTAAACAGGAAAGAGAAATCATAAGACTTACTAAAGTTGAACTGTTTACATTCCTACATGGAAAGATAATATTTGTAACTCTTAAAACTTTTCTCAGTATTTGGGTAGTTCAAGGAATTGTACACACACACACACACACACAAACACACATAATAGACAGAGGGCTCAGGGTGAGTTGAATAGGAAGGGATGATATCTAAAAAATAAAATTAAGGGGTGAGAGAGGAATATATTGAGAGGAAAAAAGGAGAAATGGAATGGGGCAAATTATCTCTCATAAAAGAGGCAAGAAAAAGCTTTTCCAATGGAGGGGAAAAGGGGGGAGGTGAGAGGGAAAAAGTGAATCTTACTGTCATCAGATTTGACTTAAGGAGGGCATACGCATACTCAATTTGGTATGAAAATCTGTCTTATACTACAGGAAAGTAGGGGAGAAGGGGATAAATGGGGTGGGAGGTATGATAGAAGGGAGGGTAAATGGGAGGAGGGAGTAATTAGAAGTAAACACTTTAGGGGAAGGATAAGTTCAAAAGACAGAATAGAATAAATAGGGGGTAGGTTATATGGAGGGAAATATAGTTAGTTTTTCACAACATGATTATTATGGAAGTTTTTTGCAAAACTACCCATTTATAGCCTATATTGAATTGCTTGCCTTCTTAGTGGGGATGAGTGGGGGGAGAAGGAAGGGAGAGATGTTGGAACTCAAAGTTTTAGGAGCAAATATTAAGAATTGTTTTTGCATGCAACTGGGAAATAAGAAATACAGGTAATCTATCTTGCCCTACAAGAAAAGAGAGAAGATGGGGATAAGGGAAGGGAGGGGTGTGATAGAAAGGAAGGTATATTGGGGGAAGGGGTAATCAGAATGCATGGTGTTTTGGGGTGGGGGGAGGGAAGAGATGGGGAGAAGATTTGGAACTCTAAATCTTGAGGAAATGAATGCTGAAAACTAAAAATAAATAAATAAAATTTAAAAAATTGTAAACTCCCTAAACTTTTATAGCCAAGTTCCAGAGTTTCCAGTTCAAAGTGAAAATACTTCAAGAAGCCAAAGATAAACCATTCCAATACAGTGCAGCTAGAGGCAGCTACCACATTAAAGGAGCAGATAGCTTGGAGTATGATATTCTGGAAAGCAAAGAACTTGGATCATGACCAAGAATAACCTACTCAGCAAAGTTAAATATAATCCTTCAAGGGAAAAAATGTTAATTTAATGAAATAGAGAACTTTTAAGTATTCCTGATGAAAAAGCTAAAGTAGAATAGAACATTTGACTTTGAAATACAAGACTCAAGAGAAACGTAAAAAGGTAAACATAAAAGAGAAATCATAGAATAAGGTTAAACTCTTTACTTTTCTGTATTGGAAAATAATATATATGTAAAGATAATCTGTGTCTTTTAAGAGCATTATAATTATTCTGTGTTGTGCTATAGAATTTATAGCAATAAGACAAGAAAGAAACTTTTTGAGTTGACTGAGGAACAAGAAAGAATAAAATATATTTTCTTGATAAACAAAATTTGTAAGTGTTTTTCTTCATCTTACTGTCATATATAATCATAAAATATTGATTCTTTTCCCTCAGAGTACTAATTTTTATAAAATATGGTTATCTAAACTGAGTTTTGTGGGGCAGCAAGGTGGTGCAGTGAATGGAGTGTTAGATCTGGATTCAGGACATTTACCAGCTGCATGACTCTGGGCAAGTCACTTAACCTTCTATTTGCCTCAGGTCCTCATATAGAAAATGAGGCCACACAGTAAGAGAAAACAGCAAATCACTCTAGTATCTTTGCCAAGAAAACCCCATGGACAACGGGATCATTAAGAGTCAGACACTACTGAACAACAACAAACTGAGTTTTTACTTCAATGATTATTTATCAATAAAAAAAAACAAAATAAATTAATTCATCATTTGTGGAATTCTGACTTGATCTAGGCATTTGGGAAAACAAGTATTGTTAAGAAAGTCATGAAAATATCCATATCCTTTAACCCAGATATTTCACCACTAGACATATAATTCAAGGAGATAATTTTTTAAAATAACACTATATTGATTGTGCATTTTTGCTTATTGTTAATCTAATTTTGCTTCTTACTGGGAAGAGAGCTCCCATCTATTAATAGGCCCATGTGACCTACTTAAGTCACATGGGAAGCCTGTCACATGAGTTAATTAGTCAGAGAGCAATCAGAGCAGGCAAAGGCATCAGTGAGTGGGACAGCTTGTTTCTGGTTTTGTCTAAGGGAGCCTGTTTGTGATTTAAGGGAGCTGGTTTATGGGAAACCTAACAGAGAGAAGGCTTGGGATGATAGTACGCCATGCCTTGTTCTTATGTATAGATTTCTTTGCTTCTATGATGGATTTGGCTTTCTGCTATCTGAATAGATGTTTTTCTTCTGCTTTCTATATGGAGAGTCAATTGTACTTCAGAACTGCACTGGCATATTCATGGTTGCAGAAGGTGCTCTAAATATCGTGTTAGCGCTACAAAGACTCCCACATACATATATCAAAATATTTATGGTAAGTCTTCCAAAAATTCGAGCTGTCCTAAAGCAAGTAAACTACCTCAGGAAGTGGTAAATTCATCACTGGAGGTCTTGGAGTGGAGGCAAGATAGCCAGGTTGGTTATATGTATAGCAGCTGGTCCAGCTGAAACATCCTCCATCAACTGGAGATGAATTGGTTGGCATGAGCTGTGATGGGCTAAGGCCATCTCTTTGCCCTAGACCTGTTAAAAACTAAGGTAAGAGACTGTCAGCCTTTCTTTAAGTTTTTTGGGAAGATCCTTGGGAAAAGAAAGTGGAACCAAAACTGAGTGTAGGCTTGGTCCCCAAGCAGGAGAGGGGTTTACTAATCATTCCCTCCCCCTTTAATCCCAGAGACAGCAGCAAGTGAGAACATGAGAAGGAGTATTCTCATACACTGGGTGTCCAGTGTCTGAATCCAGTTGTGGAGAGGTAGTAACAGAATTGTATATTGTATTTGCATATGTACTCAACCACATATAAGATAATAAGGAGACCAAATGGCCCACAGCTTAGCACAATTGAGTTCTAGTTGCTTACACAAAGGAGGTTTGTCTTAATGATATCAACTTCTAAGAAAGATTCAGGACCAATATTCCTATTTAAAAGAGGAGGAGGACTTGGACAGTACTACCCTCTTAGAGGGAAGAGAAGCCTGGAGTTCAAGTCTTCCAGAGAGAGAAGGATTTGCTTCTGGAAAGAAGCAGTCCCTTAATCTGCAGACCATTGTAGCATAAATGTGCAATTGCTACTTGTCTCTGCCACTGCCTGTTACCATGTTTGAATCCAGGAATTGGTCCAATTCAGGTCACCCTGAATTACTATTGTTTGGGAGGTTAAAAGGCTGCCAACTCTAGGACTGAGAAAGTAGGGTGGGGATTAGTCAGCCTTCATACAATGCTTTAAGGTTTGCAAAGTTCTTTACACATATTAACTCATTGGATCCTGACAACAATCCTGTGAGGTAGGTATTCTTATTATCCTCATTTGCATAGATGAGGAAACTGAGGCAAACAGAGGTTAAGTGACTTGCCCAGAATCACACATCTAGTAAGTATCTGATGAAGGATTTGAATTTAAGTCTTCTGACTGCAAATCCCATACTTCATTCATAGTGTCTCCTAGCTTCTTTATGTCATTACACAAGCATATTCCCACACACCAAAGGTTCCCTGTTCTTCTAAATCTTTCCAAAGAAGGAAAAAGAGGCTAACTCAGCAGTTCACCTTCCTCTCCCTTTTTATAAGCTCTAGCTTACAACAGCTCATGCCAATGAAATCATCATAAATCCATGCACACAGCCCCCACAGGGATAATCAATCAAGTTCCCAAACAACGGTTCGTCTCTTTATAACCTCATGTAGCTGAATTGGGAACACTCAGATCAACATCTATTACATACAGCCTTGCACCTACTCCATACAGCTTTGATATTTTCAATTATGTTCATTGTTTACTCACTGAGTTATAAAATTCAATAATCTACAATGAGTCTCTAGAGCTTGAGAATATGGGGCAGTCAATGGGAGTCAATTTCATTTCTGAATATTCCCATAGCACAGTTGCAGACATCAAGGCATTAATGCAGGAATGATAGGGGAGTTCTAAATACCAAATCATTCCTTACCTTTATTCTTTACCTCATATTTTCCCTCTTTGTCTACTACAGGACTGTTAAGCCCTCTCAGGGGCTCTAATTACTTTGATAGCCTGGCAAAGCCTATGACTCCTTTCTCAGAATAATGTTTTTTCAATGCATGAAATATAATGTGTAGGATTACAGAGGAAATCAATTTTTTTGGTAACACAGTTTTTGTTGTCTAAAACAAACAAACAAAAAACACACATTTACCTCCAGGTAATTTAACTCATATACAATCACTTACCTCTTAATTTTCCTGGCTCTTTTCTCTGATATGAGGAAATCTAATTACACTCTTAATATTATGAAGTAGTAATGGGTTCCCTGGAGGTGGAAGGAAGACATCCCTGGTATGCCTTGAAACACTAAAAAGCAAACAATCCTAATGACAAGGAATATATCCTTTAAGATTTTTTACCTTATGTAAATGCTTAGGAGAGAGTATAGGCCAAAAATCCATTCTTCATCAAATTCAAAAATAAAAATGCTGCTAAAAAGACAGAAGGTGATTATTAGTAGGAGGCTAATGAAAGAGTCAGATAATCTGCTAAAACTCAAATCACAGTCCTTATTTAGCAGCTTCATGATTTAAGGGCTTTCTGTAAGTTCAATCCATCTAAAGTAGAAAGGAAAGCAGTTTTTTACCAATAGAAAATCTCAGTCTATAACAGCAAGCACTGACACACATCCAGGATGAACTGCTGGCATAGATTCTTAGATCTGCTTTACTAGGGAAAGCAACTTAAAAGAATGTCAACGATCTACTTTAATTATATTCACCAACAGAGAAAATACAAGCAGAGACATAAAGACAAGCAGACAGAGCTTCCGTCTGACCATAAGCAATACATGCATCACAGATCAACAGACAGATGCAACTGTCTGACCATTTTATACACACATAGTTACCAGCGAGAGAAGCACCAACATCTGGCTTTTCAAAACCTGGGGGCTCCTTAGCGGCTGCCCAGAGTCTCATATGGCACATGAACCTTCTTCCAAAGAGTAAGCCCCAAAGCAAAATCTCACCTCAGAGTATATATACACTTTTTAGAGCTGGAGGGCACAACCCTCTGACCCAGTGTCTCAGTAGAAATTAACAAAAAGTGTGGGTCTTCTTGCAAAACAAACCTCTCCTAATCAAGCTTCCCTTAATGAGTCCCACCTGAGGCCTATTAATGAGTGGGGAAGATCTTTACATTACATAGTCCTCCAGAAATTATATCTACTTCATCCAAAAGAGTTCCTCCAGCTCTCTTCGCTTGTATACTGATATGAGCAGGCATGAACCATGGGGTTCATCAACTTTCACATCATTTGTGATAAGATACTAAGCGATCTTTCCTATTGTTGGTCACCAAGTTATAAAGCCACTTCTAATCCTAATATCCAAGGCAACAAGCTTGGCAACAAGTATGGATAGGGTGGCAAACTCCTTGGCAAGTCCAGTGTGCCAGTTCTAACCATCAAAGGCCAACCACTCTGGGAACTGCCCAGGCTCCCAGGAAAAGAATCATTGTTCCAAGCAGGCCTGAAGCCTTTAGCTCCAATGAGCATTGATATTATATTTAAAAAGAAGTCTGACTTGCAAATGGGTTTCAGTCAAAAATCCAATAAAAAGGGAAAGGGAATGGATCAGTGATTTCACTAGTGTGGGAAGCCTAAGGATGACTGCTACTAGGACAGGTTAAAACCTTCTCTGGGATTCAGCAAATCTCCCCCAGTAACATAATGTATTCTTTCCATGTCCAGTTTCCCCATTATAGTAATACTTACACTACCTTTATTTCAAGAGGTTTTTTTGGGGGGAGGGGGGAGAAGTCCTTGTATACCTTAAAGTACTAAATAAAAGTAAGTTGTTAGTCTTTTTTTAATCATTTTTTCTTTCTGCTTTTTTCTTTACATCATCTGTAAGATACAGATAATAATAGCATCTGTCTCAAAAAGTTATTATAAACATCAAAATGAGATGACATACATTAGGTGCTTTGTCTACCTTAAGGAACTCTATCAAGTCAGGTCAGCATCTTTTATTAAGCACTTATTTGTTACATACCAGACACTGTGTTGAGTATGGAAAATACAAAGAAAGGTCACAGATAAATAAATAGATAGGTAAATGAAAAAACAGCCCTGTTCTTATCAAACTCACAGATCAATTGGAGGAAAGAGCGTGCAAACAACCAAGTAAAAATAAGACAAATACATGACAAATTTATGATAGTCTCTGAAGGAAGACACCAGCATTAAAGGGGAAGGTACAAAAGGAGATTGAGAAAAGGTTATTGTTGAAGGTGGAATTTTAGTTAACATTTGAAGGAAGCCAGAGATTGAGATGAGGAGGATGAGCTCTGGGCAGGAGGGTCAGCCAGTGAATATGCGGAGTTGAGAGATGAAGTAGGGAATCTTTCATGAGGAAGAGCAAAGATGTCAGTCACTATCTTGCACAGCACAGGGAAGGAAATGAAGTATAATAAGATGGGAAAAGTAGGAAGAGTTCAAGTTATGAAGAATTTTAAAGGATAAAGAATTTCATATTTGATTCTCAAGATAATAGGTAGTCACTGGAATTTATTGATTGGAAGGGTAGCATGCTATGGTCAGACCTCCTCTTTACTGAGATCAATTTGACAGCTGGCTGGAGGTGGGAGAGAGGAGATGCAGGAAGACCAACCAAAAGACTATTAAAATAGTCCAGGTGTGAGGTGAGGAGATCCTGCTCCAGGGTGATGGCTGTGTTAGGGGAGAGTCGGGCATATACAAGAGGTATAGGACTTAGGACAAAGGTAGGACTTGGGCATTGAATGGATATGGGAAGAGAATGAGAATTTGAGGATGTCCTCAAGGTTGTAGTTCTAGGTGAATGGGAGAATAGTGGCATCCTGAATAGAAACAAGGAAGTTAGGAAAAGGGGAGATTTTAGGGAGAAGATAATGAAGTAAGTTTATATGTTGAAAATATATGTTGAAAATAATAGTAATTATTACATGTTTTAATTGCCTAGCCTACAGCCTTTCCATGTCTTAATTAATATTTACATTTCTACTGGTTAGCATCATGACTTTCCCCATCTGCATAACTTTATTGGTACAGGACAGCTACATGGTACAATGGATAAAGCACCAGTGCAGGAGTCAGGAGAACCTGAGTTCAAATCTTACCCCAGACACTTGACACTCACTAGATGTGTGACTTTGGGCAAGTCATTTAACCCCAATTGTCTCATCCTGGGTCATCTCCAGTCATTCTGATGAATATCTATCTGGTCACTGGCTTCAGACAGCTCTGGAGGAGAAGTGAGTTTGGTGACCTGTACAGCCCTCCCTCACTCAAAACAAAGTCAAGTGCAAATCATGTCATTATTTCTCTGATGGCATGGTCTTCTTTGGCAAGAAGGACGAACACACACAACTTTATTGGTCCTTTCCTATCTGGTCATATTCCTATCCTCTTTAAAGCCACTCCCCGACCTTGACCTTGATTCCATTCAACCTTACCAACCTTCCAACCTTAGCTGCAGGAAGAATTTTCATTTGCCTATTGTATCCAGTGTCATCGCATGTGAAATCCTTGGCCACAGATTTAATATCCATAAAACAATTTTGTAAACACTATAAAACTTTCAGGTACATTTTATCTCCAAGATGATATTACTGTTGATTAAATTGATTGCTTTGCCAAGTCTTGCTTCAGATGAGCTTAGACATAACCTTTCTGCCCTAACATTAGATTAATCAACTATAAAATAGAGTTTGATGAATAAATATGACATCTTCCTCATGGCCACTGTGTAAGTATCCCATGAAGCTCAGGCGGGGCTCTTGTTCTCTGAATTCTTTCCTTGGTGACCTCTTAAGCCCTCATATGTATAATTATCTTTTTTTCATAAGATTCCTCCCAAATATAGATAAGTATAGATATCTGTATTAAATACTGTATCTATGCTACATACTATAGTATAGTATACTCAATAACTATATATGTATATATGTTTTTCTTTAATAATAATAGTTAGCATTTATATAGAACATTAAATTTTACATGGCATTTTATAAATATTATCTCATTTAGTCCTCAAAACAACCGTATAGGATATGTACAATTATTCCCATTTTACTGATGAGGAAACTGAAGGAGACGGAGGTTAAGTGACCTTCCCAAGGTCACTCAGCTAGTAAACATCTGAAGCAAGATTTTAATCCAGGTCATCTGGACTCCAGGTCCAGGTCCCCTATTCCCTGTACAACTTAGCAGACTTTAACCTGAATGCTTGCAAAGGCCTCATAATTTATCTTGTTGCATTCATTTTCCTTCCTCTTTAATCTTTCTTCCACACAGCTTCAATTAGTGTTGTTAACACAGAAACTGAATATATCATGCTGCTGCTCCTCACTCAAAAATTTTCAATGGCTTCCAGTTCCTTCTGGGATAAAAATTCAATTTCTGGGAATTTAAATCTCTTCACCATCTGCCTCCTGTCTACTTTTCCAGCCTTATTTCAGGTCATTCCCCTTAATGAAATCTGTATTACAGCCAAACTGATTTATCTCTTCTACATACAATTTTCATATGTAATATTCTGTCTTCTTTTGTGCCTTTTCACAAATGTCTATGTGAGATGTCAATAATACATTCCTTATACAGTCTGCCTAATGGAATCCCTCAATTTATATAAAATATAACTCAGGTACCATTGACTGAAGGAGGTATATACTAATCCTCTTGGTTTTCATCTCTCTCTCTGTCTCTCTCTCTGTCTCTCTGTCTCTGTCTCTCTCTGTCTCTGTCTCTCTCTGTCTCTCTCTCTGTCTGTCTGTCTGTCTCTCTCTCTCTCTCTCTCTGTCCCTCCTATTTTCTATTTATAGTTGATTAATGTAACATTAGGGCTGAAAGGTATGTCTAAGCTCATCCAAAGGCCAAGAAAGCCCTTTAAGTAGGCTTGTCTATCTAAAGCTGTAAAGAAGCCATCTCACCTCATCCCTTTCACTTTGGAGATAAGTCAAGGTGGAGTCAAGATAGAGAAAAGGCAGGAAATTGCCTGAGATCTCCCCAATTTCCCTCAAAAAACTTTAAATCATGCCTCAAAATAAATTCTGGAGCAACAGAATCCACAAAAGAATGGGCGAAACAATTTTTCAGTCCAAGATAAATTAAAAGGACTACAGGAAAAAGTTGTCTCACTTGAGTGAAAAGGGAGCACAGCAGATGGTGTCAGGGCAAGGTAGCAAGAGACCTCCAGACCCTGCACAGATTAGCAGCCAAGGTCCTGCAATCTGGCTTGACAGGCTAGTGACAGAGTAGGCCAACTCTGAAGCTTCCAACTCTGATACAGCAAGTTAGTGGTCAGGCCTGGAGGTCTTGGTACAACTGGCTATACTGGACTGGGTAATCCCAGAGTAGCTGCAAATAGTCTGTCAATGACCAGAAAGCCAATGATCGGATCCCCAGCCCTATCCCAACACAAGAGGCTTGGGACAGTGCCCTCTGTACCAAAGGAGTACAGTTCAAATTTAAAAGTCACAAAATAGGCTAGAAAATGAGCAAAAAAAGTCTCAACCACAAAAAGCTACTACTGTGACAGGGAAAAATCAAAATATAAACCCAGAAGAGGACAACAGGGTCAAAATGCATATATGTGATGCCTCAGAGAGAAATAGGAATTAGTCTGGGGCCCAAAAAGTACTCCTGAAAGAGCTCAAAAAGGATTTTAAAAATCAAATAAGAAAGGTAGAAGAAAAACTGGGAAATGAGACTAATGCAAGAGAATCATGGAAAAAGTCACAGCTTGGAGAAAGAAAACAAATCCTTAAAAGGCAAAATTGTACAAATGGAAAAGAAGGTACATATGCTAACTCAAGAAAATAATTTATTAAAAGTTAGAACTGGGAATGGGAAATCTAATGATTTTATGAAACATTAAAAAGTAATCAAACAAAATGAAAAGAATTAAAAAATAAAAGAAAATATAAAATACTCCATTGGGAAAACAACTGACCTGGAAAACAGAGCCAGGAGAAACAATTTAACAATTATTGGTCTACCTAAAAGTCATGATTTTTAAAAAAAGTAGAGCCTAGACAGAATCTTTCAAAAAATTATCAAGGAAAATTGCTCTGATATCCTAGAAATAGAAGGTAAAATAGTAATTGGAAGTAATCCAATCACTTCCTGAAGAGATCCCAAAATGAAATCTCCAACGAACATTATAGCCAAATTCCAGAATGCTCAGGTGAAAAAGAAAATACTACAAGCAGAAAGAAAGAAACAATTCAAATATCAAAGCCAGGATTACACAATATTTAGCAGATTCTAGATTAAAGGATTGGAGGACTTGGAATATGATATTCTAGAAGGCAAATGAGCTTGTATCACCACCAAGAATCAACTTTCCAGCAAAACTGAGCATAATCATTCAAGGGGAAATATGGATATTCAAACATTCCTTATGAAAAGACCAAAGCTAAACAGAATATTCAATTTTCAGATACAAGACTTAATAGAATTATAAAAAGGTAAATGGAGAAAAAAAGGCAAAAATGGGAAAAAAACCATAAGTTATCCAACAAGGTTAAAGTCTTTGCATCCCTACAGAGGAAGATGATATGTATAACTCTTAAGAATTATATCTTTAATAGGACAATTAGAAAGAATTATATAGACAGGGGGTATGGTTATAAGTTGACTTTGACAGGATGACATAAAAAATTCAGGGGTAAAAAAGAGGATTGCAGCGGGAAAAGAGGGCAAGGCAGAATTAGGCAAATTATATCACATGAAGAAGTGTAAAGGACAGTGGAGGGAAAGAATGAAGCTGGTATAAATATTGCTTGATCCTTACTCTCATGAGATTTGGCGCAAAGAGGAAATGACACACACTTAATTAAGTAAGGAAATCAATCTTACCCTATAGGGAAGTAAGAGGGAAAATAGGCAAAAAAAAGGCGGGGGGGGCTTAATAGAAGAGAGGGCAGATTGAAGGAGATGGTGGTCAGAAGAAAAGCACTGGTGAGAAGAGACAAGCTGAGAGAGATAATCACATAAATAAGGAAAAATAGGATAAAGGGAAATATACAATTAGTAATTATAACTATAAATGGGAATGGGATAAACTCACCTGTAAAACAGAAGTGAATAGCAGAGTGGATTAAAAAAACAGAATCCTACAATACGTTGTTTACAAAAACGCATTTGAAGGACAGAGACACATAGAGTAGAGGTAAAAGGCTAGAGCTTCAGCTGAAGTAAAAAAAAAAAGCAGAGGTAACAATCATGATCTAAGACAAAGGGAAAGCAAAAAATGTAGTTAAAACAGACAAGGAAGGAAACTACATCTTACTAAAGGTACCATAGATAATGAAGTATGATCAATAGTAAAAATATTCTCCATATGATATCTCATCCAAATTTCTAAAGAGGTCAAATAAGTAAAAGAAATAGTAAAACCATACTAGTGGGGAACCCCAACTTTCCTCTCTCAGAACCTGATAAATCTAACAATAGAATAAACAAGACAGAAGTTAAGGAGGTGAATAGAATTTTAGACAAGTTAGACATGGTATGACTGGAGAAAACTGAATAGGGTTAGAAATGAATACACTTTTTTTTTTAACAGTACATGGCATCTACACAAAAAATGGATTGTTTTATGGAATGAAAACCTCACAATTAAATGCAGAAAGGGATAAATACAAAATGTATCCTTTTCAGATCATGATGCAATAAAAATATATTTAATAAAAGCTCATGGAAAGACAGGTTAAAAATTAATTAGAAACAAAATATTCTAATCCTAAAGAATGAGTCAAACAACAAATTATAGACAGCTAAAACAGAGAAAGTAAATTATATGCCAATTTCCCTAATGAATACTGATCCAAAAATTGTTTTTAATAGTATTTTGTTTTTTTCAATTACATGTAAATACAATGTTTAACATTCATTTTTACAATATTGTGAGTTCCCTTTTTTCCTTCTTCTCTCTCATCTTCCTAAAATAAGAAACTTGATATAGATATTATATGTACAATCATGTAAAACATGCTTTCATAGTAGTCATGCTTATGAAAGATAAACAGACCAGAAGGAAAAAAAACATAAAATAATAAAGTAAATGAAAATTGTATGCTTCAGTGGACATTCAGAGTCCATCAGTTCTTTTTTTTTTTTTGAGCTCATCACTTCTTTACTTTTTTTTTTAATATAAATTTATTTATTTAACTTTTTACATTCCATCAGTTCTTTACCTGGATGTGGATAGTATTTTCTATTATGAGTCTTTTATAATTGCTTTGAGTCATTGTCTTATTGAGAAGAGCTAAGTTATTCATAGTTGATCAGAACACAATGTTGCTGTTACTGTATACAGTGTTTTCCTGCTTGCTTCACTTTGCATCAGTTCATACAAGTCTTTCCAGGTTTTTCTGAAATTACCTTGCTTGTCATTGCTTATTGCACAATAGTATTACATTATATTCATATACCATAACTTGTTGAGTCATCCCCCAATTGAAAGGCATCCCCTCAATTTCCAGTTTCTTGACACCACAAAAAGAGCTGCTATAAATATTTTTGTGCACGTGGGTCCTATTCCCTTTTTATTATCTCTTTGGGATATAGACCTAGTAATGCACAAGTATTTTAAGAACATATCCAGTTATGGAAGAACTCCATTTTTTAAATCCCTTCCTCCCCATCCTGCTATCTGAGATGGTAAACAATCAAATATAGATTATACATTTGCAATCATGGAAACATTTCCATGTTAGTCCTTTTGTTACAAGAAGTCTCAAAGAAAAAGGATGAAAGAAAGAAAGTGAAAAATAGCGTGCTTCAGTATTTATTGAAACAATATCAGTTCTGTCTCTGGAGGCGGACAGTATGCTTCATCATTAGTCCTTTGGGATAGTCTTGGATCACTGTATTGATGAGAAAAGCTGTCACTCACAGTTCCTCATCAAATAATATCGTTGTAACTATGTACAACGTTTTCCTGATTCTGTTCACTTCACTTTGCCTTAGTTCATGTAAGTCTTTCCAGGTTTTTTTGAAATTATCCTGCTTTTCACTTCTTATAGCACAATAATATTCCATTACAGTCATATGCCACAGTTTTTTAGCCATGAGCATCTTTCAATTTCCAATTCTTAGCAACCACAAAAAAGCTACTATAAATATTTCTGTATAAAAATGTCCTTCCCCCCCCCCCTTTTATATGTCTTTAGGATATGGACTTAACTGTGGTATTACTGGATCAAAGGGTATGCACAGTTTTATAGCCCTTCAGGCATAGTATCAAATTGCTCTCCAGAATGGGTGGATCAGTTCACAACTCTACCAATAGTGCACTAGTATCTTGGTTTTCCCACATCCCCTCTAACATCTATTATTTTCATTTTCTGTCTTAATATCCAATATGATAGGAATTATTCCATTCTTTAATCGATGACATACATAATTTGAGAGACTAAAGATTATGATGGATGCATCTTTTCATGAACAAACTTCTCATCCTACAAATAACCAAGATATAATAATGGGCAATGCCTAACAAAAGTCAAGACAAAGGCATAAAAAATACAAGGGAATACTGATAGAGTCATTTCCTTTATTTCAAAGTTTTCCCACACAAACTATGAAGAAAGACCAGGAATTCTCAAAATCCCTCTTCCAACAGTCTTCTAATTGATCTTCCTGCCTCAGGTCTCTCACCTGCACATCCTATGTAATGCTGCCAAAATAACTTTGTATAAGTGTAGACTATGTGACTCCTCTACTTAACCAATTCTATGGGTCTCCTGTTGACTCTGCGACACATTTTAAACTCCACTATTTATCTTTAAGGGCCTTTTGGTCCCAACAAATATTACCAGCTACATTGGATTATACTCCCCTCTTTTGCCATATGAGATCTAGTCAAACTGGCTTCTCTCTGTTCCTCATATACAGTGCTTTGTTTCTCACTTCTGGGCCTTTCTTATTCCTTTTCACTGGCTCTTCCCCATATCTGCAATGTTCTCCTTCTTAATCTCCATCTCAGAGTCCTCCACTTCCTACAAGATGCAACTCAGGCACTATCCCCTGCGTGAAAACTTTCCTGGTCTCACCAACTGCTAGTGACCTCCCTGTCAAATAACCTTGCATTTATCACTTCTGTATACATTTGTTCTGATTCACCATATACTTATTGTGCGTATATTTTTACATATAATTGTTGTCTCCCCCATTAGAATGGACGTTTATTGACAGTAGGGATTGTTTTATACCTGTGACAAAGCAGGGCACGTAGTAGGTGCTTAATCAAATGTGTTGGTTGATTTATTGAGCCTGTGCTCTGAGAACATCTATCAATCTTTTTTTTACAAGGAAGTATTCATCTTTTTATAGCTGATTCAGGGCAGTGTCCCCCGTGCTTTACTAACGTTGAATTGCATGGTTAATGTTATATAAAATAAGGGTTTTGTTTGGATACTTTCTAATTTTCATTATGCTCTTTAGGATAGGGATAGTGAATAACACTGGATTTTATTGACATGGGGCATTACTCAGATGAAGAATCTTTCTATTGATTCAGGTTACCGCACATTCTAGAGCTTAGAGCCTCAGAGAGTTAAGTGACTTGCCAAGGGTCCTATAATCAGCACACATCAGACACAGGGCTTGAAATCAAGGCTTCCTGGCTTCAAGGAAAGTTCTTCATCCAAGAGGCCACACCGCTTCTTATTTCACATTTACTGTTACTAAAAGCATATACAAAGACTGGGAAAAATTCATTGTTCTAAGAACGTTTCCACAATTCACTTTATTTCAGAGTGCCAGTAAGTTTCTTTACATACATAGTCACAATTATATCCCTTATGCTCAATGTGCCTGGCTAGGTTAAGTCTAAACTATTTGCAGCTATTGCCTCCTTTTGCTGATTCAATTTGATCTCTGGATTCAAGCTCAAAACCTTCTATCTCTATTTTTGTTAAGCAAACCTTAAAGTTATTAAACTCATTGAACCCAAATAACATTGTAATGCCATTGGAGAAATTTTTCATGGAATCAATTAATTGTTTAATGTGGTTGTAGCAGAACTAGATTCTTTGAAATTATAGGTAGATGAATAAATAGGATTTCTCTTGTCATCGTTGCATAAGTGACATATTTGAAATAGAAAACAATTTTCCATTCTGATATTATGTGCTATACCAATCTTTTCTTGGATCTATTTTTACAATTTTGCAGTATATGACTGAGTCTTAAGTGCAGAACTGAGCCACAGACTTTCATGGGATCAATAAAGGTGAAATACATGTCGCAGCATTTTGGAGCAATTTATTCAATAATTACTGGGTCAGTAATGACCGGGTCAATAACTATTACACTACTAGGATATTCTGACACATCCTTTTTCTTCCTCAGGAAGCATGTTGATTAGCATTTGTAGATTTTTTTTATATGAATGCTAAGTTTGGAATTGTAATTGTCCTATATTTAGAGTGTTCGGGTAAGATTCTCATCTTTTTGGTAATAAGTATGTTATGCTTTCCATTAAAGAAGATAGACTCAGGCTTGCATCTGAGAGGATGTTTGTGAAGTATTTTCCTGGTAGTTCAGTCTACAGTGAGATATCACGTATTTTCAACCCTTTCTTGCATGAAATGCATTCACTTCATTATTAATACTTATGATGTTAAATTATATAGTTAATAATATAATTTTCACATTACTGTGTATACAATGTCCACATCTTCATGAGAGAATTACCAAATTTAGAAACTCTTCTCTTTGCTCTGGACTTTTCTTCTTTAATATTTTTGTTGAATGAATGCTGGCATTGTGGAGGTCAGCATTTTATTGGGACCTGCCTGATCTTTTGATAAAAATCACCTCTTCAGTTTCCATGAAAATATGACTGAGGGCAAGGAAGATGAATCATGAAATCCACAAGATAATTCCAAATCCTTTTTTTTGTCAATTCAACATCCTTCTTCCCTCTCCCCACCCCTGAACTTTTGAATTAGAATCATCAAAAAAATGACTCATTTTGTGACCAAAAAGAAAGCAATGGCCACTGGAAAATTGTCAAAAGTTTTATAAAACCTGTGAGTGGAAAAATCTGCTACTGAATGATCAAGCGTAGGCTGGCCTTGACTACTTCAGCAGAACTATTCTTACATATGTAAGCTCTTTTAGATGGCTATGAATTTTCTCAAAAATCTATTTGAGTAGTCAGTTCTTCTAGAGTAACTGGACTGCCTTCAGAATTCAGCAATCTCTTTTCATAGTGGTCAAAGCCTGAGCATCACATCTGCCTTCTCCTTCTACTTCTACTTCTCCTCCTCCTCTTCTTTTTCCTTTGACCTATACCATCTTCTGTTTCTCCTTTACCCAGGAACCCTGAGGGTCTTCTCCCAGTTTGATTTTTGTTTTTTACTAAAGGGGTCATCCCTTGAGCAATTACTTAAAGAAGCCTATTCATTGAATGAGTATATCTCACTCAAAGTGAGAATGCTATAGGACATTAGCCTGAAAGGACCAAGGTCTCCCATTGCATCCTGGGCCATCTCCAGTCATCCTGATGAATATCAGGCCACTGGCCCCAGATGGCTCAGGAGAAGAAAGTGAGGCTGGTGACCTCCACAGCCCTTCCTCACTCAAATCAAAGTCAACTGCAAGTCATGTCATCATCTTGATGTCATGGTCCTCTCCAAGAACGAAGGACAAACCCCACAACAATACTACCATCTACTTGTTTCCTCAGTGCCCAATGTTTTTGGCTAGAGCAATCCAATGCCAAAGCTATAAACTGAGAACAGTTAACCATGGATCCAGTTGAGAAAGTTGAGACGTAATCTTCTTATTAATGATAAGTTTTGAGCTAACATATACTGTAATGCTCCAGATGGAAAAGCTTACTTTCAAATCGCTCAAAAATGTAAGTTTCCTTAAAACATTGGAATCTTTCTTTAAAACATATTACAAAAGAAGGCTATGATTCCCCAAATGCTGACAATGATGTAGAATAACTAACTAGACTAGATTTTAGGGAGTTCATAAATTTGGATGGGAAAAAAATACATCTTTATTTTTACTAACTCTAATGGAAATTTAATGTTTTCTTCAATTATATATGTTGGCGACCAAACAGTATACAAAAAACACGTCCAAATAGACCAAGGAGCCCAGGAGACCAAAAAGAGTTAAAAACCCCTAAAGTCGACTTTAAAATAATGACTACTATAGGAAATTGAGGACAAAATTGTTCCATTAAATAGTATTTGCATTTTCCTGAAATAAGGAATTTTCACTTATATATGCATAAAGGGTTTTAATTTCCACTATTTCTGAATATCTATGACACTTTTCTTTGTAACTGTTCATTAAGACTTCACTTTCTTATTGTGTATTTTCCTTTCTTGAAAAAGGAAATATTTACTTAATTTTAACGTTGGATAGTATTAGGTTAAACTTTTCTCTTGCTTACTTAATTTTCACAAGTTTATTTTATTTTGGATTTTTTTATTCAATTTGAACTTAAATACAAAAAAGATAAAAATAATTTCAGTTTATATAGCACAATGAAAAGTATTCCGTATCAAATCATTTGATTTAAAAGACCCTTAAAAAAAACTATATAATACTACACATTGTTTTAACAGCTACACTGTTCCTATGTGTGTCTTCTGAGTTTTACTTTTGTTCTCTGCTGCACAACATTTTTTCTCCCTCTATCGCCACTCCCACACTAGAGGTGGCTACCAGTAGGCATAGATATGTGTATCTATGAATATGTATACGTAAATACATACTTCTATTGTCAGTTCCATATCTGGAGGTGGATAGGTCCTTTGTAGCTGATATGAGGATTTATACTACTCAAACAATTTAGTTGTTCATAGTCATATTTAGAATAATACTGCTTTTACTGTATACAATGTTGCCTTGATTCTGCTCCTTTCCCTCTTCATTATTTCCTGCAAGTGTTTCCATGTTTTTCTAAAATCAACCTGCTCATCTTTTCTTACAGCACAGTAGTGATCCATCACAATCATATGCCACAATTTTTTTAGCCACTCACCAATTGATGGGCATGCCCTCAATTTTTTGTGACCACAGAGAGCTACTATAGATATTTTAAAATATGTAAGTTCTTTTCCTTTCCCCTGATCATCATTGGAAGACCTAAAGTAATATTACTGGGTCAAAGGGTTTACATAATTTTATAACTCTTTGCAAATTATTCCAGATTTCTCTCCAAAATGTTTGGATTAGTTCAAACTTCCATCAACAGGGTATTAGTGGCCCAATTTTTATACATCCCTTCCATCATTTGTCATTTTCACCTTCTATTATTTTAGACACTCTGATAGGTTTGAGTTGACATATTAAAATCATTTTAATTTGCATTTCTCTAATCAATAATGATTTAGAGCATTTTTATATGATTATATATTGCTTTGATTTCTTCACCCAAATACTGTTTATATCCTTTGGGGAATGACTCATATTCTTATAAATTTGACAATTAACTATATATTTGAGATATGAGAACTATATCTGAGAAACTATAAAAATATCCAGTTTTCTGTTTTCTTTCTCATCTGGTTCCACTGGCTCCATTTATACGAAATCTTTTTAAATTTAATGTAATCACAATTATTCATTCTACATCTCACAATACTCTCCATTTCTTGTTTCTTCATAAATTCTTTTCCTATGCGTAAGTCTAATAGGTGATATGTTCCATGTTCTTATAATTTTCTCACGATATTTGCATTCATTTTGACTTTGTGTGGGTAAACATTTTAAGATATTGGTCTACACCCAACTTCTGCTAGCTTGGTTTCCAGTTTTCTCAACAATTTTTAACAAATAATGAATTCTTATCTCAAAAGATTAATTCTTTGTATTTGTCCAACATAAAGTTGCTACAATCATTTACTACTGTATGTTGTCTATTCTGCTCAGCTGATCTAGCTTTATGTTTCTTAGCCAGTATAACATATTTTTTATAAGTACTTTCTTATAATATGTTTTTAAGATGTGGTACTATTAAACTTCCTTCCTTTGATTTTTTTCATTAATTCCTTTGATATTCTTCATTTTTTATTTTCCCAAATTTATTTTTTACTATTTTTTCTAGCTCAATAAAATAATTTTTTGGCAATTTAAATAACATAGTATTGTATAAATAGATTAGTTTAAGTAGAACTGTTATTTTTATTATATTGGCTCCACCTACCCTTGAACATGTTATTTCTCCATTATTTATATCTGACTTTATTAGTATAAAAATTGTTTTATAATTATATTCATGTAGTTCCTGGGTTTGTCTTGGCAGGCATACTCCCAGGTATTTTATACTGTCTATAATTATTTTAAATGGGATATCTCTTACTATCCCTTTTTGCAAAGTTTTGCTGGTAATGTGTAGAAATGTTGATAATTGATGTGGGTTACATTGCTAAAATTAATTGTTTCAACTATATTTTTAGTGGAGTCTCTGGAATTTTCCAAGTATATAATCATATCATTGGCAAAAAGAGACAGCTTTGTTATTTCATTACCTATTCTGATTCATTTGATTTATTTTTCTTCTCTTAATACTATTGCTAACATTTCTAATACAACATAAAATAATATTGGTGATAATGGACATCCATGTTTCATTCCTAATCTTATTAGGAAGGCTTTTAGCTTATCCCAGTTAACAAAAAAAAAAACTTGCTGATGGTTTTATGTAGATGCTTCTCATAATTTTAAGGAAAAATCCATTTATGCCTATGCTTTTAAGTGTTTTTAATAGGAATGAGTGCTATATATTGTCAACAGCATTTTTCTGTATGTATTTGTATAATGAGATATGATTTTATTACTTTTGTTATTGATATAAGTAATTATGCTAATAATTCTCTCTATGTTAAACCATCCCTGCATTCCTGGTCCTGGGATAAATGCCACTAAGTCATAATGTATAATCTTTGTGATATATTGTTGTAGTCTCCTAGCTAGTATTTTACGAAGGATAAAACAGGTCTCTAATTTTCTTTTGATGTTTTTGATATTCCTGGTTTAGTTACCAGCACTATATTTGTTTTATGGAAGGAGTTTGGTGGGACTCCTTCTTTGCTACTATTCAAAATAATTCACTTAATATTGAAATTAATTGTTCTTTAAATGTTTGGAAGAATTCACTTGTAAATCTATATGTGCAGATTTTTTTTCCTTAGGAAGATCATTCATAGCCTATTCAATTTCTTTTTCTAAAATAGATTTATTTAGATATTCTACTTCTTCTGTTAATCTAGCCAGTTTATATTTTTGTAAGTATTCTTTCACTACCCTTAAGTTGTTAAAAATTTTTGGCACATAATTAGGCAAAATAACTCCTTCTAATTGATTTTATTTCATTTTCATTAGTGTTATGGTCTCCCTTTTCATTTTTGATACCAGTGATGGTTTTCTCTTTTTTAAGAAATTTTATTAACCAATACTTTAGCAGTTTTTTTAGGTGTTAATTCAATGGTTTTCTTACATTCAATTTTGTTGATCTCACTTTTAATTTTTAGGATTTCTAATTTCACATTTAATTGTGGATTTGTGATTTGTTGCTTTTTTAGTGTTTTTAATTGCATACCCAATTCATTGTTCTGTTTTTTTTTTCCCTCTCTTTTATTGATATGAGCATTTAGAGAGAAACATTTTCCTCTGCCTGCTGCTTTTGTGGTATCCCATAGATTTTGATATGTTGTCTCATTAGTCATTTTCTTTTGTATAATTCTTGATTGTTTCTATAATTTGTTCTTTAACTCACTCATAATTTAAGATCAAGTTACTCAGTCTTTAATTAAATTTCAATCTCTATTTCCATGGCCCCTTACTAAATATGATTTTAATTATATTGTGATCTGAAAAGGATGCATTTAACATTTATAATTTTCTGCATTTAACTATAAAACTTTACTCTCAGCTACATGGTTAATTTTTGTAAAGGTACCATGTACTATTGAGACAACAAAGTATATTCATTTCAATTCAATTTCCATTCAATTCTTTCCAGACAGCTATCATATTTAGCTTCTCTAAGACTCTATTCATCTCTTTGACTTCATTACTTATTTTTTTTGTTAGATTTATATCGTTCTAAGAGGGAAAGGTTAAAGTTTCCCTCTATTATAATTTTCCTATATATTTTCACTGATAATTAATTTAGCTTTTCCTTTAAAAATTTCATATTACTTTATTATCTATAATACCTTTTTAATTAAATCTATTTTAGATTTAACTTTGTCTGAGATCATGATTGCTTTCCATGCTTTTCTTTTGTATCAGTTGAACCATAATAAATTATACTCCAGCCCTTTATTTTTATTTTATGTACATCCCTCATTTTAAAATGTGTTTCTTATAAACAACATATTCTTTGATTCTGGTTTTTATTACATTCTGCTTTGTATTTCCATTTTAAGGGTGAGTTCATCCCGTTCACTTTCAAAGTTATAATTATTAGTTGTATATTTCCCTTCATCTTATTTTTCCTCATTGTTTGTCCTTCTATCCCTCTTTTTTTACCCAATACCTCCTTATGCAACCCAAGAAGATGAATGAAAAAGAAAAGCCCCCACATACATATGTTAAAATATTTAAAGCAGCATTTTTTGTAGTACCAAAGAATATGAAACAGCATCAGTACCCATAGATTGGAGAATAATTAACTACATCGTACTATAAAAATATGCAGGCTGGTAGGTGGCATGGTGGACAGAGTGCCAGTCCTGGAGTCAGGCAGATTCATCACCCTGAGTTGAAATCTGACCTCAGATACTAGCTGTGTAACACTGGGCAAATCATTAACCTTGTTTGCCTCAGTTCCTCATTTGTAAAACGAGTTGGAGATGAAAATGGCAAATCACTCCATTATCTCTTCCAAAAAATTTGAAATGGGCTAAGAGTCAGATGTGACTAAAAAATGACTGAACACAAATATACAGGAATGTAACAAATTATAATGCTTTAATGTGGATATGACAACTACAAAAATATATTGGAAGATTTTTATGAAGTGAGACAAAATGAAGTAAGAAGAAACAGAAAAATAATCTACACAATGACCACAACAATATGAATATAAACATCAACAAAAATGCACTTGAAAACGAATGCTGTGAAATTATAATGGCCAACTTTTGCCTCCAAGAAGTTATATGAGGAGGCATACTCCCTCTTGTTATATAGATGTGGGGCATTACCAATATGACCTATTTCTCAAAATATCAAGCTTTTCAATGAGTTTTTTTGGTGTTGCTAAACGTTATTCTTCTCTTGTCTTTATCCTTCCTTATAGGAGATGTCTCACGGGGGTGATACACAGAGAAATATGAGAAATAGAAAATGATGTAGCACTAAATTTGTTTAATTATGTTTTCTTTGGGAGTTGAAGAAATCACAATCAATTTTGTAAATTAAAAAGAATCGATTTACCACTGGGTAAGAATGAGTGGATGATAAGGAAGATAGATAATCATCGCATTTTCATCTACTCTCAGAACCCATTTGGAGCTCATTTTAGGAAGCAAACAGGTAGCATGGGTCAAGGGTGCGAGGGCTTCCAAGGGAGACTAATGAGAATGTGAAAATCCTGCAGATGATTTTTTTTTCATTTTATTTATTTATTTAATTTTTTTACATTCATTTTCACAAATTTTTGGGTTCCAAATTTTCTCCCCTTTTATCCCCTCCCCCCACCCCAATATCCCAAGCAATCTAATTTTCCCTATCTCCAATCTGCCCTCTCTTCTGTCATCCCTCCCTTCTCTTGTCTCCATCTTCTCTTTTCTCCTGTAGGGCCAGATGACTTTCTATTCCTCATTAACTGTATGTCTTCTTTCCTAGTTGCAACAACAATACTAAACAGTTGTTCCTAAAACTTTGAGTTCCAAATTCTCCCCATCCCTCCCTCCCCACCCATTCCTTTTGGGATGGCAGGCAATTCAATATAGGCCATATCGGTGTAGTTTTGCAAATGACCTCCCTGATAGTCCTGTTGTGTAACACTAACTGGATTACCATCCCTCCTAACCTGCCCCTCATTGTTTCTCTTCTGTCTTTTGATCCTGTCCCTCCCCAAGTGTTGACTTCAAATTGCTCCCTCCTCCCTTTGCCCTCCCTTCCATCATCCCCCCCCTTGCAATATCTCCTTCTCCCCCACTTTCTTATACTGTAAGATAGGTTTTCATACCAAAATGAGTGTGCATTTCACTCCTTCGTTTAGTCAAATGTGATGAGGGTAAACTTCTTGGTTTTTTTTGTTTTTTTTTCTCAGCTCTCCTCTTTTACCCTCCACTAAGAAAAACTCCTACCTGCCTCTTAAATGACATATAGTTACCCCTTCCATTTCCCCCTCTTTCCTCCCACTACATTTCTCTCTCACCATTTACCTTAATTTCTTTTAAGGTATGGTCCCATCCTATTCAGTTCAATCTGTGCTCTCTATCTCTGTATGTGTGTGCATGTGTGTACATGTGTATGTGTGGTCCCACCAACTACTCAGATACTTAAAAGTTTTAAGAGTTAGAAATATTGTCTTTCCCTGTATGAATGTAAACAGTTCACTTCTGGTAAGTCCCTTAAGACTTCTCTTTGCTGTTTCCTTTTTCATGCTTCTTCTCATTCTTGTGTTTCAAAGTCAAATTTTCTTTTCCGCTCTGGTCTTTTCATTAAGAATGATTGAAAGTCCTCTGTTTCATTGAAAGACCATATTTTCCCTTGAAGTATAGCCGGGTAGGTGATTCTTGGTTTGAGTCCTAGTTCTTTTGCCTTCTGGAATATCCTATTCCATGCCCTTCGATCCCTTAATGTAGAAGCTGCTAGATCTTGAGTTATCCTGATTGTAGTTCCACAGTACTGGAATTGTTTCTTTCTAGCTGCTTGCAAGATTTTTTCCTTGAGCTGGGAGTTCTGGAATTTGGCCACAATGTTCCTAGGAGTTTCTCTTTTTGGATCTCTTTCAGGTGGTGATCGATGGATTCTTTCAATACTTATTTTGCCCTCTGGTTCTAGAATGTCAGGGCAGTTTTCCTTGATAATTTCATGGAAGATGATATCTAGGCTCTTTTTTTGATCATGACTTTCAGGTAGTCCCATAATTTTTAAATTGTCTCTCCCGGATCTATTTTCCAGGTCAGTTGTTTTTCCCATGAGATATTTCACATTCTTTTCCATTTTTTTGTTCTTTTGGTTTTGTTTGGTGATTTCTTGGTTTTTCATAAAGTCATTAGACTCCATCTGTTCCATTCTAATTTTGAGAGAACTATTAAATTCAGTGAGCTTTTGAGCCTCTTTTTCCATTTGGCTCATTCTGCTTTTGAAAGCATTCTTCTCCTCATTGGCTTTTTGAACCTCCTTTGCCAGTTGAGTGAGCCTATTTTTCAAGGTGTTAATTTCCTCAGCATTTTTGTGGGTCTCCTTTACCAAGGTATTGACCCGTTTTTCATACTTTTCTTGCATCTCTGTCATTTCTCTTCCCAGTTTTTCCTCCACCTGTCTAACTTGCTTTTCAAAATCCTTTTTGAGCTCTTCCAAGGCCTGAGCCCACCCGCCACCCTCCCTGGGGTGTCTGGGGTACTGAGGCCCCACCCTCCACGTCTTTCCCTGATGGCAAGGATACGTCCTCGTCATCAGATCCGAAGGTCGGGATCATTTGCATTTGTTGGAAAAACTCTCTATAGTCTTATTTTTCTTCCCATTTCTAGGCATTATCCCAGCCAGTTACTTGACTTCTGAGATTCCTTTCCACCCCCGCCTGAATCCGCCCAGCTAGTGTTTGGCCTCTGAGATTTAAATGGGCTTTCCTCCTGCTGGCTGTCAATCAGTGAGCTTTAGTTCAGGTGCTGGGGTGGGGGCAGGGCCGCCTCCCAGGCTCAGTTCCCTCAGGGGCTTTATGTAGAGACTTTCAGGAGTGGAGCGGGTGGGGGTGGGGTGGGGGGCCCGCCTCCCAGGCTCAGTTCCCTCAGGGGCTTTATGCAGAAGCCTTCAGTAATAGAGTGGGGTGGGGGCAGGGCCGTCTCCCAGGCTCAGCTCCCTCAGGTTTTATGCAGGAACCTTCTGTAATGAAGATCCTGTCTGCTGCTGGGGGATTCCTGAGTCCCGGGCCGCTGCCGCCTCAGCCGCCACCCACACCTCTGCCTCTGCCACTTCCTGCCCCCGTCTCTGCCGCCGCCGCTTCCTCCCGAGGGGGCCCGAGTCACGGAGATGCCCTGCTTCCCCTCTCCTCCAGCCCGGACTTCTCTCTCACTGACCTGTAGCTTCTGTGGGCGGAGGGACTTTCCCAGCTGCCGGGAGCTTCCGTCTCTGAAGCCTGCTCGGATCAGCTTCTCTGGGGCTGCGGCCAGGGCAGCACTGGGGGTGGGGTCCACTTTCCGGGGTGCGATGGACCCTGGGGACGGGTCTCCAGGGCTCCCTGGAACTGAAATCTCTTCCACTCCGTTTCTGCACACCTTGTATTGACCCAGAAGTTATGGGGGTCTCTTTTTACATTAATTCTATGGGCTTTGGTTTCGGAGCTCGTAAACGTGCGTCCTTCTACTCCGCCATCTTGGCTCCGCCTCCCAGATGATTTTTTTTTACAAGGATTGATTGAAGGAAATGGAAATGATTGCTCTGAGAGAGATTTGAGGGGACATAAAAGAAAATTTGCATTAAAATATTAGAAGGGTTAATATAGAGAACAGAAATTGGTCTTGTTCTGCTTTGCCCTAGAAGCAGAAATTTGAACAATTGGAGGAAGCAGAGGCATCTTTCAGTTCAATGGAAGAGCAGTCTTCCAAAAATCAGAGCCGTCCAAAAAGCAAAACAAACTACCTTGGGAAGTGTAAAGTCATCACTGGAGGTCTTGAAGAGGAGACTTGAAAATTACACTGGGTGTACATGTAGCAGCCAGTCCAGCTGAGATATGGGTAACCTTGAGTTTCCAACTTAGAGATTCTCTGAAACTTGGTTTTCTAGGCTTCAGAAGTCTGAACAATGATATAACTAATCATGACTTCAGAAGAGAGATAGTGAAATAGAGATGTGGTGGACTGGAGGTGTGGCAGAGGTAGTAGCATCATATAGTAGCCAAGGCACTAGACTGTGAATCAGAAGGACCTATCCATGCTTAGACAATTTAATTAATCACTAGAACACCAGTCATCCTGGGCAAATTACTTAAACTACCTTAGTTACCTCATTTACAAAAGGAGGGTAGAAACAGAAGTGAACATTCAATGAGATTCACCATTCCAAGGCAGAACTCAGGGGCAGGAGGAATGTTATAAATAATAAACATTTTAAAATGGTTTTTAAAAGATTCACATAAGAATAACTAATGAAACAGGTTGATTCCTCAAATTGAAATGTAATGGTGAAACAACACTAAACGTGAGGTTAGAAGACTTGCTGCTTTACTACTTACTACCTGTGAGACCTCAGGGATAAATTCCTTATGTTTTTTGAACCACAGTTTCCTGATCTTTGAATAATAATGCTCAATCCACCTATTTCCCAAGATTTTTACAGGGCTCAAACAAAATACGGCACATGAAAGAGATTTATAATCAGTAAAGCACTACACTCAAGGAAAGAAATGCATTTCTTTAAAAAAAATATGCAATAAATAGAAGTAACAAATGCCTCAAAAATGCAACATATTTTGCAATGACACTTTTCTTAGGGGTTTGGTTTCTTTTGACAAAAAAGAAAAAATTTTTTAAAATAATCAATTATTTGCTTCAGGACAAAATGAAATTTCTGAAAACAGGCTCAAAATGACAAGTTAAAGTCAAGCTGGTTTCCCAACATACAAAAATCACATGGGAAGATTTTTGGAATGTCTGTTTCACACACCAATTCAGTTTTTAAAGATAAGAGCCACGTCAGGGATTGAGCTACCTTCTTAGAACAAAGCTGAGAAATGCTCTTGAATACCATGTAATGGGGAAGAGGTTTAGAAATGGAGAGGAAGGGGATTTATTTTATACTACTTTGTACATGCTTCTCATTTTTCTACTTGAGAATATTCATCCACCCAGTAGATCATAAACTCCCTGAGGGAAGAAACTATTCAGCTTTTGTCTGTGTTCCCACCTGTTAGTGCAATGGTTTATACATAGTGGGAGTCTAATAAATAGATTAAATAGGATTAAGTTGACTTCATAAGCACAGATTTTTTTCAGGGGTGGGACAGTAATGATGGCTTTTTTATCTCCACCTAGTCTATCTTACTTGTCCATCTGTTTTCCACTCCTTCACATTGCTTTACTTCTTGTACTCCACCTTCCTTCTCCCACTTTCTCCCAGCTTCAAATTCCTCTTTCTTGCCTTCTCTGATCCCACCTCCTTCAAAGGAATCTTTCTTGCTAGTGCCTTTAGGTTCACTCTCTAGGTGGTCCAACACAGTGCAATGAGCAGTGCCTTCACCTGACTTGTGGAGTGAGTAAATTGGCAGCAATCCTGGATGTAGTTGACAAGGCAGCAACAGGACTAGCCTTGAAGGAAGACAGATCACTGCCATCATAAACATTAGTGATGATCCCATTGGTGAGTGATAAGCAGGGGTAGAAACACAAAGTTGATATGATTGGAATCAAGAGTGACTGCTACTATCTCCCATCATGTTTCAGCTGTCAATAAGGATAAGACACTCAAATGCGTATCAGAAATGCCTTTCTAGGTAGCCTAACCTTGCCACAGCTACAAATCAAAATCAAATTCATCAAGTTCTGGTGTATTTGAATATTTTCTTTATATTATTAGCAATCACCTAGGGGACAATCAGCTTGACCATGTGTCAATCCCAGGCAGTACTTGAGATGTACCAAATTAGCAAATTGCTTATGCCTCAGTCTATTTCTTTGATTCATATAAAAATGCTAGGAAATAAAGAATCATTGTCCAGGTAAATTTGTTTCTAAGCAAAGGAAATGAATTAGTGGATCCAGTTAATGCTACAAAATAGTTGTCCATAGCACACAGTACACTATCGTATTCAACACCAAAATATTGCCTCACCCATTAAGAATGGTCATAAGTAGAAATACACAACAGCAAAAATATAAATACATAATACATTTTAACAGCTTATTTTAAGGCATTCATTATTGTTAGATATAGCAAATGTTTTAAAAGAAAGGAGCAATTCTTCAGAATTTTAGCTACCATTTAAAATTTATAACAATCTATCTTTCCAAATATTTAAAATAACATTTTATTTTATACTTTGAGTTTGTCTGTCCATATTCCACTAGAACAGGGTACCTTTGTAACTATACAAAGTTGGGCTGAAGTTAGTGAGAGATTGGAAAAGAATTCTTACTTTGCTGAGCCCTTCATTCACATTCTGCAGCCCACGCAGTCACGTTGAGAATTTTATTCAAGTAATTTAAAAAAAACTATATCATCCTCCAATACCAAAAGTTGAACTAAAACACATTCCTTTTTTTTCATATTACTGGAAAGCTAGTATGAAAGAGCGACGTTAAAACAAAAACCATCAACTACACCAGTTTCTTAGCCTCTCCCTTGGATCTTTTCGTGCTCCCAGTCCCTTGAAATTAGCCAGTCTATCTCAAATAGTAAATTTTCCCTGCTTGCCCTAAAAAAAATGCCTATTTCATTAACCCTGCCTAATTCACAAGAAAGTAAACCAATGTCTAACAACTTTTAAATGTACCACTACTCCACCCATGGACAAGACTGCTCACCAAGCTACCCTCCAATTGGCTAATTTGTTTTGCTTTATTTTCTATATATCTTGTAGCCTTTTGAGTCCTTACCATGCCAGAGATCAAAAGAAGAGTCTCCTAAAGCAGAAGCCAAGACAAACACCATGAATCCATGTTACATTCCCAGCTAAGAGCCACAAACTACAAAATTTCAAACGGTTTTTACTTATATGGAGACAAAAACCCTAGATTAGAGGCTTTGCTCTGTGTGAAGCATTTTGTAGATTAGCTTCTTCCTAGAGTAATTCTTCAAATCAAGTGGTAAAAAACATCAAACTGAGGCCAGGCAGTTTAGCTTGTTTATTTTCAAACAGCAAGAACCTGGGAGGTGGGGGAGCAACCTGAAATGTTAAATATCTAATCTTTATTTCCTGGTTAATGACAGTAAACCACACAGGATAAAAAGGTCAACAATTTATTTAGAATCATTATAACTGTCCTATTATTATAAATATCATATTTATTATATTATAATATTATATTATAAATTATAATAAATTTGTATGTAAATATTAGAAATTACTTATAAATGTTGGGTAAATAAATGCTTATTAACTGATGGACTGATAATCAACTAGACGAAATTACAGGGGAGGTCAGCCTATTTGGGACTTTGATTACATCTTCTTAATGAAGGCAATCAAGGTTGAAACCTTTTCTGGGATTCAGAGTTGGCCTAGAGCAGAGGTATCAAACATACCACTTGGGAAACACTACCAAATGTGAATTTGGCCAGAACCAAACAGAAATGTAACTGGGATATTTCAAGAAATAAATAAAAATACGCCATGTCATTTTCTAAGTCAATATGCAGCCTGAAGTTATCTTTCTGTATCATTTAGTGGTCCCCATTCCTATTTGAGTTTGACACCAGTTACCTAGAGCACTGAGAGATTAAGTGATTTGCCCAGTCACATAGATATTATGTCGGAACAAATACTTGAAACCACACCATGCCAACTCTGTCTTATTGCATCTTTGACATCATAAAGACTTCAAGAAAAGGATGAAAGGGCTTTCCAACCTTATCTGAAGTCCCTTACACCCACTCCAAAAACAAAAAAGATTTTTGGTGAATTTCTGTATTTTTAGCTACTCAATACAGATTATATATGAATCATAGCTCTTTCAGGAAAGGTTCTACTTCTTGGGGAAGTTCCATAAATTGAAACTGAAAAGAAACAAAATGAATCTAAGACAAAGAAAGGAGGTGGAATCAGAAGTAGGTATTCCTACTGGTTTCACCAGAGCACTACTCCTCTTAGAACACCAACCCCAACGAGGGCCAGATCAAGGCCAAATCTGCTGAGGAACCCAGTGGAATAAAGGAGAGAAATTTTGGAGTCTGACTATGAGGGAGCATTCTAATCTAGAAGAGAGTTATAGCACATGGGGCAGCTTTATTAGCCATGGGTTTAAATTAATTTTAACCAGTCTCTTCTCCAGACCAGTATCAACTGAAAGTCTTGGTCACCTGCTTAAAGCACAGATCCCCTTAATACCAATAATATCTATTCATTCATCATCAAAAGCTGCCCTCGTTTTCTGGAATTTATTTGTTTCCATAGCTTCTCTCCTCATTTTCTAGTCATTGGGCTCCAAAGAACTGTTAATAAATGAATTTATCTAGGCAACTCCACTTCTGAAGATGGGCATCAACATGAGTGCTTTGCACTGAGCTTTCACTCTCTTCTAGTCTAGAAAAAGATGTCTCCAAGCAGGCACCCCACTATCTTATATTTTAAGAATGAAAAAAAAGCAGTTTCTTGTAATCTGCATATGTTCAAGTTAAAGGATCATGGACTCAGAATTAGAAGGCACTTCATAAAACATGTAATCCAACCTCCTCATTTTATTATGAGAAACTGAGGCCCAGGGAAGGTAAAAGGCCCATGGTTACATAGGTAATGGGCATCAGAGGTGAAACCACATCCTTTGACTATAAAGATCATCCCCTTTTCACTATACCATACTGACTGATGCCTTCCCTCAATGTCCACATACTATGTGCAAAATGATGAAACTTAAAGCAAAGCATGTTTATCAGGGTTGGGCACTGATATTAAGCACTCATCCAAAATGGATTAGATAGAATACAATTGAATTTGACCATCAGACTTTGGCCTTGGTGACCAAATGGTCCCTTACTAATAATTCTGGTTTAAGGACAATATGCATCTTAAAATGTTCAATAAAGAGTATTTATGGAAGAGTTCTAAACCATGCTAGCATTAAACAGATCTAATTCCCTTTTCACGTATTGCTCAATTAAGTACTTATTTTTGGTTTTTTCACATAGGGGAAAAGGTAAGTTGGGATAGATCTGGGAGCTGAGATCCAAGTTCTAGAAGGTGAATAGAGGCCAAAATTGCAAAAAGTATTACAAATACATTGTAAAAATGATACAAAATCTCAAGGATCCTGATTCAGGTCTGTAAAACAGCCATGCATTAATATAACTTAATTGATGGTATTTTAAACTTTATACCTGTCCAGTAAAAATATTTATAAAGTAATGAAATTTTGGATGTGCCTCAATGTTTACCACTCTCATTCTGTAGGACCAAAACTAGAGAATCACCATTATGGAAGTTACTGTGGTGGACCTCTACCAGGCTTCTTAAACCACTTATCTTGTCTCTGGTCTTTCTACCTGGTGCTAATCATCATAAGGATGAGGTCTCTTTCAATCCTAAATGTATTATATCCATTTAATGAATAATAAGTATGAAGAGCAGGGACAGGATGGGTGATTTCAAAAACTTAGTAGCTAATTTGGGGAAATGGAAATCAAGCCTAGAGAAATTAATTGACTTGCCCACGGTCACACCAAGCATTCAATGACAGCACTGGAATTTGACCCCAGGTTCTCTATTTCCAATTTTTTTGTATGCATCACAAGTTTATATTTGCTATGATGATGACGATGATGACCTGTTTTATTGCCTAGACTGTCCTTTTTCATAAATAACATTTCTACTTTTATTGGGAAATGTTTTGACTTATCCCATCTGTATAACCTTATTGGTCTTTTCCACTCTGGTCACATCTGTCTTCTCTTTAGTTCCACTCCCCAACCTTGATCTTGATTCTATTTGACCCTACTAACCTTCCAACCATAGCTACAGGAAGAAGACACAATTTGCCCATTGTGTCCTGCATCAGTATATGTAAAATCTCTTGTTTTAACATCCATAAATCAGTGTGTAAACTCTGTAAAACTTTCAGGTACACTTCATCTCCAAAATGATAAACCTGTTGACTAGATACATTGTTTTGTTATACTTCGCTTTAAGATAACCTTAAAAATATCTTTCTGCCTTAACTCTAAATTGATCAACTATAAAGTAGGGTTTGATGAAGAAATATTTTTCATCTTTATTCTGGTCACTGAGTGAGTATCCAGTGGGGCTTAGGGCTGGGCTTTTCATCTATCTCTATAGTCTTTCCTTTGGTGACTTCTTCAGGTCCCATAAACATTTCTATTCTGAGTACTACTTCCAGATCTTTCTGTATTCATTCTTAATCTATCTCCTAAACTAAAATTCTATGTTATCAACAAGTTCATCTGGATCTTCTATTGGCATCACCCCCAGCATGATCAATCAATATAAGCATATTGTATTTCTATTTAGCAATTGTAGGATCACAAAATCATAGATCTAGAGATAGGAGGGACATAAGGAGCCATCTAGTCAAACTGTTTCTTGTTATAGGGAAGGAAATTGTGATCCAGGGAGGTTTCTGGACTTGACCAACATTATACTGGAAGCAAGCTTTAGAGACGAGATTTGAATACAGGACTCTGATTCCACACTGAGGTGATTATCAAGCTCCTAATATGTGCCATTCGATGTGCCAGATGCTTGGGTTGCAAAGACAAAAATAAAACAATCCTTTCTTAAGGGGGAAAACATAAATATAATTGTGCAAAACAAAAAATAAAAACATGTTCATTTCAAGGAGGAAACACTGATAGCTAGAAAGATCAAAATAAACCTCCAGCAGAAGGTGGTCCTTGAACTGATCATTAAAGCAAGCTAGAGATTCTAAGAAGTAAAAGGGAGAATGAGAACATTCCAGGCATGGGGGAAAGCCTACTCAAGACAGAGCTGGGAGATGGGATGTCTTGGGGGAGGGACAACTAACAGGTCAGTTTGGTCAGGTTACAGAGTGCAAGAAGGGGAGAAATAGCTAAGTTTGGAAAGGTCAGCTGTAACAAAACTCTGAAGGACTTTGAATGTGTAACAGAGGAGTTTGCATTATAAACTAGAAGTAACAGAGAGTCTCTGGAGGATGATGCTTTAGAAATAGCCCTTTGACAACTATGTAGAAGATGACGAGTTCATTTTCTTCCTTATAAACTTTCCTAGCTATTTGAGGCCACCACCATCCTTCTAGTTACTGTGACTTGCAACCCTGAAACCTTCTTAAACACTACATTGCCTTATATTTAATCAGTTGACAGGTTTTTATTGAGGATAGCCCCCTGTATCAGTAAGCACCCCAACATACATGGGGAGAGGGAACTGCTATCATGGGTTTTTAGATCTGCATTCATAAAAGGAAAGGCAACTTTTGAGGGTTAACAATCACGTTAATCAAACACATGTATCATTTCTTTAACCAAGCATGTATATGATTCACCTAGTTCAAAGGAGTCATCACCCTGACTGAACTTGGAAGAATACAGAGAAATCAAAAGTCAACAGACATGACTTCCTCTCCCTGAATTCAACAGACAGGTCTAACTGTCTGACCATAGTTACCAGAGAGGAAGCATGGATATCTGACATCCGGGTTCTCAAAGCTGGAGGGCTGGTTGGTAGCTTCCCAGAGTCCTCTTCTGATCAAATAAACACTTCCAGGCAGTAAGCCCCAAAGGAAAACCTCACTCTCGTAGTATTTATACCTTTTTTAGAGTCAGAAGGCATCCCAACCCTTGAGAACCAGTGCCCTCATTAACAAAAGGTGTGGGCCTTCCTACAAATTAATCAAACTCTCCTTAATGGGCAGGCCCATTAATGGGTGGGGAAGATCTTTAATCACATTAACAATACAAATACATATACTGTTTCTAGTTAAAGATTCTTGTTTCCATACTTTACTCCTAGTAAAGACTCTTAGTTGACAAAGGCAAGATTCAATCGGAGGATTTGATTATACTAAAACAAAAACAGCAAAAGATTCCACTTTGCCATTACACCCCCCTACCAGCTACCCCAATATATTTTGAATGGTTGATTTTTTTTTCTCACATGGCCAATTCAAGGCCAATTCTCACCCAAATTCAAAGCTTCATCTCCTTAATAATAATGGCTATCATTTATATTGGACTTTAAGGTTTACAATGGACTTTTCAAATATTATCTCATTTTATCCTCACAACAATAGTAGAAGGGAAAGGATATTTTCACATTTTATAGATGATGAAACTGAGGTAGACAGAAGTTAAGTGACTTGCCTAGGCTCTCACAGTTCATAAGTGTCTGAGGTCAGGTTTTAATTCAGGTCTTTCTGACTCTAGGTCCAGAGTTCTATGCACTATACCATTTAGTCTCTTTTCATATGGACTCTAAAATGACCTCCTAATTACCTTCTTTACCTTAATTTTCTTCCCTCTTTAATCCATCCCCTGCACAGCTTTCAATTAATATAGGTGACACAGAGTCTGAACATGTCATGCTTCTTCCTGCCTATTCATAATAATCAATGGTTCCCATTCGCTTCTAAAATAAAATTCAAAATTTCAGGTATTTAAAGCCCTTCACCATCCAATTCCTATGAATGCTTTAGTTTCATTTCAAATTATTCCACTTCATACAATCCCAGTTGAAACAAACTAATTTGCTAACTCTTCCACATTCATGATTAATAAATTATATTCTACCTTCTCCTTTCATATCTTTACACCTACACATGGTCCCTATAGCCATAGTGCATTCCTCATGAACTTCTGCCTTATAGAATTATTGATTTAGTATAAAGCACAATTTAGGTGCCATCTTCTAGAGGAGGCCACTACTGATTACTGATTCAATCAATTATTTTTCCCCTCTTCCTCCTCCTCCTTCTCCTTTTCTTCCTCCTCTCTCTTCTTCTTGTCCTTCTCCTTCTCCTCATTCTCTCTCTCTCTCTCTCTCTCTCTCTCTCTCCTTTTCCTTCCCACTTTCTATTAATAAGTTTGATCTTTAAGAAAGGTCTTTAAGTAGTCTGGAAGGCATCTCAGAGGCTATCTTATCCCATTCCCTCACTTTAGAGATAAGTCAAGATGGAGCCCAAGATACTGGAGAAAAGGTAGGGAGTTGCCTGAGTTCTTCCCAATTTCCCTCAAAACAAGTTTAAATCATGCCTCAAAGTGAATTCTGGAGAAATAGAGCCCAAAAATAATTGGGTAAACAATTTTCCAGTCCAAAATAACTTAGAAGAACTACAGAAAAGATTTGTCTCACTTCAGTAAAAAGGCAGTACAGCCCAGGGTATATGGTGTCAGCACAAGGTAGAAAGAGGTCCCTAGATCCAGCACAGATCACCAATCAAGGCCCTGCAATGTGACTCAGAAAGCTAGTGGGACAACAGGACAGCTATAAGGCCTCCAGCCCTGCTACAGGAAGCTAGTGTCAGATCTAGAGGCCTTGGAACAGCTGGGTAGACTAGACCCCAGCACAGCTGCAAATAGCCCACCTGGAGAACCCTGCACAGAAAGTCAATGGCCAGATCCCTGGCCCCACTGCAGCACAAGAAGCTTGGGATAGTACCCTCTGTACCTGAGGAGTCCTGTCCAATTTTAAGTCACAAAATAGGCTGGAGAATGAGCCAAAAAAAAAAAAAAAAAAAAAAAAAAAAAGCCCTGACCATAAAAATCTGCTCTAGCAACAGGGAAAATCGAAACACAAACCCAGAAGAGGAAAACAGTGGCAAAATACCTACATGAGAAGCTTTACAGAGAAATATAAAATAGTCTTAAATCCAAAAAGTCCTCCTGGAAACACTCAAAAAGAATTTTAAGAATCAATTAAGAGAACTAGAAGAAAAATTAGGGAAACAGAGTTATACAATGGAATTATGAAAAAAAAAGTCAACAGCTTAGAAAAAAAACTCCTTAAAAAGTGGAATTTGCCAAATGGAAAAGGAGGTATAAAAGCTAATTCAAGAAAATAATTCCTTAAGAGTTAGAATTGGGCAAATGAAATTAATGACTCTATGCGATATCAAAAGTCAATCAAAAGAATCTAAAAAATGAAAGAAAATTAAAATACCTCATTAGGAAAACAACTGACCTAGAAAGCAGACCCAGAAGAGATAATTTAGCAATTATTGGACTACCTAAAAGCCTTGATTTAAAAAAAAAATCTGGACAGCATCTTTCAAGAAATTATCAAGGAAAACTGTTCTGATATCCTAGAACAAGAGGGTAAAATAGTAACTGAAAAAATCCACCAATCACCTCATGAAAGTGATCCCAAATTGAAAACTCACAGTTATAATCAAATTCCAGAACTCTTTGGTCAAGGAGAAAATACTACAAGCAACCAGAAAGAAACAATTCAAATATTGAGGAGTCATAGGATTACACAGGATTTAATAGCTTTTACATTAAAGAACTAGAGGGCTTGAAATATATGTTCTGGAAGGCAAATGAGTTTGGATTACAGCCAAGAATCAACTACCCAGTAAAACTGAGTATAATCTTTCAGGAGAAAAAAAATGGATATTCAATTTTCAAACACAAGACTCAAGAGAGGCATAAAAAGATAAATGGAAGAGAAAAAAACAAAAATTATTCAATAAAGTTAAACTATTTACATCCTAGATGGGAAAATGACATTTGTAACTCTTAAAAATTGAATCTTTCTTAAGGAAATTAGAAAGGAGTATACATAGACAGATGGTGGAAGTGTAAGTTGACTTTGATGGGATAATATAAAAACATTAAGGGGTGAGATAGGAACTTGCACTGGGAGAAGAGGGAAGGGAAAAGCAGAATGGGAAAAAATTATATCACATGAATAGGTGTGAGAGATCTAGCACAATGGAAGGACAGAAGGGAAAGGGGTGAGCCTTACTTGAACTTTATTCTCATTTGATTTGTCTCAAAGAGGTAATAATGTATAAACTAAGTGAGGTAAAGAAATCCATCTTACCCTATAGGAAAGTAGGAGGGGAGGAGGACAAGAAAATGGGGAAGAACTAATTGAAGGGAGGACAGATTGAGGGCGGTTGTAGTCAGAAGCAAAACATTGGACAGGTGGGACAAGGTGAAAGAAGAGAGAGTAAAATAAAAAGTATAAACGGGAAAAACAGGATGGAGGGAAATACACAAATTCAGAATTCTGAATATGAATGGGAAAAAAGAAGCATAAAAGAGAAGCAGACAGCAGTGTTAAAAAACAAAATCCTACAATATGTTCTTTACAAGAAACACATTTGAAGCAGAGAGACATACACAGAGGAAAGGTAAAAGGCTAAAACAGAATATGTTATGCTTCAGCTGAAGTTAAAAAAAATGGGGTAGCAGTAATGATCTTGGACATAGCAGAAGCAAAAATGGGTCTAATTAAAAAAGACAAAGAAGGGGTGATTGCTAAAAGGTACCATAGGCAATAAAGCACTATCAGTACTAAACATATGCACTAAATGCTATAGCATCCAAATTTCTAGAGAAGTTAAAGAAGTTATAAGAAGAAATTGACTAGGCCATCTCCAGTCATCCTGACCTATTTCTTGCTACTGCACTCCCATGACTCTGGAGGACAGAATGGGGCTGATGAATTTGCATAGCTCTTCTTCACTTAAATATAATTCACTTGTAAATTAAGACATCGCCCATTTGATGTCATTAGTCTTCTGTGAGAATACAGGATGAACAACAGGAGGAGATACCATAACTATGCTAGTGGGAGACTTCCATTTTCCTCTCTCAGAACTAAATAAATCTAACCACAATATAAACAAGAAAGAAGTTAAGGAGGTGAATAGAATTTTAGAAAAGTTGAATATGATAGACCTCTGGTAAAAATTGAATGGGAACAGAAAGGAATGTACCTTTTTCTCAGTGGTACATTGCACTAGTGCGAAAATAGACCATGTATTAGGGCATAAAAAATCTCACAACCAAATGCAGGAAGGCAGAAATATTAAATGCAATTTAATATTTTAGATCATGATGCAATAAAAATTACATTAAAAAAGGAGCATGGGAAGATAGATCAAAATTGAATTGGCAACTAAAGAATATAATCGTAAAGAATGAGCAGGTCAAGCAACAAATCATAGAAGTAATCAGTTATTTCATCAAAGCAAATGCCAACAATGAGACATGCAGCAGCAAGCACCCTCGATACACAGGAGGGCCTGCTATACAGGTTCTTAGATCTGCTTTTCTGAAAGGAAAGCAACTTTTGAGGGGTCAACAATCTACTTTAATTACATTCACCAACAGAGAAAATATAAGCAGAGAAATAAAGACCAGCAGACAGGGCTTCTAACTGTCTGATCATAAGCAAAACATACATTACAGAACAGCAGACAGATCCAACTGTCTGACCATTACATACATAGTTACCAGAGAGAGAAGCACCAACATCTGGGTTTCCAAAGTCGGGGTGGGCAGATTCCATATATATATACATATATACATATATGTATGTATATATGTATGTATGTATATATGTGTATGTATATATGTATGTATGTATATGTGTATGTATGTACGTATGTATACTTTTCAGAGCCAGAGGTCCTGAGCCTCCTGATCCAGTGCCTCATTAGCAATGCATAAAACGTATGGGTCTTCCTGCAAAATAAGCCTCTCCTAATCTGAGGCCCATTAAGGGTAGAGAAGATCTTCCATTAACATAAATCTCACTAACATTACAAGACAACATATAAAAATATATGGGATGCCTTCAAAGCAGTACTTAGGAGGAAATTTAAAACTCTAATTGCTAACATCAATAAGATAGAAAAAGGCAGACCAATGAACTGAGCATACAATTAAATAAGCAAGAATAAGAATAATAAGAATATATAATAATATATAGCGTATATAATACATAAGAATATATTATATACAGAAGAAGAACAAATTTAAAATCCCCAATTAAACATGAAATGGAAATCCTGAAAATCAAAGGAGAAATTAAGAAAATTCACAGTAAGAAAACCACTGAAGTAATAAATAAAACTCAGAACTGGGTATATAAAAAAAGTAAATGAATAAAATAGACACATCATTTGTTAATTTGATTAAAAATAAGACAGAAGAAAGCCAAATTACCAGTATCAATAATGAAAAGAATGAATTCCCCACCAGTGAAGAGGAAATTAAAGCAATAATTAGGAGCTATTTTATCCAATTGTATACCAATAAATCTGACAATCTAAGTGAAATGGATGAATATTTATGAAAATATATATTGCACAGATTAACAGAAGAGGAAATAGAATATACAAAAAGAAGCATTTTAGAAAAATAAATTGAAAAAGCCATCAAGAAATTTCCCAAGAGGCAAATGTAGGGGATGGAGCCAAGATGGCAGAGTAAAAAGATGGACCTGCTCTAGCTCTCCCCCAATAGCCCATAAAATACCTGTAAGAAATGACTCTAAACAAATTCTAGAGCAGCAGAAGCCACAAAATGACAGAGTGAAAGAGATTTCCAGCCCAAGACAGCTTGGAAAGCTGACAGGAAAGGTCTGTTGCATTGAGCTAGGAGGGAACACAGTCCAGCCTGAACCACTCAGCAGCAGCAGTCCTGGAGAAGGCTTCAGGGTGCGGAATCACGGGTAGCAGCTACACTTCCCAGATCTCTCAACCCACAAACAGCAAAGACAGCTTCAAAGGTGAGTGAGAAAGCTCTTTCACTTGAGTGAGAGCATTGTGCAGTCTGGCCCCAAACCCAGCCCGAGGGCAGCAGCAGCCACTGTGGCAGCAGAGTCTACTTTTGGAGCCTAAAGACCCTGGGGGAATCGATCCATCAATCTGGGTCTCAGTCCTGAGTGGTGGTCCTGGGGTGAGGAGGAGCACTGGTGTGGTGGAGTTGGTGAGGGCTCTGGAGAGGGAATCCTACTCTCAGATCCTGGGCAGAAAAAAGTGCTTGTGGTTGCTCCCAGACCAGAGTGCAGACCAGGAGAGCTTGCCCTGGATTGTGACACCTTGGAGGAACTGAGAACTCAAAAGTCAAGTAACTGGCTTGGAAAATGCCCAAAAAAGGGAAAAAAATAAGACTATAGAAGGTTATTTTCCTGGTAAACACATATTTTCTTCCATCCTTTCAGATGAGGAAGAACAAAGCATACCATAAGAAGAAGACATCAAAGTCCAGGCTTTTATTTGCAAAACCTCCAAAAGAATATGCAATAGTCTCAGGCCATGGAAGAGCTCAAAAAGGATTTTGAAAATCAAGTAAGAAAGGTGGAGGAAAAGTAGGGAAGAGAAATGAGAGCAATGTAAGAAAATCATGAAAAGTTAGTCAACAGCTTGCTAAAGGAGACCCAAAAAAATGCAGAAGAAAATAACAGCTTTAAAAATAGACTAACCCAAGTGGTAAAAGAGGTTCAAAAAGCCAATGAGAAGATGAATGCCCTAAAAAGCAGAATTAATCAAATGGAAAAGGAAGTTCAAAAGCTCACTGAAGAAAATAGTTCTTTAAAAATTGGAATGGAGTAGATGAAAGCTAATGCTTTATGAGAAACCAAGAAATCATAAAACAAAACCAAAAGAATGAAAAAATAGAAGACAACGTAAAATATCTCATTGGAAAAACAACTGACCTGGAAAATAGATCCAGGAGAGACAATTTAAAAATTATGAGACTACCTGAAAACTATGACCAAAAAAAGAACCTAGACATCATCTTCCAAGAAATTATCAAGGAAAACTGCCCTGATATTATAAACCAAGAGGGCAAAGTAGAAATGCAAAGAATTCACTGATCACCTCCTGAAAGAGATCCCCAAAGGAAAACTGCTAGGAATATTGTAATCATATTCCAGAGCACTCAGGTCAAGGAGAAAATATTACAAGCAACCAGAAAGAAACAATTCAAGTATGGTGGAAATACAGTCAGGATAACACAGGATTTAGCAGCTTCTACACTAAGGGAACAAAGGGCTTGGAATATAATATTTCAGAGGTCAAAAGACACAGGATTAAAACCAAGAATCACCTACCCAGAAAAACTGAGTAATATTGAGGGGAAAAATGGAATTTCAATGAAATAGAGAACTTCCAAGCATTCATGTTGATAAGACCAGAGCTGAAGAGAAAATTTGACTTTCAAATACAAGAATCAAGAGAAATATGAAAAGGTAAACAGGAAAGAGAAGGAACTCATTAAAGTTGAACTCTTTACATTCTTACATGGAAAGATGCTATTTTTAAGTCGTAAGACCTTTTTCAGGGTTAGGTAAGTTAGAGGGGGAAAAAAATATATATATATATATGTAGGTGTGTATGGTATGTATGTATGTGTGTATTATATATGTGCAGGTACATGTGTGTATGTATATCTATAGAAACACATTTATTTTGTGTATGTATGTGTATATATATGTGTATATATATATATATACACATAGACAGAGGGTACAGGGTAAGCTGAATATGAAGAGAGAATACCTAAAAAAAATTAAATTTACTGTTGAATGGAATGTACTAGGAGTAAAAGAAAGGGAGAGGCATAATGTAGCAAATCATCTCTCATACAAGAGAGAAGAAAGAGCTTCTACAATGGAGGGGAAGAGAGGGGAGATGAAAGGAAATAATTGATCCTTACTCTCATGGGATTTGGCTTAAGGAGGAAATAATACACACTCAATTGGATATGGAAATCTATTTTACCCCACAGGAAGGCAAGGAGGAAGGAGATAGGAGAGAGAAGGTAATAGAAGGAACAACGATTTGATGAAAGGGATAAGCAGAAGCAAACACTATTGTGAGAGGACAGGTCAAGGGACAGAATGGAGTAAATGAAGGGCAGGATAAGACAGAGGGAAATGTGGTTAGTCTTTTCCAACATAACTATAATGGAACTGCTTTGTAATTTCACATATGTATGACTTATATTGAATTGTTTTCTCAAAGGGGGTGGGGAGGAAGGGAGGAGAGTATATGGAACACAAAGCTTTAAGAATGAATGTTAAACAAGGGCAGAGCCAAGATGGCAGAGTAACAATATGGACTATCTAGAGCACTCCCACCAAGCCCAGCCAAATACCTGTAAAAAAAAAAATGGCACTAAACAAATTCTGGAGCTGCAGAACCCACAAAATGACTGAGTGAACCAAATCTCCAGCCTAAGACAGTCTGGAAGGTCACTATGAAGTGTCTACCACAGAGCACAGTCCAGTGTGGGCTGCAAGTTCACAAAGGGGACTTGAACAGGCCTTTGGGAGACTGAATCTCTTGCACCTGTGGTGGTTTCCAGACTTCACGATCCAAAAACACTGAGGATAAATTGGAAAGTGAATAGAAAAAGCCTGTGGGACCAGAGCAGGAGATTGGAATGGTCTGGCCCCAGCTCCACAGTGGCAGTGGGGGGAGGGGTAGAGGAATCCACAGCAGCAGCAGAGGCAGCTGGAGCCACTGTTTCTGGAGCTCTAGGCCCACAGATTGTGGGGGGATTGAGCAGCTGACAGTACACCCCCCACCCCCACTGGAAGCAGAGAACTACCTTGACAAAGAGCTCAAAAGTCAAGTAAATGGCTGGAGAAATGAGCAAAAACCAGAAAAAGAATCACACTATAGTCACTTACTTTGGTGACAAGAAAGAACAAAGCATGCAAACAGAAAAAAACAAAGTCAAAGCTCCTTCATCCAAAGCCTCCAGGAAAAATAAGAATTGGTCTCAGGCCATGGAAGAGCTCAAAAAGGAGTTTGAAAATCAAGTAAGAGAAGTAGAGCAGAAATTGGGAAGAGAGAGTGATGCAAGAAAATCATGAAAAATGAGTCAACTGTTTGCTAAAGGAGACCCAAAAAATGCTGAAGAAAATAACACTTTAAAAAACAGACTAACCTAAATGACAAAAGAGATCTAAAAAGCCAATGAAGAGAAGAATGCCCTAAAAAGCAGGACTGGCCAGATGGAAAAGGAGATCCAAAAGCTCACTGAAGAAAATAATTCCTTAAAGATTAGAATGGAGCAGATGGAAGCTATTGACTTTATGAAAAATCAAGAAATGATAAAACAAAACCAAAGGAATGAAAAAATAACAGAAAATATGGAATATCTCATTGGAAAAACAACTGACCTGGAAAATAGATCCAGGAGAGACAATTTAAAAATTATGGGACTTCCTGAAAGCCATGACCAAAAAAAGAGCCTAGATATCATCTTTCATGAAATTACCAAGGAAATCTGCCCTGATATTCTAGAACCAGAGGGTAAAATAAATATTGAATGAATCCATGGACCACCTCCTGAAAGAAATCCCCAAAGAAAAACTTCTAGGAATATTGTAGTCAAATTCCAGAGTTCCCAGATCAAGGAGAAAATATTGCAAGCAGCCAGAAAGAAACAATTTGAGTATTATGGAAATAGAATCAAGATAACACAAGATCTAGCAGCTTCTTCAGTAAGGGATAGAAGGGCTTGGAATATGATATTCCAGAAGTCAAAGGAGCTAGGATTAAAACCAAGAATCACCTACCCAGCAAAGGTGAGTATAATACTGCAGAGGAAAAAATGGTCATTCATTGAAATAGAGGACTTTCAAGCATTCTTGATGGAAAGATCAGAACTGTATAGAAAATTTGATTTTCAAACACAAGAATCAAGAGAACCATGAAAAGGTAAACAGGAAAGAGAAATCATAAGGGACTTACTAAAGTTGAACTGTTTACATTCCTACATGGAAGGATAATATTTGTAACTCTTAAGACTTTTCTCAGTATTAGGGTAGCTGGAGGAATTATAAACATATAGACAGAGGGCACAGGGTGAGTTAAATATGAAGGGATGATATCTGAAAAAATAAAATTAAGAGGTGAGAGAGGAATATATTGGGAAGAGAAAGGAAGAAATCAAATGGGGCAAATTATCTCACATAAAAGAGGCAAGAAAAAGCTTTTTCAATGGAGGGGAAAAGGGGGAAGGTGAGACGGAAAAGGTGAAGCTTACTCTTATTTGGCTTAAGGAGGAAATAACATGCACATTCAATTTGGTTTGAAAATCTATCTTTTACTACAGGAAAGTAGGTGAGAAGGGGATAAGTGGGAAGGGGGAAATGACAGAAGGGAGGATAAAATGGAGGAGGGAGTAATTAGAAGTAAACAATTTCAGGGAGGGACAAATTCAAAAGAGAGAACAGAATAAATGAGGGGTAGGACAGGATAGAGGGAAATATAGTTAGTCTTTCACAATATGACTTTTATGGAAGACTTTTGCATAACTACACATGTATAACCTATATTGAATTGCTTGCCTTCTCCGTGGGAATGGGTGGGGAGGGAGGGAGAAAAGTTGAACTCAAAGTTTCAAAAATGAATGTTAAAAACTGTTTTTACATGCAACTGGGAAATAAGATATGCAGTTAATGGGGTATATAAATTTATCTTGTCCTACAAGAAAATAGAAGAGATGGGAATAAGGAAGGGGAGGGGGTGGGACAAAAGAGAGGGAAAATTGAGGGCAGGGGTAATCAGAATGCATGGTGTCTTGGGATGGGTGAAAGGAAGAGATGGGGAGAAATTTTGGAACTCAAAATCTTCTGAAAATGAATGTTTAAAACTAAAAATAATTTTTAAAAAAAGAATGAATGTTAAAAATTATTTTAGCATGCAACTGGAAATTAAACTATACAGGCAATGGAGTGTAAGAATCTATTTTACCCTACAGGAAAATAGAGGGGAGGTGGATGGAAAAAGGGGTAATAGAAGGGAGGGCAGCCTGGAGGAAGGGGTGGATGGGGTGCATATTGTCCTGGGATGGGGGTGGGTAGAGATGGGGAGAAAATTTTGAAGTCAAATTCTTGTGGAAGTGAATGTTAAGAACTGAAAAATAAATTATATGTTAAGAAAAAGAAAATTCCCCAAGAATTGGGTTCACAAGTAAATTCTACCAAACATCTAAAGAACAATTAATTCCATCACTATATAAACTATTTAAGAAAATAGATGGAATCCTATTAAATTCCATTTATCGCACAAGTATGGTGCTAATACCTAAACTAAAAAAAGCCAAAACAGAGAAAAAAAAACAATAGATCTATTTCTCTAATGGATATTGATGCAAAAAAAATAAATAAAATCCTAGCAAGGAGATTACAGCAATGTATCACCACACTATGACCAGGTGGGGTTTGTGCCAGGATAGGAAAACTATCAGCATTATTGACCATATTAATAATAAAACCAAAAGAAATCATATTATTATCTCATTAGATGCTGAAAAATGTTTTGACAAAATATAGCACCCATTCCTGTTTTAAAAAAGTATTAGAGAACTTCGGAATAAATGGAGTTTTCCTTAAAATGTTAAGTAGTATCTATCTAAGAGTATCAGCAAGACTTATCTATAATGGGGATAAAGTTAGAAGCCTTTCCAGTAAGATCAGGGGTGAAGCAAGAATGTCCATTATCACCGCTATTGTTTAATATTGTACTAGAAATATAGCAATTAGAGAAGAAAAAGAAATTGAAGGAAATAGAACAGGCAAGAAAGAAACAAAACTATCACTCTTTGCAGATGATACAATGGTGTACTTGGAGAATCCTAGAAAATCAGTTAAAAAACTATTTGAAATAATTAACAACTCTAGTAAAGTTGCAGATATAAAATGAATTCACAAAAATCATCAGCATTTCTATGTTACCACCAAAGCCTAGCAGCAAAAGATAGAAAGCAAAACTCCATTTAAATAACTCTAGACAAAATAAAATATCTGGGAGTCTATCTGTCAAGATAAAGCCAGGAATTATATGAATATAATTACAAAACACTTTTCACACAAATGGAGATGAGCTAACTAGCACAAAGGAGATTAAGTAAATTACCCAAAGTCACAAGGGTCATACGAATTGGAGACAGGGTCTGAATGGAGCCAGGTCAATGCTCTTTACCCTAAATCACACTTTCTCCCAACATTTAATCACAACCATCATCTCTCAGCCCTTTCTCAGAGGAAGTATGTCTGATGACATGACCCTGTTTATCCCTTTCATAAGACCAATGGGAAACTGGAAGTAGTACAGCATAAGAGCAGAAACATTAATGAAAATTACCTACCTCCTCCTACCGTAGTTTCATTATTAGGTCTGATCTTCCAGGACACCAGGTACATCCATATTTAGATGCAAATTTGAAATCAAAAACATTGCAAAGTCAAATTATTTCTTTATATATTTTAAAGCACTGTGCAACCAATGAGGGCTCACGACTTACCCATGAAATAATTAAGAAACAATTCATGCAATACATTGCCAGGGAGAATGTTTGAGTCAATTATGATCCTGCATAGTCTTGAATTCTCTCCTGAAGAAAACTGAATATGGCTTTCAAATCAAAGAGAGAGTCATATCAAACATTATTATGGACATATACATACATATATGTATATATACATATTATATATCTATATGATATCAAAGTGATTCCATTAAAAATGCAATAAACATCTTATTCATTTGATGGAAACCTCCAATGATATTAAAACATTACTTGAGTTCAATAAGTATAAAGCAATATATTATATCAATTTTTAAAAATTATTTCATGGGTCACATGTTTTAAACAATTCTCCCTTTAAGACATCAAATGCTATGCCATTCTCACTCTCTTTGGGTCTATTTTATATATTTGTAGTAGATAACTAAGCAATTAGTTCCACTGTGAATCAAAGGCTTTGATAGAATCAATATAAGAGGAATAGATGCTATAAGACTTGATTTAATATTTCATTTTTATCCTATAATTTTTATTGATTCAATCATTCAATTTATTAAACTAGATATTCACTTATTCAATGATTTATTCACTTTATTCAATAATTACTGAATTGATAACAAGCTGTTCTTTCTACTGTTGGGACATTTTGATATTCTTTCTGTCCCTCAGGCAATATGTCATTTTTAATAAATATTTATGGATTTTTAAAGTTAAATATAGTTACTGAGTAGTGCACTAGACAGAGCACTGGGCCTGGAGTTAGGAAAACCAAAAATCAAATCTGACTTACTAGCTATGTGACCCTGGGCGAATCATCTGCTTGCATAAAGCTAAAAGAAGCAGAAGCCACTTCAGTGTCTTCGCCAAGAAAACATTATGAACCATTGGTCCACAGGGTCACCAAGAGTCGTACATGACTAAACAACTGAATAAAAATAATGTATGCACCAGGCACTGTACTAAGTATTGGAGATGCAAGGAAAAATAAATCTGTATTATAATGCTCAATCCCCTAAAACATCTTAGCACTATATATTTAGAGGTGGAAGTAAGGAAAATTAATTTTAATGCTGTATCTTTTGATTATTAATATTAATTGTTATCACTTTCTGTTAAAACCATCTCTTAGTTCAAAAGACACTTCTCCCATTCTAGCTGAGAAATGCAATAACTCTCAGCCCCCAAGACTTCTGCCTGGGCAGGGACCCTCAGTTTATCCCATAAATGAAAGCCAACCCGAACTTTTATTTGTTATTCAGTCCTCACTCCTTTCCAACTCTTTGTGACCTCATTTGGGGTTTTCATGACAAAGATACTGGAGTGGTCTGCCATTTCCTTCTCCAAATCTTTTTACAAATGTGGAAACTGAGGCAAACAGGGTTAAGTGACTGTCCCCTGGGTCAGCTTTGAACTCAGGAAGATGAGTCTTCTTGACTGTAGGCCTGGCACTCTATCCATTGTGCCACTTAGCTGCCCAACTTGAGTTAGTGAAAGCTACTAAGAAGTGATTATTGTGTCTTTGGTTTCTAATCAAAGTTCAAGTGACCTGGCATCTAAGTTAGAGAGATCCTTACTGAGATGGTTTTCCTTCCCAGATTGCTGGGGGTTGCTGAATCTCATGACCAAGGCTCATTCTTCACCTGACTCCCAGTCGTGCCTCCCCACTCCACACTAATGAATTAATATAGAGGACTTAAGAGCTCTTAGTCCATCTCCTCACTAAGTGTCCACCAATCAGGGTTGCCTTTTGCTTGTCAGGGGAGGTCTCAATAAGGTACTATGAGGAAGACATTACCTATATTTCAAGTTGCCTAGACATGCCCTTGGCATTTTTGGTCACTGAAGGAGATTACTGAGCTCATTTTATAGATTATTTACTAGCCTAATTATGCCCAGAACTCTGTCTCTTAGAATTTCATATGCCACAGAAGGAATGTTAAAGATCATCTAGTCTGATGCTCTCATTCCACAGATGAAGAACTTAGAGAGTGACTTGCTCAAGGTCACTCAGCTAGTGTCAGCCAGGATCAGAACCCAAGTCTCTTCAATTTCACATCCAGCATATTTTCCACTGTACCATGATGCCTCTCTGGTTCCACAACTGAAATCATGATGTAGGTACACCCTCTGTCAACATGGATCCCAACAAATCCTCTACCATTTTATATTCATGGTTTCCATGAGTTTCTACAGCCAAAAAAATATCAGCTGGCAGCCAGCCTTCTTATTTAGGTTGTTCTTTGGACACACCCTCCATCATCAGTCCCATACTCACACATACATACATCGAATGTTCAATTTTGCCTTTGAAAGTACATGTGTTCATATGTATACATATGAATAAAGGAATGAATGACAAGGAATCAGAGATTCCTTGGGTTCAAATCTGACCTCTGACACTGATGAGCAGTTCAACCTTGGCCAGGTCACTAAATCCTGGAGCCTCAGTTTCTTTGTCTATAGAACAAAAAGACTTCATTAAGGCAGTCTCCAAGGTTCGATTTAGCTCTAACACTATGATTCTATGGTTTGTTTTCTCTCCAAACATTGTTAGTATTATAGAGAGAACTACCATCCTCCCAATCATCCAAACACTGGCACCTCAGTGTTATCCTTGACCCCCCCCTCCCATTTATCACTCATATTTAATCCATCCCCAGCTTTTATTGATTCTCGTTTTACATTTCTCCTTTTAGTCTGCTCTCTGCTCATACAGTCATAGCCCTGGTATAGGTCACCATCACATCTTGCCTGGATAGCTGCAACAGCTTTCTAACTGGTCTCTCCATCCTCTAATCCAGCGGCCACTCAGTAACCAAGAGAATTCCTTATAAAGCACAGTTCTAACCATATCACTGCTCCCCTGCTCCCCAATCAACTTCCAGGATCAAATAGAAAGTTCTCTATTCAGCATTTAAAGTTCTTCATAATCTGGGCCCTTCCTTCCTTCCCAGCATCCTTTACATGTGCTCTGTGACCCAGCTACACCAGCCTACTTGTAGTTCCTCACATACAACACTTCGTCTCCCCTCTCTGTGTCTTGACACTCATTGTCCCCCATGCCTGGCATGCTTTGCCCCCTCACTTTTGCCTACTAGTTGTCCTGGCTTCCTTCAAGGCTCAGCTCACACACACCACCTCTCCTGTAGCTCTTTCCCAGTTTCACCCACGGCTGATGACTTCTTCAAATTGTCTCATTTCCTCTTGTCTATATCTTGTATGTACCTAGACATTTATATGTTGACTCCTCCCTTAGAAAGTACTCTCTTTGAGGGCAAGGACTGTTTTTTTTTAACCTTTCTTTGTATCACCAACTTATCACAGAGCCTGACACAAAGCGAATGTTTAATAAATGTTTGTTCACCAAACTGATGACTGTAATACTTAGATCTCATGATCCTAAAGTCACTTTACCTTCATGGGCCTCAATTTCCTTATCTGTAAAACATAGAGATTGAATTAAATGGCCTCTGAGGTTCTTTACAACTCTAAATCTGTAAGTCCAAAAGAGACTGCTAAAGGTCACCGTGGATAGAGTGTAGGACTTAGGATCATGAAGACCTGAGTTCTCATCCCAACTCAGACACTCCCTAGCTATGTGACCCTAGACAAGGTGTTAAACCTCTCCATGTCTCAGTTTCTTCATTAGTAAAATAGGAATGATAATAGTAGCTAGGACCTGCCTCACAAGTTACATATATAGACCGCTTTGCCAGCCTTATAGTGTTCTATAAATGCTAGCTATTATTATTCTTAGAAACTAAGTTTAAAAAAGAAGAATCCAGAATATCCCTGCTACTTTATTTGTCCCTATGACACCTCTCAGTGGTATTTGTTTTATTTGTGTACTAGGAGACCTAAAGGCACTTAATGATGTTAAATCCTCCATGATACCCAGGGATGGGTGTGCCTCAACAAAGACTAGGTAAGCATGTTCTCCAATGGGAAGTGTGGCACTTAAAAAGTAACATTCTTTTTTTTCCTGCTTGAGGAATCATAGTCATAAGGAACATGTAGGAAAAGTCATCAACCTAAGGGCAGGCAACCTGGTATGTAGGCAGATTAAGACATCCTTTCATCCCACTTTAAATAGTGCACTTTACTGGTTATTTATTATTACCGATAATGAGATGAAGTTAGTTATAACATTCTTTGGGCAGCTCAGAGGAGAAGAGGCAGGTTTACTGTCTAATCTTGATACCCATGCTCTTATAAACATATGCCATAACCTTTGCAAATAGGAAATAAATGTGTGCTGTGGAGCGCAACTGGAGGTGCAGCCTTAGTTGGTCTCAAAGTAATTGTCAGAAAGGGAAACTGGCCTGTTTAACTGGGAGTAAATATAATTTATCTACTTTAAGGCAAATAAACATAATTCTCACATTCCCCTCAAAAGAAAACTTAATATCAACTATTTAAACTATGACCCTAGGCATTAGCCAAAAAGTTTTGTTCTAGGTATCCATGTAAGAATAACTATAAGATTTATCAGTTTGCCTGTCTGTGCCTTGAGGATTTATGTAGATACATTCATATGTGTGAACCTGGAAATCTTCTCTCATGATAACAGAATCTGAAATCTAATTCCCAAAGATCATCACTGTCTATTTTTCAAATTGCAAATTGATGAGAATATATAACTAAAACTTCCCCAAAAAGTTAAATGTTATTTTCATCTTTGTTTATATTTCCATTTTTTATTGTCATGTATCAAAAGTCACCCTGAAAGAGAATGAGTCTATACCCAGGGCTCACAAGGCAAAAGGGTAGGGGGAAAAGGTGTTTGGGGCATCTGGTCCTAGGAGAGGTAGTCTGATCTCAGGCACAATTTCATAGAAGAAAGTGACCTCCCCCATGTCCTCTCCCATCCCTCCACTTCTGCCATCAGTAATTTCTTCTGCTACAATTCATCAGGGTACATGGGTTGATAGGGTACTGCCAGGTACTAGGTATGGGTTCTAGTGGTAGGGAGGAATGTCATACCACCCCTCACTGGATTTTTGTACCTGAGCCAAAGCCCTATTAAAATAAAGACTGGAATTTAAGAATACCTCAAAGGACAAAGCAAATTTTTTGTCATTTGATGAGCCTGGTCCTAGTATTAAATAGAATGTAATCTCCTTAAGATCAGAGGCTGTTTATTTTTCTTCATATCATAAGTCCCTAGCACAGTGCCTGGCACATAGCAGACACTTAATAATAACATATTACATAATTAGTATTATATTATAATAATTAATAACAATCAGGCTTGCTGATTGGATGACTGCTCTTCCCTAGTTACAGCTGAGGGTACATGGGCTGCCTCATTAGTACAGCCAATCCTGGGACCCATTGAGGCACACCACCAAACCAAGAATCGATCACCTTTACTTGGGACTTCAGACAGATCTAAGTGACCCACTACCCTCAGAGTTTGCATCCCTTCCAAGGGAACACGCAAACTACTCAGTCCCACACATCTAACTATGTTAAGACAGCTAAACTGGCCTTTTTTGTCACTGAGTCCTCACCCTGCAACATGGAGTTGGTTGAAGAGCCGAGCCTGGCTAGTGGGCATTATTCCGTTCCTTAATTGATGATATACATAATTTGAGAAACTAAAGATCCTGATGAATGCATCTTATCATAAGTAAACTTCTTGCCCTACAAATAACAGACATAATAATAAGCAATTCCTAACAAAACTTAAGACAAAGGCATAAAAAATACAATGGAGGATCTCATAGAGTAATTTCTTTTACTTCAAAGTTTCTTCACGGAAACTGAATAAAGATCAGTTTCTCTGGTCTTTTCTTCAGGAATGCTCATAATAGAATCCTCTATTTCATTAAAAATCCACTTTTCCCTTCTAGCATTATACTCAATTTTGCTGGGTAAGTTATTCTTGCTTGTAAGGCACATCTTTTGCTTTCTGGAATATCCAGCCCACAAAACTCTCGAGTGCAGACTGAACCAGATTAAAATTGAAATGAGAAACATTTAATAAAATAAATAAAAAATACAATACAACTGATGTTAATACATCATTTTCAAAGTCAACATGTGGCCCACAAGATTCTCATGTGCAGTTTTAGGGGCCCCATTTCTCTTTAAGTTTGACCACACTGCTCTAAAAGATGGGCATAATTTCAATAGGTAAAAATGAGAAAAAAAATATAGTCTAGGCTTAGGAAAGAGTTTGAGCAAAGCCCTGGAGGCATGAGAGTATGTTGCATGTTTAGAGAGGTTAGAGGTGGCCTGATGGCTGGAATGTTAATGTTTAAAGATGAAAAATATGAATAAAGACATGGAAGGATTGGTGGTGCTAGGTTGGAGGCAGGGGAGTAGGAGCTTGAATGCCAAGCAGAGGAGTATAAACTGTATTCAGAAGATAAGAAAAAAAATTTTAGAAGTGCCATAACCATATTGATGTATGAGAAAAAGTATACTGGAAGTAGTTGTGAAGTTTTGATAAATTGGACAAGAGGCACCTGGAAGGAAGTTATTGCAATATTCCAATCAGGTGTGCTCATGTAGGGGCAGTGGGAATAAAGGAAGAGGTGAACGAAAAAGGTTTTGCAGACATGAATTCAACCAGATTTATTAACTGTTTGGATATGAAGTGGGAGAAAGTACAATATTCTTATTCTGTAGGTAAAGAAACCAAAGCACCCAAGAGTACTTCCCCTTAGTTTATAAATATAATAAAGGAACATTGATATGATTCAAACCCAGGTCCCCTGACACCAGATCCAGTGCTTGTCTCCCCCATTGTTCTGGCTCATCCTCAAAGAGTGAGGTTACCTCTAGCCAAAGGAGGCCTAGGAGAGGACTGGAGTTGTGTGGAGGTGACATTCTCCACACCCCAAAGGTTGGGAATTTGATAGCCCACTTCTGAAGGTCTGCAAAGTCCTGTAATGGTCAAGGAATTCCTTCATGAACAATCTGAGCTACTTCTTCCAAACATATCAATATGCCAACATGACACAGATATTGAATAACTTATAAAAAAATCCTTTGACAGCATTTCGAATTATTTACAGAGAGCTTGTTTTCAGCAGGACAAAGTGCTCAGAGGTTACAAAAACTGTCATTTCCCACACCTGAAATCTGTTCCTGAGTGAATCCATGATGAGAAGGCAGTGCATTTTCCGGGTTATTTTCCATTGTTAGTGCTGTTGCTGTTTAATATCTTCAGAATTGGCTTCAGGAAGATATATTCTACTAAAAGGAGAGAGAACAACTTATGACATGATTCATAAATGTGAAATTATTATTTTAATGAATCCGTATGAAATGGTCTAATTTTTAAATGAAGTCCTTATCAATGGCTTTCTAGAACCATTCTATGGTGTCATTCAGCCTTATCCACTGCCTCTGAGATTCACCAAACTTGATTGACTGTGTTCAAGTAAATTTCTCAAATCTGATGAGTGAGGGAATATGCCAGACACTGGGGATACAAAAGTGAAAAAATCATGCTGTCTCAGACCTCAAGGGACTTACAATCTAATACAATGTGTAAGAAAAAAGGGCCATAGAAGAGGCAATTATAAAGACCTTTCAGGAAATTTGAGGAGGGAGAGATTGCCCAAATGATTACTCAGACGTTTTGGGAGATCTCTTTAAGGCCCGATCTAATTATCTATGGCCCCACACTATCCCCATTAACAGTGAGATGGTTATGAATGTTTTTGCATTGGGTAAGATTTAAGATGGTCCCTCACTGTAGGAAAATATTTAATTAAGGTGAGAATAAAAATCCTGCATTTGGAAGGATGAACCTGCATCTTGCCATCTTGCAAGAAACATCCTCTTAAATCTCCCTCACTGACAAACTTCAATCTTCCCAGTTTCAATTTTCTCATGAAAATGTACTTGCATTACCTTCCTTGCAAGGTGATTATGAGAAAAGAACATCGAAAACCCTAAACACTACATATATGTGAATTGTTATTCTCTCTACTCTTTAAAAAAAATTTCTCTTTCTCCCTTTTTTTTATTTCATCTGTAAAAGAGATAACAGCACCTTCCTCTGAAGGTTATTCTGAAGACCAAATGAGTTGACTTATATTAAGTACTTAGCTTACTTTAAAGAGCTCTATTGAATGAAATTAAGAAGCATTTATTATCTCTACCTACTATGTGCCAGGCACTGTGTTGAATGCTGAGCCTATAAAGAAATAAAAACAGTCCTGCTCTCAAAGACCTCACACACTAAGTGGGGAAGATAACATGCAAACTACTATGAATGAACAAGATACCTGCAAGGTAAATTGATGGTGGTCTCTGACAGAAGGTGCTAGGGTAAAAGAGGATTGGGAAGGCTTTTTGGTTGAAAGAAGAACTTTAGTTGACATTTGAAGGAAGCTAGGGAAGCCAGAGAGTAGGATGAGAAAGCAGAGCTCCAGGCATGAGGCACAGTCCATGAAAATGTAGTTGGGAAATGTAGTGAGTATCTTGGAGGAAGAACAGAGAAGAGGAGAGTCACTGCTTCCTGAGTACTGAGAGGGGAGTGAGGTTTAATAAGCTGAGAAAGATGTCAAAGGGCTAGGTTATGAATAGTTTTTAAAGCCATGGGAGTTTATATTTGATCTTGGAGGTAATAGGGAGTCCCTGGAATTTATGGAATGGAGAGTGGCATGATGTGGTCAGACCTGTGTTGTACAGAGATCAATAGGACTGGAGAGGGGAGAGAGGAGATTCAGGGAGATCACCCAAAAAGGCTATGACAACAGTCCAGGTGTGAGTTGAGGAGGTCCTGCTCCAGGGTAGCAGCAGAGTTAGGGGAGAGCAGGTGGCATACAGGAGAAACATTACAAAGGGAGAATTATGACAGGACTTAGAAGCAGAATGTATATGACAAAAGAAAGAATGAGAAGGTGAGGATGGCCCCAGTTATGATCCTGGGTGAAATGGAGAATGGTGATGTCATCATCAACAAGAAAGTTTAGAAAACCAGAGGTTTGAGGGAAAAGATAATGAGGTCAACTTCCATGAGTGATGATGATCATGTTGATGATGCTTTAATTGCCCAGACTGTAGCGTTTCCATGTCTTTGATAATATTTGCAGATTTACTAGGAAATATCCTTTTTTATTCCAATTTCATTTCTATTTTTTTTGTTAATTTATTTCAGTCTTCAACATTCATTTCCACAAGATTTTGAGTTCCAAATTTTCTCCCTATCTCTCACCTCCCACCTCCACAAGATGGCAAGCATTCTAATTACACCTTCCCCCAGTCTGCCCTCCCCTCTATCACCCTAACCCCCTTTTATCCCCTCACCTTCATTTTCTTGTAGGGCAAGATAGATTTCAATAATCCATTGCCTGTACATTTTATTTCCCAGTTGCATGTAAAAACAATTTTTAACATTTGTTTTTAGAACTCTGAGTTCCAAATTCTCTCCCTTCTTCTGTCCCTTCTCACCCTCATTGAGAAGGCAAGCAATTCAATATAGGTTATACAGGTGTAGCTGCACAAAACACTTCCATAATAGTCATGTTGTGAAAGACTATATTGCCCTCCATCCTATCCATCCCCCTATTTAATCTATTCTCTCCTCTGACCTTGTCCCTTTTCAAAATTGTTTGCTTCCAACTATAGCCCTCTCATCTGCCCTCTCTTCTATCATCTCCCCAACTCATTCCCCGCCATTTTCCTGTAGGGTAAGATACCCAATTGAGTGTGTATGTTATTCCCCCCTTAATTCAAATCCAATGAGAGTAATATTCACTCATTCCCTCTCGCACCTCCCTCTTTCCTTCCATTGTAAAAGCTTTTTCTTTCCTCTTTTATGTAACATCATTTACCCCATTCTATCTCTCCCTTTCTCCTTCTAGGAAATGTCTTGCCTTGTCCCATCTGCATAATTCTATTGGTCATCTTCTCTCTGGTCACATCCCTCTCTTCCCTAGTTCCATTCCTCAACAATGACCTTGATTCCATTCAACCTGACCAACCTAGCAACCCTAGCTGATGGAAGAAGGTTCAGGATATTTACTCACTGAATCCACTGTTGGCCTCTGAAATCTCTCAGTATCAGATCTGACATCCATAAAACAATTTGTAAATTTTGTAAAAATTTTAGGTACATTTTATCAACAAAATGGTAAGCCTGTTGACTAAACTGGTTGTTTTCCAATATCTTGTTTTATGGTAAACTTTAAAAAAATATTTTATCTGCCCTAACTTTTGATTAATCAACTATAAAATGAAGTCTAATGAATGACTCATCTTCCCTCCAGCCACTGTGTGAGCATCCCCTGAGGTTCTGGTCTGGAATTTTGTTCTCTCTCTGCACTCTTTCCTTTGGTGACTTCTTTAGCCCTCATATGCATAATTATCGTTTCTATCCAGATGACTTGTCCTAGATATATAGATAGATATAGATATGTGGATAGCTATAGATAGGAATAGATACATCTTGCCTCCATATAGCCTTATCTATATGAATATTTGTATATACATATATTCATCCATAACCTAGCTCCTGAATTAAAGGCCTATGTTACCAGAAAGTTCACCTGGAAGTCCTATTGGTATCTCAATCTCAACAATATCAATCAATATACCGTGAATTTCATTTCTATCGATCATTCATAGGATCAAAGATATAGACATGTAAGGGACCTCAGAGGTCATCCAGTCCAACTCCCTCATCTGATAGATGAGGAAACTGTGACCCAGGGAAGTTTCTTGACTTGCCCAACATCATACCAGTAGGTAGCACTGGAGGTGAGATTTGAACCCAGTGTCTTTGACTCCACACTCAGTGATCTCTAGGCTCATATTATGTGCTAAGCACATGCTCCAGCCCTTTCCAGACTTACATACTTCTCTCTGACATGCATACTCCTGTTCAGCCAAATGGTCTATTAGGTGTCCCTCCCCCAAGACACGTCATCTCTCATTTCTGTGTCTTTGAACAGACTGTCCCTCATTTCTACATTTCTAATTTCTCCTTTTACCCCTTAGAATTCCTCTGTTCCTTTAATATTTAGTTTACTTGAGGCCTTTTCTGATCTTTCTAGGTGCTAGTACTTCTCCATTAAAATTAACTTGTGTTTATTTTCTATTTTGTACAAATTTTCTATTTTGTAACTTGTATTCTATTTTCTAAACTTGAATTTATTTTCTATTTTGTTCAATTAATTTGTACATTTTTTTATGCTATACTATAAGCTCCCAGCAGGCAAGGACTGTCATTTTTCTCCTTCTTTTCCTATGCCCTTAATGACATCTCTGTTACAGTCCAACAAAACCTGTTAATTTTTTCAAACATGATCAGTCTCTCTCTTCCTATCTATCTCTCCTAATTTTGTATTAATCTCAATGAATTACTTAAGAATTTATCCAGTGTCTTAAATAACTTCTATGTCAAAGGCATTTCATTAGGTGCTAGGGATACAAAGACCAAAAAAAAAAAAATCCAGTTCTTTCCTCAATGAACTTACCTTCTAATGAAGAATACACACCCATATATACACGTGTGTTGGTGGATAGGCACATCCTATTATATTATATATGTATATACACACATATATATTATGTGTGAGTATGTGTGTTAAATCCATATAAACTAGAAACAAGGCTTCAGGCAAAAAGAGGAATTTGAGCTAAATCTGAAAGGAAACCAGGGATTCTAAGAGAAAAAGAAAAGGAGGGAATACTTCCCAGGAATAGGAGAAGCCTAGTAGAAAGGGCCTAGAGCTGAGAGGTGGGGAGTCATGTATGATCAACAAGTAGGTCTACCCTTTAGAACAGTGAACATGTAGAGGAGAATAATGTCTGAATAATGGAGTATTTTAGTGAAATCAAGTTGTGAAGGGCTTTAAATGCCAAAGAAAGAAATCTGTATTTTATCCTAGAGGTGAAAGGGAACCCATTGGAATTTACTGAATCCTGGGGTGACATGGTGTAGAGTTAATGAAATATAAAGATCTTCCCTGTCCATTAATAGGCCTATGCAACCACATGTGTTCCATGGGCCATGTTCCCAGGTCTAAAAGTACACAGGTATTTCAATCACAGATATCTTACTGCTTTGAGCTTGAACCTGACATGAATCCATGTTAGGATATGACATATCCTGAGTCACATAGAGCCTTGAGGCAGAGTAAATCAAGCTCTTTTCTACAACTTTCCAATTAAGTGCTGAGGCATATAGATTTTCAAGCTTCTAGGAGCTAAGCCAATCAGGTGCCAAGTCTTTGTTTGAAAACCACATACATTGTATTACTTGGAGGGAGAGGAGGTGGCAGATGGAGGAACTTGACTAGGGGGACTTGCTTGTGGGGAGGCTGAACTGAAAGAACGCTTAAGATATCAGTGCTCCCTGAAAGGAAGTTATAGAGAGGCAGATGTGAAGAGAGAAGGCATTCTAAAAATGGGGAAGAGCCTGTACAAAGACATAGAGACAGACCATGGGAGGCTACATAGGAGGAAGAACAATCAGGGCAGTTTGACTGGTATATCATATGCCTGAATTGGAATAATATGTAATAAACCTGGAAAGAGAGACAGGAATGTAGAGAAGTAGAATATTGTATATATCGTCAGATGTGGCTATGAGATAGATGTTTTGCTTTCTTTTTTCATAAGGGGAGGGTTCAATATGGTGAGGCAGTGAAGCGTTTGTGATGCAAAAAAAAATGGACTAAGAAATTGCATTTGAGAAAGAAAAAAAGGAGGGAGCTAGTTAATGAGGAAAGAAGGAAGAAGGGAGGAAATGGAAAAAGGATGGCAGTAAAGAAGGCAGGCAGGAAGGAAGAAAGGAAGGAAAGAAGGAGGGAGGAAGGAGGCAGAGATGGAGGGAAAATACTCCTCCTTTACTTAATGACATTGTAGGTGTTTGAAACTATAAATATATATATATATAAAATATAAATATATATAATAGTCCTCAGATCTTAATTTCATAGGTTTTTTTTATTAGAGTTGTTCTATTGCCTCTTCCCTGTCTCCCTGAGCCTCTTTTCATGCACAAGCCAAACATCTGAATCACATAAAGATCATGACCTGAAGTTAATTGCTTTGATTTGCAACATGCTAGAAGCTTTCTGTCCTTCAGGAAATTCTTAAATGTCAGAACTTTCTCTTACCCACATCCTTTGTACACTGAAATTAAATTCTCTTCTCCTTCCCATGATTTAAAGTCAATGCAGGATTTCAAGCGGTACTGTTCAAATGCTTGCAGGATATCTCCTTTAGCATTCATTTCTGAAGAAAAAGAGGAAATCAAAACAGTGCCTATTAATCTCCAACCAGATCCTGGTGGTAGAGTTAGAATTTCCCCACTGAGCTAAGACTTGTTTCTCAAAGGCCACCAATGGCCAAATCCAAAATATCCTTTGTCAGGTCTTATCTTTCTTGCACTCTACAGTTTTTGACACTAGAGATGCCACCCCCTCTTCTTCACATTTCCTCTTCCCTTTGCTTCAGAGATTCTATGTCCTCTTTTTTCTCCTCCTACCTCTTTAACCTCTCCTCTATCTTCTTTGTTGGTTCCTTTCCCTCATCCTAATCTTTTCACATGAGTATTCCTCAAGGGTCTGTCTTCAGGCCTCTTCTCTTTCTCTCCTTTGGCAGACTTATTCACTTCCATGACTTCAACTTCTGCCTCTATGCAGATGGATCCTCAACATCCTCATCATCCTGAGAACTAGCATCTATATTGTGCTTACTATGTGCCAGGTGCTGCGCTAATCATTTTCACTATTGTTTCATTTGATTCCTAAATGGAACTGAGGAAAATGAAGAAAAAGAGATCAAGTGACTTGCCCAAGATCATACAATTTGTATCTGAGTCCAGATTTGGACTCAGGGTCTTCATTACTCCAGATCTACCTCTCTATCCACTGAGCCACCTGACTGTCCTAAACATGTCTTTAGCCAAAAAAGCCTCCTCTTAGCTAAAGACTCATATTTCTAGCTACAGGACCTCTCTACTTGAATGTTTTGCCTGTATCTCAGATTAAATCTGTACAAAAATGAGCTTGTCATCTTCCCTCTGAATCTGTCCATCCTTTTTAGATTGGTCTTTCTTTCAGGCACACTATCATTCCCCTTTGCGCTGATTTTGTAGTCTAGAAGTCATCTTTGACTCTTTCTACTCTGCTTCTCAACCCTAATTACTCTGAAGGTCAATTGCCAATAGTATCTAGAGAGCACACCTCAGGGTTCTCCACTCCCACCTGTGAAAGACCCTGAGGAAATTACATAGCCTTTCACATAGCCTCTCCAAGACAATAAATTGCAAAGAGAATTCCAACCTGCACTAACAGAGGCCGCTTCTTCATCTGGAAGTTGTCTATGCTAATGAAATCACACTTTCAGTCCTTATCCCTATCCCTATCCTGTCAATTCCACTTCCGAAACATGCCTCAAATCTTTCCTCTACTCCTTGGCCACTGTTACCTCCCTAGAAAGGAAAGAAACAAGGATTTGTTAGGTGACTTATTGGTGCCAGGAAATATGCTAAGTACTTTACAAATATTATTTCACTTGATCTTTACAACAACCCTGGGAGGGAGGGGCTTTTATTATCCCTGTTTTACAGATGAGTATTATATTTATGTTTTAGAATTTTATTAAGCTGTTTGCCTCAGTTTCCCCACCTATAAAACTGGAGATGATGATAGAACCTGTCTTCCAGGGTTGGTATGAAATGAAAACTATTTGTAAAATGCTTGGCAAACCATAAAGCACTATCAATTCTAGTTATCATATTATTATTAATAATTACTAAAATTAAGAAGTATCAAGGTGACTGGCCTGAATGACTAAAGACATGCTGAGAAAGAGAACAACTGAGCACTGTAGCCTTCCAAGGTTAAATTCTCATCCCTAGCCTACAGAAAAGGCCCAGTCAACTGCCTTTTCATGGCATGGAGTTTTTGAAAGATGGAACAGTGGAACACTATGAACAGTGGAACAAAGTCCTGGCTTGTTCAAACAAGCAAGAAAAGTTTTTAATACAGTCCTGGAAACAAAATATGTTTTTGTATGGACCAGACCAGCTGAATATAGAGGGGTCTGTCACCAGCAAGGTAGTAAGTAGACTTGGTACCTCATAAACAAAGGAAATTTCAAAATGGCTCTTTGCCCTAGCTTTTTCCATTGGTGATGAGGCAAGTACAAAAAAGAAGGCAGAGGCTAAAAATAATCATAGCTATGAGTTAATCTACACAGTATTTGGATCTTGATCATCTAAATGGGGGACTTGGTCCAATGACCAATGAGTAGATAGATTACTAGATGAACTGTATATCACTATGAATCAAACTAGAAAATATAAAAAAGGCACTGCTAAATGGAAGGGCTGCTCACAGATTCTCCTTAAAAAATCCAGAAGCTAGCTAGCAACAATGGTTTCTTTGTTGAGCAGAAAGATTTGGTAAACAAAGGTAATACCATTTTAGAGTATAAGTTCATCATAAAACCTTAAAGAGCCAAATAGCATAAAATCACAAGCACGATGAAAAGCAACGGAAGGGAAAACAAAACCAAAGAGAGTTTGATGTGAGACTCAGCTAAACCCCAAGGTTATTTAGGAAATAGGACAACAAATAGATGTGACAGGGTACAAATTTGACAATATTTCTATATTATTGTACTATTTTCATCAATAGTGATGGAACTACCACATTTGAACTGTAACATCCCAGTGGAGCATATGAGGAATAGTACTTAAGAAAACGACATCATGAAGAGTGGATGGACCACTGAGAATATACAGAAGAAATTCATGCTGAAGACAATACCATTTTAAAAGCACTGAGAAAGAAAAAGGAAAAAAAAGGTGATAGTAATATTGCCTTCCCCAAAAGGCAACCAAAAAGATGCTGGTAACTACTGAATCACATATTTATTTTCTAAACTTTATTAAATCTTTATCAAAATATGCTAAGCTCCTTGATGGTATCCTTGTTAGAAATGTGAAATGAGAACTGGCAATCTTTCATAGATTATTTTCTATGGTAGAACACACTTCTACAGTCTTATAATAGATGTAAAAGTATAGAGATTATAAAATATTGCTTTGCATTAATTAACAAAAAATAATCTCCAAATATTTGGTCATGTAAAACACAATTTTTTAAGTTCTCTTCTAATAAATTATCTCCCATTCAAATATTAAGATAATACAAAATTCTGTGATCAGTGCAATGAGATCCATGGCTATTACAAAAATATAAATGATCAAATCTATACAAGAAAATCCAAGTGAAAAAAAAGAATTGTGTATTACTCAGATCATGACATGGAGTTAAGTTGGCAGCCTACCAAGAGAAGGACAGAGCTGTGCTTAGAACTGAAAAGAAGAAAGATTACATACTAGATTGGGTTTAGAAGATCATACAGCACTGTCAGTTATCCTAATCTTCTCCTTAACACTACAATGAATATTTTAGTGCCACATTTTTAAATTACATTTTGATGCTATATGGCCAAATCAGGGAGTATCACTGTCTGTAAAGAATAAACATTGTTAGTGACACAGATTTCAATGGAGAGAAAAAGTGTACATGAACTGAAAGAGATTACTAGTAGTAATTTATGGACAAGATTTTGCTTAAGACATATCCAAAGCAAAAAAGAGAAGACAGATAGTAAAAGGAGAAAAAACAGATGGATAGCCCAAGGGGTGCTCTTGCATCCATACAATATCAAGAGACCTAGAGGAAAGCATCCAGGTAGCTCCTCTATGTAGTACTAAAGGGAAGGCAATGGACAAGAATCCCACAAAATGAGAGGGTATAGATAAATTTGTATTCCCAGTGAGCTCATGAAATCCAAGCTATGATACTTCAATAAATAACAGTATATAATTTTCATGCCTGGATTGATCAAACCTCAACAAAAATTCCCAGTCAAATCAATAATTTATTCCATGGCTTTCTAACTGTTAATTTATCTAATTTCCACCATTTGTGCAATATATAAATAAATATACTTTCAAACAAAATGTTTCCAAAAATAGAGCATTTTTTCTTAAAGAATTAGTATCTGGGGCAAATATTAACTACTTAGTGACAATTATTTATGAAACTTCTACTGTATGTAACACAATCTTTAAGGCTCAAGAAGGTACAAAATGTGGATATGCTATTGTCTCTGCCCTCATGAAATTTGTAGTCCTATAGAGGATTATGAAATACAAACTTACTTCAAAATTTTGAAAACTACCAGGTTCTGTTAGTTTGTCCATGAAATCATACCTATCATAGACTTGAGTCACAACCCCTTTCTAGCCTTGTTAGTGATTTTTGTTACTGCTAAGTTCAGCATTTTGAAGGCAATCTGATAAAGAATCTTTCCAAAATTAACCAGACTTGTCTTTAAATGACAGAAAGTCTGTTCCTATCCTAAAATAGGAAAACTTTCCAATTTGATAGGACCTGCTATTGTTTCTATAACACTAATATAACTTCTGAAGACCTAGGGTCACCTTTAGACCACAAAGAGGCATGAGAAGAAGTATTTGCTAAAGGAGAAAAACAAAAGTGTGTAGAAGCACATAAGAGAAATACAAATGGCTCTTTGAGCATCCGTTTCCCATCCATCTCATTGATCTAGGGCCTGAGTGATCATAAACTCCAATCCTTCTATTTGACACATAAGGAACTAAGAACCAGAAAAGTTAAGGAACTGACCACTTTTGGCTGATAGATGGTGCAGTGGAAAGAGTGATGGGCCAGAAAGAGCTGAGTTTAAATCCAGCCACACACTATCTACCTGTATAACCCTGGACAAGATATTTAATTTCTGTCTGCCACACTTTCCTCACCTGCAAGATGGGGATTATAAATACAACCTCCAAAAGCTATTATAATTATCAAATGAAATAATATTTTTAAATCAGCTTAGAAATCTTAAAGCACAACTACTATTAATATTATTATTGCTCAAGATTACATAAGGAGTAAGTGACAGTAAGGATTTGAACTCAAATCCTTGGACTCTTATGTGGGTTTAGTGCTCCTTCCACAGCAATCTTCCTGTTTCCCTGGTTCCAAAGGAAGGTGAGGAAAAATGTATTCAATTTTAGAAAGTTTTGTCAATGACAATGATCAGATATGATTCCAGTAGTCTCTTCAGTTGGTTGTTTTGAAAAATGAATTAATTTTTCAAAAATTTTATATAGCAATGTAGACAGCCTTCTGGGTATTTATAGCCAATGCACCTGAGCAGTCATCTCAGCCTTCTATTTCACTGCTTCTAGATATAGACCACATAACTGTAAGTCATAGGATTTAGAGATCTTAGGATGAGGAAGGACTTTGACCATCATGCTGTCCTTTTATAAAACTGAGCAACAGAGACAGATATATGTTTTTTATGCCTGTCTCCATTTCTCTTCCCAGCTGACTTCCATTCTGAAGTGAAAACACAAATAAAAATCTTTTGGTCTTCAACTAAAAGAGGTCTGAACTCAACAGTCCCTATCACCTGTAGCTTGGAGTTTGAAGGAGACCAGAATTTGGGACAGGGGGCAAAAGGACAAGAACTCTATCCCAAATGATGTACCTACCTAGACTATCTTCAAGGACATAAGGGATGATGTGAGGCCATCTATAGTTGTCACCAACAATGGAATTTCTGTCTCTCTGAAAAGAAAAATAAACACAGGATGTGCTTTTCCTGAGGTTAGGCAGCAACTTGGGGAAGGATAGGTGTTTGTCCCAAGAAGGAAGTCAGTCTAGGGAGCTCCCAACCAGTAAATGAAACAAATCATTTGTGCATATATGAATGTAGTTTACCAGAAATTCTGTAAGAAGTCAGGAGGAGAATAATTCATCTGTAGCACTGATATTTGGTAGGACAGTTTAGAAAAGAAGCATGCAAAGATTATATCAATCAATGATTATAGGAGAAACTCAATCACCATTTGTAGCAAAGCTTTAATGAAGATTCTTAAATTCACTTCAGCTAAATAAGTATCTGTAAGGAGAAAATTATAGCAAAAGCTCATTAAATAGAGCTGTACTGTTTCAGAATCCATGGTCATTCAGACATATGCTAGGTTAAAAGTCTGCCAGTGCACTGTAAAAATGGAGTTTATTTTTAAAAATTGTTTAAAAGGGAGAATTATGTTTATAGTAAATAAACTGTTTTAAAGCTCTCTTTTTGCTACACCTGTTTTCATCAGATGACGTGCCAATTACTGATGACTGTCATTTAAGTCTGTTCATCGGATGGTAGGATCTCTATGAAGTAACATTTTATTAGCTTAGATTTGATAATTGCAGACCCTAAACTTGAGGATAGATATTTTCTTTTTTCTGTTCTTTTTTGTCTCCTCAGTTGCTAGTATGTTGCCTAGAACTTTTTAAGACATAATAAATCATTATTGATTGACAAAACGATTACTTGAAATTAATAAAATATGCCCTTTCAAAGTATTTTTATATTTAGATTTTTTAAAATCAACTAATTTGAACTGACTTTTTCTTCAATTCATCTGAATTAGTAGGGTTTTATCATATAACTAAAAACTTCAAGGTTGACAACCTGACATAAGCAGAGCAAGTTCACATATAATTATAATGACCAAGAAGCTTGGTCCTGGAAAAAAATTGGGAAAATGTAAGCCTCTCACCCTTCCTTGCAGAGGTGGTACAGTATGGGCATAGAACATCGCATTCATTGTCAGACTCAATTGATACATTGATCAGGTTTGATGAATACTCCTCCCCTTTTTATTCTTTATTAGAAGAATAATGATTCAATGAACAAACATTTATTAAGCGCCCACTCTGTGCTAGGAATTATACTAAACATTGGGTGTACAATACATGCAAAGGCAGTTCCTGTTCTCATGGAGGATACAATCTGATTGGGAAGACAACATGCAAACAAAGAGAGAGAGGGAGAGAGAGAGAGAGGTACAGAAGTATAAAGCAAGCTTTATACATAATAAATAGAAAGTAGTTAAAAAGGGAGAAAGGACTGGAATTAAGATGCATTCAGAAAGGCTTCCTGAAAGAAGTCGTCAGTAGTTAAAGTGGAAAAGGGAGAGTGTTCCATATATGCAGGATAGCTAAAGAAAATACCTGGAGGTTGAGTGTCTTGTTCAGGGGACAGTCATTAGACCAGTAACACTGGATTAAAGAGTATTTGTGGGGTAATAAGGTGTAAAAAGACTGGAAAGGTAGGAGGGGACAAGGTTATGAAGGGCTTTGAATGCCAACCGGAGCATTTTGCATTTGATCCTAGAGGCAATAGGAAACCATTTGAGTTTATTAAGTAAGAAGGTTACATGACTGCATCTGAATTTTAAGAAGATCACTGAATGGAGAATGGATTGGAATGGGGAGACACTTGAGGAAGGAAGACTGATCTGCAAACTATTGCAATAATCCATGCATGAGATGATGAGGATCTATACTACAAATGATGACATTGTCAGAGGAGAGAAAGGAATTTATTTGAGAGATGTTGCAAAGATGAAATTGATAGACCATGGCCCTATATAGGACAGCCTCTATACATGGGGTGCATGGTGAGAGATGATGAGGAATCCAGGATGACTCCTAAGTTGTGAGCCTAAGGGACTGGAAGGATGATACTGTCCTCTACAGAAATAGGGAAAATAGGAAGGGGGAAGTTTTAGGAGGAAAGATAATGGAGTTCTCTTTCGGACAGATTGAATTTCAGATGTCTACTGGACAAGTTAAAGATGTTTGAAAGGCGATTGGAGATGTGAGATTGGAGGTCAGCAGAAAGATTGGAGTATGTTTGAGAATCATAAGTGTAAGACTAGTGATTAAAGTCTTGAGTGCTTATGAGATCAAGTGATGTAGTTTAGAGGGAGAAAAGTGGGTTCAGGACAGAGCCCTGAGGGACACCTATGGTTAAGGGGCACGTGCCAGAGGAAGATCTGAGAGAGAGAGAGGAGGATCAGTCAGATAGGTAGGTAGAATACCAGGAGAGAGTGGCATCTTAAAATCCAGAGATAAGAAAGTGCTAAGAAGAAGGGAGCAATCAACAGAAAGGGCCAGGGTCTCCTGTTGCATCCTGGGCCATCTCCAGTCACCCTGATGAATATCAGGCCACCGGACCCAGATGGCTCCGGAGAATAAAGTGAGGCTGGTAACCTTGCACAGCTCTCCCTCACTCAAATCAAAGTCAACTGCAAGTGCTGTCATGGTTCTCTTCAAGAATGAAGGACGAACACAACAATAACAACAAAAGCTTCAGACTCTGATCAAGGAGATAGGCTTGGGAAAGGCCCTTAGATTTGGTTACTAAGAGATCATTAGCAACATTGGAGAAGGTGAACCATTTTAGTGGAATGATAGTGTGGGAAGCCAGAGAGGGAGCACTTATTGCAGGCAGCCGTTTAAAGGAGTTTAACTACAAAAGGCAGAAGATATATGGCATGTAAATTAGCAAGAATATAAGGAACAGATGAGGGGTTTTCCAGGATAAAAGAGTCACAAGTATTTTTATAGAGTAGAAAATGAATCAGTAGAAAGAGAGAGATTGAAAATAAATTAAAGAGTGGGAGGAGACAATCTATTGTAGGAGATGGGTTGGAATGGGGTCAATTAAACAAGTAGAGGACTTAACTTTCATAAGGAGTAAGATCATTATGTCATGTAAAACTGGAGTGAAGAAACAGAAAACTGGACAAAGTAACCTGAGTGCTAGGATATGCAGAAGGGGAGAGTTCAAGGCAAAGGTCCTCAATTTTTTCTATAAAATATTAGGCAAGATACGCAACTGAGAAAGAAGGGAAAGGGAAGCCATGGGAAGCTTTAAGAGGGATGAAAAGGTTTGGAAGAACCACTGTGGAAAGTAGGATAGGGAACTGATAAGGGAGGTGCGGTAGAATTGCCTAGTAGCAATAAGGACCTAGTTGAAGTTATATAACACAGTTGTAGTGGACTCAGTCAAAACAGTTACTTGATTTTCTTTATCTTTTCAGCTACAAGTGTGTAGGCATGAAGGTGATGAATGATGGGAATGATCCAAGGCTGAGACATGTCTAAGTATAATCAGTGATACAATAATGGGCCTGGGGACTCAAGAGAAGAAGACAGTGTAGAATTGGATTGGTTCATCAAGGAGTCAAGATGAGGAGAAGAGGAGGGAGTGACTAAGGTCAAGGAGATAGCCTGGAAGAGAATTGAGGGATCAAAAGATGGAAAGTCATGGTGTGCGTGAAGAGTAGGTTAATATAAGAGGAGGCAGAGGGAGAGGTGGAAAGACAATGTGTCTGTCCTTCATTGCCAAAGAAGACCATGCCATCAGAGAAACGATGACATGACTTGCACTTGACTTTGTTTTGAGTGAGGGGGGCTGTGCAGGTCACCACCCTCACTTCTCCTCCAGAACCATCTGAATCCAGTGAGCAGATATTCATCAGGATGACTGAAGATGGCCCAGGATGAGGCAATTGGGCTTGAGTGACTTGCCCAAGGTCACACAGCTAGTGAGTGTCAAGTGTCTGAGGTGACATTTGAACTCAGCTCCCCTGACTCCTGCACTGGTGCTCTATTCACTGCACCACTTAGCTGCCCTGGTGGAAAGGCAATATATTTTAATTGGATAAAGAAATTTCAGAATTCTTGAATGTGAAGTGAAATATTTTGGGGTAATGGCAAGATCAAGGGGATGAAAATCTTTCTGTGTAGTTCAGATGAGGTAGAAGAGTAGCTTGTGGGAGGTGAATAGTTAGAGGAAATGAATAGTTAGAGTATGTCAGAGACAATCAATGTGTATGTTAAATTCTCCTAGTATGAGCAAAGGAGTTGAGGACTAGAGAAAAATTGCAAACCAGGTATCAAACTCATTGTGGAAGGAAAGGAAGTGACCAGGTGACTTTAGACAACAGCTACCAGAATTTTGATTGGGTGGTAGAAAAGAATATCATGAGTGTTGAAGGAAGAGATGACGGAGTGATGGATGGAGGAAAGGGGAGAATATGGAAGTGGGAGTGGAAAGGAAAGAGTATTCCACCAACTTTTCTCAAACAATGAGTCAAGGAAAATGAGAGAAGGTGCATCCAGTCCTAGAAAGAGCAGCTAGGGAGGCTGTGTCATCAAGGGAAAGACAGATTTCAGAGTTCATAGATATAAAGAGTAGAAGAATAAAATTCTGATGAAGGAAAGTTTGACGCCTCTGCACAGGTATTGGAAAGGGCATACTGGCAGGACTATGTGGAGCTAGTATAAAACTCTGTGGAGAATTGAGGGGGGGATGGAAAGGAGGGCTCCAGTACGAGGGGATTTGGAGTGAGGTTTAGATGATGATCTAGAGTTCAGAGTTCCTTCACTGGAATGTGAAGGATATTACCAGGTGTGAGAATGTTCATCACTGAATGAAGGGTGCTACTCCTCTACCCCCAAAGGACAGACTTGGCTGGAAATGGGAGGCCTGAAGTTGAAGGGAGGGTTGTTCTTCTTTGCAATGGAGGTTCTCCAAATCCCAATTGGTAGATTGGGCTGGAAGCAGGAAGTAGAAGATGCCTTGTGCTGGTATGATAAAATTGGTTGCTTTGAGAACGATGGAAGGTGCCTGGTCTAGCCATAAGCCACATTTCTTCTGGGAACATGCTATACTGAGTAGGAGATAGAAGACTCAGGGTTATAGTGAATCTACATTCTGGGATGGAGAGGGAAAGGGGTAACTATGTGGAAATGAAAGCAATGTAAAATAAAATGATCAATTTTTAAAAAATTTTAAACCCAACAGGTTTAGATGAATATATTCTGATTACATATTGTTAATGATAATGAACTTGGGACTAATTTATGGTAATTTGCAGTAAGGGAAAGATTATAATATTAATACGAATCAAGCCACACAATTAGGTATTGGGAGAAGGGGTCCCAGTACAAAAGGAAACAGACCCCCACCCCCAAGGTTATGGGTTAAGGATTGCACCAAGGCAGTTCCCAACTCAAGTCTTGGATGAGGTGGGAATGGGGAAGACAAATGGAGGGAATAAGATGTAAAAAAAAAAAGAGGGGATGGGCAGGCTGTTGCTCTGGCCCTTCTCCTAGGGGTCAGGAGACACCTCGATGGAATACTTAGCCAAGTCACTTTTGTCAAATACCACCGAGTGGCAAAATAGATGGTTATCACCCCAAGGCCTGCTGTCGACACCATGTAGGCTGTGACCCACTGGCTTAACTGGACAATAGAGCCCATGAACAAAGATGGTGCCACCTGAGAGAGGAGGAAGGCACTATCCAGGATGGCTAAGTCCAGAGGGATGCCCTGGCCTTGGCTTCTAGTCTCAGCTGCCTCCCCAGCTACCACCTTCACCAATACATCACCTATAGTGAGGGTAAGGAAGGAAAGAGGTCAGTACTAGAAGCCCCTGAATGTCCATTAGAAAAGGGTCCCCCAGGTTTGGAGCCTGCCAAGAAGCTGGTGGTCAGGCTGTCACTACTGCTACTTCTGCCAGTATCTCCTCTGTATCTGCACAGGAATTCCAGCTTCTCATGGCGGTAGTGAGGACAGAGTATGATGTGATTCTAAAAAGCAAAATGATGTAGGAAAAACTAAAAAGAATAATTATCTCATGAAAATAAGGAGTGAGAGGAAGAACTGATACAGAGGAATTAGGTGGGGGAGGAGGATGGGTAGTTCTGGAATCCTACTCCTAAAAGGAATGGATTAAAGAGAGAAATATTATATATAATACGTGTGTATGTATGCATGCATGTATGTATGCATGTATGTGTGCATATGTGTTCATTCATGTGTGTGTGTGTGTGTATACATATGTATATATAAAAGTCTTCTAAATTCAGAAAGAAATAAAAGGGCAAAGGGATAGGGTGGAGAGAGAGTATAATGGAGAGATTCTCGGGGGTGTAGGTTAAGGAATAGAGGGCAAGGTAGCAGGTAAAAGTGAGGAGGGATAGCAAGGATGAGAAGGATAGTGAGGAACACAGGAAGGAGGAAAATATACAAGTAATTATAGTTTGGAGTGTGACTGGGATGACTCTACTCATAAATAGAAATTGATACTAGATTTAAAATTTTAATTTAACAATATTTTGCTTTTTTGGAAATGCTATTTAAAATGAGGGAAACGCACAAAGACAAAATAAAGGTCAAGAGTAGAATTTATTATTTAAAAAAGCAGGGATAGTAATCCGATCTCAGATAACATTAAAGCTAAAATTGGATTTAATCAAGAGAAAAATAGGGAAACTACACTGTATCAGCAATATTAATCAATAGTTTTAGGCTACATAAAATAAGGGGAGAGGGGGAGGGGGAGAGGAAAAGGAAGATAGAGGGAAGGAGGAGAGAGGGAGGGAAAGAGAGAGAGAGACAGAGAGAGAGAGAAGGTGGGAGGGAGAGAAAGAGGACGGAGGGAGGGAGGGAAAGAAGAAGGGGGGAAGGGAGGGAGAGAAGGAGAGAGAGACAAAGGGACAAAGGGAGAGAGGGAGAGAGAATACTTGTCAAAATAGACACAGTAACAATACAAACAGAAAAACCTTTTATACACATTTAGATCTAAATAATTGAAGTAATATTTATCATGTATGGGTATGTAAGGCTAAAATAATTAAAAGGACAAGTTTACCTAATTAATCTGTTTATGTAATACCAACCCAATTAAATTATCTAAAAGCTATCTCACTGAGTCAGGAAAAAAAGAACAGGGTTCGTTTGGAAGAGCAAAGAGTCAGGAACTTCAAGGAAACCAGGAGGAAAAAATGTGAAGGAACTAAATTCAGTAGTATCAGACTTTAAACTATATTATAAGGTGAGAGCAATGCTGAAGTGTGAAATGGATAATTTTGATTATTTTAAATTAAATTTTCTCTGTATAAATAAAACCTATGTAGCCCAGAATAGAGGGAATGCAAAAAAATTGGGAAGGGGAACTGTCATAGAACAATATCCTAGATAGAATGTGATTGGGTTGGAATATTGTTGTGGTATAGGAAATGATGAGCTGGTGGAATTAGAAAAATATGGAAAGACTCAGATCTATGAAGGAAAATGCTATCCACCTACAGTGAAACAGATGACAAATGGAAATAAACATAATATGTGTTTGTCTTTATATGTGGGTATGGATATGGAGATATGTGTATATGTATGTGTGTATCCCACTTAATTATATCCTTCGGGGGGCAGAAATAAAGTAGCACAGCAGAGGAGAAAAGAAAGCATACAAGTTAAAAAGAATGGACAGCTTTGAAAATAACATGTAATATTTATTATGCAGGTTTTCTTGAAATGGAAATTTATTGCTTCGTATTGACTCCTCTCTTATGTATACATGGTGTATACATGGTAATTTTTTCTTTTCTTATTTTGTATTTAAATTTAAATAAATTCAAATGAGCTGGAAAAAAAAGCCAGATGAACTACTAGTGAAACCCAAAACATGATCTTTGTCTTATAATGTAATGATCTAAGGGATTTCTCTAGCTTTATTCAATTGACCATAGACAGGAAATCAATTTTCTACTAATGGAACCATTTCAGTCCTCCAGAAGCTCTATCTACTTCATCCAAAAGTGAGCCCCCAGATCTCTGTATCTTGGCAATAGGAGGTATTTAGGGGCTGCTAAAATTTCTATCTCTAGACTACTATAGTACCCCTTCAACTTCCATAGCATCTGTGATAAGATACAGAGCTATCTTTCCTGTTGCTGGCTGCCAAGTTATAACCACCTCTGACCCTGATACTCAAGGCAACAAGGTGGCCAACAAGTATGGACAGGATAGCAAACTCCTTGGCAAGCCCAGTGTGCCAAGTTGCAATCTTCAAAGAACTGCCATGTGGGAAACTGCCCAGGTTGCCAGGGAAAGAAGCTGGCTTGCAGCCTTTTGCTCAAATATAAGGGACATTAGATGCGAAAACAATTTCTCACTTGCAAATGAGTTTGAGCCAAGCAACCCAATAAAAGCAAAAAGGGACTGGACTGATAAAGGAGGCCTGAGGATGACCTCTATCAAGACAGGTTCAAACCACATCTGCAATTTAGAGCTGCCTAGAGCAGAAGCCTCAAACATGCCACAAGGGGAACACTACCAAATGGGAATTTGACCAGAACTAGGTTAAAATATATCTGGGAAATAATTAACAAAATGAATAAAAATACAACAGAACATAGGTAATATTAATATGTGGTTTTCTAAGTCAATCTGTAGCCTAAAGGGATCTTTATGGATAATTTAGGGATTCCTATTTCTGTTTGAGTTTGACTTCAGTAGCCTAGAGTACTGATAGATTAAGTGACTTTCCATGAAGGCAGGGCTGGATAGTTCCTGTGTCCCTGAGGCTACTGAGGGAGTGTTCCCATATCCTGGATGACAAGAGTCTGGATCCAGCCATGGAAAGTACAGAGATATATTACAGTTGCATATGTGCTCAACCACACGTTCCTGGATAAGAAAATCAAATGGCCAAGAAGTTGAGTACTCGAATCTTAGAAAAAGGAAGGGGAGATTCCCTAATAATATCAAATTCCTAGAGAGATTCAGAACCATCTTCCAGTTTGGAGGAGGAGGAATGATTTGACAGGACCAAACGCTTAGACAGAGGAGAAACCTGAACTCTAAGCAAAGAGAAATTCCAAGGTAGCCTTTATTGTCATTTTGTCAATTAGTCATGTACGACTCTTCACAAACCCCTCTGGGGTTTTCTTAGCAAAGATACTGGAACAGTTTGCCATTTCTTTTTCCAGCTCATTTTACAGATGAGGAAACTGAGGCAAATGGGGTTAAATGACTTGACCAGGGTCACAAAGCTAATAAGGGTCTGAGGGTGGTTTTGAACTTAGGTCTTTCTGACTCTAGGACCAACAATCTCCACACTGCACCATCTAGGACAGCACCAGCCCCTTAAAGTGCAGTGCTGGATCAAATCTACAACGGCATTAATGTGCACCTGTTACTTTTCTCTACCATTACTTATATCCACAGTTAGATTCAGGAACTGGTCCTCCATTACACACAATTGCTGCCATCTTTTTGGCCAAAAGTCTATCATCTATAGGACTGTGGGAGTAGTGGAAATTAGTATCAACCCTGGGAGACAAAATAATATCAGTTAGCATTTATATGTTGCTTTAAGGTTTGCAGACCACTTTACATATATTAACTTTTGAATCCTTACAACAACCCTGTGAGGTAGGGGCTGATGTCCCCATTTTACAGCTAAGGAAACTGAGGCAAACAGAGGTTAAGTGACTTGCTCAGGATTAGACAGCTAGTAAGTGTCTGAGGCAGGATTTGAATTCAAGTCATCCTGACTTCAAGTCCCACACTCTATCCATTCAAGGACAGACTGCCCCTCCAGATCTTTCCAAAAAAAGGATCCCTGCCAGGCTTCTGAAGCCCTCTATCTTGTCTCTGTCCTTGCCACCTGATGCTCATTTTGTCAATGAGGTCTTGCCTCACTCTCAATGTATTAATTACCTCCATTAACAAAGCCATAGGTAGTAGGAGCAGGGACAGGACAGGTGACATTAAAAACCTGGCAGTCATTTGGGGGATGTGGAAACTGAGGTCTAGAGAATTGAAATGACAGCACTGGAATTTGACCCCAGGTTTTCTGTCTCCATATCTTGCATCACAGGTTAAGATAATGATGTCCTGTTTTATTGCCTAGACTAGAGTCTTTCTTTATCTTAAATAATATCTGCATGTTTACTGGGAAATGTCCTGGCTTGCACTATTTATCTGATGTTACTGATCCTTTCCTCCTGGTCACATTCCTCTCCTCTTCAGTTCTATGCCTCAACCTCGACCTTGATTCCATTCAATCCAACCTTCCTACCTTAGCAGGAGGAAGAAGTATTAGGACATTTACCCATTGTGCCCTGGATATCTCTTGTTTTAGCATCCATAAAACAATCTGTAAACTCTGTAAAACTTTCAGGTACACTTCATCTCCAAAGTGATAAGCCTACTGACTAAATTTCATTGTTTTGTTATGCCTTGACTTACAAGCTTAAAAATATCTTTCTGCCCTAGCTTTAGATAAATCAACTATAAAATGATTAATAAATCTAAAATCTGATGAATAAGCATGATTCATCTTCCTTTGGACCACTGTGGGAGTGTCCCCTGAGGCTCAAGGCTGATTGTTTGCCTCTCTCTACACCCTTTCCGTTGGTGACCTCTTCAGCTCCTATATGTCTAATTAGTACTTCTGTTCAGATGACTCATCCTGGTTACACACACATATATATGTATATGAATATATAACTAAGGTTGTACATACATGAATACATATTCATCCCTTATATGTCCCTTGAACTGAAGTTTCATGGCACCAGTAATTCATTTGGATACCTGTTGACATCTCAACCTCAACATAGCCAATCAATATATCTTGAATTTCATTTCTATCCATCAATCATAAAATCACAGGATCATAGAACCATGGATCCAGAGATAGAAGGGACCTCCAAAGCCAAAGAGTCAAACCATCTGTAAGATGAAATAACTGTGGTCCAAGGTCATCACTGTAGCTAGCATGAAAGGTAAGATTTGAACCTAGGGCCTCTGATTTCATACTCCTTTTATTGTTAATTTATTTGTTTTCAGTTATCTACAATCATTTCCATAAGTTTTCAATTTTCTCCCTTCTCCCTCCCCGAGACAGCATGCAATCTTATATGGGTTCTATGCATACATTCTCAGTAAACACATTTTCACACTAGCCATGTTGCATAGAAGAATTAAAATGTGATTCCAAACTCTTTAAGCTCCTATTATATTCCAGGCACTGAGCAAGGTACCAGGGATACAAAGACAAGAATGGGATAGTCCTTACTACTCTCAAGGAGTTTGTAGTCTAACATAGAAAAAACAGGCATATATAATTTTACAAAATACAAAATAAGTACAAGCTCATTTCAAGGGGCAAGCACTGGCAGTTAGAAGGATCATGAAAAGCCTCATGTAAGACTTGTTTCTTGAACTGAACACTGAAGAGGTTAGAGATTCTAAGAGGTGAAGGTGGAGGAGAGCACAGCAGTCATGAGGACAGTCTATGTAGAGTCAGAGTTGGGAGATGGGACACCTTGGGTTGGGAAAACCTAACTGGCCAGTCTGGCTGCATTAAAGGGAAGAAATATGTTTGTCTGGAAAGGTCAGCTGGAACACGATCTGAAGGGCTTTGAATGTCAAACAGAAGAATTAGTGTTTAAAACTAGAAGCAACAGGGAGCCCCTGGAGTTTGTTGAGTAAGGCTATGACAAAGTCGGTCCTGTGCTTTAGGAATATCGCTTTGGCAGCTGCATGGAAGATGGACTGGGCTCATCATCTTGCCCTTAACCTTTTCCTGCTCCAAAAATCCCTATTTTGAGGCTACCACCATCCTTCCAGTCACTGGCTTATGACTTTGGAACCTTCTTAAACTCTACATTGCCTAATATTTATTGTTTCTAAGTTTTATTGAGGCTGAATTTCTTTTTTCACTTATTCAACTCACTTAAGAAAGCCTGTGTTCACTGAATGGGTGTTGCCTCACTCAGAGCGAGAACCTGAAAAAACCTTACCTTAGAAGGGCCAAAGTCTTCCATTGCATCCTGGGCCATCTCCAGTCATCCTGAAGAATATCTGGCCACTGGACCCAGATGGCTCAGGAGAAGAAAGTGAGGTTGGTGACTTTGTACAGCCCTCCCTCACTCAAATCAAAGTCAATTGCAAGTCATGTCATCATCAATCTGATATAATGGTCCTCTTTGAGAATGAAGGACAAACCACAACATGGCCACCACCCTGATTCAAACCCCCATCTCCATAAAATAGTAATAATGAAGAGCATTTATATAGAATGTTAAGGTTTACACTGTACTTTACAAATATTTTCTGATTTAATCCTCAAAACAAGCCTGGGAGGTAGGTTATAGATGAGGAAACTGAGGCAGACAGAAGTTAAGTGACTTACTCCAGTTTACACAGCTAATAAGTGTCTGAAACCAGATTTGAATCCAAGTCTCCCTGACTCCAGGTACCAGTAACTATCCAATGTGCCATAGTAGACACCTTTCACCTAGGCTCTTCCAAAGGTCTCCTAAGTAATCTTCTTGCCTTCATTTTCTTCCTCCTTCAATCCATCTCCCCACAGCTTTCAACACATTTTGCTGACACAGAGACTGACCATATCCTGATGTCTCTCACCTCTAAAATTTTTGATAGCTCTAGTTTGCTTCCAGGATAAATTCAAAGGCTAAGCATTTAAAGTCCTTCATAGCCTGGCTATCACCTTCCCAGCCTTGTTTCAAATTATTGCTCTTTAGGAAATCTCTGAAAGTTCCAATAAAAACTGACCCCACCCTGAAATCATCACTGATTTTCAATGGTCAGCCAGTCAATATGTTGCTATCTTGAAGTAATTATAATAAAATCCTTTTAATTTTTTTTCCTGAGTTTTACGTCATTCATCAGGATGAAAGCCAAAATGAAGAATTTTACTTTCAACAATATCCAAGGATGTACTTGCCTCAAGAGAGACGAGGGAAGCAGGGTCTCCAGTGTGAGGTATGGCACTAGGGAAATGGTATTGTTTAATCTTTCCTATCTGGGAGGTCCTAGTCATAAGGAACATGTGGGAAAAGTCATCAACTTGAGGGCAGGGGACCTGGTGTCTAGGCAGATTAAGACATTTCATCCCTCTTTTTCAGAGGATCTGGAACCTTTTCATCTCACTTTAAGTACTGCACTGTACTAGGGGTTTATTATTACTGATAATGAGATAAGGTTACTCATAATATGAGTATGGCATGTATGGTATGCTTACTGTCTAATCTTGATACTCACATGCATATGCCATATCCTTTTCAAATAAGAAATAAACTTATTCTGTTTGGAAAGGTTAATGTCCACAAAACCAGTATCTACTGAGGGCTTATTGTCCCCAGAGTCTTGCTCTCCATGAAGCCAAGAGAGCTTTCCATGTGGTTACTGTCATCTTGAGTAGCCTCTTTCTCTTTCCCATGGCAGAGGAATGATGTCTTCCCAGGAGAACCCAAACTTTTTGGATTAATCTGCTCTAGAATTCCTTACCCCAGTCAAGGTCATAAGCAGCAGAAGAAGAGGGAAAGAGAGGGGAAACACACACACACACACACACACAAATACTCTAAGCTCAAGAGAATCAACATTTCTCTGTGTGTGATTTTATTTTATTTCTAATTTATGGAATAACACAAACATTTCCATAGCATAGTTGAATTTTTAAAAAGATGATTATATATGAAAATGCAAATATTATTATGCACAACTTATCATTCCTTTTAAATATATAATAAAGTTATGATATAAAACATTCTTTTTTCTTCTCTCCCCTCTCCCCTCTTCCCTAGAGATGGCTACCATTAGATGTAAGTAGGTAGGATGGATGGATGGGTGGCTAGATATATAGATAGATAAAATATGTAAAATTATTCTAATACACTTCTCATTATCAGTTCTTTCTCTGGATGCAGACAGCATCTTCATGGGTGCTTTGCAGTTCACTTGGATATTTATAATAACCAAAATGACTTAGTCGCTCAAAGTTGCTTTTAAAACAATATTACTGCAATTGTATAAAATGTACTTGTGGTTCTATTCATTTCATTCTATTATTTTGTGCAATTCCAAGATCATTGAGCTTATTATTTCTTATAGCACAGTAGACACAATCATATACAACTTGTTCAGTCACTCCCGTACTGGTAGGTATCCTTGCAATTTCCAGTTCTTTGCAACCACAGAAGCAACTATAAATATTTTAGAACATATATGTTCTTTTCCATTTTCCCTGATCATCCTTGGAAATAAATGATATTACTGGGTCAAATAGTTTAACAACTCTCTTGGTATAATTCCAGATTGCTCTCCAAAATGGTTGGATCAGTTTATGGTTATACCAACAATGAATTAGGGTCCCAATTTTTTCCACATTACCTCCAACATTTGTTGCTTTCCCCTTCAATCATTTTAGCCAATTTGATGAGTATAAATTGATATCTCAAGGTTGTTTTAATTTGTATTTCTCTAATCAGTAATGATTTAGAGCATTTTTCAAAAGATTACAAATTGTTTTGATTTATCTAAAAACTGTCTAATCATAGCCTTTGATCATTTATCAATTGAGGAATGATTTGTATTCTTATAAATTTGACAAAGTTATTTATATATATAGTCGAGATATGAGAACCTTAGCTGAGAAACTGTCTATAAAAATTTTCCCCAATATTCTGCTTTTCTTTTGATCTTGGCTACATTTGTTTTATTTGTACAACACTTTTTTAATTTGATATAATTGAAATTATTCATTTTATACCTCACACAATTTTCTATCTCTTGTTTATTCATAAATAATTATAGCTAGGTCATATATCCATTTTGAGCTTATAATGACAAATGATGTAAAATATTGTCTGTGCCAAATTTCTGCCAGACTGTTTTCCAGTTTTTTCCAAGAATTTTTGCCAAATAATGATTTCTTATCCCCAAAACCCAAGTCTTTACATTTGCATAATACAAGGTTACTATATTCAAATACTGCTGTAAATTGTATTTCTGCTCCATTCCACTGACCAACCTTTCTTTCTTAGCTAATATCAAATAATTTTGAAAATTACTGCTTTATAATATGGTTTGATTTGATATTACTAAATTTCCTTCCTTTTGCATTTTTCATTGGTTCCTTTACTAATCTTGACTTTTTGCTCTTCCAAATTAATTTTGTTGTTATTTTTCCTGTGGAAGTACCCCAACAATATTCTATGTTGATTTTCTATGAGTTACCTTGCCAGGCAAATGCACTGGATACAAAGCTTGTTTGTCAAAAGGAACCAATCAGTAGTCTTCAGTGACACATGTCTCTGCTGGTATTTCCTGGCTGACCTTGCTGAGCAATGCCTTTTCCCAACCTGGCCCAAACCAATCTTGCAGTCAACTGTTCCTACAAAACAATCTGCTTTTGTGTTCCGCCTGTTCATGGGACAATTGTCCATTCTTTTTCCCAACCCTTCCCTGAGCCTCCCCTTTCTGATTTTTAAGCATAAATCATCCCTGTCTCTCCTGGGCTGCGGGCTCCTTTGCACTTTGCAATGGAGTGACTTTGCACTAACATCTGGTTTTCTTTCTAATAAAAATTTTCTGCTTTCAAATCAGCTTGGACTCCTCTGCATTGAAGAGTAAATTTTGCCCAATTAACATTTCTAATTCAGTTTTTTAAAATTGGTAATTGGGATAACATTGAATATATAAATTAGTTTAGGAGAAATTGTCATTTTTATTATATTTTTCCCTGCCTACCCACAAACAATTCATATTTCTTTAATTACTCAAATCTAATTTTATTTGTCTAAAAAGATTTTTTTAAAATAATTTTGTTCATATAGCTCCTGGGGAAAAGGTGAGCTTTGCAGGTGTATTCCCAAGTATTTTATATTATCTAGTTATTTTAAATGGTTTTGCTTGTGATATATAGGAATGCTGATGATGTATGTGGATTTACTTTATATCCTATTAACATTGCTAAAATTATTGTTAAAATAATGGTTTAGTTGAGATTTTGAAATTTTCCAAGTATATCATCATGTCATCTGTAAAAAGAGATAGTTTTATTACCTCATTGCCTATTTTGATTCCTTCTGTTTTTTGCTTCTCTTACTGCTATTGCTAGGATTTCTAACACAATACTGAATAATATTGGTGACAGTGAGCATCCTTGTTTCATGTCTGATCTTACAGGAAAGACTTCTAGCTTGATCCCATTACAAATAATGCTTGCTGATATTTTGAGGTATTTTTAAATTAATTTAAGTCCATTTACACCACACTTTCAAGTGATTTTAATGGAAATGAGTATTGGATTTTATCACAAGTTTTTCCTGCATTTATTGATATGATCATATGATATTTTTATCTTTATTATTGACATAATTTCCTGCATTCCTACTTGGCCAAAATGTACAGCCTAATATGTTGCTGTAATCTTTTAGCTAATATTTTATTTAGGATTTTTGCATCCATATTCATTAATCAAATTCATCTATAATGTTCTTTCTGTTTTTACTCTTCCTGATTTATATATCAGTATCATACTTGTTTTATTAAAGGAGTTTAGTAGACCTCTTCTTTGTCTATTATTTCAAATGATTTATTTACTATCAGAATTAGTTGATCTTTAAATGTTTGATAGAATTCATTTGTAAATCTATTTGTTCCCAGTTTCTTTTCTTAGGAAGCTCATTTATGGCCTGTTCAATTTCTTTTTCTGAAGTATGTCTATTTACAAACCCAGGTACTACAGGAACACAATTACAAAGCTCTTTTCACACAAATAAAGTCGGATGTAAACAACTGGGAAAATATCAATTGCTCATAGGTCGACTGAGCTAATATAATAAAAATGACAATTCTACCTAAATTGATTTACTTATTCAGCACTATACAAACTACCAAAATATTTTATAGAGCTAGAAAAAATAATAACATAATTCATCTGGAACAGCAAAAGATCAAGAATATCAAAGGAACTAACGGAAAAAATACAAGAGATGATGGTTTAGCAATACCAGATGTAAAACTACATTATAAAGCAGCAATCATTAAACTATTTGGTACTGGCTAAGAAACAGAGTGGTGGATCAGTGGAATAGATTAGGTACACAACACAGCAGTAAATAATCATAGTAATATGCTGTTTGATAAACCCAAAGACTACAGCTAATGGGATAAAAACTCACTATTTGACAATTTCTGAGAAAACTGGAAAATAGTAAGGCAGAAACTAGATACAGACCAACATTTCAATCATTTATCAAGAAAAGGTCAAAATGGGCACATGATTTAGATATAAAGGGTGATACCATAAGCAAATTAGGAGAGCAAGAAATAGTTTACCTGTCAGATCTATAGAAATGAGAAGAATTTATGACCAAACGAGAGATAGAGAGCATTACAAAATGCAAAATTTTGCTTATATTAAACTAAAAAGTTTTGTACAAACAAAACCAACACAGCCAAGATTAAAAGGAAAACAGAAAGCTGGGAAATAATCTATACAGCCAGTGTTTTCTGATTAAGGCTTCATTTCTAAAATATACAGAGAAATGAGTCAAATTTGTAAGAATATAAGTCGTTCCCCAATTGATAAATGATCCAGGTACGTGAACAGGTATTTTTAAGATAAAGAACTCAAAGCTATCTATAATCATATGAAAAAATGGTATAAATAACTATTGATTAGAGAAATGCAAATTAAAACAACTCTGAAGTACCACCTCATATCTACCAGATTGTCCAATATGACAGTAAAGGAAAATGATAAATGTTGGAGAAGATTGGGAAAATTGGGACACTAATGCACTGTTGGCCTTCTAACCATTCTGGAGACCAATTTGGATCTATGTCAAAGGGTAATCAAACTATTTACCTTTTGATCTAGCAATACCACTCACTACTAGGTCTATATCTCAAAGAGATTATTAAAAAGAGGGAAAGATCCATGTGTACAAAAATATTTATAGCAGCTCTTTTTGTGGTGGTAAAGAGTTGGAAATTGAGGGGATGCCCATCCATTGGGGAACAGCTGAACAAGCTGTGGTATATGAGTGTAATGGAATGCTATTGTGCTATGAGAAACGATGAGTAGACAGATTTCAGAAAAACCTGGAAAGACTTACATAAACTGATGCTGAGTGAAGTGAGCAGAACCAGGAGAACATTGTACGCAGTATTAGTAACACTACGCAATGACCAACTGTGATTGACTTAGCTCTCCTCAGCAATACAATGATCTAAGATAATTCCAAAAGATACATGATGGAAAATATTATTCACATCCAGAGAAAGAACTAATAGTCTGAATACAGATAAAAACATACTATTTTCACATTTTTTGTTGTTTATTTTTCATGATTTTTTTCTTTTGTTCTGCTTCTTTCACAACATGACTAATGTGGAAATGTTTTACATCATTGCACATTTATATATATATAGCCTATATATAAAAGGATATTTTATAGCCTATATCAAATTAGCCACCATCTTATGGAGGGAAGGGAAGAATGGAAAAAGAATGCAAATATTTTCCAAAAATAAATGCTGAAAATTATCTTTACATGTAATTGGAAAAAAATGAAATACTATTAATTGAAAAAATAAATAAAATAGTCTATTTAGATAGCATACTTCCTCTTCTACTAAACTAGACAATTTATATTTTTATAAATATTCATCCACTTCACTTAAATTTATAAGTTTATTGACATATTTTATTTTATTTTAGACAACTTATTACTGTAATCATGATTTAATCCCTTGTGGGTAATTTTGCCTTCAGATTTCCTTCACAGACAGAATATTGCCTAAAGTGAATACAGAGAAGCAAAAATAAAAGGGTGAAGCAGTTGTGCTCCTAAGACAATTTGAGAGAACCTCAGGTAAGACAAGACCTCCAGACGTGAAGGTTTGGCCTGAGGAGATTCCACTCCAGGCTGATTCCACTGAATCAACAAACAGTAGGCCCTGGGGGCAACTGGGTTGGGATGCAGACCAGGCCTAATGAACCTTTCCCTCATGACCTTTCACTTCACAATCTCAGGAACTTTCACTTCACAACCTTTCTTCTAAGGAACAGTGTGGGGATCAGACAGCTGAACAGTGGAAGATTAAAGGACTCCAGCTGTTTCCAGATGCCAGGGCTATTGGGGCTGACCAGACATGATCTCAGGCTGTGACTGTGGGTGAGGAAGAGTGAGCACATGTCACATGAACGTGCACCAAAGAGAGCAAGAACATCTTTAGGACAGTGTTGCTAGGAGACCTAACTGTGGCTTAGGAGAAAAGAGAAGTACCTGACATTGAGTCCCCAAGCAGAATTCAGAAAATAACAGTAAGAAGGACTTGAGGCCTGGGATACTATCAGCAAGCACCCTTACACCCAGGAGGGCCTGCTGCACAAATTCTTAGGTCTGCTTTTCTAAAGGTAAAGCAACTTTAAGAGGAGCAAACAATTTTATTTTAATTACATATACCAACAGAGAAAATACAAGTGGCACCAATAGATAGGGAGGGCTTCCAACTGTCTGACCGCGGACAATACATATATCATTACCAGAGAGAGAAGCACCAATATCTGGGTTTTCAAAGCCTGGGGGGCTCCTTAGCGGCTGCCCAGAGTCTCAGCTGGCACAAGAACCTTCTTCCAAAAACTAAGTCCCAAAGCAAAACCTCACTACAGAGTATATATACTCTTTTCAAAACTGGTGGGCACAACCCCTCATGACCCAGTGCCTCATTAGCAATCAACAAAAGGTGTGGGCCATCATACAAAACAAGCCTCCCCTAATCAAGCTTCCCTCAATAGCTCCACCTGAGGCCTATCAATGGGCAGAGAAGATTTTTAACTCCCATTACAGACACCATTACTCACAATTTGGGATTAAAATCCATTTCCAATAATGTTATTAAAAATATAATAAAAAATAAAAATGAGTAAGCAAAGGAAAAAGAACCTGATACCTACAATGGTGTAAAAGATGACCTGGGTTCATACTCAGAGGAAAATAGTGAGGTATAAAAAACTACTTCTGCCCCAAAGAGTAAAGTTAAATAGTCACAAGTCCAAAAAGTGTTCTTGGAAAAATTATGAAAGGACTTCAAAAAATCAAATAAGAGAGATCAAGGAAAAATAGAGGGATGGGGAAGCAATCCAAGAAAATTATGGAAAGAAAGTTAAACAATTAGGAAGAGATCCAAAATCTTAAAGAAGAAAATAACTCCTTGAAAACCAGAATTAGGCAAGAGGAGTTGAATAACATTACAACACGCCAAAAAATAATCAAAAAGAAATCAAAAGAATAAAAAAATTGAAGAGAATCTGAAACATTTCATTAGAAAAACAACTGATCTGGAGAACAGATTTAGGAAATACAGTGTAGGAATTGTTGAACTACCAGAGAGTTATGATAAAAATAAAGAATCTTGACACAATAGTCCAAGAAATTATTAAAGAAAATTGCCCTGCAATTCTCAAACAAAAAGGTAAAGTAGAAATAGAAAAAAATCTACCATTTATCACCTGAAAGAGATTCCAGGAGGAAAACTTGCAGGAATGTCATAACCAAGTTTCAAAACTTCCAGGTTAAGGAGAACATATTGCAAGCAACAAGAAAAATATTAAATACTGCAGAGACGTAATCAGGATTTCACAAGACTTAGCAGTTTCTACAATAAAAGACCATAGGTCTTAGTGCATTATGTTTCAAAGAGCAAAAGAGCTAGGGGTGCAAACAAAAATAACTTACCCAGCAAAGTTGAGTACAATTCTGAATGAAAAAAAAATGAACTTTGAGGCATTTTTAACAGAAAATTCAACACATAAGATCAAAAAAAAAACATAAGGAAAACATTAAAGATTAATTAAAGGGACACATTAAGGACAAATTCATATAAAAATGTTATTATATACATATGTGTGTTTTATATATGAAAATGTTATTATTAAGGCTTTTTTAGCAGTAGACAGTCAAGTCATTACTACACTAGTTTGAAAGAAGTGTTTGGGCTGAGTTGGATATGATGGAGTGATTATAAAAAACAAAATTGGGTAGGAAAAGTTAAAAGGGGCAATTATTTCATACAAATGGGGTATAAAAGGAAGAACTGAACTGAAGAAAGCAGATGTGGTTAAAGAGCTGATAATGTTGTAACTTTACCCTCATCACATCTGGATTGAGGTTAAAGAGCTGGTAATGTTGTAATTTTACCCTCATCATTCATCACATCTGGGTTGAAGAAGAAACAATGTGTACATCTTGTGGGGGTGTAGAAATCTTCTGGACTTGTAAAGAGGTAAGAGGACTAGGGTAGAGGATAAGGTAGGAACTTTTAGAAAAGTCTATAGATTAAATTTTAGGAGGGTGGGGGGTGAGAGGGACTCTTAGAGGGGTAAATAGAATAAGAAATAGGAGAATAAGGGGAAAGATAAGGTAATAGGGATAAGTTAAAAAGAGACTGAGGACAGTCTTGAGTAAAAATAGAATGGAGGGAAATTCACAAAATAGTAATTATAACTTTAAATGTGAATAGAATGAACTCACTCATAAAATGGAAACAGCAGAACAGATTAAAAATCAGAATCCATCAATATGTTGTTTACGAGAAATATATTTAAGAATGAGAGATACACATAGAGTTAAAATGGAAGGTTGGAGTAGAATTTATTCTGCTTCAACTGATACAAAAAAAAAAGACAAAAGTAGTAATCATGATCTCGGACAATGATGTAACTACATATTGATAAAAGGTACCATAGATGATGAAGCAATATTGTACCATATCTATCTTAACCAAATACTATAGTTATCTAAATTTTTAAAAGAAAAATTTAATAGGTTACAGCTGGAGATAGATAGCAGTATTTCAATAGAGGGAGACGGTAATCTACTTCACTCAGAATTAGATAAATCTAATAAAAAAATAAGAAAGAAGTCATAGATGTGAATAGAACTTTAGAATAACCTAAATATTATAGATATCTGGAGAGAATTGAATGAGAATAGAAAAGAATACACTTTTTCTCAGTGGTTCATGGTCTCTTTACAAAGATTGACCATATGGTAAAACATAAAAACATTATAGTTAAAAGCAGAAAAGCAAAAATTTCAAAAGTATCTTTCTCAGGTCAGAATACAATAAAAATTAAATTTAATAAGGAACCATGGAAACACAGATTAAAGATTAATTGGAGATTAAACCACCTAATCTTTAAAAATGAGTGGATTAAATAACAAATCATGGAAATAATCAATAATTTCATTTAAGAGAATGACAATAATGAGACAATATATCAAAACCTATGGGATACAGCAAAAGCAGTAATCGGAGGAAAATGTGTATTTCCAAATATTTACATGAATAAAAGAAAGATCAGACTGATGAATTGGGCATGCTATTTAAAAAGCTAGAAAAATAAAGGAAAAATACCTAACTAAACACTGATTTTAGGCACAGTTGTCATGAATAAAGGGATGACCTGTGCTGTTCTCCTCCTTCCCAAGCCTCCATCATCAGAAACTTCTTCACCTCCTCCCTGGAATAACCCACCAGGATGGGAAGTGTATTATACCACCACTCACTAAATTTTGGTGCCTGAGACAAAGCCAGAGAGGAAGAGAATTTGAGAATACCTCAAAGATCCTTCGTATTTCCACTCTGCCGTCTGATTCTAACAGATCTCGGCAATTTTTAAAAAATATTCTGTTTAGATTCTTGTTTAGTCATAGTGGTGGGGTGTTGATTTCCTAAATTTTTTCTCCTTGTTCTTTTTCCTAGGTCAGTTATTTTTGCTAGGGTATACCTTATACTTTCTTCTATATTTTCAGCCTTTTAAATTATTTTAATATTTCTTGTTGTCTCATGAAATCATCAGCTTCTTTTTTATGCATTCTAATTTTTAGGGATTTTGTTGCTTAAAAAAGTTTTTGTAACTCTTAGAACAAGCTATTAATTCCCTTTCTAGTCCTTTCTTCCATAACTGTCATTTGTTTTCCAATTTTCCCTTGTATTCTCATTCCATTTATGGGAACATTTTTATATCTTTTTTAAAACTCTTCCTTCATCTCTTCCATGAATTCTAGTTGAATTTGAGGCCAAACTGTATTTCAAGCCTTGCTTGAAGACATATTGGAGTCATTCTCTTCTGCATTTGTGTCTTGAGCTTCCCTGTCATGATAACTCATTCGCTTGGGGTTTTTGGTTTGCCCATCCTTCCAGCCTACTTCTTAACTTTAGACTTGATGTTAGGGCTGGTCTCAGTTGCATTTTGGAAGGGAAGGTCAGGGCTGGTCCTGTTGCTGCTTTCTTGTCGTACTAAGTGTTGTGTTATTCCAGAATCTTAGGAACAGGCTGCAAACCTGTGAGCTTCCAGTGCTCACAAAATGGTTTGATCTAGGGCAAAGTCTAATTGCTACCTGCTCTGAGCTCTGCAATTTCTAATATGGGTTTAGGTCTGTGAAAAATTAGACTGCTTGACTCTGCCCTTATCAGCCAGCTAGAAAATTCTGTTCATTCAAAGTGGCAGAATTATAGGCTTCCCTTTGGTCTGGGATTCCTGCCTTTGTTATTACTCTTTAGGTTGTGCTAGATGCTAGAAGTGTTTTGAGGTGAAGGCTTAGCTATACTGCAGGGGCCTGCTGTGATCTGAACTTTCTCTCTGCTTGGTTAACTGCCCAGGGCATCCCAACCAGGGAACTCTACCAAACATGCAGGACTCCTCATTCTATCCTGTATCTGCAACTCAGAACTAGCTAGTGAGTGACAAAGCTGCCAGTTGGTACTTGCCACCATCATGGTGACACAATATGGCCCTGGTAGAACCCTGGCATAGACTGGATCTTTTCTTGACTCTCCCATTGACTCAAATGCCCCACAAACTGTGTTCTTGTCCGTCTCCATTATCTATATACCTCCCTATCTTTCTCCCTGTGCCAACTATGCTACACAACCCACTCACTGTGACTTTGTCTGGATTTCCCCATCAGGATTCTGTCTGGTGCTTTTTCTAGACCTATTTGTAAGAGTTTGGAGACGGGAAACCACCATACTGTATCCTATCACTCCTTCATTTTGGCTTCACCTTCCAAAGTAATTTTCTTTAGTGCATCCCAGGAACCATTTTGACAAGGAACGTATTTGGCTTAATCATCACTATCAAAGATTTTATCGTCTTATTGACCAATTCATCAGGAAACATTTATTAAGAACTTCCTATGTGTCACTGTGCCTAGAGCTGAGGATGCAAAGAAAGTCAGAAACATGATTGCTACCCTCAAGAAGTCCCCATTCTAATGGGGGAGGCAACATTAAAGCAACTATAGAACATATATAATGTAAATGGCAAGTAATTTCAAAGGGATGCCACGATCAATGACAGCGATATGGAAAAGTGGTATTTGAGCTGGGTTTTGAAGGAATCCAGGGGAGGCCAATGGCAGAGGTGAGAAGTAAGACCATTCGAGACCTGAGGACAGTCAGAGAAAAAGTATGGAGTTGGGAAATGGAACATTGTCTTCAATAGGCTAATGTGGCTACATTGAGTTTATGGAGTGAAGTATAAGAAGACCAGAAAGGGAGGAAAGAGCTAATTGATGAAGAACTCTAAAACAAACAGAAGAAACTTGCCTTGCATTTATACAGAAGATTTACAAAATAAAACCCACATTATAGTAATTCTGCACTTAGAAGGTAGTTATGGAATGGCCTGTACATTATCGATATTACAACCTGATATGGATGTGCTCCCATAATGTTAACAACCTTTTCCCTCCAAGAAACAGCTGTGTTTCATGCTCACAACTCCTAACTTTGCCATAGGTAATGAGGAGACATTGACGTGTCTTGCAGAGGGGAGTGAAGTGATCAGACCTGTGCCTTGGGTATTATCTCTTGCTTCCTCTTTCCCTTACCTCATCCCTTAGCTCTGAGATCTTCTGGCTCTAAATAAGAAATCCATCCACTCCCTCTTGCTTGGCTGTCTGGGAATAGTTTATCTAGGCTGTAGTATCTTTGAAGGCATCAGACATGAAGGCATCAAGCTAGACCTTTTGCCACTTGTCAGCATTATGCCCTACCTCCAAAGTGTTCCATTTCTGCAGGTGGTACAAAGGTCAATGGCATTGTAATTATACCATAGGACCTTAGAAATATACCTTAGATCACAATTATATCAACAAGTATTTATTTACTCTCTACTTAGTACAAAGCATTGTGCTGGCTGATACCAACTTTAAATACACTATAGTATCTGCCCCATAGAGCATGCAGTTTAGTGAAGGAATATAACACCTTGAGAGATGAATAGAAAACACAGTGAGTACATGATAATTGCATTAGAGCTGTGTAACAAAGAGCAAAGTCACAAATGCTTGTGGTGAGGGAAGAAACTTTAAAGCAAAGACCTGGCCCACAAAACTCCCAAGTGCAAACTGAACCAGATTCAAACTTAATTGGGAAATATTTAACAAAATAAATAAAAATACAATGAAATGCATAATGTCAATGTGTTTTTTAAGGCATCATGTGGCCCAAAGACATCCTTTTTTACAGTTTCAGTGGCCCCTGTTTCTCTTTGATTTTAGCACTACTACTCTCAGGGATGGATGTAATTTCCATAGGTAAAAATGGGGAAAAGATATGATCTAGGCTTAGGAAATAGCTTAAACAAAGCCCTAGAGGTATAAGTAGTGTGCAGGTTTAGAAAGGGCAGAGATACCCAGTTGGGCTGTAATATTAATGTTTAAAAATGAAAAATATGAAATAAGTCTGGGAAGATTTGGTAGTGCCAGCTTGTGGTGGGACTTAAATGCCAGGAAAAGGAGTGTAAACCATATTCTGGAGAGAAGAAAAATTTTTATTAAGAGAAGTGGCATAACCATATAGATACATAAGAAAAATTCTACAGGAAGTGGTTATGAAGGATGAATCAGGGGAAGAAGGAACTTGGAAGGAATTTATTGACATAGTCCAATTGGGTGGTTCTGAAGGCATATGCTCATGTTGGGGCAGCAGAAATGAAGAGAAGAATAAAAGAGCTTGCAGAAATGGATACAACAGGACTTATTAACTGATTGAATGTAAGGTGGGAAAGAGTACAACACTGTCATTTTGCAGGTATAGAAACTGAGGCCACCAAGAGCACTTGCCAAAGGTTACAAAGATAGTAAAGTCACAAAGAAAGGATTCAAACTCAGATGCCCTGACACCAAATCCAGCACTCGTTCCACTCATTGTTCTGCCAGTCCCAAGTCCTCAGCCAGAGAGATAGACCACCTGTAGCCAAAGGAGGCATAGGAGATGATTCCAAATGACAAAGTGACTAGAGTTGTCTGTCAGGAGGTGACATTCCCCACATCCCAAGGATTAGCAACTTGATTTGAAATTTCTCAAGGACTGCAGGGCCCTGTGTTGGGCAGGAAGTTCCATCATGAATAGCCTGGGTGACCTCTTCCAAATACATCAATACAACCGAAATAACACAGAAACTGAACGACATTAAACAGAAGAAAAAAATTCATTGACAGTTTTTCCAATTTTTGGCAGAGGTTATGCTTTTCAACAGGAAGAAAAGTAATTATAGGTTGCCAAAAAAAAACTGTCATTTCTCACAGCTGAAATCTGTTTCTGGATGAATTCATGATGAGGAAGTAATGCATTTTCCTATTTTTTTCTGTTGTTATTGCAATGCAGATGTGGTTTTAGGAAGGTTATCCTGCAAAGAGGAGAAAGAACAATTTATGACATAATTCACAAACGTGAAAGCTATTTATTGAATGAATCCCAATGAAATGATCTATCTTTTAAATGAAGGCCCCATCAATGGCTTTCTGGAATCATTCCATGGTGGCATCCAATACCACCCACTGCCTTAGAGATTCATCACATTAAAGTGATTGAGTTGAAGGAGCATTTCTTAAATGTTATGACGAAAGCAATATGCTAGGCACTAGGGATACAAACATGAAATAAATCACCAGTTTTTCTGCTCTTAAGGGATGTATATTCTAATACAACATATAAGAATGAAGTATGCTGTAAAAGGGGCAAAATTAAAACAAATATAAAGAGCTCTAGGAAAATTTGAGGCAGGAAAGATTGTCCAAATTATTGATCTAACTTGTTGAATTCTCTTTACATAGATTCTAAAATGTTAAGATAGGCAAAACTTTTGGCAGATCTCTTTAAGACTGGACCTCCACTAACAGTGAGATGGCTATGAAAGTTTATTCACTGGGTAAGCTTTAAAATGGTCTCTCACTTGAAAGAAAGTGTTTAATTAAGGAGTGAATAGATATCCAGCATTTGGCAGGATTGACCTGGATCTTGGCTTACCATCTCCCATCAAACATCAGCCCAAAATATCCTTCATTAACACATTTGATTCTTTCCAGGTCCATTTTCCCCATTAAAATTGCATCACCACCCTTTCAAAATTATGAGAAAAGAACCTTATAAAACTTAAAGCACCATATAAATATGGGGGGTTATTCTCTCTCCTCTTTTTATAAAAAAAGTTTCTCTTTCCCTCTTTTTCTTTACCTGATCTATAAAATAGAAGCTATAACATCACCTTCCTCAAAGTTTTATTGTGAAAATGAAATGACAGATGGTAAGTATTTGGTCTACCTTAAAGAGCTACACCAAGAAGCATCTATTAACCACCTACTCATTATGTGCCAGGCACTGTACTAAGTGCTAGTTCTACAAAGAAAGAAAAAAAACTGTCCTATTCTCAAGGAACTAATAGGGGGACAATAAGCAAACGATTATATACAAATGAGACAAATTCAAGATAAATGGATGATGATCTCAAAGGGAACATACTAGCATTAAAGGGAATTGGGAAAGGCTTTTTATTCAGGTGGAACTTTAGTCAAAACTTGAAGAAAGCTTAGGAAACCAGAGACTAAGATGAGTAGGGAGAGCTCCCAGTATACGGAATAATAGTTAAAAAAATACAGAGTTGGGAGATGAAGTTATTATCTTGTATGAGAACAGCAAGGAGGCCAGGCATTGATTCCTGACTGCTGGTAGGGGAGTGAGGTGCAATTACCTGGGAAAGGTCACAAGGGGCCAAATTATGAAAAATTTTTAAAGCCAAAGGGTTTGATATTTGATCCTGGAGGTAATGAGAAGTCACGGGAATTTATTGAATGGGAAGTGGGATGACATGGTCAGACTTGTTCTTTAGGGAGATTAATTTGACAAGGGTCTAGAGTAGGGAGACCAATCAGAAAGCTATCATAATAGTACAGGTGTAAGGTGAGAAGGTCCTACTCCAGGGTGGGGGCAGAGTTAGAGGAGAATAGGGAGCATACAGGAGAAATATTACAAAAGTAGAATTATAACATGACTTAGCAGAAGAATGCACATGGAAAGAAAAAAGTGAGAAGTTCAAGATGGCCCAAGGTTAAGATCCTGGGTGAAAGGGACAATGGAAATATCCTCAACAGAAACAAGAAAGTTAAGAAAATGGAAGGTCTTGGGAAAAGATAATGAGTCAGTTTATATGTGATGATGACGATGATGACCTGTTTTAATTGCCTAGACCAGGGTTGGGGAACCTGCAACCTTGAGGCCACATGGGGCCCTCTAGGTCCTCAAGTGTCACCCTTTGACTGGATCCAAACTTCACAGAACAAATCCCTTTAATAAAAGAATTTGTTCTGTAAAACTTTGATTCAGTCAAAAGGCCCCACCCAAGGACCTAACGAGGCCACTTGTGGCCTCGAGGTTGCAGGTTCCTCACCTCAGATGTAAACTATAGTTTTTCCATGTCTTAAATAATATTCACACTTTTACTGTGAGATGCCTTGGCTTGCTCCATATGTACAACTTTATTGGTCTTCCCCTCTCTGGTCGCATTCCTTTCCTACTTATTTTCATCCTTCAACCTTGGCCTTGATTTTATTCAACCCTAAAACGTGGTAACCTTAGCCACAAGAAGTTTCATGACATTTATTCATTGTATCCTGTGTAAGCACATGTGAAAGCTCTTGTCATTGGATTAAATATCCATAAAACAATTTGTAAACTCTGTGAAATTTTCAGGAACAAGTTATCTCCCAAATGATAAGCCTGTTGACTAAATTACTTGTTTTGCTATGCTTTAGCTTATGATGAACTTAAAAGATCTTTCTGCCCTAACCTTAGATTAATCAACATGAAATAGAGGCTGATTAATAAATATGACTCATCTTCCTTCTAGCTACTGTGTGACCATCCCCTGAGGCATAAGGCTGGGCTGTTCTCTCTATATATTCTTTTCTTAGGTGACTTCTTCAGCTCTCATATGTATAATTATCATTTCTGTTCAGATGACTCCTTCCAGTTAGAGATAGAAATAGAGATAAATGTGGATATATACATCTTCATCTCTCTATATTTTATCCATCTATGTATATATGTGTATGTATATATGTGCATATACATACATGTGTATATATATGTGTGTACATGTATGTGTGTGTACATGTATGCATATATTATCTACATCCCCAATCTCTCTTAAAGTCTCATGTTATCAGCAAATTCACCTGGATTTCCTGTTGGCATCTCAACCTCAACATGACCTGTCATTATATCCCAAATTCCATTTCTATTAATTAATCAAAGGATCCCAGAATCATGGATCTAGAGATAGAAGGGAGATCAGAGGCCATATACTCAAACCCTCACATCTTAGAGACAAGGAAACGATAACACAGAGACGTTTCTTGACTTGCCTAACATCATACTGATAGCAAGCATTAGACGTGAGATTTGAACCCAGGTCCTCTGGCTCCACACCCAGTGATCTTTAAACTCTTATTATGTGCCAGGCATTGTTCTAGGTGGCAGGGACAGAATGATAAAAATGACAGTCTTTACCCTCCAGCCTCTTACATTCTAACATGGGAAAAACATATACACCCAATTGTACAAAATATCAAATAAATAGATACATGTGTATATGTATGTTTATAGACTCATATACATATATGCATTCATAACAGAAAAATCTGTATAAAGTAAGAGGTTTCAGGCAAAAAGAAGAACTTGAGTCTTTAAAAAAACTATGGATTCTGAGAGACAGAGAAGAGGAGAGAAGCCTCGCAGGCATGGGCGAAGCCTGGTACAAGGCCAGGAGATGAGAGATGGAGAGTCATGTGTGAGTAGTAGAGAGCAGCTGTGTCTGGTGCAACACTGAGCACACAGAGGAGAATCATGCATGAGAAGGTGTAGTGGGAATCAAGGAGTGAAGGGTTTTAAATGCCCAGGAGAGGAATTTGTATTTGAGACTGGAAGGAAGAGAGAACCCACTGGAGTATATTGAAAACTGGGGTGAGGTGGTTTAGGAAAATCATTTTGGCAGCTGTGTGGAGAAGGGAGTGGAGTAAGGAGAGGCTTGCAGGAAAGAGACCAGTTAGGAGGCCATTATCATGGTCCAGGGAGAAATGAGGAAGACCTGAACTAGGGTGCTGCACAACATAGAGCTCGCAGAAGGATCTCTGGTGGCCAGTGAAAATGCAGGGTTGCCAATGCGCAATCTCCTGTTTGTCACATGACCCACAGCAACCAATCATTGTCAGTTTGTCTCTAGTCTGACCTGTCTGTGGCCTGAACCTACTGCCAAGTTGTGCAGGTCTGCTCTAGAAGCAAAAAACCAAAGGGGGAATAGGAGAGATCCTGGGCAGATATAAACAACATGTCTGTGCAACTGAGGTGGGGGGGTGAGGGAAAGTGAGGCAGCAATCATGTGAATTATGTGAGGCCAGTGATGAAGACCTCTGCTTGTCTCTTGCATCCTTGTTACTAACCCAGCATGAAGCATGGAGGAATCTCCTCCAGTGGAACAGGCTCCAAAGCCTCCCCAAACTACTAAAGGGTGGCCTCTGGCTGGAAGGTGCCCCAGAAGCCATCTAGTCCCATGAGTCAACAGCTTCAAAGAGATTAAGCAAATTGCCCCAGGTCACACAAGTGATAAGAATCAGAGATAGGCTCTGAATGAAGCTAGGTTGTCAGGCCGGTGCTCTTTCCCCTGAACCACACTGCCTCCCAACATTTCATCTTCATCATCCTTCAGTCCTTTCTCAGAGAAAGGACAAGTCAACAGGTAGGAGGTCAAGGAGAAGACAACTAAAGAAATCCATGCTCTCTCTCCCTCTATATGGTGACATGATATTGTCTATCCCTTCCATAAATTGAATGGGGTGCAGGAAGTGCTACCACAGAAAAGGAAGAAAATCAGTGGAAATAACTCACCTCTTCCTATTGCAGTTTGTTATTATATTCGAACTCCTAGGACACTAGATATATTCATATTATTTGTACATTTAAAATCCATTCCAAAATCAAATCATTTCCTTTTTAAAAAGCACCTTGCAACATATGAGGGACAAACACTGAGAACTGTCTAAACTGAACATCTTTCATAAAAGAAAGAGTGCTAGTTTTGAAGTCATAAAGACGTGTGTTCAAATCCTACCTATGATACTCGTTAGATTATAAGAGAAGTTCTTATATGGCCTTAAGAGACAGAACTTAAGCCTTTTTATAACACAGAAAACCAGTCAAACAAAAGCAAATACCTTAATGACCATGTGCAATTTTTTGTTCCCATTAAACTACACCTCTGCCCAAAAGAAGGGAGCATATTTCATTATTTTTTCTCTGAGACCAAGAGTTGTTATTATAATGACTCCAAGTATGGTTTTGCTTTAGCATTTTAATTCAATTACCTTAATCCTACTTACATTTTCTAAGTCATATTTGATGTATTGGCACTGCTCCTTTTTCTGTATTTCTTCACAATGCGGAAGATAATCACGAGAATCATTATTAGCATAGAAACAAATACTGCTATAGATAATGAAGCTGTGACAGCTATGGTGTCCATAGTGGATCCCGTTATCTCACATTTTTCTCCCCTGTGCCACCAGTCTTTACCTGATTGACATCTACAAAATAAAAGATTGTATTTTAAAACATAGCAAGACATCACTAAAAAGCTACTTCATTAACGTCTGGCCAGGTCACTTTTCCAACAAGTATTAGCATAGGGCTCCAAGCATTTCCTCCTAGACTCTCAGGCTTATTTTTCTTTTATGTGTAAGAAATTTCAACAGTATTATTACCTCATTTTACAAAGAAGGGAACTGAGCCAGAGAGAATAACTTGGCCAAGGCAATAAGTATCTAAAGCAGGATTTGAACTCAAGTATTCCTGACTGCAGGACCAGTGCTCTATGCTCTGTACCACCAAGCTGCCTCTTGAGTTCATATAACACCTTCTCATACTATGTAACAATGAAAAGGAAATTAAGACAATTGTTAGGAGCCATTATGCCCAATTAAATGCCAATAAATTTGACATCTAAGTGAAATGGATAAATATCTACAAAAACATAAATTATCCAGATTAACAGAAGTAGGGGGAAAAAGCTTAAATAGCTCAATCTTAGAAAAAGAAATTGAAGAGAACATCAATGAACTTCCTAAGGAAAATCCCCAAGACCAGATGGATTCACAAATGAATTCTACCAAAGATTTAAAGAACAACTAATCACAATACTATATAAACTATTTAGATGAATAGGAAGGAATCCTACCAAATTTCTTTTATGACACAACTACGAATTTTAAAAATTTTCCATGTAATTAGGAAATATTTAACAAAATTAATTAAAAAAATTTTTAAAAATTATTTTATAGAGTCAGAAAAAATAATAAAATTCATCTGGAAGAACAAAAAGTCAAAGATATTAAGGGAAATCAATGAAAAAGAATTTGGCAAAGGTGATCTAGCCATTACCTCAATCAGATCTCAAATTGTATTATAAAGCAGTAAATATCAAAACAATCTGATACTGGCTAAGAAATAGAGTAGAGGATGAGTGGAATAGATTAAATACAAATTACATTATAGTAAATGACCATAGTGATCCAGTATGTGATAAACCCAAAGATCTAACTGTGGAACAAAAACTCATTAATTGACAAAAACTGCTGGGAAAACTGGAAAACAATATGGCAGAAACTAGGTATAGACCAATATCTCACACTGTACATCAAGATAAGGTCAAAAGGAGCATATGATTTACATATAAAGGGTGATACCATAAGCAAATTAAGAAAGTATGGAATAGTTTATCTATCAGATTTATGATTAAAGGAAGAATTTAGGACTGAAGAAGATACAGAGAGCATTACAAAATGTAAAATAGATAATTTTTATCATATAAAGTGTCAAAGTTTTTGCACAAACAAAACCAATGCAACCAAAATTATACAGAAAATGGGAGGAATTTTTTTTCTAACAAGTATCTCTAATAAAGGTCTCACTTCTCAAATATATAGAGAACTGAGTCAAACTTATAAATATAAAAGTCATTCCCCAAGTGATAAATGGTCAAAGGATTTAAACAGACAATTTTCAGACAGTGAAAGCAAAGTTATCTATAGTCGTGAAAAAAGTGCTCTAAATCACTATTGATCAGAAATGTGCAAATTAAAACAACTCTCGGGTATTATCTCACACCTGAGTGACTAATATGACAAAAAAAAAGAAAATATTGGATGCTAGAAAAGTGGGATACTAATGCATTGTTGGTGGAGTTACAAACTGATCCAATGATTCTGAAGAGTAATTTGGAACTCTACCCAAAGGGCTATTAAACTGTGCATACTCTCTGATCCAGCAATTCTCCTCCTAGGTTTATATCCCAAAGACATCCCAAAAAAAGGGGAAAGGGCCTATTTGTACAAAATATCTGTAGCAGCTCTTTTTTGTGGTGGCTAAAATTTGGAAATCAAAGGACTGCCCATCCATTGGGGAATGACTACACAAGCTATCTTGTAAGATTGGAATGAATTATTATTGTGCTGTAAGAAATTACAAGCAGGATGATTTCTGAAAAACCTGAAAAAACTTACATGAACTGATGCATAGTAAAGGAACAGAACCAGGAGAACATTGTATACAGGAGTAGCAGTATTATCCATTGAAGAACTGTGAAGGATTTAGCTATTCTCAGCAATACAAGGATCCAAGATGATAATCCCAAAAGACTAATGATAAAGCATACTAACGTCCTTCAGACAAGTGGTATTTATTGAATTCAAATTAAAGCATGCTATTTTTTTACTTTCTTTCATTTTTTTCCTTTTATTCAAGTCTTCTTGTACAAAATGATTAATATTTACACACGCACTAATAATGGCATATGTAGAAAAAGACAACTGGAAAAATATGTATTTGCTGAATTTGAAACATTGAATTGTATAATTTCTGCCTAGAGAATTGGGAGCCTAAGATACATCTATAAGAGACAGAGAAAGCCATGTATCATCCCTCCCCTAACTTTGGGAAAGAAGCAGCAATTTATTGGATGACAGAGAAGCCAATAATGGGGAAAGTATTGAATAGATCTGAATCTAGAACATGAATCTAGGACATAGGTTCCATAGCCCTAGGTTTTGGTGCCAGTATTGGAAAAACTGTAAAGCTTAAATAAAATTAGCCCATGAATATGACTGCTATCTGTAGCACACACCCCAAGCAACATCCCCAAACCCCCAAGCCATATACCCATCAGGCTATGTATGTTGTACAGTTGTGACCTTTTCTCTTCTAAGATGCACAATATGGTGTACCTGAATGAGCTCATTGCACAAATAGAATCATAAAATTTGACTAGAAGGGATTTTGAGATCATCTGAAGTGACCAACCCAAGGTCACATAGTCATAAGTGTCAGAGTGAAAACTCGATATTCAACCATCTTCTAATTAGTCCCCCTGCCTCACATCTCTCACCCCTCTAATATATCCTATATACCACTGACAAAGTAATTTCCTTAATTGCAGACTATGTGACCCTCATACTAGTCCAATGGTAGAAACTTCCAGAGATGATTGGCCTACACAGGGTGTGACCACAAGGCCAATAAGTGGCAAAGCTCAAACATGAACCTAGATCTTCTAAGTCTTACTCCAGTGTTGTTTTCACAACACCATTCAGTCTAGTGGGATAAAAAGTTTTTATTATGATACCTCAATGCTTTTGAATGATAGGATTTAGAACTACAAAGGACAGGAGAGATTATCTAACCAAATATCTTTATTTAGTAGATAAGAAAATAATTGGAGAAAGGTCAAGTGTCCTGTTCATGTCATAGTAAATGACATATTCAAGATTTCAACCCAAGTCTATTGGCTCCAAATGGAGTAAAAATTCATATTAGAACATGTAGGGACTGGGTCGAAAAAATACTGATAGTCAGCCCTTGGATAGAGCATACAGGAATTGATCCGACCCGTTGGCGATTAATAGAGCAGCAGGAAAATAGAGAGGAAGTAGATTGGAAAGGGGCCAACCTATTCCCCGTGTTTGTTCAGCCAGAACAGGGCGGACAGCCTCAAAGGGTGCATAAACCGCTGTGCTATAAATTCCTAAGAGATCTTAAAGAGGCCGCCGCAAAATACAGCTCCGGCTCTGCTTATGTACAGACAGCCATACAATCTTGGCGGTCTGGGAGCTCAGGAGACAATCATGACCAGATAGGACAGAGAGGAAAGAGGGAGTTGGTGCAGTCAGAAATTCAACCAGGAAATACATCCAGAGTTGGCCCAGGGCCTGGTTTTGTGGCACAGCAAAAAATTTGCCCAGGATTTGTGGCACAGTGGCGAATTCAGCAGCCCGGACACAGTGATAGAAATTAAGCCAGAGTTATAATGTGTACAGAGGATTTCTGACAATTTTTCTCAGTTTTTTTTGGATTCTTTTATTGTCTGTATATGTGTTCTGTCTTTACATGTTCTGTGTGCGTGTGTTTGTGAGTTATTACGGTCAGCTCCATGGTAGCTGGACCTTGGAAAGTTATCTCTTTTCCTCCCCCTCCTCCCTTCTCTCTGATGACTGCAGCATCGGGGAGAAGTATGGGAGAGAGAAAGAGAGGAACTAATCTTATATTATTTAGTTTATGTGATTGCAAGGTGTAGTCTTGGATGGGAAATGCAGGGACATAGTGTCTGTGCAGTTTTAAAGGGGGCTTTAATCAAAGCCCATTAGGAAAACAACATGGATATGAAGTTTAAGGAAAGCATAAAAGTTTTGGGAATTATTTGAAAGTTTTTGGTTAAACTCTCTCTCGCTTTACCCTCCAATTCTGGCCAAATTGTGAGGGTGGAGAGAGAGACGAGAGGAGATCTGGGGCAGGCTGATCAGCATTTTCACCTAAATCTCACCTAAAAGAAAAGTATTTTGTATAATGAGAAGTAACCAAAAGGTAGTTATTCTGTTCACATTTTAAGTGAAACGTGTCACTCCTAATTGGATGTTTAAAACAGATCAGGATTTGTTATATTATTTGGCACTAGGCAAATTGGAAATATGCATAAATCTTAAAGGGACACCTCAGCAGAGATAAAGCTTTTGAAACTCTCCAGCAGAATGGAATAGACTTGGCGCCACTGGGCAGTTGTCCAGAAGTCTCCCTCCCTTCAGCTGAGGAATTCAAAAGCTCTCTCTTTCAAAGATGTTCTTAAGGAGTGGCTACGGAAGTAAAATTTACTTGAGTAAATGTTAGAATCATTAAGATTTTTGCCCTGCAGTCCCAACTCATCATTCAGCTGGGTCTACAGTGAATTGTAACTTTTATCATTCCAGATTAGATCAAGAGAAGAGAACTATTATTTTGAAGGTTTTCAACTAATTTTTGTAAAAGTTTAGTGACTGTTAACAACAGGAGAAATTTTAAACGGTTTTAAATTTTCATTTTCAAGACAATGTATTGGTAAATTAATATGTAATGGTCTATGAAGCAGAAAAGATCTTGCTCTTTTAATCTGAACTTGTAGTCATTCCTTGGCTTAAGCAAAAGTTAAATTTAGTGTTTGAACTTATTAACAAATTAATTTCTAAAAAGTTTTTTTTTTCAGAGTAAATGTAATCAGAGAAGGAGAAACCACCCTGTGAAACAATGATGTAAGGTGGTAAGGCTTAAGTTTGAAGTCACCTATCATAGATTCTACAAAGGTTACAACTTTAAATGACTTTCAGAAATTGATAGGAGAAATTCAGTGGTGTAGGCCACAGTTGAGAATTACAACTGATCAAATGAAACCATTATATGATTTATTGAAAGGTCCTTCTTAATTAAAGTCATGCAGAGAATGGACAGATGAAGCACTGGAATGTTTGAAATTAGTGCAGAAAAAGATTATGGAGTGTACTACTAGCAGGATATTAGAATCACAGGACTTGGAAGTAACAATTTTATTCACTGAAAAAATACCCACTGGAGTTTTACATCAAAAACAAAGGATTATTGAGTGGGTACATTTGGCTCAGATAAAGAACAGAGCTTGTGTGCCTTATGCCGTGCTGGTAGCCCAAATCATACATAAGGCAGTGAAGAGAGTAAGGATGTTAATAGGACAGAAACCTCACACAATATATACTATGTATACAAGTCAACAAATAGAGAACTGCATACAAGAGTTTGTGGAATGGCAGATATTGATTAATCAGAATTTCCAACACGGTTTCCCAATTTCTTCTGGGTGGCAATTTGCCACGTGGCCATGGTCTTGGACCAACAAATGCTCTTCCTCACTGGTAGAGGGAGTTAATGTTTTTACAGATGCAACAAAAAATTTTAGGGCATCTATGTATATTCCATCTAAAAAGGAGATGCATAAATTTAGAACAACATTTACTTCTACACAACAAAATGAATTATATGAAGTATTGCAAGCATTATTATACAGTACCATTGATACCTAGAGTAGAGTCAGCCTATATTCCTGATAGGGCAGATAGTATTAAACAGATAACTATGGAAGTTCAACTAGCAATAAGGGCCAAAACAACAATATTTTATATCACACACACTCGGTCACATTCTAAATCATGCAGTACCAAAAAGCATTAAACCAAACAATGGTCCAGCTTATGTCAGTAAAGCCATTGAACAGTTCATGGTGGAATTTTCCATTTTACATGTCACTGGAATCCCCCATAATCCCACTAGTCAAGCTATAGTGGAATGAGCAAATCGATCCCTGGACACTTACTTGCAAAAAGAAAAAGGAGGAGTTGGACCAGGAGTTGATAAATTCGCAATTGGCTGTTTATACTCTAAATTGATGATAAATTACAATTGGCTGTTTGGCTGTTTATATTCTAAATTACTTAAAATTCTATAATGATGGCTTATCGGCTGCTATTAAATTCTTAACATTTCCTAATAAGGAGTCTGCAAAGAATGAATCAGCAATAACAAGTGCCCTGAAAGCAGCCTGTAATGTGGCACGATGAGAATAAAAATTGATTTGGTCCTCATACAGTGTTAACGTGGGAAAAAGGGTATGTTTGTGTTTCAACAGATGATAATAAAGAAGTTTGGGTTCCAGTGAAAAGAATAAGAGTGATAGAGGACAACCGCCAAGGTGAAGTGGTCACAGGGAGTGAGGAGGTTCTATCAGCGGCGGATGAAAAAAACCTTCTGGAGAAGCTTAATCAACTAGGTCACAATGACTCCTTTCACTTTTCTCGTACTTATCATGACACTCAAAGAACACTGCGTCCATCGACCCAGTACCGAAGGAACAACAGAGATGGGCGTTCCTCACGAATCCACCATGGTTAAGGGTGATGTCATGGAGTAAGACAATGCCTAAGTTTATCATCCAAGGCAATATTTCTCACATGTTTAAAGATGATGGACTAGACTATGATAATAATGGGACTCTCTTTCAGACACTAACTTTTCAGGACTAGTCACAGGTTTCCCACTTTGTCTATAGAAGGGTATTTCTGGGAATTGGAATGGGTTTGGTTTTAAATACACACAGATGAATGGAACAGAGGGGTATCCCTGGTGTGCCACTATTGTGGATGGACAAGAGACATTGGATGAGAAAGATACATTACACGCTTATAATCTATTCATCTGGAGGATAAATGGGACAATAGTAGTTTGGTCAGACAAGGACTTTGTGGGACTTGTTCGTGGGATGAAATTTAGGCCATTTTGTAACTTACAAAAGAAGAGAAATGTAACCCTTTGGCATCTGTATACGGGGTTTTTACCATTTGAGAACTGTCACGCACATACTTGTCAGGAGAAAGAATTGATTATGGGAAACTACACAGAAATGTTATATTCATGTCACAATCTTACATACTTACTTGAGGAAAAATATGCACCAAACTTTCCTAGACAAATGTACATCAATTATAAAGGGTCTCCTGAGGTTGAAAGACCTGTTCAGGGACTAGACAAAGTTATTCTAGCTATGAGAGGACAAACAGTGCAGGGAATGCCTGCTGCAGCATCACCAAAGAAAGCTAACAACATTAATGGGTGAAGTATGTCTAGGGAACACACATATTTCTATGGGACAGAGACTACAGATCTAAACTAGAGACATATCAGAACATGACAGGAATTTTCAATTTTACATGCCAGAATTGTTCTGTACAAGCATGTATAGGACCAAAGATAGTAGGGAGAGTGTTTATTCAAACAAAACCTCTCCCATGCTGCCAATTTGTCCCGCAAACTATCGCAGATGCTCACAGGAAAATGGTCCAACAACTTTGAGCGCACCCTCCATACCCTCCGGCACCAGGTTGCCAACATCAATGCCACCTGAATTGATCCCGCTGTTACCACTGCCTTTAGCTCCATTTTTTCTACCCTAACCACTTGGGTGAAAAGTTATGCGGGCTCGGCCTCCTTATTCCTTCTCCTTGCCGTGGGGCTCCTGTTCTGCCTATGCCAGGTTCGGCGACGACAGACACAACAACGGCAATACACCGCTTGGGCTCTCCGCTCCTTAGCAACCCAAGGTGACCCGCAAATTTGGGTTACGGCCTTGGAGAGCTGCTAGGGCCCGCCCTAGCAATCAGTCCCTCCGCACCCTAAGACCCCCTTTGCCATAAAACAAAAAGGGGGAGTTGTGAGGGGCCGCCACCGGACCTCCTGGGCGGGTAGGTGACGGCCGGGAGTCTATACCCGCCCTGACTGGCGGTCAAGGAAGGCTCGTGGACAAGGCACGGCACCACCCTCGGGGAGGTACTGGTAGGGCCCCTGCCTATCATAGTAGGACACGATCAGCTAACTCAACAGCGTGGCCCTAAGAACAGGTGCTGAGGGCTGACCAAGGCTTAACCACCAATCAGGGAACTAAGAGCTAGAACCCGGAAAGGAGAAGGAATATAAGGCAACGCCCTAGGGAGCTCAGGGGGGGACTTCTGGTGTGACTGCTAAGAATAAACTGCTTTTCAACTGCACTCCATGTCTGCCTGGTCAAGAGCCTTCTCATCCCCCTGGGGAGGTCCGGAGACGTCCGAAGCCACGAGGGTTGGAGCGGAGGGGTCAGGATCTCACCCGGAGGTCAGGGACTCGAGCGCGCCCCTGACATTGGAGTTCTCTTTTTCGTGGCCCAAAGAAAGACAAGATTCATTGAAAAAGTGCCAAAACATCTATATAATCTAACAGTTGGGAGAATGGGAGACAGCTCCTAAATAATCACGAGAGGGCTGGCCATACAAAACACTCTTAAGCAGAACAATTACCTTTATTTTTTTTTTTTATTTTTTTTTTATTTTTTATTTTTTTGCCATTTTGCAATGATTTTATTTTATTATTTTTTTTATTAATTAATTAATTTATTTATTTTACATTCATTTTCACAAATTTTTGTGTTCCAAATTTTCTCCCTTTTTCTCCCCTCCCCCCACCCCAATACCCCAGGCAATCTAATTTTCCCTATCTCCAATCTGTCCTCTCTTCTGTCATCCCTCCCTTCCCTTGTCTCTATCTTCTCTTTTCTCCTGTAGGGCCAGATGACTTTCAATTCCTCATTAACTGTATGTCTTCTTTCCTAGTTGCAACAGCAATACTAAACAATTGTTCCTAAAACTTTGAGTTCCAAATTCTCCCCATCCCTCCCTCCCCACCCATTCCCTTTGGTACGGCAGGCAATTCATTATAGGCCATATCTGTGTAACAATTACCTTTAAATGATAGAAGTCTTATTCAACAGCTATCAATTTTCTCAAGAATTTGAGGGGTCAGTTCTTCCAGAGTAAATGGATTACCTTTAGGACTCAGGCACTCTCGTTTCATTATGGCCAAGACCTGAACATCACTTCTGCCTCTTCCTGCTCCTCCATGTTCTCCTTTTTCATATCACTAGTTCTATACCACCTACTCGTGCCCACAGCTCCCAACATTTTTAGCCAAAATAGCCCAAAGTCAAAGCCATAGCCCAGGATAGTTTCCCATAGATCAGTTTGAGGAAGTTGAAGTGTAGCATTCTCATTAATTAAACTTTTTGAGCCACAACTAGTGTATCATCCCAGATGGAAGAGCATGTTTTCAAGTGTACTGAAAATGCAAGTTTCCTTAAAATATATTTGGATGGGCTAAACAATAGCTATAATTTCCTGAAACCTGATAATTTGCAGTACAACTAATTAGACTGGATTTCAGCCAGTCCATGAACTTACAAAAAAAATATTATCTTTATTTTCACCAACCTCTAATGGAAATTTAACATTTCTGGCAACCAATCATTATTCTAAGATGATTCCAGATTGCCAAAAGGATACAGCACAGCAAAAAATGATTAAGACCCCTGAGCAAACATTGAAATAATAATTGCTGTGGAAAATAGGGGATAAAATTGACCCATGGATAATACTTGCATTTTCCCCACAAAAGGAATTTTCACTGAGATATGTATAAGGATTTTAATTTCCAGTACTTATGGATATCTGTGACACTTTGTTTTGTAACTGCATATTTTCTGGTTGTGGTTTTGCTTGCTTAAAAAAAGAAAATATTTATTTAACTTTAACTCTAGATAGTATTTGATTAAGCTTTTCCTTAGGTACTCTGTACCCACTAAATTTTCAAAAGCTTATTTTACTTACTTTTAAAAGTTCCTGAATTCTTTCAAGTCCCAACTAAATCTCTTACATTCTAGAAGACCTTTGTATATCCCTTATGATCATAGACTTAGAGCTGGATAGACATGTCAAACTCAACATATCCAAATAAAGAGCTTATGATCTTTCCCTAAAACCCTTTCCTTTTCCCAACTTCAATTATATTGTCAAGAACACTATCATCCTCTTAGTCACCCATACTTACAACCACTTTGCACTCACTCCAGATAGCCAATCTGGAAGGAAGGAAGGAAGGAAGGAAGGAAGGAAGGAAGGAAGGAAGGAAGGAAGGAAGGAAGGAAGGAAGGAAGGAAGGAAGGAAGGAAGGGAGGGAGGGAGGGAGGGAGGGAGGGGTGAGGAAGGGAAGGGAAGGGGAAAAAGAAAAAAGGAAGGATCATGTATAATCATAAGATTCTATGAATATTTTATCAGTAGCATTCTGAAGATTATAGGATGTGTGGGGGAGGGGACTCTTCATCAACTTTCAAACCTCTTTTTTGTAACTGGAGACATTTCACAAAGAAGCCAAATAGATCAAGGTATTCATGGAGATACTAAGCTGTTTTCTTACCTGCATTCTGCTTTCTCATTGCGTGTAACACAGATGCCATCATTCTCACAGGTGTAGTTTTCACAGCGATCTATGTATGGATGAATAGGGATGGATAATGGCTCAGTGAAAAGGAGATGTGATATATCTAAAGGAGAAAAGGGTACAAGAATAGAAGTTAGAATTGTGGGTATGGTAGAACACTTAAAATCCTGTAAAAATTAAGGCTGAGTCAATCAATCAGCAATCATTGACTAATATTAAGCACTTAATTTGTGCCAGCCATGGTGCTAAGTACCAGGGATACAAAGAAAGGAAAAAAATAATCTGTCTCTGCCCTTAAAGAGTGTCCATTCTAATGGAATAGAAAATAATAACTAGGTGCATAGAAGATATAAGCAGAGTACATGGAAAATAATAGGAAAAAGTGTCGCATTAGGTGCTGAATTCTCCATCACAGGAGGTCTTCAAAAGGAGGCTGGATGACCATTTGATGGGGATATTGTAGAAGACATGTACATTCCAATGCAGAAAGACATGGTGTATGTTTCAGGTTTCAGTGCAGGGGAAACTGGCAGAGCTAAATCTGTGTTTGCTCAGAACTAACACATTTTACCAGCTTTTATTGATCAATCAGAAAGTACCTGTGTAGTGCAGTAAAAGCACTGAGCACAAAGAAAAATTATAAATGTGCAATTAATGCAAGATCTACAGACTTGATGAACTATCAATTTTATTGCCTACAGAAACATTTCTCTCCCTCCAGAAGAACAGGACAATGCTAAAGGATGCATGCCAAAGGATATAATCTGGTTTTCCTCCTATTGAAAGTCAAAATTTCCAAACATTTTTAATTGAGCCACTTGCTTACAATAAGATCTCTTTGTTTCAAGTCTTAAGTCAGGAAGATCAAAGAGTACAGCATGTTAGAACTGGGAACCTTAAGTTACAGATAATCCCATTACCTTCATTTTGCAGAGGTCCAGAGAGTCCCCTACCTCAAGTGTGGTATTTTGATGTAGATCTATAATTTAATTAGTATACAGAGCTCACTGTGAGGAAACTCCTTCTATGAATACATAATGACAACTAGTCTTTAATTTATTAACATGGTGAAATCCTGAGTGAACAGAGAGGTTAAGGACTTTGCCCAGGATCACATGACCTGCATGAATAAAAGTAGGACTTGAACACAGGCTATGTGGATTCTGAAGTCAGTTCTCTATGCTCTGTGTCCTACTGCTTCTCATAAGGTATGCTTAACATGAATTAAATTATGACTGTAATTAACAAAACATGAGAACTATTTAAGTTAAAATATCAAACATACTTTGATGTTTTATATATAACCTCTTATACCTGAAAAAAGAACACAGAAACTTCAGAGGAAATCACCTGTGGCCACATAAAGAAAAATATCGTCTTGCTGAACAAATTGTGGTATGTAAAGATAATGGAATACTGTTGTGCTACAAGAAATGATGAGCAGGTGGACTTTAGAAAAACCTGGAAAGATTTATGTGAACTGATGCTGAGTGAAGTGAACAGAGCCCAGAGAACATTATGCACAGTTACAGTCACATTGTATGATGACTGACTTTGATAGATCTAGCTTTTCTCAGCAATGCAAGGACCTAAAACAATTCCAAAAGATTCATGATGGAAAATACCATCTACATCCAGAGAAAGAACTATTGAGTCTGAATGCAGATTAAAGCATATTATCTACTCACTGTTTTGTTTCTTCTTTCTCATGGCTCATTCCACTGGTTATAATTCTTCAAAACATAACTATATGAAAATATGTTTAATAAGAATGTATATGTAGAGCCTATATCAGATTGCATGCCATCTTGAGGAGGGAGGAGGGGAGGGAGGTGGAGAAAATTTAAAACTTGTGGAAGTTAAATATTGAAAATTAAAAATAAATTTATTTTTTTAAAAAAGAAAAACTTTCTCAACAGCAGAGCCACTTTGTATTGACATACCTTTCATTGTCAAAAGGATGTAAGCAGTATCTCCTTTGATAAAATCTCTGCTTTGCAGCCATTTGCTTGTTATAAAGGCACTACTTCCAAATCCTTGACTTCTGCTATATGATGTTCCATTAGGGAAAGTTTTTGCCACTCCTACTTTAGAAGGCTTGTCCCAAAAAAAGATTTTATTATCACTACCTGAAAAAGCAATTCATATTTCGGGGTCATGTCCAGTAAGGTCAGGTTTTTGTGAGGTTAGAAAAACACAAATGATGGTACAATGATGTAAGCATAAAGTTATGAAGCAACTAAGTGTTGCTTCTATCCTGTGATCCTTTCTCAGCCTGATCAGTGGAGCTTGTTACCTCATACTTGATGCTGGAGGAAAACATAGTTCTATAGGTTGAACTGATGTTCACCATCAATTATACCATGTATAACTGGAGAGTGATACAGTGTAATTTGCCCAGGATCATACAGAGAGCACTATTTCCATTATGCCATATGTTCTGACTCCAATAGAACCTCTTTTAGTTACTTAGTACTACTCAAAATGTGTTGAGGAAATTACAAAGGAATCAATACTAACTTCATGGAAGAGAGTTCCATTCCCTTCTCTGTGGCTCTAAAGATATGTATAAATATTATGTAGAAATATGTACATATGTATGTACTATCTGTGCAAATATTAATATACAAGTGTGTATGTGTAGGTATATATGTATATACACATACATACACATATATGTACGTATACTTATAACAACTCTTTTGTGGTGGCAAATAATTGGAAATTAAAGGGATGCCCATCAATTGAAGAATGGCTGAACAAGTGATACATGATTGTGATGGAATACTATTGTGTTATAAGAAATAATGAGTTGGATGGTTTCAGATTTATATGAACTCATGCAAAAAAAAATGAGCAGAACCAGGAGCTCATTGTACATAGTAATATCAATATTGTACAATGATCAACTGTGAATGACAGCTACTTTTGGCAAGCCAAGAAAATTCTGCAGGAGTTATGATGAAAAAAGCTATCTGCCTCCAGAGAAGGAACTATGGAATCTGAGCACAGATTGAAGCATAATTTTTTTTCACTTTTTCTATTTTTCTTGCTTTTTTGCAACATGTTTAATATGGAAATGTGTTTTGCATGATTTCACATGCACAATTGATATCAAATTTCTTGCCTTCTCAATGGGTGGAGTAGAGGAGGGAATGGAGAGAATTCAGAACTCAAAAATATTTTAAATAAATGTTAAAAATAATTATTTTTTAAATTTAAAAAAAGAACACAAAAATGTTTGGCATCCAGGATTAAAAAATAATAAAAGTAGTTCTCTTCTGTTCAAAAACTGAATTATGAAACTGTCATATCAACCAGGGTATTTAGTTCACACCAAGAGTCAATAGAAAAGTTAAGTGACCAAGGAACAGGAATGAGACATAAATCAGGGGTTGTGAATGAGTTAGGGGTAGTTATTACCCTTTGAATCAGCCTGTACTTCTCATGTGGCCACCCTTCTCATTCTAGGTTTCTCTATGGGAATATTTATTCCCTCATTCTTGGCACTCACCTCCCCACACAAGGCAATACTCCCTCACAAATTCCCTGCTCCAAAGACTCTGGGATTTTGTACTAAATCTATTAGTGATCCCTATTAACTGATCATTCTTTTTCCTGAAACTCCCTTCTCTTCTTTTCCCTCCCTCCCTCCCTTCCCACTGAAATTACTATATTGGGTCAGCAATAAAAAAAAAAAAACAAAACACAAACCAAGCGTCTTGAATGGATCTGTAGTCACACTCCTCTCATTGGACATGCGACGACGAATGTCAGGATTTTGATCCAATAGCGTTATTGTGACTTGTCGCCATGCACATGGCCACTGTAATTGTTCATCATTGGCTCCAGAGATCAGGGAGAAATATATCCCTACCTTAGTCTGATCTCTTACATCTAACTGAACCTGGAAGGCATAGCCTTCGTTAGAATAAAATGGAGGGCTGAAGGTGACTCCCCTTGAGCTAAGGATCTGCGGGAAATTGCTTATCCTCCAGATGTGATGAGGGCACCAAGACTCTGAAAGGTTGATGTCATCAATGGAGATACCACCAGCTGATGTGCCAGTACCTCGAGTTGCTTCAAATATCACCCTAAATTTGTTGGTAGCTGCCAATTGTACATAATAGAGTTGCCAGCTCCCAGTGGGTACATCTGTAATAGAAGAGAACTGTTGGCTTTCTAAATCAGCCAATTACTGAATCATGTATTAACGAACAACAATAGTTCATAGCCTCCAAGACCAAACAAGTCAATAGTGTTCTATGTCATGGTTCCATCCACTCTCCAATTCAAATATTTTACTTCTCAATATTCATGCCAGATCACATAACCTGAAAAAAATGTTTAATCATATTTTTAGTAAGCTATGAAACTGCCTACACTTTTCTAGGTTTAAAGACTCGGGCAAACAGACATATTCAATTAAAAGTTACGTATCTGTCCTGTTCACAAGAATGTAAGAACCAATATTAATAATAACTAGAATTTACATGGTGCTTTAAGGTTTTCAAAGCACTTTACAAATAGCTCATTTGATCCTCCCAACAGCACAAAATTTGCTACTCATTCCCCAGTGATAACACACAGAATACTAGAAATCATTAGAAAGATTGCTTCCAAAATCTTGCTCCCTAGAAACTCTCCCCAGTGTTTTGATATTTGGAGAATTTACCAGACATATTAGAACAGGAAATAGGGGAACAAGCATTTATTAAGCGTCTACCATGTTCTCTATTATTTTTCCCATTTTCCAGATGAAGAAACTGAAGCAGAGAGAGCTTAAATGATTAGCCCAGGGTCAAACAGGTAGCAAGAATCTGAGACTAGATTTGAACTCAGGTCTTTGAAATAATACACTTTGTCTGATATTCACATCAAAGGCTGTTTTAAAGGCATGTATCCATAGGATCATAGAGTTATAACTAGAAGGCAATTCACTCATTTTATAGATGAGAAAGTTAAGCGTCACAGGGGTTATGTGGCTTACTCTTACTAGCAGTTAGTATGTGGTACTACCATAATTTGAACTCAGGTCCTTGGATCCCTAGTCCATCACACTTCCTACTTTACTATATTTATTTATCTCCTGTAACATCATCTTCAAAGTCTAGTGATAAAAGCAGAAAATTCCTGGATCTCTTCTTATAATACCATCATGTCCTAAACATTTCATGAGTCTGTTTATATTTTGGATCTAAGAACTTTAAGATTCTATTAACTTGAAAATCCTACAGATATATGAGCTCCTTGGAAACAAATCTTGAAAACTTAGTACCAGGGGGAGGAGCCAAGATGGCGGAATAGAAAGACTCACGTATGCTAGCTCGGAACACACAGCCCATATATTTCCTGCAAAAAGAACTCCCCACAAATTCTGGAGCACTGCAAGGTGCACAGAAACACAGTGGAAAAGATTTCTGTTCCACAGAGCTCTGGAGAGCCGTCCCCAGGGGTCCGTCACGCTCCGGACAGCGGAATCCACCCCTGTGCTGCCCTGGCCGCAAGGCCCCAGAGGAGCAGATCCGAGCAGGCTTCAGGAACAGAATCTCCGGCAACCAAGAAGGTCCCTCCACCCACAGGCGCTACAGGTCAGTGAGAGAGACTTCTGGGCTGGCCGAGAGGGGAGGGGGGTGTCTCCGTGACTCGGGCCCCCTCAGGAGGCAGCAGCAGAGGCAGCTGCAGAGGCAGCGACAGAGGCAGCAGCGGCAGCCCTGGACTCCCGGAGCAGCAGGCAGAAGTTCAAGGCCATTACCAAAGTACTTTGCATAAACCCCCTGAGGGAATTGAGCCTGGAAGGCGGCCCTGTCCCCACCCAAGCACCAGAACTTAAGCTCACGTTGAATAGCAGCACCACCTGCCTTGGAAAGCCCATTTGAATCTCAGACCCCAAGCACTAGCTGGGCAGATCTAGGCGTGGGGTGGACAAGAATCTCAGAAGTCAAGTAACTGGCTGGGAAAATGCCCAGAAAAGAGAAGAAAAATAAAACTATAGACAGCTACTTTGATGGGGTACAGATGTTCCCGCCTTTCAATTCTGATGACGAGGAACAATTCTTAGCATCAGGGAAAGACGTGGAGGTCGGGGTATCTGTATCCCAGACATCCAAGGTGGATGTCCGGTGGGCTCAGGCCATGGAAGAGCTCAAAAAGGATTTTGAAAAGCAAGTTAGACAGATGGAGGAAAAACTGGGAAGAGAAATGAGAGAGATGCAAGAAAAGCATGAAAAATGGGTCAATACCTTGGTAAAGGAGACCCAAACAAAATCTGGAGAAAATAACACCTTGAAAAATAGGCTCACTCAACTGGCAAAAGAGGTTCAAAAAGCTAATGAGAAGAATGCTTTCAAAAGCAGAATTAGCCAAATGGAAAAAGAGGTTCAAAAGTTCACTGAAGAGAATAGTTCTCTCAAAATTAGAATGGAACAGATGGAGTCTAACGACTTTCTGAGAAACCAAGAAATCACAAAACAAAACCAAAAGAATGAAAAAGTGGAAAAGAATATGAAATATCTCACTGGAAAAACAACTGACCTGGAAAATAGATCCAGGAGAGACAATTTAAAAATTATGGCACTACCTGAAAGTCATGATCAAAAAAAGAGCCTAGACCTCATCTTCCATGAAATTATCGAGGAAAACTGCCCTGACATTCTAGAATAAGAGGGCAAAATAAGTATTGAAAGAATCCATCGATCACCACCTGAAAGAGATCCAAAAAGAGAAACTCCTAGGAACCTTGTGGCCAAATTCCAGAACTCCCAGCTCAAGGAAAAAATCTTGCAAGCAGCTAGAAAGAAAGAATTCCAGTATTGTGGAAGTAAAATCAGGATAATTCAAGATCTAGCAGCTTCTACATTAAGGGATCAAAAGGCATGAAGTAGGATATTCCAGAAGTCAAAGGAACTAGGTCTCAAACCAAGAATCACCTACCCAGCAAAACTGAGTATACTACTTCAGGGGGAAAATATGGTCTTTCAATGAAACAGAGGACTTTCAAGCATTCTTGATAAAAAGACCAGAGCTTGAAAAGAAAATTTGACTTTCAAACACAAGAATGAGAAGAAGCATGAAAAAGCAAACAGCAAAGAGAAGTCATAAGGGACTTACCAAAAGTGAACTGTTTACATTCCTACATGGAAAGACAATATTTGTAACTCTTAACACTTTTCAGTATCTGGGTAGTTGGTGGGACCACACACACACATGTATACGCATGCATGCACACACATACACACATGCACGCACGTACAGAGACAGAGAGCACAGAGAGAATTGAATAGGATGGGACCATATCTTAAAAGAGATTAAGGTAAATGGTGAGAGAGAAATGCAGTGGGAGGAAAGAGTAAATTATATCTCATTCAAGAGACAAGCAGGAGACTTTTTAGTGGAGGGGAAAAGAGGAGAGCTGAGAAAAAAACAAGTTTACCCTCATCACATTCGACTAAAGAAAGGAATAAAATGCACACTCATTTTGGTATGAAATCCTATCTTAAAATACAGAAAAGTGGGGGAGAAGGAGATAAGCAAGGTGGGGAGGATGATGGAAGGGAGAGCAATGGGAGGAGGGAGCAATTTGAAGTCAACACTCGGGGAGGGACAGGATCAAAAGAGAGAATAGAAACAATGTGGGGCAGGATAGGATGGAGAGAAATACAGTTAGTCTTACACAACATGACTATTATTGAAGTCATTTGCAAAACTACACAGATAGGGCCTATATTGAATTGCCTGCCTTCCCAAAGGGAATGGGTGGGGAGGGAGGGATGGGGAGAATTTGGAACTCAAGTTTTAGGACAACTGTTTAGTATTGTTGTTGCTACTAGGAAATAAGAAATACAGTTAATGGGGAATAGGAAAGTCATCTGGCCCTACAGGACAAAAGAGAAGATGGGGACAAGAGAAGGGAAGGATGATAGAAGAGAGGGCAGATTGGTGATAGGGAAAATTAGAATGCTCGGTGTATTGGGGTGGGGGGAGGGGAGAAAAGGGGAGAAAATTTGGAACCCAAAATTTTGTGAAAATGAATGTAAAAAGTTAAATAAATAAATTTGTATTAAAAAAAAAAGAAAGCTTAGTACCAGTTCTCCAGTGATAATTGCTACCAATCCTTAGAAAAATTACTTCCTAAAATCCTGTTCCCAAGCATCTTTGTCTAATATCTTGATATATGGAGAATTTACCTGACCTATTGGTACAGCAGAAAGAGGATCAAGCCATGATTAAGCATTTACTATTTGCTCTGGGAGGTAGATGTTATTATTATCTCCATTTTACAGCTGAAAAAATTAAGGTACATGGAGGTTAAGAGACTTGGCCAGGGTCTGAACTCTTCTCCAGTTTCAGTGCTCCATCCATTGCTCCACCTCTCACACTATTTGTGCATATAAAGCTATGTCAATATAGAATTGCAAACTTAAAATAAGGAAGGAGATGAGGGGCTTCTAAACCAACTCCTTTCTAAATCATTCATTCTAGCTACAGCATCCCCAAAAGTGGTCATCCAATATCTACTTCAACATCTTCAGTGATAGGGTGAGTAACCGTTTGCACCCTCTCCCCAAAACAGTAGAATCCATTTTTATTTCCCCAATCGTCAAAAAAAACATTTCTTTTGACTCCTCATAAAACTAGTCCTTCCTTGTTAATGTACTATGGCCATCACCCATGGATACCAACACACCTTATGCCGTCTTGGGAGGGAAAAGCATTGTGTTATAAAGGAAGGAAGTTTCTGGCATGTTGGGGAAAGAGAAGCAAAGAGCTACAGAAGGTCTCAGGTCACAGTCAAATTTAGTTTCCCCGAGAATGAAATCCCATACCTTTCACTTCATCCACTAGAGTAAGGAAGATTTTATGATGGGCCATGAAATACTCTCTGACGTAGATCTTGAGTTTGTTGTCATTACTACCACTGTTGTAGTAATAAAACTGCAAGCACTGAAACCCTCTCTTGGGGTAAAATAGGCGACTTTCCAGGACTGCTTTCCCCCATTTTCTCACAGAGCTGCTATTGAAGTGCATAAAGAAACAGGAACCTGGGAGAAGATAGAGAAGAGACTTGAGACTTGAAGACCCTGGCTCCAAAAGGGAAATTTCACAGGTAGGTATACTTAATATTAATACATGAAGCTATCATAAACTCAGGATTTTTTTTCATGTCCTACAACCTAATCTACAGAGTCAGGACCTGAAAAATTAACTCATTGACTTTACGCTAACCAAGTATTTGTCACTTGGCCATATAGGTGTAAAAAAAAACCACATGTACAATAGCAAAACACTGTGCTTTCACATAGCTTCAGGCCTAATCACATTTGGCAAGAGGGGGAACTGAGGCATGGGACTATTAAAGGATCACACACTATTACATCATTGCAAACCCTATCATGGCAGCCAGGAAAAATGAGGCAGGTTCGGGGTGAGCTGGTAAATATTTAACAATCGGATTTCGGGGAGGTAGGGAAGAAACTGTAGGCATGACAGATTTCTAAGTTTAATTTGCATGATCATTTTCTCCATCACTTCTTTAAGTGTAGAAATTCAACCCCCCCCAAAAAATCAAGCCCTGATTTGGAATGTTTGTTGATTTCCGAATCATGAATTTTCACACTGAAAATTTGACTCCAGATTGGAGATCCTTCCAAATCTGCACACATGCCCTCCCATTGCTCCCACAGGAGGAAAAGAGGTGCTCTATGGAATGTGCCCCTAAGGAAACACCCATCAGGAATGGGAGAAAGGAAGAAGGAAGACCGAATGAGGAGAGAGACTCATTGCAACAGTTAACAAGTGGTGTCCACAACTGCATATACTAGGGTTAATTCAAGTCAAGGATTTGCATATCCTCTCAGGAAATGGAAGTGCCCTTCAGTTCTGAGGATTGTAGAAACAGTGATACTGAAGAAAAGAAGGCCCTGATTGTCGTTCTTCCTGAATTCTTGGGCATGATGATGAAAATAACAGCTAACATTCGTATCGTGCTTTCTATTATCTGTGCGCTGAGCTAAGAACTTTACAGCTGATTATCCCCATTTTACAAATGAAGGAACTGAAGCAAATAGGTGTCACATAGCTAGTGCCACATAGCTAGTAAGCCTCTGAGGTCAGACTGGAACTAAATTTTCCCTGACTCTAGGCCAAGTGCTCTAACCATTGGACCACCTGGCTGAAGTAACTATGTATTTGAAGGATTAAGAAAAGAGGGCACCAAAAACCTTAGAAATCTGGAGCTGTGAAAGGTACCTCACACACCATCTGGTCAGGGTCCTTCATTTTACCTATGAGGAAAACATGGCACAGTAGGATTGAGAGAATTCCCAAAGACAAATGGAGATTTTGAATCTAGGTCCTCTAATTTAGCTAGGCATCACACAACAACATGCTGCCTCCCTTGAGCTCTACCTTCATTTGTCAATGGAGAAATGTAGCAGACAGAGGGTGTGAGGCCTTTATGAATCATTGCTTCGTGCTCAGGGAATTGCCTGCCTCAGTTTTTCTAGTGAACCACTCAGTCTAGAGGGGTCCAAATTGCATGGGTGATTTATCTTTTCTGAGCCTCGAGTTTTTTTATTTATAAAAATCCTCAGATTTATAAAACTGCAAAACTTGGGCTAGAGGTTCTCAAAGTTTATTTTGGCTCTAACAGGTTATCCCTGAAATTCTGCTTACTCAACCTTCTGAGTGAAATTTGCCACAAGAAGATCCTGGGGCTGGTCAGAGTGGGTTATTTGCTTCTTAACTAGCGACTTAAGAGTTGCTTCATAAGTCTTTGCTCAACACCAGCTATGTTCAAAGTAAACACTAAGAAATGATAAAATATAGTCCCTGCCCTCTGGGAGTTCACAATTTATGGGAAAAAAATCAATATATTTGTAGAAGGCAAAAAACTTTTAAATTATCTCTGATGTCAAGTAATAACAATTCCAAAGCACAAGGAAAAGAAAAACAGAAACCTCAAATTCAGACTTGCTTCAGTCGGCCTCTCTATATATAACCTTCCTGTTTCTCCCACCCCCAGAACACAGGAGCAAATTGCACTTTCACTTATCATATACTCCAACTATCCAATGATCATGTCCTATGAAGTTTAAGAAAGGGAGCCCCGAAGGCCCTCTCCTTAGACTCCAGGAAGTTATAAAGAAGGGATTACTAATAACTTTATTACGGAAAGAGAATTGTCTCAGCAGTCAGAAGACATGAATTTAGATCCCACCTCTACTGCCCCTGAATAAATCAGTTACCTCTCCTGCATCAATTTACTCAATTGTAAAATGAAGGTGTTGAACAAGAGGGCCTCTAACACCCTGTCTAGCTCTGACCCTCTAGGCCCAGGATTCTGCCTTTCTCAGTGTCCTGACCTGACCATTCAAACTAGGGTAACTGCTCTAAGTTTTAGTATCTGATTTTGCATGCTTGTTACTAGAAACAGAGATGTTCTTAATCCTTCAAATGCAATGTGTTGTTTTAAAATGACATTAGCCCAAACCAACTGCAAAGAGAAACATGAAATAAATAAATGAGGTGTCATCTACCAAGGATTTTTCCCTTCTTTGATCAACCGAGAAGATCATAATTTTTCAAAGAAGTTCTCAATCTATAATCCTTAGGCACAACTAAGCTGGCAGAGGTAAATGCTAAGAGGCCTGCTGAAGAAAGCAAGGAAAGGTATGTAAGAGTCAAGTCCTGGTTATTACCTCTGCACTTATGCAGGCTTGATTGATCAGCGTTCGGCCCACCAGGCACCTGTGAAACTCTCTGCCAGTCACCATTATCTTCTGAACTTTGAATCATGCCACAAATATTTTCCAATTCAAAATCGCATGAATCCAAAAAGGTTTTTGAAGAAGCTACAGAGAGAAAAAAAATCACTGAATTATTCCCTTGTCAAGAGGTAACCTATTTTTAGTTCAATGAATAACTGAGTTGAGGAAGGAAGACACTGTAGGAAAAATGGAGACTAGCAATCTTGGGCAGTGAGTTGAGTACCCTGAAGAGCTCTGATTAATACCAGCTCACAGAACCAAAATAGGAGGGAACCCAGCAGCTTGGTAAAGCTGACCTAACTTGGAAATGTTACTAAGGGATGTGTTGAATCAATGCCTACTTCTTTCTGTCTTCCTCAGATGACTGAACTGGCTGAGCCAGTCCAGCTTCTTCCATCTCTCCTTAGGAATTCGTTCATTTCCATTGTCCTCCAGGTACTGTCTGAAAGCAGTTTTCCATATGTCAAATACACCTGTTCCTGGCTCTGTAGTAATCCTTCCAAAACCTGTCTGGTAGAGAAATCCTGATGCCAAATTGACATTTCCAGAAATGTAAATCCATACTCCACAATGGATCAGCTATATTTCCAATCAGGAAGATCTATTCAGAAGAAGAACGCCATTGAGATTTCCTTGTAGCCACACAGTGTTTGAAGGAGTCAGTGCAATCTAGTGGTTAGAGCCCTAGTTTGGAAATCAGGCCCTATTTCTGACATATAAGGCTTGGGTTAATCAGTGAGTCAGTCAACTAGCACTTTTTGCTATAAAGCACTTTTCTACATGCCAGACACTGTGGTAGGCACTAGGGACACAAAGAAAAGAAAAAACAAAATGTTCCCTCATCTCACATTTAATGAGAGTTACTCTAGGTAATTCTTTTTGCCTCTCAGTACCTCATGGCAGCACCGTAAGATTATAAATTGCAGAGGAGGAATTGAGCTACATTGGCAGGAAGAATTTTCTCTCTAGGAGGGAGCCAATTGAATCTCATTCCAATGATCAGGGTCCAATAACAGCTCACAGCTCTGCGGGGATTTATAATTTACACAGTCTTCCTCACAATAAATCTAATTTATAGAGGAGGAAACTGAGGCAAGTAACTTGTCCAAAGTGACATGACTAATAAATGACAAAGCTGTGATTTGACTCCTAATTTTCTGACATCATGCCCACTACCCCCAAAATCTGCCCCCCTAAAACACCAAGTTGCATCAGTGCCGAATTAATTCTAATTATTCTTCTCCCATTTTTCATTATCACTAAACTTTTCCTAATTGCATATCAAGCAGACTGAAACTTTTCCCACAGAACAGGATGAAACAGCAATGGTTCCCTAGAGGCCAGAATACTTACAGCAGCTGTAGCGTCGGTTCACTCTTACAGTGTCATAATCACTGAAACCTATGCGTTGTCCAATCATATCTAAGAAGTCAGGGTTTCTTGTTACAATTGATGGTTCTGTTCCTCTTTGGAACGCAGTTTTTGAGTAATGCATCACAGATGTGTAGTCATAGGGAACATTCAAGGATTCTATTACCTTTTCACTAAAATACATGAAATTTAACTCTGCATCTAAAACAAATGTAATAAAATAAATTATACCAATGATATAAAATTAAAAGTATGAATAATATTAAATTTTAAAAGCTTGATGTTTATGAACTTTAGGTTATCTTGTGTCCATGTCTGGTTTCATTAGTGTGAGGGGCTCCCAGTGAGGAAACTCCTCAAACTAGTACAGATCAGCAACTTAGTTCTAACTTATGGCCTTAGGAAATTACTTGGGAACACTGAGAGTCTCAAGGACTAGCCATTAGTCATGGAGCTAGTATGAGTTAGTGACAGGTGTTGAATTTGGGTCTTCCTGACTCTCAGGCCTACACTCTACCCACTGTGCCATGTTGTATGGTACTAAATGGCATGACATTTCCACATGTGGTATGCATATGCTTATAATTATTTTGTTACCAAAGTAGAAATATTATTGGTGCTATTAAAGGGCAAGAGTTGTCATCTCCTTTTCTTTGCTTCTCCAATGTCTGGCACATAGTAGGTGCTTAATAAATGTTTTTTGACTGCCTGGAATATTCTGGGAGAGTAATGGGAGTTCTAAGGGGGTAGTGATAGTCATGCAAAAGAAAAAAAAAGGCCATTGATTAAACATTTTTTAAATACTTAGGAGAGAATAAAGGAATTTCAGAAAGGGAAATAGGAATGATGGCATTGTTACTACCACATTAAATAGGACATATACTTTAAAAAAATGCTTTACATGCCTCATTCATGGTTTCATATTCAAACCTCTTTTTATATCCTTTGAATATGAAAATGATTATGTTTGTTGATGACAGTCTAGTTCATTAAAAATAACAAAATAAGGCCAAGTTAATATAATAAAAATGGCAATTCCAACTAAACTCATTTACTTGTTCAGTGTCACATCAATCAAATTACCAGAAAATTATTTTCTAGAGCTAGAAAAAATAATATCAAAATTCATCTAGAAGAACAAAAGGTCCAGAATGTCAAGGGAACTAATGAAAAGAAATGCTTGAGAAGGTGGCCTAACCCTACCAGATCTCAGATTGTACTACATGCCAGCAATCAAAACTACTTGGTACTGACTAAGAAATAGAGGGGTAGACCAGTGGAATAGAAATAGATACTGTAGTCAATGAATATAGCAATCTAATGTTTGATAAAGCCATGGATCCAAGCTTCTGGAATAAGAACTCACTGTTTGACAAAAATTGTTGAGAAAACTGGATAACAGTATAGCGGAAACTAGACAAAGACCAATGCCTGACACCGTACACAACAATAAAGTCCAAATCGAAACATGATCTAGGTATAAAGATTGATATTGTAAACAAATTACGGGAGCAAGAAATAGTATATTTGTCATATTTATGGAGAATGGAGAAATTTTTGACCAAACAAGAGATAGAGAACATTATGAAGTGCAAAATGAATAATTCTGATTACTTTAAATTGAAAAGTTTTTGCACAAACAAACCCAACGCAACCAAGATTAAGAGGGAAGCAGAAAACTGGGAAAGAATTTTTGTTATTAGTGTCTGTGATAAAGGCCTCATTTCTAAAATATATGGAGAACTGAGTCAAATTTACAAGCATACAAGTCCTTCCCCAACTGAAAAATGGTCAAAAGATATGAACAGGCAGTTTTCAGAGGAAGAAATTAAATCTGCAGTTATACGAAAAATACTCTAAACCGCTATTGATTAGAGAGATGCAAATCAAAACAATTCTGGGGTAGCACATCACACCTATCAGATTGGCTAACATGACAGAACAGGAAGATGATAAATGTTGGAGAAGACGTGGGAGAGTTGGAACACTAATTCATTGTTGGTGGAGCTGTGAGCTCATCTAACCATTGCAGAGAGCACTTTGGAACTATGTCCAAAGGGCTACAAAATTGTGCATACCCTTTAACCCAGCAATATCACTCCTAGGACTGTATCCCCAAGAGATCATAAAAGTGGGAAAGGGTCCCACATATCCAAAATTTTTACAACAGCCCTCTTTGTGGTGGCCAAAAACTGGAAATCAAGGGGATGCCCATCAATTAGGGAATGACTGAACAAGTTGTGGTATATGAATGTAATGGAATACTATTGCACTATAAGAAATGATGAACAGGAAGACTACAGAGAGGTCTGGAAAGACTTATATGAACTGATGCTGAGTGCAAGGATCAGAACCAGGAGAACTTTGTACACAGCAACAACCAGTGTCCAAGGAATTTTTTTGGTAGACTTAGTCCTTCATAACAATGCAAAGACCTAGAAAACTCCCAATAGACTCTTGAGGCAAAATGCCTTCCACATCCAGAGACAGTACTACAGAAGTGGATCACAGAATGAAGCAGACCATTTTCTCTTGTGTTATGTTTTGTTTTGTATTGTTTTCATGGTTTCTTCCATTCATTTTAATTTTTCTATGCAACATGACTAAGGTGAAAATGTATTTAATAAGAATGTATGTGTACAACCTGTGTAACATTGCATGTTGTCTCAGGAAGAGAGTGGGGAGGGAGGGGAGAAGGAAAGGAAGGGAGGGGAAAAACTCTAAGATGTATGGAAGTGATTGAAAACAAATACAATAATTTATTAAAATAAAAATAAGCTATGCGACATGGATACATTCTGAGACTAAAGAACTGACATCTATATTGTACTTTACAGTTATATTACAATTTCAATATATTTCATTTGATCCTTAATGTTCCAGTGGCATGTATACTATATATATATATATATAAAATTTTCATGAAAGAAGAAACTAAAGCTAAGTAAAGTTAAACAACTGTTGGAGATTGGAGGGCTGGAAGAGACCTCAATGTCCATCTAGCCCAACCCATTGAAGATCATTCAGCCAGTAAGAAGCAGAGCTGGAATTTAAATCTAAATATTTTGATTTCCAAACCAATGTTCTTTCCATTCTATCCCTACTACCCTCAAGTCATTTCTAGTTGTGAAGTTTTATGATTTTATTGTACCCACATACTTTCTGCCATGCTTCCAAAATAGATAGAGTCCTGGCATTGGGACTAGAAAGAGTTAGGTTTAAGTCCTACCACTGACATGAGTAGATTATGTAATAAAGAACAAGTCACTTAAATTCTCAGTGCTTCCAGGCAACTCTTTAGGACAATAAGTTCTAGACTAGTTGATGATCTGCATCAGTAGATGGATTTCTCCCCAATGATAAAATCACAGCTCCTGACCCTCCCTGCCACAATAGGAGCTTACTATTGTATGAAAAGCCTAGGATTGTGGTGTCATGTACGTATATTGACCTTCGCTGCACTTTGAATCTTAAACCTCATCTTTTAGCTACTTACAGAAACTTGCATTGGTCAGTACCATAGGTCGTTGAATGACAGCAAAGTTACTTTAAACTAGAAGACACACAGGACTGAAGGTGAACCAGACCTTGAAGTGGTGATGCAGAGGTCCATCTCTTAGCTCCAATATCCATGGATATTATAAAAGCTCAGTCCCCTCTTTCCCAGCTACCACATATCTTGTGAAAGGAAGTTCTGACAGAGAAGTACCAATAAGAGATGGTAACAGAAGTGGAATTCTTGAAACATAATGGCAAAAGGTGGGAAGAAAACTATTGAAATGTGAAGTAGAATATATTGGAAGTCATATTGAAAAATTAAGATTATTGGCAGGTAAAAAAATGATGGATATGAAGAGGTGATGATGGGATATGTTGCACAGAGAGGATAATGAAAGGAAGGTGCAACAGAAAGGAATGACAGAAGCAGGAGAATTTTGAAATAACACTTTCTGAAGTATGATCTATACAGACATATTCAGTTCAATACTTCAATATGGTTTCATCACTTTAGGTTCTCCCTCTACCACCATAGAGTTCAACCCCACAATTATCTGAGTAGATTGTCTTCATAAGTGGCTACCGTTGGAAAATTCATTTCCAAGGGGGCAAACCTCTGGTGACACTTAGCTCAGATATTTCAGGTAACCTACATTCATTGCTAGGACCCTACCCAAGAATTGTCTACCTTGAGGTAAAGTCAAGATGGGAGAGAAGAGGGAGCATCTTATTCAAACTCTCCCAACATTCCTCTCCAAACAACTTTAAAATAAGACATTAAATCCAATCCTGGAGCGGCAAAACCAACAGAAGGTAAGGATGAGATATTTTCCCAATTTAGGACATCATAGGTCAGAAAGAGAAGTCTGTAACACTGGGTAGGGACTTGTTGGGAATACAGTATGCTGGCAACACCATCTGTTGACCTTGAAGGCAGAAGTAGTGATGTCAAAAGTAAGAACAATAGTGCCAGGAGCTCTCACCCCCTGGAAAATGGTAAAGGAATTAAACACCTGGTAAGAATGATATTACATGAGACCCAATTTTGGGCATGAGATACAGGATATGGCACCATTTACAATCTCTAAAGCCCGTGACCCAATTCCAGGTCATAATTCCAAGAAGAGAGGAGTACTTGTGGTTGCAAGGGAGCAGTTCCAGGGCAGAAGAAGAACAAGGGTCTGGCTCCTGGTCACAATTTGGGACAAAGAAGAGCCTCTAATGCTTATTGTGATAATGGAGCAGGTGTCTTTCCTGGATAGGGGCTAGAACCCAGACCAGGACAGTAGTGATCACACCTTTCCTTGGATCACACCACCTTGGAAATACTTAAAACTTATAGGCCCCCAGAACTAGCTATGAGAACAGAAGTGGGAAAAAAAGCCTGATGGCTCTACCTCAGAGGTAAGCATATTCCAACTTTAATATGAAGTTCAAAATCAAGTTAAGGCTGGAAAAATATGGAAACAACAACAGTGAAAGAACTTGAAAATAACTTTGTACTATGGTGAAAGAGGTCAAGACAGAAAATATGAAAAAGACAAAAATATGCAAATATCTACCATCAAAGTCTCAAAGAAAAATGCAGATTGAACAAAAACCCAACAAGAATTCATAGAAGACTGAAAGATTTTACAAGAGTAAAAAAAGTGGCTTTTAAAAGCAAAAAAAAAAAAAAAAGCAGAAGAAAATGGGAAAGAATGAGAGTAATCTGAGAAAATATGAAAAGAAAATTAACAACTTGATAAAAATATTGAGGAAAATAGCCCTTTAAAAAAGATAATTGACTCAATGATGAAAGAGGCAAAAAAATGTCACTAAAGAAAATAGCTTCTTAAAGAATGGAAATGGACAAATGGGAAAAGAGTTGGTTTTTTTTTTAAGATGCACTGAAGAAAATAATTCCTTAAGAATTAGAATTGGAGGCGGAGCCAAGATTGCGGAGTAGAAGGACACACGTTTATGAGCTCCGAAACCAAAGCCCATAGAATTAAGATAAAAAGAGACCCCCATAACTTCTGGGTCAATACAAGGTGTGCAGAAACGGAGTGGAAGAGATTTCCATGCCAGAGAGCCCTGAAGAGCCGCCCCCGGGGTCCGTCGCGCCCCGGAAAGCAGACCCCACCCCAACGCTGCCCTGGCCACGGCCCCAGAGAAGCTGACCCGAGCAGGCTTCAGGGACGGAATGGCAGCCGGGAAAGTCCCTCCGCCCACAGAAGCTAGGGGTCAGTGAGAAAGAAGGCTGGGCTAGAGGAGGGGAGCAGAGCGTCTCCGTGACTAGGGCCCCCTCGGGAGGAAGCAGCGGAGGCAGAGATGGGGGCAGGAAGCGGCAGAGGCAGAGGGGTGGGCGGCGGCTGAGGCGGCAGCGGCCCGGGACTCAGGAATCCCCCAGCAGCAGGCAGGATCTTCATTATGGAAGGTTTCTGCATAAAACCTGACGGAGCTGAGCCTGGGAGATGGCCCTGCCCCCACCCCGCTCTATTACTGAAGGCCTCTGCATAAAGCCCCTGAGGGAACTGAGCTTGGGAGGCGGACCTGCCTCCACCCCAGCGCCAGAACTAAAGCGTGCTGCGGAAAGCGCATTTGAATCTCAGAGGCCAAGCACTAGCTGGGCGGATCCAGGCGGGGGCGGAAAGGAATCTCAGAAGTCAAGTAACGGGCTGGGAAAATGCCTAGAAAAGGGAAGAAAAATAAGACTATAGAGAGTTTTTTCCAACAAATGCAAATGATCCCAACATTCGGATCTGCTGACAAGGACATATTCCTGCCATCAGGGAAAGACGTGGAGGGCAGGGCCTCAGTACCCCAGACACCCCAGGGGAGTGGTGGGTGGGCTCAGGCCTTGGAAGAGCTCAAAAAGGATTTTGAAAAGCAAGTTAGACAGGTGGAGGAAAAACTGGGAAGAGAAATGACAGAGATGCAAGAAAAGTATGAAAAACGGGTCAATACCTTGGTAAAGGAGACCCAAAAAAATGCTGAGGAAAATAACACCTTGAAAAATAGGGCTCACTCAATTGGCAAAGGAGGTTCAAAAAGCCAATGAGGAGAAGAATGCTTTCAAAAGCAGAATGAGCCAAATGGAAAAAGAGGCTCAAAAGCTCACTGAATTTAATAGTTCTCTCAAAATTAGAATGGAACAGATGGAGTCTAATGACTTTACGAGAAACCAAGAAATCACCAAACAAAACCAAAAGAATGAAAAAATGGAAGAGAATGTGAAATATCTCATGGGAAAAACAACTGACCTGGAAAATAGATCCAGGAGAGACAATTTAAAAATTATGGGACTACCTGAAACTCATGATCAAAAAAAGAGCCTAGACATCATCTTCCATGAAATTATCAAGGAAAACTGCCCTGACATTCTAGAACCAGAGGGCAAAATAAGTATTGAAAGAATCCATCGATCACCACCTGAAAGAGATCCAAAAAGAGAAACTCCTAGGAACATTGTGGCCAAATTCCAGAACTCGCAGCTCAAGGAAAAAATCTTGCAAGCAGCTAGAAAGAAACAATTCCAGTACTGTGGAAATACAATCAGGATAACTCAAGATCTAGTAGCTTCTACATTAAGAATTAGAATTGGAAGTTAATGGCTCTATGTGACATCAAGAAATAATAAAACAAGGTAAAAGAAATGAAAAAAATATATTAGAAAAAACTGACATAAAAAACGAATAAAGAGAGATAATTTAAGAATTACTGGATTACCTCAAACTCATGATCAAAAAGAGAGACTAGCCACCATGTTTCAAGAAACTAAAGAGGAATACCTCTAAATCTAGAACTGTAGGGGGAAATAGAAACCAAAGGAAGCCACTGATAAACTCCTGATAGAGATACCAAAATGAAAACTCTCAGGAGCATTACAATTAAATTCCAGAAATCTCAAATCAAGGAGAATGTACCACAAGCAGAAAGAAAAAAATAGAACTATTCAAATATCATAAGACAAGAGCCAGGATCACATAGCATTTAGAAACTACCATGATTAAGGAATGGAGGGTTTCAAATATGATTATTGGGAGACAAAGAAGCAGGGGTTACAACTAAAAATAAACTCCCTAAGGGAGGTGGAAAAATTAGCACTCTAATGAACTGTGGGAGGAACTGTGAACTAATTCAGCCAATCTGTTGAATACTTTTGAACTACTCCCAAAGAGCTATATAATTGTGCATTCCCTTTGATGTCATAATACTACTACTACATCTATATTCCAAAGAGATCAAAGAAGAAGGAAAAGGACCTATATGTATAAAAAATATTTATAGAAGCTCTTTTTGTAATAGCAGAGAATTGGAAATTGAGAGAATGCCCATCATTTGGAGAATGGTTAAACAAGTGGCGGTTTATGATTATGATGGAATACTACTGTGCTCTGAGAAATGATGACCAGGATGCTTTCAGAAAAACCTGGGAAGACTTGTATGAATTGATACAAAATGAAGCAAACAAAATGAGGAGAATATTGTACACTGTAACAACAATATTTTACAATAATGAAGTATGAAAGACAGCTACTTTCAGCAATATAATAATCCAAGACAATTTAAGAAGACCTCTGATGGAAAATGCTATCAAACTCCCAAGAAAGAACTGATGGAATCTGAATGAAGATCAAAGCATATTTTTTAATCTTCTCTATTCTGGGAGGTGGGGTTGTCTGGTTTTTTGCAGCACGGATAATATGGAAATATGTTTTGCAAGGTTTGATACGGACATTTAATATCAAATTGTTTGCCTTCTCAAGCTGGGAGGAGTAATGGGAGGGAAAGAGGGTCTTTGGAACTTCAAACTTTAAAAAATGAATGTTAATTTTTACATGCAATTGTGAATAATGAATTCAATATTCTTTAAAAAAAAATAAAAGAATAACATGTCCAGCAAAACTAAGCATAATACTATCAGAGGAGAAAGGTATATTTAATGAAATAGAGGACTTCTAAGCATCCCTGAAGAAAAGACCAGAATTGACTAGAATGACATATGCAAAATTAAAATAAAGGTATTGAGCAGAATCTATTAGGCTTCAACAGAGGTAAAAAAAAAAAAAAAGGCAGGAAAACAAAACATGATTTCAGAGATACAAAAGCAGAAATAGGCTTAATTAAAAGAGATAACCAAAGAAACTACATTTTGCTAACAGATACCCTAGATAATATAGTACTAAACAAATAGGTAACAAATGTCATAGCATCCAAATTCTTAAAAGTAAAATTTAATGAGTTACATGAGGAAATAAACAATAAAACTATACTGAAGAGGACCTCAACTGTCCCCTCTCAGAACTAGGTAAATCTAAAAGAAAAAAGTTAAGGAGATGAATGGAATTTTTAAAAAGATAGATATAATGGACCTCAAAAGTATATACCTTTTTCTCTGCTACACATGGCAGCTTCACAAAATTTGACCATATCTTAATGTATAAAAAAGTCCATAAGAAAATGCAGAAAAGCAGAAATATTAAATGAATCCTTTTAAGACCACAGTGCAACAGAGGACCTTAGAAGAATAGATTAGAATATAAACTCCTTAAAGGTACAAACATCTTCATTTTATAAAGATAGACCTAAACAAATAGAAAATTATTAACTGCTAATTGATAGACCGAGCCAATATGAAAAAAATGAAAATTCTACTTAAATTAATTTACTTATTCAAACCATACCATTCAAATTACCAAATAATTATTTTATAAATCTAGAAAAAATAATAACAAAATTCATCTGGAAGGTCAAGAATACAAAAGGAATCAATGAAAAATGTGAAGAAAGGCAGTCTAGCAGCATCAGATTTCAAAGTATGTGACAAAGTAGTAATTATCAAAACGATCTGGTACTGGATAAGAAATAGAGTAGTTGACCAGTGGAACACATTAGGTACACAATATACTGAAGTAAATGACCATACTTATTTAGTGTTTGATAAACAAAAAAAGATCCAAACTTCTGGGGCCAGAATTAACTCTTGGGGGAAAATGCTAAGAAATATGGAAAGCAATCTAGAAGACACTAGACATAACTCAACATCTCACTCCATATACCAAGATAAGTTAAAAATGGACATGATTTAGATATAAAGAGTGATATCACAAGCAAATTAGAGGAGAATGGAGAAACTTAACCATCAGATCCATGAATAAGAGAAAAAAGGGAAGAGTTTATGACCAAACAAGAGATAGCGAGGATCATGGGAGAGAAAAAGGATAATTTTGATTGCATTAAGTTAACAAATTTAGCAGAAACAAAAACAATGCAGCCCAAATTGGAAGGAAATCAGGAAATATATAAAAAAATTGACAGTAAATTTCTCTTCTCAAATATATAGGGAACTGAGATTATAAAAAATAAGATCATTTCTCAATTGATAGTCAAAGGATATTATCGTTGCCACACAGTATATACTCTAAATTACAAATTATAGTGTATGCTATATTACATTATTTATGTAGTTAGTATTTGCATCTTACACTTTATGATTATATTGTATACAATATTGATACTCCATATGTTATACTAAACATTATGTAAAGATGCTATCTCTATATGGAAGGCAATACAGTAAGGAGGAAAGTTCCATAACTGGTTTCCAGTTCTGGCTCTGCCATTGGTTAGTTGGACTTAAAATACCGAACAAATCTATGAAACACTTTGAGATTGAGTTTGCTCATCATTCTACACAGCTACCAAAGTGATTTCTTCCTGAATCTTTACTCTTTTTATGATTTTCAATTTTTCTTTGATGAATGTCTACTCTCTCTCTACTAAAAAACACATCTATATCTGTCCCTCACTTGATCCAACCATCCTCATTAACTCCTATATCTTTCTTTTTATCACTAAATCCTTAGAAGTTCTGTCTCCATTTCCCTTTTCATTCTCTTATCAACTCTCTGCAGTCTAGCATTTGACCTCATCATTCAACTAAAACTCTCCCTCCAAAGTTAACTGTCAAATTAATCTCAACTGCCCAGTCTAATAGCCTTTTTCTCGATTCTCAAGCTGTTGTGCTTTTACGTCTTCTAAGACTTTAATTGATCATCCTCTTCTTTTCTCTCAGATATCATGGCACTGCTCTTCTTGGTTCTCCTCCTGACTACTCCTTCTTAGTCTCCTTTGCTGGATTATCACACAAACAACAAGCACCAATGGGGAGTGTCTCCCAGAGCTCTTGCCTTTGCCCCGTCTTTTCTCCTTCTGTAGTATGTAGCTCGGTGATCTCATCAGCTCTCGTGAGTTTACTAACCATCTCTAAACAGATGATTCCCATATCTATTTATTCAGCTTTCTATTACCTCAGGATCAAATATAAAATTCTCTGTTTGGCTTTTAAAGTTCTTAATAACTGGTCCCCATTTTCACCTTTACAGATTTCTTATTCTTTATCCCCCTCCACATCCTTGATGATCCAGGACAATCGTCTTCTTACTATTCCTTGAACTTGATCCTCCATTTCCTAACTCCATACTTTTTCACTGTCTATGCTCCATGCCTAGAATGTTCACTCTCCTTATCTCAGTCTCCTGGCTTCCCTGGCTGCCTTCAAGCTTCAGCTTAAATCTTGCCTTCTATAACTGACCTTTCCTCCTTGCTAATGCCTTCTCTCTGAGGGTATCTTCTATTTACATTGTGTATACTTTGCATGTAAATAGCTGTTTGCCTGTTATCTCTTCCATTAAAATATGAACTCTATTAGGACAAATATATTTTTTTAATTTTCTTTGTATTGCTAGTATTTGGTACAAAATAAGTGCCTAATAAAGCTTGTTTAGCATAATAATAATGGAATGGAAACACCGCCTTTCTGCCTCTAGTTCTAAACTCTTTCATACAAAAAGTAAAACAAGCAAGAAAATGATACCTGGCAAAATTCTGTCCTTTATTACTGTGATATAGTCATCTCGATCTGGACGAGAATGTTCATGCACGAATCCCAGGGCATGGAGGAGCTCATGTTGAACTACTCCTATCTTGTCACAGAATGTTCCTATGGAAATGGCTTGTCTGCCCAAATGTCCATTTCCCAATGCAGACTTGCACCTAAAAACAAGGCATAAAGTAGTAAGATGACTGACATAGTAGCCCAGGTTTTCTCTCCAGATCTCTAAGTTTAATATAATAATTACTTTCAAATCACTCCACACCCCAACCTATGCCAGACAGAAAGGCTAACAAATAACAGAACTGATTGATTCCAGCTTTACCTCCTCTCTTTGCTCCTATTCATTCACTACTGAAGAAACTGACAGTGAAATGATAAAAGAAAGGTAGGGCAAAAAATGAGAAATAGAAGCAATGAAGAACCTCAATAATCCACAAACAATTATTAATAGCAGAATAACGAGAGCTAAAGAAGAAAAAGGAGAAAATTCAATTAGTAAAGCAAAGACATTCTGAATGGAACTGCTCAAGCCAAAATATCAAGGCATGGAATTCATGTTCAACTGTTGTCATTCTGCTGCAGTTGACTCCTGTGGAGAGTGTCTATTTGTAAACATGTCTAGTACCTACTGAGAACAGCACCTGAAAACAAGGCAGAGTGGTAAGATGACTGACATGGTGGCATTGTGTGTTGACTGATATATTTAAAGGCTATAGCACTTCTGGAGATGATGCTTATAGGCATGATTATTAACAGTCACAGTTAGCCCTCAAATAGAAATTCAAAGATGCGTTAGTAATAAGACCAGAGATGGGTCAGAGAAAACTGTAGCTAGTAAGGCTCTCTGCATGGAAGGGAGAAAGAGCAGAAACTGGTAAAGTGGAAAGTCAGTGTCTTCCCCTTTCCAAAAAAATAGATTAAAACAATAGACTACTGAGCTGACATCAAAATCAACAATGGATGCTGCTCTAGAATTAATTATTAAATGTGTGGTTTGAGAGAACTTATGGAAACTGTAATGAATGTGAGCCTGAAAGGGCTTATTACAAACAAGTCATTCAAAAATGACCTCATTTCCTTTTTGGCCAGGCTATCCTCTATTTTCCCCCTGCATCCCTGAGTGGTTTGAACTAGATGACCCATTTTGTCCCTGAGTAGGAAGCCCTCTGGTGACCTGCCCCAAAACCCTCTGTCCAGCATTCTTTTTTGCCTGCTGTCTTTTTTCCTTAGATTGTTGGTTCCTTGAGAGCAGGAACTATTTTTCTTATTTGTATCCCTAGAATTTAGTACAGTATCTTGCCATAGTAAATGCTTAATTAATGTTTATCGAATTAAATGTTTATTGACTGGTACTTCATGAAATGGCACAAATTTAGTATCCTGAATTTCTGCAAGTCATTTCACAAAGACTCTCAAACTATGCTTCTGGCATAGTGAGAGGCACTGGAATAGTGATTTCATTTATCTAGGAAACTCCCAAATGAGGAAACTCTGTCCACCAATGCCAGTAGAAACACAGGACACCAAACAATACATAAAGATCCATGGGTCCAAACTGACTTACAAAACCACATAATAACATTATCTATGTTTCATTGTATCTTGATTTATTTTGTTATATATTGCCCCATTTTATCTGGTTCAGGCTACATCTGGGGATGGTTGAAAGACATGGTATTTAAAAACTCTGGCTTATATTACTCAGAAGTGACGTGACTAGCCCAGGGTGTCACAACCAGATACGGGAATTCAATCCAGGTTTTCTGGCCTCAAAGTTTATTCTCTGGCTACCATATCATGGACTCTTGTGGACAAAATGTGGAATGATTCCATTCAATCCAATAAGAAATTATTGAAAAGAATTGAGGCATGTGACTGATTACAGTTATGGGGTTTGAAACGGATTGCATAATACCTGAGAATGTTGATTAATGGAATGATGTTAGGCTTCATCAAAGAATAGATTCTATCTTTGTCATCTTTGTTTCCTTATCATGTATAACATGGTACTTTGTACACAGTAAGTGTATAATAAATGTACAGAGATTACAATAAATATCAATGGCAGCCAAAGATATCAGTTGAAGAGAGAGGAGGGGAAAATTCCCTTTCTTTGTAGACAATTAGGGTATTTGGAGCTTTAGGTATTGGGGGTAAGTATATAATAATCCTCAGATCCATTTTTTATTTCCTTTTTTTTTTATGGTCCCAAATGCCTTTTACTTTAAACAGCAAGTCTCACTAATCACAACTTAGAGCCGGATAACAGTTATTTCCACTCTTATGGAGTTACAATAAAGATTTGCCACACACATAAGGAATTCCATTTAACATCTTTCCTTCTCAAATTTAAAATTTGTCCTGATGTAAAAGCCAATTATTAAAAATTCTCTCTATTACAACTTCTGTGCAAGTAATATTCATTGTTTAGAATTTGCATTAACCAACCAAATTCCTTCACTAGGACTGATGATCTTACTCGCAGGAATAGGAGGACTGTTCTGAATGAACGGAGGGAGTCTAAATAAAGTTTTCACTCCATTCCCTCCTTTTCATACATAGGAATCATTCAACAATGTTAGGTTTCAACATTCAAACAGTAACCCCAAATAATTTAATTAACAATCCTACAAACTTCATAGAAGAAAGCCAAATTGTTTAGCTTTAACTTTTTTTAACAGACAAGGGTGGAAATACCTGGTTTTCTACATGGCAATTACAAAACATTTTAAGACGAGGTTAGCAGGACTGATGAAGTAACATAACTGGAGTTATACAATTTTTCCAACATCTTTTAGTTGCAACAAAATTCAGATTAAAAATGCTTTGTCTTTACAATCTAAGAGAAAATCAGAAATACAATCCTAGAAATACAGTTTTAACCCCACAATCACTGCAAATGGCATAATTTGCATTTCCAGAAATTATTGATCTTATTACTTTTAGCAACTAAAACCACTTCAAAGTTAACAATTGCATTAGAGAGATAATAATGTTGTATGTAACACATACCAGCCATTGTGTTAAGCATTTTACGATCATTTTGATCCCATAACAACAAGCATAATTATTTTTACTAATCAGAAAACGAGTCAAATGGAGATAAAATACTTTTTGCAACTGGAACAGAAGTGAAGCTTACCAAGAGCAGAGAAACTGATGTCCCAGTGGTGATTTTTGTAGGCAGAGCTTAGCAAATGCTTGAAACAGGCCTGATTCTTCCACCTCCCCCAGCGCCCCACAGCCTCAGAATTTACTAAGTCCCTAAGGCAGTTTGCAGCTGCTGGGACAGGGTGGGAGGGACGTCTAGGACCTAGGTGGCATTTCCAAGCTTTACCTAGAAAGGTGGGCTACCCACAATATTAGGAGTTATTTCAAATGATCAGTTCCCGAAATGTTTTATGATTACTCTCACAACGTACAAATCTGCTAAAATGATTTTACCTAAGATGATCTAACTGTCCATTGTAATTCCAGGTTGGCCAGACCGGAACAACAAGGAAAAGTGTTAAAATTTTGTTTGTCTATTTCCCTAGCTGCAGCCCTTGAAGTCTGGCTGCTTGCATTTAAATCTTACAAGATAACAGACTCATGCACAGCATGCATGATACGGACAGGGACATATACTGACGGGACAGACTGACAACAGGACAAATACAAATGCAGCTCACAAAAAAAAACAACCCAGAGAGAGAAGGCAATTAGAAGCTTGCTAGAAATCCCCATCATGAATTGGCTATTATTATTCTGAGGAAAGGTTGCAAGAATTCAAGACCTGATAATAAAGGGGAATCCTTCAGCCCTTGCTCAGAGCACCCTTGGTGCCCCTGTTTCTGAGTAATTTAAAGAAACAGGCCCCATGGGAATAGGTTCAGGTCTTTAGTTCTAAGGTGGAGTGTAACTGTCCTCTTCAAGACCAGAGTCCTTAAAGGAAAATGGGGAGGGGAATGGGGAGGGGGGAGGCAACAGAGACTTCAACAGAGGCTGCCTTCCTCAGGTCAAAGGTAGGGGAAGGCGAGGGGGAAAGATTGCATCTAGGTGCCGTCAGTTTCCCCAGATCAGAGGCCTTCAAGGGGAGGAAGAGGGAGGAAAGGGGTGAGGAATAGCGTAAAGGGAGGGAAGAGAAGGACAGACTAGAGCCCTTGAAGAAGAAAGGATTTTTGCCAGGACATGGCTAGTGCTGAAGCAGCTCCCAGCCTTACAGGGAAGAGGCTACCTGTCTTGTGTTCTCGCTCAGCCAAGTCAGCAAGCCCAGGATGAAACATTCTCCCTGCTGGCTAGTTGTTTTGTGGGCCTTTAAACTTAATTTAGTTGTAAGATAAAGTAACTTTGACCGGTCCAAAAGAGCCCTGTGGTGGTCAACATAATTTTTAGGGCTGTCTTTAGTTGATTGACACTAGTGCTAGCAATTCCTGTCCTGATTTTCCTGAGATCAATCGCCAGAGGAGACCTAAGTAATACAGAGCGATTTAACGCGACTTGGTCTCCAGTCCCCAGAGTTTCCTTTAAAGGGAATTTAAAGTGAGAGTTCTTTGGAAGCTGGGAATGGAAGGACTTACCCCGACCCCATCAAGGCCCAGGACTCCAGGAAAAATAGTTCCTATTGGCGCCGGAGTCCTGGCGTTGGCGAGGTGAGGAAATGACCGTCCTGTTCCACAGTTCCAATCCACGTTTGGGCGCCATAACTGTTAACCTGAAAACTTGGTTAGAGAAAAGGCAACAGGCTAAATGCATGCATTTTATCACTTAATTAATTAATCAATTCCCTATTAAAGAAAACGGTAACATAATGCATTATGGAGCCAGAAAATGTTCTGGCTCTCCTTTTTTTTTAAAAAAAAAAAAGAAGAAGAAGAAGATTTGGGCTACCACCTCCTTCTCTGTCTTCCTGAACTATTTTTCATGCACAAGTCAAACGTCTAAGCCATGTAAAGATCAGAACCTGGGGCTAATTGCTTTGATTTACAGCAGGCTCTCTGTTTTCAGGAACTTCTTAGAGTGTCAGATCTTTCTCTTACCCTTGTCCTTTGTAAAAATAAAGATAGTTGTCTTCCCCGTTCCACTGTTTAAATTCAATGCAGGTTTTTAAATGGAACCGTTCAAACGCTCTCAAGATTACTCCTTTAGCATTCATTTCTGAAGAAAAAAAGACAAAAATAGTGCCTGTTAGCCACCAACAGAATCCTGGATTAGGAGCAGGACTTTCTCCTCTATGCTAAAATCTGTCTCTCAAACGCAGCGAAAGTGCAAATCCAAAGGTCCTTTTTCAAGTGTTATCTTTCTTGCACTTGCTGAAGCTTCTGACGCTATCAATGGCTCCCGCCTTCTTCACACTTTCTCTTCCCTTGGCTTCAAAGATACCATATCCTTTTAGTTCTCCTCCTACCTCTCTAACCTCTCCTTCTCTGTCTCTTTCCCTTTTCCCCTACCTCATCCTAATTCTTTAACATGGGTATTCCTCAAAAATCTGTCCTTTTCTTCTCCTTTGGCAGACTCATTCAGTTTCAGAGAGTCAACTTCTGCTTCTGTTCACATGAATCCTTATTATCATGAGAACTAGCATTTATATCATGCTTTCCACATACCAGGCACTGTACTGAGTATTTTCACTATTATCTCATTTGGTTCCAAATTTGCAACTGAAGAAACTGATGCCAACAGATTAAGTGATCATACAGCTAACGTCTAAGGCCAAATTTGGATTTACGTCTTCCTTACTCCAGGTCCCCCTCTCTATCCACTGAGTCACCCAACTATCCTAAACATGTCTTTAGCCCAAACCCCTCTTCTTAGCTATAAACTCATCATTCTGTCTACAAGACCTTTCTACTTGAATGTTTCATCTGTACCTCATACTCAACATGTCCAAAAATTGAACTTGTCACCTTCCCTCTAAACCAGTTTCTCTTTATTACATTTGTTTTCTGTCAGAGGCTCTATCATTCACTGTTTTACCAATTTTGTAACCTGGAGGTTGTCCATGACTCTTCCTACTCCTCCACCTCTCAATTCTAGTCACTCTGAAAGCCAATAATATCTAGAGAGCTGGCCTCAAAGTTAGGAACACCTGAGTTCAAGTCTTACCTTTGATATATACTGGCTAAAAGACCCTGAGGAAATCACACAGCCCCTCAGTAGCCTAATCAAGTCTCCAAGACAATAACTGGCAAAGAAAATGCCAACTTGGTTGTCTATACTAATGAGATTACACGTCCAATCCTTATCCTTGTCAATTCTGTGCTGTCAATTTCATTTCCAAACTGTGTCTCAAATCTTTCCCCTCTACTCTTTGACTACTATTACCTCCATAGAAAGGAAAAAAGCAAGCATTTATTAGATACCTGATATTCATTAGGTGCCAGGCATTATACTAAGCACTTTACAAATAATATTTCTTGTGATCCTCACAACAACTCTGTGAGGTAGGGGTTTTTATTTTATCTTACAATTGAGGAAATGGAAGCAGGCAGTAGTTAAATGTGTGTATATGTTTGGAGTCAAATTTGAATTCAAGACTTTCTGTCTCCAGGCCCAGCACTCTATGGGCCCAGAATTACCTGGCTTCCCTGTGAAGACTGATTAACTTGCACCTACACCATGACAATAGCCTTCTAACAGTTCTTGTACTTTTCACTCTCTGCTCTCTCCAATCCATGCTTCCCTCAGATCAGTATTTCTTTTCACTATTTCCTTATAGGTCTTGCTCTGTCCCTCCTTTGCAGTCATATCCCTGCTTTGAGCTAGTGGATTATGAGCTCCTCAAGTAAATTATAAACACCTTGAGACCCAGTACATTTAGACCATAGTATAGCAGGAAGTTGATTCAAATTGAATTCAGCTGTGTGACTCTGGGCAACTCATTTAACCTCTCTGGGCATAAGGTTCCTCATCTGTGTATTGCCAAAGAAGACCATGCCATCAGAGAAATGATGACATGACTTGCACTTGACTTTGTTTTGAGTGAGGGAGGGCTGTGCAGGTCACCAGCCTCACTTCTCCTCCAGAGCCATCTGAATCCAGTGACCAGATATTCATCAGGATGACTGGAGATGACCCAGGATGAGGCAATTGGGGTTAAGGGACTTGCCCAAGGTCACACAGCTAATGAGTGTCAAAAGTATTTGAGGTGAGATTTGAACTCAGGTCCTCCTGACTCCTGCTCTATCCACTGTACCACCTAGTTGCCCCTTTAATGCAATGCCTTGAGTAATAAAAGAATGTTCTTTTTTTTTAATTTCTTAACTGGTCTACATAGGAATATAATTCAATTCATTAGGATTACACAGGGTTAAAGATGCTAATAGTATAGCTCTGTTTGAGCATTCTATTTATTGTATAGATGCCTATTAAGCTTAGTTTGCCTCAGTTTCTTTATCTATAAAAATGGCCATAATAGAACTTTTCTCCCAGATTTGTTATGAAAACAAAAATTAAAGATTAGGCAATCCATAAAGCACTCTATCAATTCTAACTATCATATTATTATCATAAAAATTAAGAAGAATCAAGGTCACTGATCAAAATGACTAGAGACATGCTGAGAAAGAGAATAACTGAATATTATTGTCTTCCAAAGTTAAATTCTCATCCCTAGCCTACCAAAATGGCCCATTCAAATGCTTTCTCTCGACATAGTAGTAACCCTGAACTTCTGAAAGATGGAATAATGAAATGAACAATGAAACAAAGTACCAGTATGTTGTAGAAAGCTGGAATAAATTTAATACAGTACTAAGGGGTGGAATGTGTTTTTCTATGGATCAGACTAACTGAATATATGGGGACTTAAGCCCAACAAGCTGGTAACTGGACATGGCATCTCACAAACAAAGGAAAATACAACATGACTCTTAGTCCTAAGCCAATCTGTTCCCCTTCTCTATTGGTGGTGATCCAAGGGTAGATACAAGAAGGTAAAGGGAGAAAATAATCACAGCTTTTATATGGTTTACAAACAGTTTAACTGTTGGTCATCTAAAGGAGACTTTGTCCAGTGACTAGTGAGTTCATATACTACTAGAAGAAATGCATATCACTATGAATCAAACTAGAAGTTAAATGGAAGGATGGCTCACAGGTTCTCCTCAAAGAATTCAGAATCTAGCTAGAAAACAGTAAGCTCTTTGCTAAACAGAAAGACTTGGCAACCTAGGTTAACACCATTTTGGAGTATAAATTCATTTACAAAACCTTTAGGAGTGTAATACAATAAAATTAAAAGCACAGTGAAAAACAGAGGTAGGGAAAACAAGTCCAAATTGATATTTCTATCAATAACAGCGTAAAAGTATCATCACTGGATTGATTAACCCTCAACATAAATTCCTCAGCAAAATAATTGATTGCTTGGTTTTCAACTTGTTAGTTTCTCTAATTTCCATCATTAATGTAGTATATAAATACACACATTCAAACACAAATATCACTTAAAATAAAGTATTTTATCCTTTGCAAAGCTAGTATCTTAATTCAGTATGGGGCAGATATTAGCTACTTAGCAACAATTATTTATTAAGCACCTATTGTAGGCAAAACACTTATTGTGGCTGAAGGAGATAGAAAATTTGGATAAACCATGATTTCTTTCCTCTTGTACTTTGCAATCTTAAGGAGAATTTGTGAGCTATAAACTTACTTCAAAACTTTGAATACTTTCAGGTTCTATTATTTTATCCATGAGGTCATACACTCCATAGATTTAGATCACACCCTTTCATAGCCTAGTTTGTGGTCTTCTGTGACTGCTAAATTCATCACTTTGCAGGTAATGTGCTAAAGAGCCTTTCCAAAATTAGCCAAGATGGCCTTCATAGGACAGAGAGCCTGTTACCATCCTCCAAACAGAGTTTTCCACCTTGATAGGATCTGCCATTGCTTGAGGAGCACCAATATAACCTTTGAGAAACTGGGGTCACCTCCACACAACAAGGAGGAATTAGAGAAAATCTTTACTGAAGATGGAAATACAAAGGAGTACAGAAGCACATGAGAGAGGTCAGATGCCTCTGTGATTATCCATCTCATTGATCAGGCCGGAAGAGGCCTGAGGGATCTTTTATTCAAATCCTTCTATTTGACCCTGAGGAACTAAGCACCGGAAAGATTAAGTGACTGATCATGTAAATTGGCAAATAAATGGTGCAGTGGAAAGAGTGATGGATCTGGAGTCAGAAAGAGGTGACTCTAAATCTAGCCTCACACACTGGCTAGTTGGGTAACCCTGGGAAAGATATTTAATTTCTGTCTGCCGCACTTTCCTCACCTACAAAATGGAGATTATAATTTCAACTACCTGCAAGGGTTATTGTTAGGATCAAATGAAATAATATTTGTAAATTAACTTGATAACCGTAAAATACAACCAACTACTAATGTTATCATAACTGTCCATGGTCACTTAAATAGTAAAGAACAGTCAAGATTTGAACTCAAAACCTTGAACTCCATGTGGGTTCAGTGTTCCTTCCACTGTAACCTTCCAGTGTCCCTAGTTCCAAAGGAAAGTGAGGAAAATTATGTTCAGTTTTAGAAAATTACAGAAATAATGATAAGCAGGTGGGGTTCCAATAGACTCTTCTGGTAGTTGTTTTTGAAAAAATAATTTTAAAAAAATTTTAATTTTAAATAGAAATATATTTGTATCAAAGCTTCTGAGTATTTATAGCCAATGTAATTGATCAGTTAACTCAACCTTTTAATTCATTGCCTCTAGATAAAGACCACGTACCTGTAAGTCATAGGAGATAGAGGCTTTAGGACTAAAAGAGACTTTGGCAACCATAGCTTCTTTTATGAAATCCAACAATAGAGACAGATCTATGTTTTTAATGCCTGCCTCCATTTCTCTCCACAGCTCCATTCTAAGGTAAAAACAAAAATATTTCTGTCTTCAATTAAAGGTTACAGCTCCTGTGACCCGCAGCCTGGAGTTCAAACAAAGTCAGCCTAGAACAGAGAGCAAAGTGACCACAAATCTAGCCCAAATGACATACCTACCCAGATTATCTGCAAGGATGTAAGGGATCGTGTGAGGCCATTTAGTCTTCTCACCAATAAGGGAACTTCTATCTCTCTGAAAAGGAAAATAAACATAGGATATGCCTACCCCAAGGTTAGGCCACTACCTGAAGAAGGGTCAGTATTTGTTTGGGGGACGGGCAATTTAAAGAATTCCCAAACACCTAGAGAAACAAATAATTTGTGCATGAAAGTGTTTTCCCTACAATTCTGTAAGAAGTCGGGAGGAGAATAATGCCTCTGTAGCATTGATTTTGGGTAGAACCCTTTGGAAAGGAGATATACAGAGCTTATATCTAGCAATGATAATGGGAGAAATCCAATCACCATTAGCAGGAAAACTGTAATGAATGTTCTTGCACAGTTTAGCTAAATAATTATCTGCTAGGAGAAAATTAAAGCAAAAGCTCATTCATCTGAGCCGTACTGTCTCAGAATTCATGATCATTCAGATATATATTGGGTTTAGTCTACCACTGCACTGTGAAAATGGAGTGAATCTTTAAAAAATTGTTTAAAAGCAAAAGCTATATTTATAGTAGTTAAGTAATTGTTTTCAAGAATGCTTAAACCCTGATTTAGCTGTACTTGTTTTGATTAAACAATGGGCCGATTATGGATGACTATTATTCATGCCTGTTCATCAGAAGGGTTTGGTAGTATCTCTATGAAGAAACTTTTTATTAGCTTAAATTATTAGATTATTATAGACCCTAAACTCCTTGAACATAGGGATATTTTCTTTTTTGTATCCTCAACTCCTAGCATGGTTCCTGGAATATACCAGGACTTAAATAAATAATATTTGGGTGACAGATGGATGACTTGAAATGAATAAAACATGACTTTTCAAAGTATTTCCATATTTAGACTTTAAAATCATCTGATTGGAACTGATCTTTCTTAAATTTGTCTAAATTGGTAAGGTTTTATCATATAATTAAAACCTGCCAGGTTGCAAACCTGACATAAATGTCAAACTTTTTTGTACTTATGATGACCAAGAACTTTGGTCCTAAAAGAGAACTGACAAAATGTACCTCTCTCTGCCTTCCTTGCAGAGGTGGGGCACTATGGGCACGGAACATGGTATGCATTGTTAGACTCAATGGATATGTTAGTTAGGCTTGCTGAATTGTTTTTTCCCCTCTCACTTTTATTCTTTGTTGTAAGAATAATTAATCAATTGGCAAACATAATTTAGTGCCTACTCTGTGTTGGGAACTCTGTTGAATGTTGAGGACACCAAAAAAGAGGCAAAGGACAATCCCTGCTCTCAAGGAGCATACAGTCTAAATAGGGGAGAAAACATGCAAACAAGGATACGTACACAAATACATATGTAGATATGCAGATACATATATATATATATGTATGTATAAAACAACCTGTGTCCAAGATAAATAGGAAATAATTAAAAGAGGAAAAGCACTGGAACTAAGAGGGGTTTGAAAAGGCTTCCTGTAGAAGGTGATATTTTAGTTGAGACTTAAAAGAAGTTGAAGCAAAAGAGGGAGAATGTTCCAAGCATTCAGGATAGGTATAGAAAATGCCTGGCCCAAGAGATGGAGTGTCTTCTTTATGGAAGAACCAGGAGGCCAGTGCCACGGATCAAGGAGGAATAAAGGGGAAGAAAACCAGAAAGGCAGGAGGGGACAATGTTATAAAGGGCTTTGATTGGGGAGAGGAGTGATATGATTGGAGATTGGAATAGGATTAAGAACTGTTAGCATAGTGGTGGTAATTAATCCATGGGAGCTGAAATCACCAAGTGACACAGTTTAGGAAGGAGAAGAAAAGGGCCCAGGACAGAAGCCTGAGGGATACCTGTGCTTAGAGTGAACAAGCTGGAGGAGGATCAAGTAAAGGAGAGAAAAAGAGCAGTCAGATAGGAAGGAGGAAAACCAAGAGAGAGTGGTGTCTCAAAAACCTAGAGAGAAGAGAGTGTCAAGGAAGAGATCACTGTGGCAGTGATCGACAGCGTCAAAGACTTCGGCCTCTGATCCAAGACAATGAGGACTGAGAAAAAACCATTGGATTTGGTAGCTAAGAAATCATTAGTAACACGAGAGAGAGTGAGTTGCTCCAGTGGAATGATAATATGGGAAACCAGATTGTAAGGGGTTAAGATAGTGAACGTTAACATGGAAATATGTTTAATATAATTGCATATGTATAATATATCAGATTATAATTATATCAGATTGCTTGCTATCTTGAGGAAAGGGGAGAGAGGGAGGGAGGGAGAAAAATTTGGAACTCAAAATCTTATAAAAATAAATGTTGAAAATTATTTTGGAAACTGGAAAAAATAAAATATATTTACCAAAAAAAAAAAAAGCAGAGAATGAGAGAAGGAAAGGAGGCAGAGGCACTCTATGGTAGACAGCCCTTTTGAGGAGTTTAGTTACAAAAGATAGAAGAAATATAACATGATAATTAGCATAGATAGAAGGATCGAGTGAGGGTTTTTCCAGAATGGAGACATGGGCATATTTTTAGGCAGCTGGAAATGAACCAGTAGAGAGGGAGAGATTGAAAATAAATGAAAGAGTGGGGGTGACAGGGCAATGTGTTGAACAAGATGGGATAGGATGGGATCACTTGAACAAGTAGAGGGGTGAGCCTTGGTAAGGCATAAGACCACTTCATCATGTGAAGCAGTGGTGAAGTATTTATAGCTGCACAAGGAATCTAAGTGATAGGAGGTGAGGGATTGAGGAGAAGAGAGAATTCAAGGCAAATGGCTTCAATTTTTTCTGTAAAATATGAAACAAGGTTCTTAGCTGAGAGAGTAAGGGGAAGGGGACCATGGGAAGCCTGACAAAGGATGAAAAGGTTTGGAAGCGCCATTATGGAGAGGAAGATAGTGAATTCATAAGGGAGGTACAGTAGAATTGCCTAGCAGTGATACAGGCCCAGTTGAGCTTATATAACACAAGTTTGTTCAGCTACATGTTTGTGTGCATGAAGGTGATGAATGGGGGGAACGAGTCCAAGGCTCAGGCTTGGCTAGGCATAATCAGTGATCTCATAAGGGGGCTAGGGATTCAAGGAAAAAGGACAGTATAGAATTGAATTGGTTCACTAAGGAGTCAAGATGAGGAGAAGAAAAAAAGGTAGCTAATATAGGGGAGATGGCCTGGGAAAGAATAGGCGAGATCAAGCAGATGAATAGCCTTGTGTGAAGCTGAAGTGGGGCTTGGGAGTAACTCGTGGAAGATGAGTAGGTTGAGGAATTGAGTGATTGGGGTATTGGAGAGAAAATCACTATGAATGTTAAAATCATCTAGTATGAGTACAGCAGTTGAGGAGGAGAGAAAAATTGTAAGCCAGCTATTGAACTCATTAGGGATGGAAAGGAAGTACCCTGAGGGTCTTTAGATGACAGTTTACCAGAATTTTGATTGGGTGGTAGATAGGAATATTATCAATCTCTAAGAAAGAGAGGATACTGAGTGATGAAGGAAGGGGGAGAATGTGGAAGTGGGAGTGGGGAGGAAGGAGTATTCTGCCACCCCTCAATCAGTGGGTGAAGAAGAATGGGTAAAGATGTAGTCAGTATTATACTAGAAAACTGGACAGCAAGGCTATTTCATCAAGGGAAGGTCAAGTATCAGTAAGAGCTAGTAGGTAGAAAGAGTAGAAGAGTAGATTTCAGATGAAGGGAGGTTTGTTGCCTATGGCACAGGCATTCCAAAGGGCACAGTGGAAAGACTGGGTAGAGTTAGGATGTTTGAGTAGAGTTTGGGTGAGAGGGTTGAGGGGAATAGGAATGAGGACTCTGTGTGTAGGGGATGTGGAGTGAGATTTCGATGATGATTTATAAAAGTTCAGAATCACTGGAATGTGAAGTTTATTACAGGTGTGAGAATGTTCAGCATTAAGTGGAGGGTAGTACTCCTCTACCCTCAAAGAACAGGCACTGCAGGAAATGCGAGACCTGAATTTGAAGGGATGGTTACTTTCTTTGCACCTGAGATTCTCTACATCACAGTTGGGAGATGGGGCTGGCATCAGGAGATGGAAGATGCCTTGTGCTGGTACAGACGAGATGTACCTGATCTAGCCACAAGCTATGCTTCCTCTGGGAACACTCTAAACTGAGCCAGAGAAAGAAGGTTCAGGATGCTAATGCATCTGAATTCTGAAGTGATTAGTTGGAAAGGAGAAGGGGAAAGGAATACATTTGTAAATGAAAACAACATAAAACTACAAGTTATCAATTTAAAAAATTATAACCCTATCAGGTTTAGATCAATATAGCCTGACTACATATGATTAACGATGATAGTCTTGGAACTAATTTACAGTAAATCACAGTAAGGGAAAGATGATGACTAAGTCATTTTTTCCCAGCACAATTTGTTTGGGAGACTTTGTGAAAATGCACTGATACATGATTCTCATTAATTCTGTGCTACCTCCTACGGTTAGGGTTAACACATTGGTAGATGAGCTTCAGAGAGGGAGTATTTTAGCTTGCTTGGGTCAGTAGAAGCATTGATATCATTGCAGTATGCCAACTCACCCTATCAAGGTCAATGTCTCCCTCGAACAGGTCCAGTCCTAAAGCTAAGAAGACAAGACCTGACATTAGCAAAGGATTGTAAAACACTATCCCTGATTGCGGCATTTTATAAAGAAAGGAATCCACTAACCGTGATTGATGTCAAATATGTCATTGTTCTTGCTGCCATCTACATCTATAATTAAAAAAGACAAATAAAAAGACAGGAAAACAGTGGTCAATCATGGCTGACACATTCCAGAGGTTAGCTCAACATGAAACTGTAGGATATACTAGGAGCACATTGTGTACTCTGTTTTTTTATGTCCCTTAAGAAGTCATTGACTTTGGGAATAAATCAATATAGTTCATAACAAACAGCTCCCTTTGTGCAAGATGAAAGCCAGACTGGGAAGAAGATCCATTGATACAGACAGGCTGCACTGAACTAAAACCAAATGATGCAGGCTGATATAGTCAGCCTTGACTTTTCCATATGTGGCCACTTCAGTGTAGAACAAAGCTTTTAATAAATGGTCAAAGCTTCCCAGCTAAATCTAAATTTCTTTCTAAATTCCTATAGAACAAAAACCTTAATTGTTCTTATGATTCTGTCTGAATACAGGTGAATACCCATGGAACATCATACTTGTTTCATCTAATCTGGCAGAACCCATTTTTCCAGCTCTTAATTTCTCCGCCAAGGGATGAGGTTGGATTTAAGTAATAGCCCATTGCATACACATAGTATTTAGATAATACAGGAAAGTCCACTTTCATGATATATGACTTGTCAGTGATTTCAAGGAACAGCATGGCATAATGGGCTTAGGGTTCGAATTTAACCTCAGGCACTTAATAACTGTAAGTACCTCAAGTACTAACCCTCGTGAAATTTGAGAATCTAAGCTGAATTTTTTTTGAAAGATTATTTGTCATCAAAAATAAACAAACCAACCAAAAAACTCATGATGATGAGGAAACCCATCTCCTAACTGAGCACTTAGGTGGCATAATAGATGGAGTGCCAGGCCTGAAGTCAGAAAGACCTGAATCCAAATCTGTCCTTAGACACTTATTGGCTGCGTGACCCTAGGCAAGTCACTTAAACCTTTGCCCTAATCTCCTCATCTGTAAAATAAGCTGGTGGAGGAAATGACAAATCACTCCAGTTTCTTTGCCAAGAAAACCCCAAATGGAACTACCTAATCAGACATCACTGAACCTACTGGAAACTTCCTAACTCCTCTGCGCCACCTAGCATCCACATATAGTACATTAAGTATTTCAAAAGCATTATATATTTGATTTCATTTGAGCCTTACTACAACCCCATGAAGTAGGTGTTCTTAACCTCATTTTATAAAGAAGAAGAATAATTTAAAAAAGGTCTTGCCCAGGGCCACATAGGTAGGAAGGATCTGAAACAGGATTCAGGTCTTCTTGGCTGCAAACCCAACACTTACCAACTGCACCATGCAGGTGCCTCACCTATAAATGAAATCACAGATCCGAAGTGCTGAAAGAATAGAAAACAACAGATGACTCACCAAAGTTATCTGAGTTTGGCTAAAGAACAAAAAAGAGAAGAAAACACATTACCATGATAGACAAGATTTATCGGTGCTTCTCTCAATCTTACTGCCCTATAGAGTAATAAAGGCATTTATTTACTACCTCATTAATACTGATTAGTTGCCTTCAGAGTATTAACTTTCATGAAATTTGAGAATCTAAACTGAATTTTTACTTGAATGATTATTTGTCATTAAAGAAACAAGCAAATAAAAACCCTACAGGGCACATTAATGCACTGTTGGTGAAGCTCTAACTCAAGACAGTCATTCAGAAAAGTAATTTGGAATAATGGGAAGAAAATCATGAAAATGTCCATAATGTTTGAATCAGAGATCCAACTGCTAGGCATATAGCCTAGAAGATGAATGAAAAAAGAAAGGCCCCCACATACATACAGGAAAGTATTTATCATTGCACTTTTTGTGTATATATAAAACAATATCAATACTCAAAGCTAGGTAAACCAAGTTGTAATATAGGAATGGAAAGGAATGTTAGTATGCCCTAAGAAACTATGAATATGACAACTCCAGATATATGTAGGAAGATTTCTATGAAGTTGAGACAAAGTGAAATAAACAGAACCAAGAAAACAATGTACATAATGGTTGTAACAATGTAATTATAAAGATTAACGACAAAAACATTTGAATCTGAGTGCTGTGAAATTATATAATGATCAGCCTTGACCACAAAGAAGTGATATAAGAAGAAACTCTCCCACTTTCTTTGTAGACATGGAATAAAATCAATTTGGATTTCCTCATATAATATCAAACATAAGCAAATTGCTTGTGCCTCAGTCTATTTCTTCGGTTCATATAAAAAGATAGGAGATACAGAATCCTTATCAATTATGGCTGTTTTCAGCAAAAGAAATGAGTTGGTGGTTTCAGGTAAATGCTATAAAATGGTTGCCCATAGTACAAAATATACCATCAAAATTGACACCAAAAGATTGTCTCACATGTTAGAATTTATCTGCTTGTAGAAATACAAAGCCATACGAATACACTTATGCAATACATTTTGAGTAGTGGAATTTAAGAGGTACTTAAGACATAATAAATACTTTTTAAAAGAAGATCATCTCTTCAAGATTTGGCTGTTCTTTTAAGTTGAGAACTTCAAGTTTTTCTCCAAGTCTTTGACTTGGATTTAGTGATTTGATGTTGGCTTCCATATTCAGCTGGTACAGGGTACCTCTCTACCTGCACAATATCGGGCAAAAGCTAATGAGGGATCAGAAAAGAATTCTTACTCTGTTGGGCCCTTTACAGTGTACAGCCAAATCACCCACACTGAGATTTTTATTCAAGTAATTTGTAAAAATATCTATATATCATCAGCCAATACCAAAAACTGAACTAAAATAAATTTCCTTTTTTTCCATATTACCAAAAACTAGTTTGGAAACAGTGAAAGAATAACAACCAACTACACCCAAGTTTCTTTGTCCCCATTCCTCTCCCTTGGATCCTCTTCCTGTTTCCCCGTCCCCTACAATCAGCCAATCTGCCCCAAATAGTAAATTTTCTCTTCTTGTCCCCAAAAAGTATTCATTTCCTTTACCTTTCCTGATTCACATGAAAGAAAACCAAGTGGCTAAACAAGTTTAAATGGTACCACTACCCCACCCTTGGAGGTAACACTATCCTTGGTATTGCCTACTACCTTCTACTCGGCTTATTTGTTTTACTTTATTGTCCATATGTCTTGTAGCTTATGCCTTTTAATTCCTTACCATGCCAGAGACCATAAGGAGAGTCTCACAGAGCAGAAGCCAAGGTAAACAGCAAGAATCCATATTGCATCCGGAGCTAAAAGTCACAAAGTATGAAATTCCAAATGGGTTTTATTTATATTGATGCAAACATCATAAATTAGAGCCTTTGATCTATGGGAGGCATCTTGTAGACTAGTCTCTTCCTAGAGTAATTCTCCAAATCAAGAGGGTAAGACTATCCAACTGAGCACCTTTCTAAATTTGGGCAACTTATCCCGTTTATTTTCAACAGGCAAATGCCTGGGAGGAGCCAGCCTGGGAGATTAAATATCTTATCTTTATTTCCTGGTGAATAACAGGAAGTCACATATGGTAAGAAGAATAACAATTAATTTTAAAACAAACATCTGTTCTTACAGTCAACTACTCCTTATAAATTGTTGATCAGTGTGGTGTTAAGTAAATGCTTATTGACCGAATGACTGATGATCAATTGGATGAAGTTACAGGGGAGGTGAGCCCACCTGGGTTTTGACTGCATCTTCCTATGGAAGCTTTCCAGATTCATTGGGGATAAATTGGTTGACTTGGGGTGTTGTGAAATACAGCCACTCCTTTGTATTGGGTTTAGTTAAAAAGGGGGGGGTCAGTTAAAGAACTGACCTTTCTTTTTCCTTTTCAGGTATATCCAGAAGAAAAGAGAAATGGAACCAGAAACATCATGACATAAATTTAGAGTGGGGAAAGCTTAGAGGCCAGCCCAATTACTCATTTTACAAGTTTGAATAGCCTAAAGAGGTTAAGTAACTTACTGAAAATCACACAAATAGTACATAGCAGAGCTGGGATCAACTCCAGGTCCACTGATTGCAAATTCTGAAAGGGGACTTAAGTCTCTAGATAGATAGATAGTTATGTGGAAAGGGGTGGGGATGGGAAATTAGATAGAGAATGAAGGTAAAGAATGGCCAGGTGATTAGAAAACTCACCTGTTGTTGCCTCTGGGAATCTTCAGAAACAAAACATGCTATCATTTGCTACCCCATATTCTCAAGCTCAAAAGATACATTGTGAATTTTTGAAGTTTAGAATTCAGGGAGTAATTAATGAGCATAGTTGGAAATATTGAAGCTTCACAGTGCTATGCACACATTAGGCGCTCATGTAGGGGGCTGATCAGAAAATTCCAATGACCAATATGATGGGGTCATGAGGAAGAGAATGTTTGACTTTGATCTGATATCCCTATGTAGGCTGAGTGGTTCAACTGAGGATGAATTGGTTGGCCAGAGCCATCTCTTTTCCCCAGACCTGTAAAAAGAGGGGTAAGGTACTGTCAGTCTTTTTTTCCCTTTTAGGGAAGATGCCCAGGGGAAATGGAACCAAACCCAAGTGTGAACTTGACCATCAGGAGATCCAGGGGTGTGCTAACCCCTTATTAAATCCATTTATTGCCAGAGATAGCAACAGGTGGGAAGGTCTGGATTCAGCCATAAAGATTTAATAACAGAGTTTTATTATATTTCATATGTGCCCAACCACATGTCCTAGGATAAGAAAACAAAGTGGCCAAGAAATTGGAGTACCTCGGGGCGGAGCCAAGATGGCGGAGTAGAAGGACGCACGTTTACGAGCTCTGAAACCAAAGCCCATAGAATTAATGTAAAAAGAGACCCCCATAACTTCTGGGTCAATACAAGGTGTGCAGAAACGGAGTGGAAGAGATTTCCGTTCCAGGGAGCCCTGGAGACCCGTCCCCAGGGTCCGTCGCACTCCGGAAAGTGGACCCCACCCCCAGTGCTGCCCTGGCCACGGCCACAGAGAAGCTGACCCGAGCAGGCTTCAGAGATGGAAGCTTCGGCAGCCGGGAAAGTCCCTCCGCCCACAGAAGCTACAGGTCAGTGAGAGAGAAGGCCGGGCTAGAGGAGGGGAGCGGAGCATCTCCGTGACTCGGGCCCCCTCAGGAGGAAGCAGGGGCGGCAGAGACGGGGGCAGGAAGCGGCGGAGGCAGAGGTGTGGGCGGCGGCTGAGGCGGCAGAGGCCCGGGACTCAGGAATCCCCCAGCAGCAGGCAGGATCTTCATTATGGAAGGTTCCTGCATAAAACCTGAGGGAGCTGAGCTTGGGAGACGGCCCTGCCCCCACCCCAGCACCTGAACTAAAGCTCACTGATTGACAGCAGGCAGGAGGAAAGCCCATTTAAATCTCAGAGGCCAAGCACTAGCTGGGCGGATCCAGGCGGGGGTGGAAAGGAATCTCAGAAGTCAAGTAACTGGCTGGGAAAATGCCTAGAAAAGGGAAGAAAAATAAGACTATAGAGAGTTTTTTCCAACAAATGCAAATGATCCCGACATTCGGATCTGATGATGAGGACATATCCTTGCCATCAGGGAAAGACGTGGAGGGCGGGGCCTCAGTACCCCAGACACCCCAGGGGGGTGGCAGGTGGGCTCAGGCCCTGGAACAGCTCAAAAAGGATTTTGAAAAGCAAGTTAGACAGGTGGAGGAAAAACTGGGAAGAGAAATGTCAGAGATGCAGCAAAAGTATGAAAAACGGGGCAATACCTTGGTAAAGGAGACCCAAAAAAATGCTGAGGAAATTAACACCTTGAAAAATAGGCTCACTCAATTGGCAAAAGAGGTTCAAAAAGCCAATGAGGAGAAGAATGCTTTCAAAAGCAGAATGAGCCAAATGGAAAAAGAGGCTCAAAAGCTCACTGAATTTAATAGTTCTCTCAAAATTAGAATGGAACAGAAGAAATTGGAGTACCTGAACTCTCCCTTCTTATAAAAAGAAGGGGAGAATTCCCTGGGAGTATGCACTTCCTAGAGAGATTCAGGACCCATCTTCCTGTTGAGAGGAGGGATAATGATTTGACCATTTTGACAGATGGCCTAAACCAGAATGTGAGTAAGCAAGGGGTTTCAAACCCTCCTGTGAGTTGGGGGGTGTCTACCCCAAACATGTAAAGACTTCCTCTGGTGGAATGGACAGATGAGGACATTTTTTTCCATCAAAGATGCCAAGGTCATCCACTACATCTAGAACCATCACCAGTCACCTTGACTCTTTGCTGCCACTGGGCTGTAGTAAGAGCGATGAAGGCAATGTGTGGGGCAGAGTGCTGGACTGATCATAGACTTATCCTCTCCAAGCAAAATATTCACATTCAATAAAAGCAGGGCCCCAAGGCAAATGACTACCAGAAGAATTAATGTCAACAGATTAGAGTGCTTCTTTGAGTGGGGACTCTTTGTTATTAATTTGGAGGAAAAGTTGAACCAACAACAGGTGGCAACACTGAAGCAGAAAAGTAATGGACAGCTCTCAGAGATCTGGTATACAGCACTGCATTTGCTCATCAGAACTCATAAACATTAAAACTGGTTTGATGAAAATTATGGGGAAATTCAGAAGCTGCTAAATGAAAAACAAGAACTCTACAAGGTTTACCAGCAGGATAGTTCATCTATCTCTAAGAAGGCAGCATATAATTCTATCAAATGTAAAGTTCAAGCAAAGCTTAGAGAGATGCAGGATTCTGGATTCAGCAAGAAGGCCGATGAAATTCAGTTTTATGCCGATAACAATCCAAAGTAATTTTATGATGTCCTGAAGGATATTTATGGACCGAAGACCTATGGTGTATCTCAACTACTCAGTGCTGATGGAGCCACATTGATTAGTGATAAGACATGATCCTAAAGAGATGGACTGAATACTTTCATAGTATTATCAACAGACCATCATCAATCAGTGCTGAGGGCAATGACCTCCTCAGATTGAAGTAAATCCCTCCCTAGCTGAAGTTTCAGCTGAAGAAGAGGTTTTAAATTCCATTAGGATCCTTTCATGTGGCAAGGCACCTGGTGCTGATTCTATTCCAGCTGAGATTTACAAGCTGGGGGTCCATTGTTCATGCAAAAGCTGACTGAAATTTTCCAGGTTATATGGCAAGAGGAGGTTATCCCCCAGGGGTTCAAGGACACCTCCATTTTCCATCTCTGTAAAGGTAAAGGAAATAGATTGTCCTGTGACTATCTTAGTCCTTGCTGGTAATATTCTTGCCAGAGTCCTCCTTAATAGGCTGATCCTTTGCCTGGAAGATGGCCATCTATCTGAGAGCCAGTGTAACTTCAGAAAGGGCTAAAGAATGTTCAATATGGTATTTGCTGCCCAACAACTCCAGGAAAAATGCCAGGAGCAGAACAGAGGTGTGTATGCAATGTTTTTAGATCTGACAAAGGCCTTTGATATTGTTAGTCACAAGGGCTTAGGGAAAATTATGTCAAAATTTGGTCACCCAGACAAGTTGGTCAATATTGGTTGTCAATTTCATGACAGCATAGTTGCCTAGATTCTGGATAATGGATGATATTCTCTTGCTTTCCCAGTCACCAATAGAGTGAAATAAGCCCATGTGCTTGTTCCCATGCCTTTTAGCATGATGTTTTCAGCCCTGTTGTTAAATGCCTTCAATGAGAACAAACATGTAATGTTAATGGAATGGGAAAATCTTCCCCATCCATTAATAGGCCTACATGACCACATATGTTCAATCATGAATGTCTTGTTGCTTTAAACAATGGCCCAACTGTAATAGATCCTGAGTGATGTAGAGCCCATTTGGGGAGGAACTTGCCTATGCAGGAGTTTGCTTAGGGGAAGGCTTGCTTATGAGGAGACTTGCTTGTTAGGAGGGCTTTCACACCTTTTGGTACTAAGGTAATTAGGCATCAAGTCAGATGCCTTCTGGCTCTGAAAGTGTGTATGTGTGTGTGTGTGTATGTGTGTGTGTATCCTGAGGTTGGTATTTTGCTTTGAGGGTTTGCTTGTGAGAAGGAGCTTTTGATTCACTGGACTGCCTACTCAGATGTTTATGCTCTCCTGGTCCAGTGGTGTATGTAGGTGGTTGTATTACTTTGTTCAGACAGTAGGAGCCCTATCTGTTGATCTTTGTGCTAATTTCTCTGCTTATATTTTCTCTTTTTATATTTTCTTCATGTTTAGGGTGTTAACCTTTCCCCTGAAGTAGTGAATGACATATATATGTAATTAAAGAAGGATTGTTAACCCCTCTGATGCTTTCCTTTATAAAACAGATCAAAGAACCTGTACTAGCAGGCCTTTCTGGGTGTGCAAGGATGGTTGCTAATACAACATGCAATCAAGGTCAGCTACCACACTAATGGCAAATTCTTCAACTTGAAAAAGCTACAAGCAAAGACTAAAGTGGAAGGAGTGTTGGTGCATGATTTTTCATTTGCATGTGATTTTGCACTCTATACAGCCTCTGAATCCTAGATGCAACAAAATATGTATCAGTTCTCTGCTGCTTGTGCTAACTTTGGTCTAACAATGAACACTAAGAAAACAAAGGTGTTCTACCAGCCAGCACCACATCATCAATATGTGGAGCCAAAAAGTTTTGGATACTGTGGATAAGTTGTCTTACCTTGGCAGTATAATTTCCAGAGATGTACACATTGATAATGAAATTGATACATGCATTGTCAGAGCTAGCTCAGTGTTGGAAAGGCTCTGAAGGAAAGTGTAAGAGAGAAGAGACATTAGACTGACTACCAAACTGAAGGTCTAGAGCCATTGTGATGACCTCATTGTTGTATGACTATGAACCTGGAGAGTCTACCAGTGCCATACCAGGAATTGAATTGGTTCCATTTGAATTATCTTAGGAAGATTCTAAAGATCACCTGGCAGGATAAGATACCCAACAGCAAGATCCTTTCTCTAGCTAAACTGCCAAGCATTCAAACTCTACTGTAGAGAGCACAACTCCAATGGGTTGGCCACACACAAATGTCAAACAATGCTTGCAAAAAAAAAAAAAGACTATTTTACTGAGAACTCACACAGGGCAAGAGCTCATGTGGTGGTCAGAAGAAGCAAAACAAGGACACTGTCAAGGTCTCTCTTAACACTTTAACTCTCTCTCTCGGAGTCAAACATGTAACATGGGAGACACTGGTACAGGACCACTCAGGACGGTGTGTCCACATCAGAGAAGGTGCTGTGCTCTATGAGCAAAGCAGAACTGAAGTAGCTCAAAAGAAAAATGAGATGAGAAAATTTAAAGAATCCACCCCAAATCTTCACATGAAATGTTTACATGTGCCTTGGCCAAGGTCACAGAGACATTAAATGATAGTGCGGGGATTTGATCCCAGGTTTTCTGTTTCCACATCCTGCATTGCAAGTTAATATGTTCTAGGATGATGATGATGAGAATGGTGGCTTCTTTTATTGCCTAGACTAGAGTCATTCCTTGTCTTAAATGACATCTGTACTTTTACTGGGAAATATCTTGAATTGCCCCATTTATATGATGTTTTTGGTCCTCTCTCTTCTGGTCACGTTTCTCCCCTATTTAGTTCCCTTCCTCAACTATGATCTCAATTCTATTCAACCCAACAACCTTCCAACCTTAACTACAGGAAGAACATTAGAACATTTACTCATTGTGTTCCAGATCAGCATATGTGAGATCTCTTGTTTTAACATCCATAAAACAATCTGTAACCTCTATAAAACTTTAGATACACTTTATCTTCTAAATGATAAGCCAGTTGATTAAATTCATTATTTTGTTATGCCTTACCTTTCAACTATAAAATGATGAATAAATCTGAGGTCTGATGAATAAGTGTGACTCTTCTTCCTTCTAGTCTGAGTGAGTGTCCCCCTGAGGCTCAAGGTTGGGCTTTTCATCTCTCTCAAAATTCTTTCTTTTGGTGACCTCTTTAGCTCCCGTAGTTCTAGCATCTCTGTTATAGATGACTATTCTCAGATATACACAGAGACACAGAAACATACAAACACACTATATATGTGAATATATATCTGTATATAAATATAACTAAGGTTAGATAGTTGTATACACAATAAATACATAAATATAAAATACATATTGTGTATGTATGTATGCATATGTGTATCATCTAAACTCATTTTCTATATTATCAGCAAGTTCACCTGAATCTCCTGTTGATATCTCAAACTCAACATAACCAATAAATACATCTCAAATTTCATTTCTATTAGTCATCATAGGATCATATAATCATGAATCTAGAGATAGAAAGGACCTAAGTGAGTGCTGTGGTGAGCTTAATGTTTACATAATCTGTATCTGCTAAGAGTTTATTTTCCCCAGAGCCTTTCCCTCCCTGAAGGCTAAAGACTAATCTCCTCTTGGGTAACATCCTTCTCCCTCCCTTTGCAGAGGAATGGTTTCTTCCCCAGAAGAACCCAAACCATTTGAATTACCGTACTCTAGTCTTCCTTAGTTAGCTCAAGATAATAAGCAGGGGAGAGACATACACACATATACATATAGAGAGAGAGAAAGAAAGAGAGTACAGGGTGAGCTGAATAGGAAGGGATCATATCTAAAAAAATAAAATTAAGGGATGAGAGAGGAATATATTGGGAGGAGAAAGGGAAAAATGGAATGGGGCAAATTATATCTCATAAAAGAGGCAAGAAAAAGACTTTTCAATGGAGGGGAAAAGGGGGGAGGTGAAAGGGAAAGCATGAATCTTACTCTCATCACATTTGGCTCAAGGAAGGAATAAAATGCCTACTCATTTTGGTATGAAAACTTATCTTACAATACAGGAAATTGGGAAGAAGGGGATAAGCGTGGGGGGAGATGATGGAAGGGAGGACAATGAGAGGAGGGAACAATTAGAAGTCAACAGTCTTGGGGAGGGACAAGGCCAAAAGAGAGAATAGAAGAAATGGGGGGGGGCAGGATAGGATAGAGGGAAATATAGTCATTCTTATACAACATGACTATTATGGAAATCATTTGCAAAACTACACATATATAGCCTATATTGAATTGCTTGCCTTCTCAATGGCAATAGATGGGGAGGGAGGAAGGAAGAGAAGTTGGAACTCAAAGTTTTAGGAACAACTGTTGAGTATTGTTTTTGCATACAAATGGAAAATAGGAAATACAGGTAATGGGGTAGAGAAATTTATCTTGCCCTACAGGACAAAAGAGAAGATGGGGATAAGGGAAGAGAGGGATGTTAGAAGGGAAGGTAGATAGGTGGGGGTAATTAGAACGCTTGCTGTTTTGGGGCAGGAGGAGGAGAGAGACGGGGAGAAAATTTGGAACTCAAAATTTTGTAGAAATGAGTGTTGAAAACTTGAAATAAATAAATAATTTTTTTAAAAAATAAAGTGAAAATTAAAAAAATAAGCAGAAGAGAGAGGGAGGGAGGAAGAGATGGGAGAGAGAGATTCTAATCTCATGGGAATCAACGTTTCTAAGACTAGATTTCTTTCCAATCTACCCCAGTAAAGAGATAGAGGAATCTGTCGGTTCTAGAATGCTTTGCTGGTATGTATCCCTGCATTCCCCTCCTGTACACATCTCCCCTTTTAGCAGCACTTCTCCTATACCCTTCACTAGCATTTCATTACAGATGTAGGCTTTCTCCCATGGAATCAATGATATGTCTCACTCAAAGAAACCAATTTGTGTAAAACTTACATACGGGAAACCAGAGGCAAGCCTAAGGTCCCCTAAAAAATCATACCCCATGTAGGAGTCCTTGAGTCTTACTCTTCTTACATATATTTTGCATTTAACTGTCTAAGTATCTGCTTCACTTTTTACTTAAAAGAAGTTCCTGAAGACAAGAAAGGCTTCCTTTTTTTGCTTGTTTTTGTATCGCTACACCTAGCACTGAAGCTAGCACAGATTAGATCATTAGCAAATGCTTATCGGATTCAATTCAATTTAATTTAATTTGAAAGTAAGTTTCTGACAAAGAATAAAGACCAAGTGTCTAGTCTGGGAAGTCTACAATGCTGTTTGCCCCCCACAGCTTCACCAAAAGTTAGACTGAATCCCTATAAGCTTTGGTAACATCCTGTATTTTGTTAGATCTAAAACCTCCAATTTCTGCTCATTCTCATTGCCTTGACAGATTTAGAACTGTAGGTGCAGTCTTGGTCTCAAAGTAATTGTCACAAAGGCAAATGGGCCTGTTTGGCTAGGAATAAATATAATTTATTTAAATAAAGACAAATAAATGTTCTTACTCTCCCTTCTCCTCCCCCACCCCACCCCCCAAAAAAGAAGTTTAATGTCAACAATTTGAAACTTTGACCCTAACCGTTAAACAAAATATTTTGGTTCTAGGTATTCATGTAAAATGAATTGGTGAAAATTGATTAGTTTTCATGTATGTGCCTTGATAGTCTGTGTGGGTACATTCATATACATGGAACTGGAAATCTTTTTTCTAATGATCATAGATCCTAAAATCTAATTCCTAAAGATTAACTCTATCTCATGTTCAAGTGGGAAACTGTTGAGCATTAAGCAATCAAAACTTGCCTATAAAGTTGAAAGTTATTTTAATTTTTGTTATTTGTATTTTTATTTTCATTATTGCCATTTATCAAAAGCCATATTACAAGAGAGCAAGTCTATGCCCAGAGCTCATAAGCAAATAAAGAAATCACTCTAAAGCATTGGTCCAGCTCAAGTAAAATTGAACTACATGGGGATGAGAGTAGGGGGAAAAAGTGTTGGGGTGAAGAGAAGCGATTTGGGGCAAGTGGGCAAGAGTACAGTTGTCAGGGAAGAACAGTTGACCTGTTCCTTTCTTCTCTTCTAGTCTCTGCCATCAGCAATTCCTTCACCTCTTCCATGGCACAGCCCATTTGGGTACATGAACTGATAGGAAACTGAAGTAAAGCATGGGGATGGTAGGCTCTAGACTCTAGCATTAGGGAAATGAATCACACCACCCCTCACTAGATTTTGGCACCTAGGACAAAGCCCCATCAACATAAAAGAAAAACTGGAATTTAAGAATACCTCAAAGGAACACGCAAATTTTTGTGTTAACTAATGAGCCTGGTCCTTGTAGTGTTTAATAAAATGTAAACTCTTTGAGATCAGGGGCTGTTTATTTTTGCCTTTGTAGCATCAGTCCCTAGCACAGTGCCTGGCACATAGTGGGAGTTAATAAAGGCTTGCTCATTGATTGATTGCTGCTCTCTAGCCATAGCTGAGGATATATGTGACAGCCAATCTTGCATACCAGACTTTGTCCTGATCTTGGGTCACACTGAGGCGCACCACCAACTTAAGAACTGATCAGCTTTGCCCAAGACTTCAGACATGTTATGACCCATTAATTGATCCATTATCTTCATATTTTGTGTTCATTTGTACCTAGGAATTACAAGTTACTCAGACCACAGGTAAATGAAGATTAGCTAAACTGAAATGTACAACCAACTGGTTTATTTCCTTTGCCTCCTTTGGATGCACCATCATCTGGACTTTTCCTTCGATGCACCATCATCTGGACTTTTCCTGTCAATGACTCCCCACCCCTCACCATGAATGTGGCAGGGTTTGACAGTTTCCCCCAACTGAAGGGAAAGTCAAGGCTGGGCAGCTGGCACTATTTTATTCCTGAACTGATAATGTATATAATTGGAGAGATTAAAGATCCTTATGGATGCACCTTTTCTTAAACAAGTTCCTTGTCCCACAAACAATCAAGACATAATTATAGGAAATTCTCAGCAAAGTCCAAGAGAAAGGCATATAAAGTACAATTAAGGTACTAACAGAGTAATTTTCTTTACTTCAAAGGTTCTCCACAGAAAGTATGAAGAAAGACTAGTTGCTCTGGTCTTTCTATCAGGAATGTCTGGAAGTCCTCTATTTCATTAAAAATGCATTTTTCCCTTGCAACATTCTGCTCCGTTTTGCTAGGTTAGTTATTCTTGGCTGTAAGCCCATATCCTTTGCCCTGTGGAATATCACATTCCAAGTCCTCTACTCCTATATAATGATAACTGCTAGGTCATGTATGATTCTCATTGTAGTTCCTTGAACCTTGAATTCTCTCTTTCTGGCTGCATGCATATTTCTTCTTTGCCTGGGAAGTACTGGATTTGGGCTACAATATTCCTGAGTGTTTTCATTTTGGAATGTTTTCATTTCAGGAGAAGATTAGTGGGTTCTTTCTGTTTCCATTTGGCCCTCTGATTCTAGCAGATCTAAGCAATTGCTACTTTAAAAAATATTTCTTAAGATATGATGTATAAGTTCTTGTTTTGGTCACAAGTTTGATCATTCTGAAATTTTTTTTCTTCAATCTGTTCTCCAGGTCAGTTCTTTTTGTCAAGATATATCTTGCACTTTCTTCAATGTTTTCAGCCTTTGACTTTGTTTTAATATTTCTTGTTGTCTCATGAAGTAATTGGCTTCTGTTTGGTTGATTCTAATTTTCATGGAATCTGTTGTTTGAGCAAGGTTTAATAACTTGTGCCAAGCTATGAATTTCCTTTCTGATCCTTTGTTCTATAGTTCTCACTGCTTTTCTAGGTGTGGACCCATGCTGGGGCAGAGGGAATGGAGAGGATGAGAAGAACAAGAGATTTTGCAGAGGTGGATCCAACAGGATGTATTAACAAATAGGATATGAGGTGGAAGAGAGTATAATACTCTCATTCTAAAGGTAAAGAAACTGAGCCCCATTCCCACCCACCCACCAGGAGTATTGCTCAAGTTACAAAGAAAGCAAAGTAGCAGAACCAAAATTCAAACCCAGCTTCTCTGACACCAAATCTGGTGCTCATGTCAGGCACAATCCCTCAGCCAGAGAGATAGGCTGCCTCTGGCCAAAGGTGGAACAGAAAATGACTCTAAGTCACACAGTAACTGGGGCTGTGGAATGGTCATCCCTGACACCTCAGGAACAGGAGTTGGTGACTTAAAGAATCAATTCTGAAGGATTGCAAAGTTCAGGGATGGGCAGGGTGTTCCCTCACAAACAGCCTGAGCTATTTCTTCCAAACACATCAAAACAAGTGAAATCACACTGAAATTGAATGGCTTTTACAAAAGAAAAATCCATTGATAATCCTTCCGATTATTGACTGAGAGCATGTTTTCAGCAGAATAAAAATGATTACAAATTACAAAAACTATCATTTCTCACAGCTGAAATTTGTTCCTGGGAGAATCCATGATGAGTAGGCAAAGCATTTTCCAATTTCTTTTTCTTGTCAGCATTGTTACTGTTTACTGTCTTCAAAAATGTTTTCAGAAAGATGTGTGTGGCTAAAAGGAGAAAGTAATACATGACACAGTTCATAAATGTGAAAGTTATAACTTGAATGAATCCCAATGAAATGATCTCATTTTTAAATGAAGTCCTTATCAATGGTTTTCTGGAATCATTCCATTATAGCACCTAGAAATACTCACTGCCTCTGAAATTCACCAAATTCCATTGACAGAGTTCAAGGAACATTTCTTGAACCTTACGAGCAAGGCAATGTGCTAGGCACTGGGGATGCAGAGATGGAAAAAATCACCCTGTGTCTACCCTCAAGGGACTTATAATCCAATACAGCATATAAGAAACAAGCATGATGTGAAAGGGTCAAAGAAGAAACAAAGAAAAAGAGCTCTAGGAAAATGTGAGGCAGGAGAGATTGCCCAAATGATTGTTCTGACCTGTTGGGTTTACTTTATATAGATTATGAAACATCATGGTAGGCATGGGTTTTGGCAGATCACTTCAAGGTCTAATCTAATTATCCCTCACTGCTAACAATGAGATGGTATGAATGTTTAAAGACTGGGCAATATTAAAATGGTTCCTCACTTGTAGAAAAATAATTAAGGTTTAAATAGATGTACTTCATTTGGCAGGATGGTCCTGGGTGTTGGCTTACCATCTCCTATTAAACATCCCCCTGAGTCTCCCTCTTTAACACATTTTGTTCTTTCCAGGTCCAATTTCCTCACTAAAATGAGGATATTAGTACTTATATTACCTTTTTTTCAAGGTTATTATGAGAAAAGACCCATGTATACCATAGTGTTACATAACTATAAATGATTATCCTTTCCTTTTTAAAAAAAATTATTTTCACTTTCCCTCTTCTTTTCTACTGTAACTGTAAAAAAGAGATAATAACAGCACCTACCTTGGAGAGTTATTATGAGGATCAAAATGAGATGCCATTTATCTACCTTAAGTAACTATATCAAGTCAACAAGCATTTTATATTAAGTACCTACCAACTATGTCCTAGGCACTGTACTAATTGCTAGTGATACAAAGAAAGACAAAAAAAATAGCCCTGCTCCCAAGGAACTAATGTCAAGAAACAAAATGCAAACATATACAAATGAGTCAAATGTAAGATAAATTGATGGTAGTCTTGAAGGGAAGGCACTCGCATTAAAGGGAAATGGGAAAGGCTTTTTAGTTGACACTTGAAGGAAGCCAGGGAAGTCAGAGACTGAGATGAGGAAGGAGAGTTCCTGGCATGTGGGACAGCCAGTGAAAATGCAGAGTTGGAAGATGGAGTGAGTATTTTGTATGAGGAATAGCAAGGAGTTAAGTCACTGGATTATAAAGTACTGGGAGGGGAGTGAAGTATAATAAGATGGGAAAGGTCAGAAGGGGTCAGTTTATGAAGAACTTTTAAAGTCAAAGGATATTTTATTTGATCCTAGAGGTAACAAGGAGTCATTGAAATTTATTGGATAAAGGTGGTGGTGGGGTGTGTGTGTGCGTAGGGGTGTGTGTGTGTGTGTGTGTGTGTGTGTGTGTGTGTGTGTGTGTGACATGGTCAGACCTATGCTTGAGAAAAATCAATTTGACAGCTGGCTAGCATGGGGAGAGACTAAATGCAGGAAACCAACCCAAAGGCTATTACAGTAATCCAAGAGTTACTTAAGGAGGTCCTTATCCAGAGTAGTGGCAATATTAGAGTACAGTAGACAATATAGGAAAGATATTACAAAGGTAGAATTTATAGAACCTACAAGGTGAAAGTATATGGAGAGTGAGTGATAGATGGAACTAGGTTATAACCTAGGTGAAGCCTGGGTGAAGGGGAGAATAGTGGTCCCCCTCCATAGAAACAGGGAAATTATGACGAGGAGAGTTTAGGAAGAAAGATAACGAGTTAAGTATATATATGCTATGATGATGGTGGTGGTGATGATGATGATGATGATCTGTTTTATTGTCTAAACTAGAGCCTTTAGATATCTTGCTTGCACTTTTACTGGGAAATGTCTTGGCTTGCCTCATCTGCATAATGTAAGCGGTTCTCTCTTATCTCTTCTTTCCTTCCATTCCTCGACCTTGACCTTGATTCCATTCCACCCTACCAACCTTGCAACAGCTGCAGGAAGAAGTTCCAGGACCTTTACCCAGTGGATCTGGTCTTAGCACATATGAAATCTCTTGGCATCAGATTTTACATCAATAAAATAATTTGCAGACTCCATAAAATTTTCAGGTACATTTTTATCTCTAAAGTGATAAATCTGTTACTAAACTGGTTGTTCTGCTATGCCTTGCTTTTTGATAAGCTTAGAAATATTTTCTGCCATGACTTTAGATAAATCAACGATAAAGTGGGATCTGATAAAGAAATATGACTGTCTTTCTGGCCAATGTATAAGGGTCCCCTGAGGTTCAGGGTTGGGCTTTTCTCTCTACATTCTTTTGACGTTGACTTCTTTAGTTCATATTGCCTAATTATCATTTCTGTTCAGATGACTCCAAACATGTAATGTGTATGTGTATATACATATAAATGAATGTGTGTGTGTATACAATACTCAATAAGGACAGACTGGTTTACCTTTTATATGAGGAAATATAAAATATATATCTAAATTTGTTATTAGTAATTGGGTAATTTATTAGAAAGATTTGAGTAGACATGAGTATGATATGATTTTAAAAAGTAAAACTGTTTAGAAACAGAGAAAAAGAATAATTATTTTATACAAATGAGGTGCTAGAGGAAGAACTATCCCAGAAGAATTAGATGGGGGAGGAGAGTTCTTAGCTCTGGAATCTTACTTTCATCAGGAATGAGTTTAAGAGGGAACAATATATAGATACATAGATATATATGTATACACACACACAAGGTGAAAAAGTCTTCTAAATTCAGAAAAAAAAATAAAAGGCCAAGGGAATAGGGAGTGGGGAGAGGATAAGGGAGGGATCCTGGTGGGGAGGGATGGGTTAAGTAATAGGAGGACAAGGTAGCTGGTAGAAGTAAAATAGAGGAATCAGGAGGGATAGGAAATAAGAGATACACACAAACATAAAATAAAGAGCAGGAGTAGAATTTACTAGGGAAAAAAAGGCAGGGGTAGTATTCATGATCTCAGACAAAGTTAAAGCTAAAATAGACAATCGTAAGAAAAAAATCGGGAAGCTACACTTTTTGCCAGTCATATTAATCTATATTATTTTAAACTATTTAAAATATGTAGACAGTATAAAGATGAAATATTGCTGTTGCGTAGGAAGTGATGAATCAGTAGAATCAGAAAAATATGGAAAGATTCAGACTTCTGAAGGAAGAGGTTACCCACCCTCAGCGAAACAGAGGACAAATAAGTATGGTAAGGATGCATATGTGAATGTAAATAGTCACTGTTTCTCTTTTGGCCAACAATCTTGAGGGTCTTCTCCTCCTAGCTTGATTTTTGTTTAAAGGGGCCATCCCTTGACTCACTCGTTAAAGAGGTCTATTCACTGAATGGGGGTTGCCTCACTCAAAGTGAGAACCTGAAAAGACCTTAGGCTGAAAGGGCCAGGATCTCCCATTTCATCCTGGGCCAACTCCAGTCATCCTGATGAATATCTCATCACTGGACCCAGATGGCTCAGGAGGAGAAAGTGAGGCTGGTGACCTTGTACAGCCCTCCCTCACTCAAATCAAAGTGACCTTGTACAGCCCTCCCTCACTCAAATCAAAATGACCTTGTACAGCCCTCCCTCACTCAAATCAAAGTGATCTTGTACAGCCCTCCCTCACTCAAATCAAAGTGACTTTGTACAGCCCTCCCTCACTCAAATCAAAGTGACCTTGTACAGCCCTCCCTCACTCAAATCAAAGTGATCTTGTACAGCCCTCCCTCACTCAAATCAAAGTGACCTTGTACAGCCCTCCCTCACTCAAATCAAAGTGACCTTGTACAGCCCTCCCTCACTCAAATCAAAGTGACCTTGTACAGCCCTCCCTCACTCAAATCAAAGTGACCTTGTACAGTCCTCCCTCACTCAAATCAAAGTGACCTTGTACAGCCCTCCCTCACTCAAATCAAAGTGACCTTGTACAGCCCTCCCTCACTCAAATCAAAGTGACCTTGTACAGTCCTCCCTCACTCAAATCAAAGTCAATTTCAAGTCATATCATCCTCTCCCTGATGTCATGGTCCTCTTCTAGAACAAAGGACAAACGCAACAACAACCTATGCATGAGTGTAATTATAGATATCTAAGTATCTGTATGTGTATGTATGCATATATGTCTTTGTAGGTATATATGTGTATATGAATGTGTTCATATTGTATATGCATATACATGTATGTATATATATATATGCTTAATTGTATCTTGGACGGGGGGATGTAGAAGGAAAAGGGAAAAAAGAACAAAGCAAAAGATGCACAGCATAGAACAAAAGAAAAATTACAAGGAAGCAAAGAAAAGATAGCTCTGAACACAATGGAAAGTATTTATTATATAGGCTTTCTTGAAATAGAAATGTATTGCTGTATATTTTGAATCCTCTCATATTCTGCAGTGCACATAGGAATTTTTTTTCTTTTCTTATTTTGTATTTAAGTTTTAATATTTGGGCTTATAATATGTTTCTTTTTCTTTTCTTATTGTGCATTTGGGTTTTTTTATTTAAGTTTAAAATAAGATAAATATTTTTTCCCTGTTCCCAACTTCCCCATTTCTTTTGAAGCCACCACCATCCCTTCAGTCACTGTGGCTTGTAACATTGGAACCTTCCTAAACTACACATTGCCTTATGTCTAATCAGCTGCTATGTCTTATTGGTGTTACTTTCATGATATCTCTTGAATGGTTGACTTTCCTTTCTCATTTACATGGCCATCACCTTAATTCAAGCCTTCATCACCTTAACAGTAAGACCTGGTATTTATATAGATAGAACTTTAAGGTTTATATTGCTCTTTACAAAGAGTATCTCATTTAATCCTCACAGCAACCTTTGGAGGTAGGTGCAATTATTCCCATTTTACTGATGAAGAAACTGAGACAGACAGAGATTACATGACTTGCCCAGGGTCATACAGCTAGTATGTATCTGAGGTCAGATTTGAATTCAGGTCAGTGGAACAATGGATGATGGAGTAGCCCTGGAGTCAGGAAGACTCATCTCTCTGAGTACAAATCTGGCTGTGTTCTCCTAGAGAAGTCACTTAACCTTTTTTGCCTCAGTTTCTTATCTGTAAATGAACTAAAGGAAATGGCAAACCACTTCAGCACTTTTACCAAGAGAATCCCAAATGGGCTCACAAAGAGTCAGACAGGACTGAAAATGACAACAGGACTGTATCACCTGTACTACTATAGCCATCTTTCACTGGGACTCTTGCAAGGGCCTCCTAATTATTTGTTTTCATTTTCTTCTCTTTTCAATCCATCTACCATGTGGTTTTCAATTCATATTGCTAACATGGAGACTAAACATGTCATGCTGCCTCCACCCACTCAAAAATTTCCAATGACTCCCAGTTGTTTTTAGAACATTTTCAGTAACATAGATTTGTAGGCTTGGAATCAGGAAGACCTAGGTTCAAATCCACCCTTCGACCCTTGTTCTATAATATGAGCTGGTTTTACATCCTTGCAAGGCATCTAAGTGGTGTATAGGATAGAACACTGAGGACAGAGCCAGAAGTCCTAGATTCAAGTACTGCTTCAGATACCTACTGGCTGTGTAACCCTAGACAAGTCACTTAATCTCAGTCTGTCTCATTTCCCTCTTCTGTAAAATAAGTATAATAATATCACCTGTCAAAATTTCTTACACATAGAAGAAAAAAAGTCTTAGAAGATAGAAAGAAATCCTTGGAGTCCTGGGCTTACAATCTGTGTCTTTCTTTTTAAAAATAAGTTCCATTTATGGAACCCTCCAAAATGGGACCCTCACTTATAAGAAAGAAAAACAATCATATAAAATCAGACACTATGATGACCATAAGTATTTTCCTGCCCCCATAGTTCCTCACATCCATGCCAAGAAGAGGGGGCACATATTTCATCAGCTATTCTCTGGGACTGAGATTGTACTTTATTATGATAACTCAGCATACAGTTTTCTTTTAGCATTTGTGTTCTTTTACATGATTGCATACTTACATTTTCTAAGGTCATATTCGACGTAGTGGCCTTGCTCCTTTCTCTGTATTTCTTCCTAACACAGTAGACACTCACAAGAGTCACTATCAACATAGCAGCAAATACAGCTACAGTGGATGAAACTGCTATAATGATGGTGTCCCTGGTGGAGCCCCTAGTCTCACATTTTTCTCCAACATACCACCAGTCTTTCCCTGATTGACACCTAGAGAAAAAGAAATTGGATTCTGAAATATTGTAACACCATATAACTTCAATAGTTACTTGGTTAACATTCAACATGCTCACATTCAAAGTGTTAGTAACTCCATAGCAGGAAAGATCACTAGAAAAAAAAACATTTGCTGAGTTGAAATTGTTTGACTGTGTTGTCTGACTACAATATTGAGAGGCTAAAATACATCCTCAAGAGAAAGAAAGTTATGTTTCATCCCTCCCCTGACTTGTGGAAAGAAGCAACAAGATATAGGATGGTGGCAAAGCAGCCAGCAATAGGGAAAGCGGTGAATCCTGATCCTAAGACATGTCCCAAATTTCCATAGTCTGGACTCTATTATGGAAACCATAGGGATGCAATGAGTCAAAGAATGGAACTGCTCTCCAGCTGGTACTAAAAAAACTCCAAGACTCAAATGAAATTAGCTAGTGAATAGGACTGCCATCTGTAGCAAACTCAGCAAGGACATTCCTACACACATGCATACACAAACATACACATATACACCTATCATGCTGTATATGTTATATAGTTATATAGAGAGAACTATAGTATAGTTCCCTTTAAGTGGTATACCCAGAAGAATTCATTCCATGGGTAGAATCAGAGAATGTAGAGCTTGTATTTAATATTTTAGAATATATTTTTATTTATTCATTGTATATTTCTGCTATGTATATTTTATACATAGAATATAAAATTAAGAGCAAGAATTGTTTCATTATGTGCACTTACATACCTAGCAAAGTATCTGATGATAGTAATAAATATTTATTGATTAATTTATTGATCCTGTGCCCTAGAGAACATCTATCACTCTTCTCCCTTTTTGACAAGGAAGTATTCATCTTTCTATAGCTGCCTTAGGGTAATGTTCTCATTGTTTTATTAATATTGAATTATATTATTAACATCATATAAATAGGAAGTTTGGGGATATTTTCTAAATATATAATTATGCTTTTTAGGATAGGGATAGTAACTAATTTTTTATTTCATTTTATATTTTATTTAAATTTTTTGATAAAAGGAAGTCCCAATAAGATGAAGAAGATCTTTACTGATCTGGGTCAGCACCTTCTCTAGAACTTAAAGACTCAGAGAGTTATCTGTTGTCTAGACTCTAGAGCCCTGAGAGGTCAAATAACTTCTCAAGGGTCATATAGACAGTACTCTGAGAGAGTACTTGAAACAATCAAGTCTTCCTGGCTTTAAGAAAAGTTCTTCATCCAACAGGCATTGAGCTTCTCATTTTCCATTGTACTGTTCCAAAAGTATATATAAAGACTATAAAATGTTCATTGCTCTGAACATGTAAAATCAGAGTCTTGGATGTAATGACACCCCCAGTGCTTTCCAGCTGTAAATCTATGATATTAAGATTCTATAAATATTATGTGGGCTGCACTGTGAGGGAGATAGGCATGGAAACATACCCTTCATTAACTTCCTAACCTCTTTTTTTTAACAACTGGAGACACTTCACCAAGAAGCCATATAAATCAAAGCATGCCTAAAGGTACAAGTTGTCTTTTTACCTGCATTCGGCTTTGTCATTGTGAGTAACACAGACACCATCATTCTGACAAACGAAGTTTTCACAGGAATTTGTTGGAATGACTGGCTGTTTTGAAGGGTTAGGTGATGGCTCAGTAGAAATGAGATTTGATATATCTAAAGGAGAAAAGGGTTCATGAATAGAGGTTGGTTTTGAAGCGCAATCTTAAGTTTTTGAATTAAGGTTATGGCAAAACACTTTGAGCCACTGAGAAATTGAGACCCAGTCAATTAGTCAACATACATCTATTAAGTATTTTAATATGTACCAGCCATGGTGCTGAGTGACAGGGAAATAAATAAACACCATCAAGGAATATACATTCTAACAGAAAGAGTAGACAACATGTAAGGAACTAGATACAGAGAAGATATAAGCAGAATCTATAGGAGGTCATCTGAGAGGTGAGGCACCAGCAGCTGAGTTCCCCAACACTGGAGGTTTTCAAGAGGAGGCTGGATGAGCATTTGATGAGAATGTTGTAGGAGAGATGGACATTCCAATGAAGGAAGTCATACTACACTGTGTGTTTCAGGAGGTTTCAGAATGGGGAAACTGGCAAGGATATATCTGTGTGTGCTCAGAGCTAATATATTTTACCTGCTTTTAATAATCACAAAGCACCTATTTCTTAAGCACCTACTATGTGCCAGGCACTGGGGATGCAAAAATAAAGTTATAAATGTGAAATTAATACATGATCTGGCAAAATTGGTGGAACTAGCACTTTTAGTGCTTATGGCAATATTTGTCTCCTTCCAGAAGAATAGAACGCTGCTAAGGGATGCATGTCAAGGGATATAATCTAGCTTTGCTTCTATCAAACATACAAAGGTCAGAATGCTCCAGTACTATGAACTGGGCCACTTGCTATCACAAGGCCTACTCTAATCAAATCCTAAGTCGGGAAGATCAAAGATTGGAACATGTTAGAGCCAAGGCCCTTAAATAACAAATAGTTCCATTCCCCCTTATTTTACAGATGAGTCAACTGAGACCAGAGAGGACTCTTCAAGGTATAGTAGGTAACTTGGTTTAAACCTATAATTTCATTAGTGTGCACAGCTCACAGTGACGCAACTCCCTCTACCAGCACAGATCTACCACTATTCTCTAATTTAATATCTTAGAGAGATCCCTGGAGCACTGACAGGTTAAAGGCCTTACCCAAGGTCATATGGTCAGTATGCGTAGATTGCAGGATTTAAATCCAGATCATCCTGACTCACATGCCAGCTCTATGTCCTGTATGTCACACTGCTTCTCATAAGTTATACATAACATGAAATAAACTATGGTTCTAATCAACAAAACATGAGAACCATTGAAATTGAAACAAGGAAATATAATCTGATGCCTCATCATGGTAATCAAAGGCAACATCAAGAGTACAAATGCTGGCAGGTCAAACTATCTCATAAGAGGTGATTGTTAAATTTTCATTTTGAGTATTTATACTTCAGAAACCAGCAAAAGATACAAATAAGGACTTGATTTATTGATGTGTTAATTATATAGTCTTTTAAAAGGTAGTAGAGAAATGTTAAGAATTCAGATTAAACTTAGAAACATGTTTTACATACATCTATTTTCTGAAGAGCCAGTTGTTAAACACTTACCCAGCACACCACTGCTCTTACCCAGCTGAAAAAAGGTTACCAGTGGGTCCACTGCCCAAAGCCCAGCCTAGCTAAACTTGGAGAAGCTCAGCATCAGGAGACCAAGAACCAAGTAATGATTTTATTGGGTACAGAAGTTCATGAAATTACTTAATAAGGCACATAAGAGGTATCTTTTATATCAATGAAGAGAGTGCCCCCATCAGGCTGAAATCACAGATCTACATTGATCAACTGTCAGAACTCAGTTGTTTTAAGAGGTAAATGGATAATTTTTTTACTTCTAGAAATATAGGCAAATAAAAATACACCGACATATATGTGAAGGCATATTTCTTCTGTGAATTTGGGATTCAATCAAAGGGCCACACTTGAGGCCACATGTTTCCCCCCCTCCCAATCTAATCTAATTTTTTCACATTGTAGATGGGGAAATTGAGGCTGAGTGCTGAAAAAGTGTACTACTAAGTCACATGGAGAATTAATAGCAGAGCTGAGACTAAAATATATAAGTACTGACTCTGAGACCAGGGATCTTTCCTATATACAGCCTGGTCTCCCAGTTAGTTGCAAGATCTAAGTTGGATATATTCTTCCTTACTCTAAGAACCTTCACTGTGGTACTGCTAAATTATTTGATTCACACCATAAACATCTTAAGAGGGTCTGGAAATGTCTCTTGCCCTCCCCTTCCCTACCCTAACCTTTTCTCCAAGACCACATTTCATACATCTGAACATAGAAACTACAATATTTGCCTATTGCACATAAAGTTGCTTATTGCACATAAAGAAAAACATTCTCTTCAGGAGAGTCACCTTGTATTGACATACCTTCCATAGTCAGAAGCATGTAAACATTATCTCCTTTAATAAAATCTCTGCTTCGCATCCTTTCGTGAGTTATGTAGACACTGGTTCCATATTGTGGACCTCTGCTATATGATGTTCCATTAGGGAAAGTTGCTGTCACTCCTACTTTGGAGGGCTTGTCCCAAATAAAGATTGCATTATTATCTGAAAAAGCAATTCATATTTATAAGTCATGTCCAGTAAGTCAAGTTTTTGCAAGGTTGTAAAAACAAACAAAAGTTAGGATGGAGATCAAGCAACTAAAGAGTGCTTACAGAGTGGGATACTTTCTTTGCCAGATCTGTGGAGATTGTTGCTGCAGTGAAGCTTAAAAAGGAACAGAACTGTATATCCACACTATAGCTGGAGCTGGTAATCATCAGTGCAGTGTAACTGGAGAGGTGCCAAAAATCCTATCCCAAAGTGTCCACTGCACTGACCTATTGTTATTCCCACCATTGGAATTGATTTTTAAGAGTTTTATGGAGACATGCTCATTTTAACAGGATTAAGGACTTGTGATAACTTGGTAGGATAACATATTAATTTATTTTATTTTATTAATTTATTTTGTTTTATTAAATTAGTCAGATTAATTGATTGTCAATTCCTAGGGAATAAAGTTCTGAGAGAATCTGACAACAAGAAAAAAGTACCGTATGTGAATGAGATTTGAAAGTAGAGGACCCAAGTTAGCCAGAGGCATTTAAAGAATATTGAGTGGAACCCAAAAGGGGCCAGAGATAAAGGAAACAGAAAAAGAGATTATCCAAAAAATGAACTGTGCTTAACTTCACAATTTTGCCTTTTCTAGTGCTGAACTCCATTTCCCACAGTATACACTCAAAAATTAAAAAAAATTTAAAAAAAACACAGAACCTAGTGAGTTCTATGGAGTCTACTGAAAAGATGAAAATAAACTATTTCCTATTTGTTTCCCTGTTTACAATCCACCTGAAGATATTTCAAAATACACCCTGATGCTCAAAAAAGAATTAACAATTTTTTTTATTCTGGTTGGATCTTTTTTTCAAACTAGACTAGGCCCATCTATATCCCTATAGCACGGAACATGTGCTCTTTTATTTAGTGTTGGATCAGAGGCTCCTATATTTAGAATCAGAAGTGGCTTTAGGGAAGGTTTATTCCAAACACACATTCTAACAATGAGGAAATTGAGGTCCAGGGAAGTAACATGACTTTCCCAGGATCACAGAGGAAGTACTATTTCCATTATGCCTTAAGTCCTGACTCCAATGTGACATTTCTTAATTACTTAGCACCACTCAAAGTGGGTTGAGGAAATCGCAGAGGCATCAATACTCATTCCATAGAAGAAAGTTCCATTACCTACTTTGTGGCTCTAAAGATGGCACATTCTGCTTAGATTACCAGCTCACCTTGTCTTCTTGCCCTGTACTGAGTCCAGTGCTCAGTACTGTTGGGTCATTGGAGAAATATGGGGGAGGCACTGCTCTCTAGAAGAATGTGACCACTCAACATCTCGGAGGTATTCTTCCATATAACTTGGACAAGAATAATTTCCAAAAAATTATTTCAGAACATTATTTCCTAAGAGGCCTGAGCCATGCTCATTTCACTCAACTATCTCTCCAAACTTCTCTGTCTCTTCCCCAGTCATCTTATCTGTCTGGCACACTTTTCCCCTCTCATCCTCACTCTCTAGTTCCCCTTTCTATGTTGTCTTTCTCCATTAGAATTGAACATCTTAAGAGTAAGCATTTTCTTGTTTGCTTGTATTTGTATCGCCATCTCTTAGTACAGTGCCTGGCACGTAATAAGTGCTTATGTGATCTCCACTCATCTACCTTATCTTTCTATGATGAGGGAGACTGTTGTACATAGGTTCTGTGCATTTTTTTTTCCTCTAATACTATTATCTCTGTCACAGAAGTTCAGTCTTTTTTACAATAAATTTCAAACTTCAGGTCAATAGTAATTCTTTGGGATACCTTCCCTCTTTCTCTTTATCAAGTCTCCACAAGGTACATTAAAAATAGAAAAGTCAGATCACCCCTGAATATGATGAGTATAGAAAGCATAATAGACAAACTCTTTCAACATTTCCCTCTAAACAACTTTAAACTGATGCTTCAAATCTAATTCTGGAATGGCAGAAACAACAAAATGTCTAAGTGAAAGATTTTTTCAGCCCAACACAACCTAGGAGGTCAGAAGGAAACAGTGAGGTGGGAGACAACCCAGAGCCCATATGAGGGTAAATATTTGCTGTGGGACTTGAAGGTAGCCTGCAACAGCAACCACAAATCAATTTCAGAAGCTCTCAAGCCAGAAATGGTAAGAGGATCAGGCAACTGATCAAAAAGAGATCACAGGGGATCCCTCTACTAGCACTGGGCACAGAACCAGGTGATGTTTGGCAACTGTAGTAACCACATCCACTTCCAGGTCTTAGTTCCAGGATGAAAAGGTAGTCCCTAAGGGAGCAGGGATCCTGAGAAACAGCATCACTTTCAACCATTCCCAAGGGAATGGGGGCCCTGAGAATCAGCTTTTCTTATAGTGACAAGAAAACAGGGGCCTTTCCTGGATAAGAACCAGAGTGCAGAACAAAAGAATAGTGACCACACCTCTCCCTTTATCACACTACCTTGGAAGCACCAAAAACTTCCAAACATCCAGAACTAACTCTGAAAATAGCACTGCAAAAAAGCCTAAAGCAAGAAACAGTGCCCTCACCCTAGAAACAAAACCCATTTTAACATAAAGATCAATGGCAAGAAATAGGCTGGAAATTGAGCAAACAAACAAAAAAGAAGCCGATCATAAAAAGCTACTGTGGTGACAGGGAAGATCAAGAAACAAATTCAGAAGAAGGCAATGAGGTCAAAAAAGCCAAAAGCAATGCCTCAAAAGTGGGGGGGGGGGGGGGGGGCTGGGGACTGGACACAAATCCAACAAGAATTCCTAGAAGAAATAAAAAATAATTTTCAGAATTAAGATTGGGAGAGGGAAAATTGAGGGAAAAAATCAGAAATGCAAAAAAAAATATGAAAAGATAATTAACAGCATGGTAAAAGAAGTACAAAAAATTCTGAAGAAAATAAAGCCTTAAAAAAACAGAACTGGTCAAATGATAAAAGAGGTAGAAAATTTCAAAGATGAAAATAACTCCTTAAAAAGCAGTCTTGGCCAAAGAAAAAAGAAGTACAAAAGCTCACTTGAAAAAGTAATTCCTTAAAAATTAGTATTGTGCAAGTGAAAGCTAATAACTCTATGAGATATCAAGGGACAATAAAACAAAGTCAAAAAAATGAAAAATAGAAGAAAGTATGAAATATCTCATTAGAAAAACAATTTGCTGATAAATAGATTGAGGAGAGATAATTTAAGATTTATTGGATTACCTTAAAGCCATGATCAAAGAAAGAGCCTAGACATCATATTTCAAGAAATTGTTAAGAAAAACTGCCCTGGAGGGTGTAGTCAAGATGGCAGAGTAGAAAGACAGACCTGCTGTAGATCTCCCCCCATAGTCCATAAAATATCTGTTTAAAAAAATGACTCTAAGCCAATTCTAGAGAAGCAGAAGTCACAAAACGACAGAGTGAAAGAGATTTCCAGCCCAAGACAGCCTGAAAGGCCAACACAAAAGGTCTATCATACCAGGGCTCAGAGAGGAGCACAGTCCAGCTTTGACCAGGCTGCATGGCAAGGACAGGACTAGAGTAGGCTTCAGGGTATGGAATCATGGGTAGCAGTTGCATTTCCCAGATTTCTCAACCCATAAATGCCAAAGACATCTTGAAAGGTCAGTAAGAAAGTTCTTTCACCTGAGAGAGAGGAGAGTGCAGCCTGGACCAAGGCCTGGACCCAGGGCAGCAGCATCAACTTTTGGAGCTCTCTGCCTAAAGACCCTGCAGGAATCAAGTAGTTGATCTAGGTCTCAGTCCTGAGTGAAGGTTCTGGGATGAGGAGGAGGGCTTGCAGGATGGAGATGGGTGGTGACAGTGGAGAGGGAATCTGTCTCACAGATTCTGAGGAGAAAAGAGTGCTTGTGATTGCTCACAGACCCAGAGTGCAGGTCAGGGGAGGAGCAAGCTCCTCTCCCTTGATTGTGCCATCTTGGAGGAACTGAGACATTACAGGTCCCCAGAGTATACCCTTCTCTTGACAAAGGACTCAAAAGTCAAGTAACTGGTTGGGAAAATGACCAAAAAAGGGAAAAAAATAAGACTATAGAGAGTTACATTCTTGGTGAAAAGGTATTTTCTTCCATTCTTTCAGATGAGGAAAAACAAAGCATATCAAAAGAGAAAGACCTCAAAGTCAAGGCTTCTACATCCAAAACCTCCAAAAAAAATATGCAATGGTCTCAGGCCATGGAAGAGCTCAAAAAGGATTTTGAAAATCAAGTAAGAGAAGTGGAGAAAAAAATGGGAAGAGAAATGAGAGCAATGCAAGAAAATTATGAAAAGCAAGTCAACAACTTGCTAAAAAGAGACCCAAAAAAAATACTGAAGAAAATAACACCTTTAAAAATAGACTAACTCAAGTGGCAAAAGAGGTCCAAAAAGTCAATGAGGAGAAGAATTCTTTAAAAAGCAGAATTATTCAAATGGAAATGGAAGTTCAAAAGCTCAATGAAGAAAATAGTTCTTTAAAAATTAGAATGGAAGAGATGAAAGCTAATGACTTTATGAGAAACCAAGAAATTATAAAACAAAATGAAAAGAATGAAAAAATAGAAGACAGTGTTATATATCTCATTGAAAAATAAACTGATCTGTAAAACAGGTCCAGGAGATCATTTAAAAATTATTGGTCTACCAGAAAACCATGATCAAAGAAAGGACCTACACATCATGTTTCAAGAAATCATCAAGGAAAACTACCCTGATATTCTAGAACCAGAGGGTAAAATAGAAATGGAAAGAATTCACTAATCACCTCCTGAAAGAGATCTCAAAAGAAAAACTTATAGTAATATTGTAGCCAAATTCCAGAGTTCTTAGGTGAAAAAAGAAAATATTACAAGCAGCCAGAAAGAAACAATTCAAGTATGGTGAAAACACAATCAGGATAGCACCGGATTTAGCAGCTTCTACACTAAGGGATCAAAGGTCTTAGAATATGATATTCCAGAGGTCAAAGGAGATAGTATTAAAACCAAGAAAAACCTACCCAGCAAAACTAAGTATAATACTTCAGGGGAAAAAATGGAATTTCAATGAAATAGAGGACTTCCAAGCATTCTTGTTGAAAAGACCAGAGCTGAATAGAAAATTTGACTTTCAAATACAAGAATCAAGAGAAACATGAAAAGGTAAAAAAGAAAGAGAAGCCTTAAGGAACTCATTAAAGTTGAACTGTTTATATTCCTACATGGAAAGATGTTATCTGTAACTCATGAGACCTTTTTCAGTATAGGGTAGTTAGAGGGAATATATATATATAGGTATGTATGGGTATGTATGTGTATATTATATGTGTGTGTAGGTATGTATATGGACATATGTATATGTGTGTATATAACTATATGTGTGTGTATATGTGTGTATATATACATACATATATATATATATATATATACTTACATACATAGACAGAGGGCACAGGGTGAGCTGAATATGAAGGGAGAATACCTAAAAAAATAAAATTCGCTGTTGAATGGAATAGGAGTAAGAGAAAGGGAGAGGTAAAATGTAGCAAATCATCTCACATAAAAGAGGGAAGAAAGAGCTTTCACAATGGAGGAGAAGAGGGGGGAGATGAAAGGAAATAATTGAGCCTTACTCACATGGGATTTGACTTGAGGAGAGAATAACACACTCAGTTGGATACGGACATCTATTTTACCCTGCAGGAAGGCGAGGGGAAGAGGATAGTAGAAGGAAGATAATAAAAGGGACAGCAAATTGGGAAGTGATAGAAGGGAAAGGGATAATCAGAAGCAAACATTATTGTGGGAGGACAGGTCAAGGGAGAGAATGGAATAAATGAAGGGCAGAATAGGACAGAGGGAAATGTGGTTAGTCTTTTACAACATAACTATTATGGAAGTGCTTTGCATTGTTACTCATGTATGACCTATATTGAATTGCTTGTTTTCTCAATGAGGGTGAGTGGGGAGGGAGAGAGAGAATATGGGACTCAAAGTTTTAAGAATTAATGTTAAAAATTGTTTTAGCATACAACTGGAAATTAAGCTATACAGGCAATGGAGTATAGAAATCTATTTTGCCCTACAGGAAAATAGAGGGAAGAAGGTGGGTAATAGAAGGGAGAACAGACTGGTGGAAGAGGTGGATGGGTTGCATGCTGTCCTGGGGTGGGGGGTTGGGAGAGATAGGGAGAAATTTTTTAATTCAAGTTCTTGTGGAAGTGAATGTTAAGAACTGAAAAATAAATAAATTATATATCAAAAAAGAAAAGAAAAACTGCCCTGATATTCTAGAGAACATAAAAATTAAAAGAATTCTTTGATCACCTCTTGCAAGAGATGCCAAAATAAAAGCTTCCAGGAATGCTATAGTCAAATCCCAGAGCTCCCAGGTCAAAAAGAAAATGCTTCAAGCAGCAAGAAAGAAATCATTAAAATATCATGTAACTCTAGTCCGGATCACACAAAATTTAGCAGCTACCATGTTAAAGAAAAAGGTGTGGAATATGATATCCTAAAAGGTAAAGAAGTTAGGATTACAAGGAAAATTTAGTATAATCCTTCAGGGTGGGGGGATGGATACCTAATGAAAAAGAGGACTTTCAAGCATTTGTAATGAATAGGACAAAGAAAAATGAAAATACCAGATTCTAGAGAAGCATAAAAAGGTAAACGTAAAAGAGATCTCATAAATGATTGAATAAAGTAAAACCATTTGCATTACTATGTGCGAAGATGATACATGTAACTGCTAAGAACTTTTCCATTATTAATACATTTAGAAGAACTCTACACAGACAGAGGACACAGGTATGAGTTGATTATGTTGAAATGATCTCCAAAAAAAATGAATGGGTGAGAAAAAGGAATGTACTGAGAGAAGTAGGAAAGGAGAGAAAGAATAGGGGAATTATCTCACATAAAAGAAGTGCACAAGGAAGGTCTTTTATAGTGGAGGGGAAAATAATGGGAAGTGAATGGGCAATGTTTAAACTTTACTCTCATCCAAATTGGTTCAAAGGGCAACACATCGTGTGTGCGTGCGTGTGCGTGTGTATGTATGCACATGTTTATATATGTATGCATATGCATATGTTTATATATGTATATATGTACACACATGTATAATGTAGATATCTATTATATATACACATATATGTATGTACACATATATATAAACATATATGTATTAGACTGACTACCAAATTGAGGGTCTACGGAGCCATTGTGCTGACCTCATTGTTACATGCTTGTGAAACATAGACAATCTACCAGTGCCATGCCAGGAAACTGAATCACTTCCACTTGAATTGTCTTAGGAAGATTCTGAGGATCACCTGGCAGGATAAAGTACCAGACTCTGGAGTCCTTGCTCGAGTTGAACTGCCAAGTATTCAAGCTATGCTTCAGAGAGCGCAACTCCAATGGGCTGGCCACATTGTTTGAATGCAAAATATATGCTTGCCAAAAAGACTATTTTATGGAGAACTTGCATGGGGCAGGCAATCATATGGTGGCCAGAAGAAATGATACAAAGACACTCTCAAGGTCTCTTTCAAGAACTTTGGATTTGACTGTGCAACATGGGAGACACTGGCACAGGACCACTCAGCATGCTGTGCCCACATAAGAAAAGGTGCTGTACTCTTTGAGCAAAGCTGAATTGAGACAGCACAAAGTAAAAGCAGAAGTCACAAATTTGGGATATTCACTCCAAATATTCATACAGACTATCTGTACCCAACCTGTGGTAGAGCATTCTGAGCTCGTATTGGTCTGATCAGCCACAGTTGGATACACTGAAATTTCACTTTACAATGGTGATGTCCTTTCGAAGACAAAGGACAACAACCAATGTGTGTATACACACACACACACACACACACACACAAATATTCACATTCAATTGGGTACAGAAATCCATCTTACCCAATAGGGAAGGAGAAGGAAAGAAAAATGAGAGAAAGGTGGGGTTAAAAAGGAGAGTAGTCCAATGCAAAACAGACTTTTGAGGAGACAAAGTAAAAAGAGAGAAAGATAAATAAGACAAAGGGATACAGAGAAATGTATAGCTACTGATCAAGACTTTGAATGTAAATAGGATGAATTCATCCATTAATGGCAACAGACAGCAGAATGGACTAGATGTCAAAGTTAAACAATAAGTTGCTTATAAGAAACACACTTAAGCCAGATACACATCCAGTTAAAATAAGGGTGTAGGGCAGAATTTATTACGTAGCTGAAGTAAAAAAAGGTAGAGGTAGTAATCGTTATCTCAGATAAAACAAAAATAGAACTAATTAAAGTAAATAAGCAGGGAAACTTCTTCTTGATAAAAGATGCCATAGAAAATGAACAAATGTCAATATTAAAAATGTGTTCCAAATAGCATAGCATCCAGATTCCTAAAGGAAAAGTTAAATGAGTTATAGGAATAGCCAGTAAAAATTTTACTAGTGGGGGAACTCAACTTCTACCTCTCAGAGCTAAATAAATTTAAACATAAAATAATTAAGAAAGAAGAGACCAATAGAATTTTTTAAGTTAATTATAGACTTCTGGAAAAAAATAAATGGGAATAGAAAGGAATATACCTTTTCTCAGCTCTATATGATTGATACCTTCACAAAAACTAAGCAGTAGGGCAAAAAAAACCTCACAACAAAATGCAGAAAAACAGATATATTAAATGCACCCTTTTCAGACCACAATACAATAAAAGATTACATTCCAAAAGAACCTTGGAAGCAAAGATTAAAAAGTAATTTGAAAATAATCTAATCCTGAAGAATGAGTGAATCAAAAAAAAACATACAAAAAATCAATAATTTCATTGAAGAGAAGGACAACAAATGAGCCAACATGACAAAATTTATGAGATTCAGCCAAAGCAGTCCTTAGGGAAAAATTTATATCTACAGGTGTATACAACAATATAAGAGAAAAAGAAGGGATCAATTAATTGAGCATGCAACTGAAAAATCTAGAAAAAGAATGAATTAAAAATCCCCAATTAAACAACAAAATATATATCCTGAAAATAAAACAAAGAGATTAATAAAACTAAAAATTCCCTGAACTAATAAAATTAATAGATGGCTGGTGGGGGAGAACAGTAAAATAGATAAATCATGTGTTAACTTGACTAAAAGGAAAAAAGAAAACTAAATAACTAGTATCAAAAATGAAAAGGGTAGATTTTACCCAATGAAGATAAAATTAAAGAAATTATTAGGAATTATTTTGTACAATTATATTCCAATAAATATGACAATCTAAGTGAAATGGATAATGATTACAAAAACATAAATTGCCAAGAGTGAAAGAGGAAATTGAATACTTAACCATCTTTTAGAAAAAGAAATTGAACAAGTCATAAATGACCTTCCCAAGAAAAACTTCCCAGGGCCAGGTGAATTACAAGTGAATTCTACCAAACATTTTGGAAACAATTAATCCCAATGCAATATAAACTATTTTTTTAAAAGATAAAAAGGTCTTACTAAATGCCTTTCATGACACAAATATGATTTTGCTGCCTAGATTGGGAAGAACCAAAAGAGACAAAAAAAACTATAGACCAAATTCCCTAATAAACATCAATGTAAATATTTTAAATAAAAAATTATCAAGGAGAATGTATTAATATGTCACAAAGATCATACACTATGACCAGGTAGGATTTATACCACCAATGCAGGAATAGTTCAATCTTAGGAAAACTATAAGTATAATTGACCACATCAAAAACAAAAATCATATCTCAATATATACGGAAAAAGTTTTTGACAAAATGTAACACCCATTCCTATTAAAAACACAAGATAACATAATAATTAGCAGCTTTTCCTAAAATTGTAAGTGATATCTATCCTAAAACCAAGAGCAACCATTATCTGTAATGGTGATAAACTTGAAACCTTCCCAATAATATCAGCGAGAAACAAGGATGTCCATTTTCACTATTATTCAATATTGTATTAGAAAAGCTAGCAATAGCAATAAAGCAAGAAAAATGAATAAAAATGGGAAATGACAAACAAAACTATCACTATTTGCGGATGAAATACTTAGAAAATCATACAGACACAACTAAAAAACTAGTTGAAAGAATTAACAACCTTAGCAAAGTTGCAGAATATAAAATAGACCCACATGAATCATCAGCATTTCTACGTATTATCAAAGAAGTGCAGCAGGAAGTGATAGAGACATTCCATTTAAAATAACTGCAGAAAATATAAAATACATGAGAGTCTACCTGGTAAAACAAATCCAAGAAATATATGAATAAAATTACAAAACACTCTTCACAAATAAAGTCAGATCTAAACAACTGGAGAATTGCTCGTGCACAGGTAGAGTCAATATAATAAAAATGACAATTCCGTCATTATTAATTTATTCTGTTCCATACTAGTGAAACTACCAAATTTTTTTAAAGAAATAAATAACAGAAAAAAATAACAAAATTTTTCTGCAAGAACGAAAGATCAGAATATCAAGGGAATCAATGAAAAAGTATAAGAAAAGACAGCCTCACAGGTTTCCAACTATGTAGCAAAGTAATAGTCATCAAAACTAGCTGGATTTGGCTAGGAAATAGAGTGGTGGATCAGTGGAATAGATTAGATACACAAAATACAAAATAGCAAATGACCATAGTAATCTAGTATTTAATAAACCCAAAGACCCAATCTTTGGGAGCAAAAACTCACCACTTGACAAAAATTGCTGGGAAAATTGGAAAGCAGTTTGGAAGAAACTAGGCATAGACATCCCACACTGTATGCCAAAATAAAATCAAAATAGATATATAATTTAGACATAAAGAGTAATATCATAAGTAAATTAGGAGAGCATGGAAAAAATCACCTGTAAGATCTTCATATAAAGGAAGAACTTATAAATAAGCAGGAAATATAGAGAATAACTGCAGGTAAAATGGATAATCTTGATTACATGAAATTAAAAGGGGTTTGCATGAAGAAAACCAATGCAGCCAAAATTAGAAGGACATAAACAAAAAATGGAGAGAAAAAATTTACAGCAATTTTCCCTGATAAAGGCCTGCTTTCTCAAATATATAGGAAACTGATCCAAAAATTATAAAAATTAGAGCCATTCTCCAATTAATAAATGGTTAAAGGATGTGAACAGGCCATTTTCCTAAGAATAATGTAAAGCTATTTATTATTGGTTATATTAAAAATGTTTTAAATCACTATTGATGAGAGAAATGCAAATTAAAATAATACTGAGGTACCAACTCACCTGAAAACAACAAATGCTAGAGGGAATGTGGAAAAATAAGTACACTAATACACTATTGATAGAGCCATGAACTGGTCCAACCACTCTTGAGAACAATTTGGAATTACGACCACCAAAGGTTATAAAACTGTATATACCCTTTGATTCAGCAATACACTCACTAGTAGGTCTGTATCCCAAAGATATTTTTTAAAGAGGGAAAAGGACCTATTTGTACCAAAATATTTATAGCAACCATTTGTGTGCTGGCAAAGAATTGGAAACTGAGGGGATGCCCAATAATTAGAGAATGGATAAATGAATTGTGGTGTGTGATTGTGATGAAACAGTATTATGTTGTGAGAAATATTGAGGGAGGTGGTTTCAGAAAAACCTAGAATACCTTTATGAACTAATGCAGTGAAGTGAGCTATACCAAGATAACATTGTACACAGTAACAACAACATTGTAAAAAAGGTCAACTGCAGTGGACCTAGCTACTCTGATCAAGATAATGATCCAAGAAAATTCCAAAGGACCCATGATGTTATCCACTTCCTGATGAAGTATAAGTACATATTGAAGCATATTTTTTTCCACTTTACTTACTTTTCACGATTTTTTGGCAGCATAGCTAATACAAAAATACATTTTTTTATAACTTCATATGTATAACTGATATCATATCACCGGCCTTCTCAATGAGTGAATGAGGAGTGGGATAGAGGGAGAGAATTTGACACTCAAAATTTTAAAGGAACATTAAAAATAAATAGATAACAATAAAAATATAATTTAAAAATAATAAAGTCAGAAGATTACCCTCTAAATACTCTTCTTTTTAAGAACAAGAAAAAGAAGCACGACTACAGCATGGAGCAATCCTTAGGAACTTTTCAATGACTAAATTATTCTCCTCACCCCCAATACCATCCTTTCTCCTGTTGCCCCTGCTTAACCCAATTCATTCATTCATTCACTCAAGAAATATTTATTAATCAGGTCTCTTCTATTCAAGAATTGAATTATACTACCATCACGTCCATGTAGTAACCATGGTAGTTGGGTGACACCTAGGGGAGTCAGGACACAGGAGTGAGACATAAATCAAAAGTTGAGAATCAATTGGGGAGAGTGGTTTACCCTTTGCATCCATTCTTTCCTAATTTATACATCTCATGTGGCCACTCTTCTCATTACAAGTTTCTCTATTAGAGCTTCTGCTGCCCACCATTCTTGACACTCACATTAGCACAATCACTGCAATACTTGTTCACAAGATCCATTACTCCAAAGACTCTGGAATCTTATACCAAACCAAATGATGGTCCCTATTAACTGATCAGCAAGTAATGCCATTTTCAACCATTCCTTCCTCTTTTCTTCTCTCTCCCCTCCTTAGCTTCCCAATATAAAGACTATGTTGTGTCAAAAATAAAGAAAAAAATTCACAAACCACTTTTCAGAAATGGATCTGTCGTCATACTCCTCTGGTTGGACATGCGCCGACGAATATCGGGATCTTGATCCAATAGTGTCATTGTGGCTTGTTGCCATGGACATGGCCACTGTAATTGTTCATCATTGGCTCCAGAGATCAGGGCCAAATACACTCCTACATTAGTACCACTCCTAAGATCTAAGAGAACCTCAAAGGCATAGCCTCGAGGAGAATAAAATGGAGGGCTAATGATGGCTTTATTTGAGTTACTGAGTTGTGTAAAATTGCTTATCTTCCACACGTGATGAGGACAGCGTGTTTCTGAAAGGTTGATGTCATCAATGGAGAGACCACCAGTTGACGCACCAGTACCTCGAGTTCCTTCAAATACCACCCTGAATTTGGTGGTAACTGCCAATGGTACATGATAGAGTTCCCAGCTCCCAATGGATGCATCTGTAATAGGAGAAAACTGTTGGTTTTTCAAAGTTAGACAGTTATCGAGTCATATATTAATGAAAAAGAATAGTTCATAGCCTCCATGACCAACTGATAACTGAAAAGTCAATAATGTACTGTGTCATGGTTCCATCCACTCCATGGTTCAAATATTTTACTTCTTGATATTCAGGCCAGATCACATGACCTGGGAGAATGCTTGAGCACATTTCTAGTGATCTATGAAGTTGCCTACACATTTCTAGGGCTAAATAAATAAAGTCCAGTATTTGAACCAGAATATTCCTAGATCCCTTTCTGTAGGCCTATTTTGTCCAAAGTTAGCTAAACATTCCATGAGACTTTGGGCCTATATAGAATTCTAAGATCCTACTAAGTTGAAAGTCCTAGAAATATATAAATTCCTAGGGGAAAAATATGACAAGTTTACTACCAGCTACCCAGTGATAATACACAGATTGATATCAACCCTTAGAAAGATTACTTTCTGAAATCTTGCTCCCTAGAAACTCATTTCAATGTCTTGGTATTTGGGCAATTTACCTGGCCTATTGTCACAAGGTAGAAGGAAGTAAGCACTTATGAGGCATCTACTACATGCCCTGGAAGAAAACTACTCTTATCCCCATTTTATAGTTGAGAAAACTGAGGCAGATGGAGGTTAAAATATTGGCCCAGGGTCATATACGTAATAAGTATCTGAGGTTAGATTTAAACCCAAGTCTTCCTAACTCCAGCCTCAGAGCTCTATCCACGGTTCCACCACTCATTCTAAATTTATCTATATAGAAGTAGATATCTTGATATAAGATACATTGAGGTGGTACAGTAGATAGAGTACAGGACCTGAAGTCAAGAAGACTCATCTTCCTGAGTTCAAATCTGACCTTAGACATTTAACTGTGATCTGTAAAATGAGTTAGAGGAGGAAATGGCAAACCACTCCAGTGTCTTTGCCAAAAATACCCCCAATGGGGTCATGAAGAGTCAAACACGACTGAAACAACTGGACAGTAACAAAAACCTTGATATAGAATTATAAACAGAGTGAGGAAGGAGATGAGGAATCTTCTAGACCAGAATGGGAGACCTGCAGCCTGGAGGCCACATGTGACCTTCTAGGTCCTTGAGTGTGGCCTTTTGACCGAGTCCACGTTTTACAAAACAAACCCTTACATTAAGTGGATTTGTTCTGTGAAGTTTGGATTCGGTCAAAGAGTCACACTTGAGGACCTAGAGGGTCACATGTGGCCTCATGGTCATAGGTTCCCTGCCCCCCCAGGTCTAAACCAACCCCTGTCCAAATCATTAATTCTAGCTGCAACATCCCCAAAATTGATACTTCAAGATCTGCTTCAAGATCAATTCCCTTTTATCACATCTAAGAGGAGGAAGGGAAGGATATATAAAAAGGTCTCCCAGAAACCCCTAGCCAGTCAAGATCTGAACTAAGGAACTCATCATGTCAGTGAAGCATTAAACAGAAATGACCACCATACAATGAGTGGAAGGGAAAGGCAGCATGGCATTTTATCCACAGAGCTAGCCTTGGAATCAGGAAGACTGGTTTCAAGTTCTGCCTCTAACGCATACTTGCATATGTGCCCTTGGCAAGTCTTTGAAATGTGCCCAGACATCTCTCTAAGATAAGAAATTCAGTGTAGTGGCTGATTTGAATTGGTGAGAGAGAGGAAGTGTCCTTACCAGAATCCCCTACAAACAGCAAAATCACAGGTGCAGATCAAAATAAAATCAAGGGGGCATAACTGGCACTCGGTAGGATGCTTGACTAGCAGAACAGATTTCCCTCAACTATAGAAAATTACTACGTAGCCACACAGTATATACTAGATGAAAGGGGTTTCCAGAGTCCATTAGGTTTCAGTGATCCTGAACACTGAATTATTCAAGAGGCAGCAGTTTGAGATTTAACCTCATGCCCTTCAAGGAAAAGTTCTAGAAAGACTCCTTTAGCCTCTTGTTAATCGCAGGACCTTTAGGTCAATTGCTTGTTCTCTGATTTGTAAAAAATGGCTGTCAGGCAAAGAAACAGATGTTTGGTATCACAAATCTGAGCAAGGAGAAAAGATGGCAGAATGAAAAAATGAAAATCCTGGACCAGGTAATCACTAGGGTCACTTCCAGCTGAGAATCCCACATGCATCTCAAACTATCAGAAGACCAAAGCACAGTGTTATAAAGGACGAAAGGCAGGGGCGTGTTGGAAAAAGAGAAGCAAAGAGCTACAGAGGGTCTCAGATCGAAGTCAAGCTTAATTATCTGAGGACGAAATCTCATACCTTTCACTTCATCCACCAGAATAAGAGAGCCATTGACATTTTCTGAGGTATACTCCCTGACATAGATCTTGAGCTGGTCATCTCTGTTACCGCTGTTGTAGTAAAAAAACTGCAAACACTGAAATTCCCTCTTGGGGTAAAATATGCGACTTTCCAGGATTGCTTTTTCCCCTTCATTCACAGAGCCACTGTTGAAGTGCATAAAGAAACCTGAGTCTGCAAGAAAACAAAGAAAAAATTAGACACTTGAAGACCCTGACTTTAGAAGAAAAAATTTCACAGGCAGATGTACTTAATATGAATGCATGAAACCATCAAAAGCTCAATTTTTTTTCATATCCTACAACCTAAGGTACAGTCAAAACTTGGAAAATTACCTCATTGAGTCAATGCTAAATAAAATATTAGTCAGTCACATATGTGGGGAGGGGGGAAAGACATTTACAGTAATAAAACACTGCTTTTACATGGCTCCATGCCTAACCACATTTGGCAAGAGGGAAACTGAGACAAAAGACAAGTACCAACACACTAAAAATCTAGTATCTTTACATGGCAGAGTGTGACTGGTTCAGACGTGTGCTGGTAAACGTTTGGGGCAATATTCAATACACATGATGTATTTTTAAGTTTAATGTGCATTAACATTTTTCACCATTAACTTTCTTAAATCTAGACAATGAACCAAAAAAAAAAAAATGGAGTCCTGATTGGTAGTATTTCTTGACTTCTGAAGCATAAATGTTCACATTGAAAATTAGGCTCCAGGATGAAGCTCCTTCCAAATCTTCACACAAATACACCCTACTCCCTCCACAGCAGGAAAAGAAGTGCTCTGTGCATGTGCCCCTACAGGTACGTACACATCAGCAACATGAGGAAGAGTGATCAAGTGGGGAAGGGGGCTCCAGAAGGGTCCAATCTGCACGAATTGTTGCACTTTCTGAGCTTCAGTTTTCTCATCGGTAAAAATGTTCAGGTTTATAAAACTGCTAGATTTCCCTAAGTTTCTTTCTGCTCTAATGTCCTATCACTATAATTCTAATTCCTCGCACTTCTGAGTAAAAGTTACCTCAGGGAGATCGGGGGGGCTAGTCAGAGTGGGTTATTTGCTTCTTAACGAAGTCATCGTTGCACATCGTTATGTTCAAAGTGAAGACTGAGACTTAGAAAAATATGATTCCTGCCCTTTATAAGTTCGCATCTTTTGTTGGAGACAGTATAGATGCAGAAGGTGAAAAATGTCTTACCAAATTATCTCTGATTGCAAAAGATAACAATTCTCAAACAAAAGGAAAAAAAACACCTGAGTTCAGATCCTTGCTTCAGTCTGTCCCCGCTTCCCTAAGCTTCCTGTTTCCCCTCCTTCTCCATGCAAGAGCAATTTGTCCTTTCACTTGTCATATTCTCCCCTAATTACCCAAGATCATTCCCTGAGATTAAGAATAGGAGTACCTAAGAACCTCTCTTTGGATAGCTTACAGTTTAGAAAGTAAGAGTTACTTATGACTTTACAGTGGAAAAAACATGGTCTCAATAGTCAGAGGACAATTCACCTAAGTCACTGCCCCTGTGGCTTTGAGCACATCAGTTATCTCTCCTGAAGTAAAGTTTACTCAACTGTAAAATGAGGGGGATGAGCAAGAGGGCTTCTGGATGCCTTCTAGCTCTGAACCTCCAGGCCTAGGATTCTCTTTCTGTCCTGACCTAATCGTTTGAACTAAAGTAACAGCCCTAAGTTTTGGCATCTGGTTTTATGTTTGTTACCAATAACAGAGACATCAAGTTTGGAACTAGCAAAGTGTATTTTAACACCACTTTAGCCCAAACCAAACTGCAAAGAGAAACACGGAATAAATAAATCAAGTGTCTTCTGCCAAGGTTTTTCACTTGCTTTGATCATCTGAGGTCAGATTTTTCAAGGACAAAAACTATATACATTTTAATCTCTCTCTCACACACTTTCTTACACATACACACAGATACACACACACACACAACTGCAAAATATATCTCTCCTCAGGTTGGAATCCTAAGATCTGAACTATAGATCAAAAATCTAGACCTCTAAGGGCATCAAGTCCATCAAGTCCAACTCCCTGGTTTTACCAGTTAGGAAACTGAGATTCAAAGGGTTTAAGTGACTTATAAATGGATCTTTTAGCAATTGGGATTAAGCAATTTGCCCAAGGTCACACAGCTAGTCAGTGTCAAATATCTGAGGCTAGAGTTGAACTCAGGTCCTCCTGACTCTGGGACCAGTGCTGTATTTAGTGCACCACTTAACTACCTCTAAGTGACTTATAGATAGTAAAATTCATGAGGACTGGAAAGGGGGATGGGATGGATGAAATTCTGAAATCCCCCAAAGACCAGAAAACCAGGGGCAGATCACTTGGAATGAGTTTGGGGACTCAAGCATTCTTGAGGTCAAGGTAAAGATTTGTTACGCTTTTCTTCAGGTAAGAGTTCTCAGGGAACCTGCAACCTTAGAGGGATATAGGGAAAATTTATATAGTATTTTCTATAGTATAACATGTGGCAAGTGTCATGATGACTAGGTGATTCAGAGCAGGATTAGGGAGTGGGTAAAGAGTGATTAATTCTTAAAGGAAACTTTTAGTATCTACCACACAGGTAATTTACCCAGAATTCATTGGGAAATAGCCCAAGGTGGGGGGACTACATGAAGGTGTGACATCACTAAGTCAACTAATAGTCAGAACTGACTAAGGAATACCAGATTGCTCTTATCAATGTCTTGTTACACAAGATAAATACATGGGAGTATACGTATGTCTAAGTCTAGGATACATATGATTGGTCAGTGAGTAGTAAATGTTGTGATGACCCAATACACAGCCAGTTCAGCCAGTACACGGCTGGCTAAAGTTAATAAATTTTACAGGTGCAGCTTGCTATTGTAGCAGGAAGGGAGATAACAGGTTTTGCTGGGACAGGCTGTGCCCTTGGGCTGGGAAGAAACTGCCCAGGATAGTGTTTTGAGGCTAGGGAGAAATGTGATTGTTAGAGAGAAACGTGATTTTAGAATTGGGGTCCAAGCACATGTACCCAAGCACCCCATCAAAATCACAGGAAGATTTGAACCTAGAACCTTCTAAAGCTAGAACCGCTGCTGTTTTTTAAATCTTACCATGTCCAAACTCAGTGAAATGTTACATACACAGGAGGGTAAGGAGGAAGACGTTAATCATCTTAATTTACCACAGTAAGAAGTCACATTCTCAAACTACTCTTAGTATGCATTTAAAAGTGGACAATAAGTCTCATAACACATACAGAACTTTGAGATAGGACCCCATTCTTTCTTTAGACAACATTCAGCCTCTTCGTTTAAGGTAGCAGCCTGGTGTAGAAGGTGAACTTCCTGGACTGGCAATCAGGAAGACCCAAGTTCCCATCAGGCTTCAGGCTCTTGGTATCTGTGTGACGCTGAGCATGTCACCCAAACTTTGTGAACTTTGGTTTTCTTGTCTGTAAAATGAAGAGGTTGAACTGGATGCCCCTTGAGATCACTTCTGACTCTAACTTTATGATCGTATCACAGATAGGATATCATGACTATGCTGATGAAAGCAAAGACTGAGAGAGCTACTGGAAAGCAAGGTAAGAGTCATTTGGTCCCACCCGTGGTAGTTACCTTTGCACTTGCCCAGGTTTGATTGGTCAGTGTCAGGCCCACCAGGCACCTGTGAAACCCTCTGCCAGTCAGTGTTATCTCCAGAATTTTGAATCATGCCACAGATATTTTCCAGTTCAAAATCGCATGAATCCAAAAAGGTTAAGGAAGAAGCTAGAGAAGATAAAAATCATTGAATAATTCTCTAGTCAGAGAGAATTATTATTCTATTTTTAGAATAACTAAAGCTATTTTTATTTTTAGTTCATTGTATAACTTGAATTGAGGAAGAAGGAAGGCAGCCTAGCAAGTCTTGGATGGTGAGTTTCCTGAGGAGCTCTGATTAATGCCACCCAACTTTGCCAAAATAGGAAGGCATCTCACAGCTAGACAGAGCTGCCTTAACTCAGAGCTGTTTGTTAAGGGATGGGTTAAATGAAGGCATACTTCCTTCAGTCCTTCTCATATTACTGAGCTGGCTGAGGAACAGCCCAACTTCTTTCATTACTCCTCCTGAGGAATCTATACATTTCATTGACATCCAGGTACTATTTGAAAACAGTTTTCAGAGTGTCTAGGAGCAGTCCTTCCGGAACCTGATAGATCCTGATGTCAAATTTATATTTTGCAAGAGCCAATATAAATCTATATGTCCCATAAAGCACAAGATGTGTTTTCTTGTCAGAAAGATCTATTCAGAAGAATACCTTTGAGTTTTCCATGTCAGCACATAGAGTTTATGGGAGTCAGGGTGGTCATTGCTAAAGAGCTAGTCTGGAAATCGGAGTGTATATAGTTACATCCTGCTTCTGGCACGTAAGACTTGGGTTAGTCAATCATCAGTTAGCATTTGATTGCTATTTAGCACCTCTCAAATGTAAGGCACTGTTCTAAGCACTTGGAACACAATGAAAACCAAAAAATCCCAAAGTTCCCTGATCTCAAGTCTAGTAGGAGTTACCCAGGGCAAATCATTTAACCTCGCAGTACCCCATGACAGCACTATAAGACTATAAATCAAAGAATAGACATCAAGTTACGCTGGTAGTTTTTTCACTAGGAGTTTCCTCTGCCAATGAAATCTCATTCCAATTGCATTGTTCAGTAATAGCTCACAGTTACATGGTGATTTATAGTTTATACAGCCTTTCTCACAATAAATCTGTGAATTTATGGTACAAATATCTCCATTTTACAGAGGTGGAAACCGAGGTAAATGGCTTCCCAAAATGACATTGTTAATAAATGGTAGAGATGGCAGAGTCACAACTTCAAGCCCTCTGCCCCAAACTGCCAACCTAAAACACTAGGTAGCTATAATGTAGATTTAATTCTAATTATTTTTCTCCATTTTCTCATTCTGACTCAACTTTTCCTAATTGCAAGAACCAAGCAAGCTGAAACTTTTTCATACTGAGCTGGGGGCCACAGTCATGGTTCTCTAGGGACCAGGATCCTTACAGCAGTTGTAGAGCCGATTCAGTTTTTCCAGGTCATAGTCGCTGAAATCCATTCGTTGTCCAATCACATCCAAGAAGTCAGGGATTCTGGTCACAATCGTTGGTTCTGTCCCATTTTGGAAGGCAGTTTTGCTGTAGTGCATCACAGATGTGTAATCATAGGGAACATTCAGAGAGTCTGATACCGTATCATCATAAATATTGAAATTGTTCTCTCTGCCTAAAATAAAAATAATATAAATTATAAATAATATGAAATGTTTTAAATTTAGAGTTTCTGAACCCTAGGTTATCCTAGAGCAAATGCAAGGTGCTGTGAATAGTATTATCTTACCTAGTTCTATTTGATCCATGTCTCTGATTTCATCACTGTGAGGTGCTGCCAGTGAGAAAACTCTTCCCACCAGTGCAGATCAGCAGCATAAGTGTAACTTAAGGCCCTAGAGAATTATTTGGGGTCTTGGCTTGTCCTTGGTCATAGAGCTAGTATGCGTCAAAGGCTGATCTTGAAGTCAGATCTTCCTGACTCCCAGGCCCACACTTTCCCCATTATATTGTGGGGTGTGGTACTGTATGGCACAACATTTCAAAGTGTATGGTATGCACACACACTTCTTATGCAATACAATATAAATGTGTTGACTTTTTTTTTTTTTACTGTACCTCTGTGTTACCAAGATAGGGTTTTAATTGAATCTCCTCAAGGACAGAAACTATCTTTTTCCTTTCTTTACTTCCATAGTGCTTGGCACATAATAGATGATCAATAAATGTTCATAGACTGACTGAAGTGTTGTGGAAATAGTAAAAGTCGTGAGGGGGCAATGATAATGACACAAAAAAAGAAAGAAAAGAAAATCAATGAAATATTTGTTAATATACAGAAGAGATTAGGAGGAAATTCAGAAAGGGCTATAATCAAGAAGGGCAGAGTTGTTACTACCATGTTAAATAGAATGGATACTGTTTTTTATTTTAATTTTTACATTTGAACATTAAGATAAACTAAGAGACAATGACCTGACCATGAACACCTTATTTGTTAGGCTAGCAGTAACCAATAAAATTGGATCAACAGACTCTCTCAGTGATCAAACATCCCAAGGTAGGACTTACCAGCTTAATATAGTTTTGGGAAGAACAAATTTGGGTAGGTGGGGAAGAGGTAACGATTAGTTACAGGGTAGATGGCATCCTAGAGGTGAGGACAGTATGACTGGCTATTTTTTAAAAAGTATGTAAGAGGGGTTAGCAACCACCCTTCTCAGCTAATTGAGGAATGTTATTTGCTTTATAGGACCCATCAGCATCTTGCAGGCTCTGTTAGCTCACCTGAGTTAGCAGACTCCCTGGCACCTAGAAGGATTTGTTAGAGAGATAAGAATGTTGCAAGAATGGACAATATATCTTTGGGGGACGACAGCAAGTTAACTTGTAACTAACGCAGAGGAAAAGATGATTCAGGGGTGGAGAAATGTGGACTGAGCAATTACACAAAATGGGGAAATAATATAAAATAGGGCCACTTATGGAATAGAATAAATTATTAAATGATACAGAATAATTTTAATTTCTACAACATAGATTTATAGTTTTATATGCAAACCTCTTTTTCCGTCCTTTGCATATAAAAATGTTCTTGTTTCTTGATGATTAAGCTTACAATAAAAAATCTATTCTAAAAATAAAAATAAAGTATGTAATAAGGATACATTCTGAGACTGATATCTATATTGTGCTTTACAATTACAGAGGACTTTCAGTACATTATCTCATTTGATCCTCAATGGCCCAGTGGCATATACAGTATAATACCTATTCCCATTTTCTGGATCAGGAAGCTACAGGTCAGTGAAGTTAAACGACTGCCAGAGATCACAGAATTGGAATGTTGGAAGGGACCTCAGTGACAGTCTGATTCAATCTATGAAAGATTATTCAATCATAAAGTGGCAGAGCTAGAATTTAAAATTAAGTCTTTTTGATTTTCTAACCAATGATCTTTCTATTCTATCTCTACCATTCTCAGGTCATTTCTGGCTCCAAGGTTTTGTGATTCTTATTATATCCACATACTTGGTGCCAAACCCCAACAATAGAGTCTTGGCTTTGAGATCAGGAAGACTAGAGTTCAAACCCCACCTGACACTGGCTAGTTATGTATCAGTGGACAAGTCCCTTAAGTTCTCAGAGTCCCCTGCAACCCTCTAAGACAGTAAGTTGTAGACAAGTTACTGATCTGCATCGGTAGATGGATTTCCCCACAATGACAAAATCATAGATCCTGACCAAAAAAAATCTTATAATTTTATGTAAAGCCTAAGATTGTGGTGTTATAAGGATATCTTGACTTTCATCACGCTTAACCAAAAGTTCTAACCATCATCTTTTGACTGCTAAAAGAAAGTTATATTTGTACCTGAGTGACAGCAGAGCTACTTTAAGCTCTGAGATATTCAAGAGTGAAGGTAACCCAGCCCTAGAGGCAGTGAAACGGAGGTCCATCCTTTAGCTCCAGACCCTATGGAAATTCTAATATCTCAATTCTCTCTTTCCCAGGTAGCACCTATGCTGTGAAAGGAAAGTCCAGCAAGATATGATAACGGAAGTATAATCCTTGGAACTTAATGGTGAAAGATGCAAAGGGAATTACTAAAAACTGGAAAGGAGAATATACTGGAAAAGTTACATTGGAAAAGTTTGGATCATTGGTAGATAAAAATCAGTATGAGGAGGCAATGATGGGGCATGTAACAGAGGAGATAAAGAAAGGAGGGTATATCAGAAGGAAAGGACAGTCAGGAGAATTTTACAGTAAATAACAATTTCCAAAATATGCACTATACAGATATATTGACTTCAATGCTTCAGTGAGATTTCATTGATTTAGATTCTCCCTCAACCACTTTGGCTTGCAAATCCACAACTCTCTAAGCAAACAGTCTTCAAGAGTGGCTGTAGTTTTTAAAAACTTTCCTCCTAGTGGGAAACCCTCTGATGATAATTAGTTCAAATGCTCCATGGGTGACACAACATTTTCACACAATGCATGCTCATTACATTTATCTATTTAATATTTACATTGTATATAGGACATTATTATTATATAGAATATATAATAACTATATTACACAAAACATTATATCAAGATACTATCTACATATGGCAACATGGAATAGTAGAAAGGGCCATAATTAGTTTCTAATTCTGTCTCTGCCCTGCTCAGTGGAGTATGTGACACTAAACATATTAAATTCTCTGAGATTCCGTTTCCTCATCTCTCCATACAGCTGTCAAAGTGAATTTTTTAACCTCCATTCTCCCATTAACCTTCAGTCTCTCTAGGTCAACCAGACAATTCCCTACCACATACAAATACATCTATATCTCACCCTCACATGATCTAACTATCCTCACTAGCTCCTATACCTCTCCTATATCAACTTTTATCACTCCTTCCTTTTGTCATTAAATGTCTTATAAATTTTCTCTGTTTTCTTTCCCCTCACTCTTTTTGTAACTCTCCGCAGTCTAGATTCTGACCTCATCATTCAAGGGAAACCATTCTCTCCAAAATTATAAGGGAATCTTTTAATCTCTGAATCTAATGATTTTTTTCTCAATTTTCATCCTTTTTGACTTCTTCAAAGCTTTTGACACTGTTGATTATCCTTTTCTCCTTTATACTCTCTCCTCTCTGGAATTTAATGACATTCCTCTCTCTTGGCTCTCCTCCTGCTTATCTGACTGATTCTTCTTAGGTCTCCTTTGCTTGACTACCATCCAAATAATGACCACCCTCACCGCTTGTCACCAAGGGTCTCATATTGGCCACCTGTACGAACTTGCTTGGTGATCTCATCAGCTCATAAGGGTTCCGTAATCATAAGTAATTCACTAAACAGATGATTCCCATATCTATTTATCCATCTCCTTATTACCAATGGATCAAATACAAAATCCTTTGTTTGGCTTTTAAAGCTCTTCATAATCTGGCCTCTTCCTACTTTTACAATTTTCTTATTTTTTATTCCCTTTTGTATACTTGATGATCTAGCATCAATGATCTCCTTGCTGTTTCTTGAACATAACTCTCAATCTCCTGACACCATGCCTTTTTACTGGCTATTCCCCATGTCTGAAATGCTCATGTTCTTTATCTCAGCCTCCTGGCTACCCTGGCTGCCTTCAAAGCTCAGTTCAAATCTTACCTTCTATAACTGGCCTCTCCCTTCATTGCTAGCACCTTCTCTATGTGAGCACCTCCCGTTCACACTGTATATACCTTGAATACAAATAGTTGTCTGCATGTTGTCTCCTCCGTTAAAATACGAGCTTCTCCAGGGCAGGGACCACCTTTTTGCCTTTCTTTGTATTGCTAATGCTTCGCAAAATGCTTGGCACATAATAAGTGCTTAATAAAAGCTTGTTGATCCACTAATGACTGAAAGGAGGTACCATCCCTTGACTGTAGTCATAAACTCTCTTAAACAAAAACAAGCAAGGAAACCATACCTGACAGAATTCTGTCCTTCACTATTATGACATAGTCATCACGATCTGAACGAGACTGCTCATGCCAGAATCCCAAGGCATGGAGGAACTCATGTTGAACCGTCGCTATCCTGTCACAGCCGGATCCTATGGAAAGTGCCTGTTTGCCAATACGTCTATTCCCTACTGAAGAATAGCACCTAAAAACAAGGAACAAAATGGTCATGTTGAGGTTTAGGGGTGCTTGAGATCCCAAAATTCGGACACCCTTGGACCCGCCCAAATGAATTGGACTCAAGTTTTCTTTTAGTCAAAGAAAAACAAAGTTTATTTAAGATCCATCCTATTGGGTTGACTCTTGAGAAACCTCACGATTTGTGATGCTTGTATTGATAGAATCTGAGCACCTTCATGGAGACAAGAAGGATGTTATATACAGAAAGACTGTGGGGGGAACTAGGGGTGGTCTAGTAGTCTGGGGTGACAGGAGGAGGGGTTTAGGAAGGGTCTTGAGGAGAAGTCTAAGGAGGCTTTTGATGGAACTTGGGTGACTAGAGGTCAGAATCAAAAGAGTGGGATTTTGATGTGATCAAGGGTAGGAAATAGCTGCAAGCAATGGGGGGCAACAGATAAGGGAGGACTAGGGTGGGAAGTAGGCTGGGGTAATTCAGAGGTAATAAAGAGCAGTTTGTAACCATGCCCAAAGGTTTATAAAACAGTGCATACTCTTTGATCCAGCAATGCCAGTACTAAGTCTGTATCCCAAAGAAATCATAAAAAAGTGGAAAGGAGTCAAATGTACCAAAATATTTATAGCAGTTCTTTTTGTGGTGGCAAAGAATTGGAAACTGAGGGGATGGCCTTCAATTGGGGAATGGCTGAACAAGCTGTGGCATATGAATGTAATGGAATGCTACTGTGCTATAAGAAATGATGACCAGGCAGATTTCAGAAAAACCTGGAAAGACTTACATGAACTGATGCTGAGTGAAGTGAGCAGAATCAGGAGAACATTGTACACAGTAACAACAATATTATACAATGACCAACTTTGATAGCAATGCAATGCTGTAAGGTAATTCCAAAAGACTCACATTGGAAAATGTTATCCACATCCAGAGAAAGAATTATGGAGTCTGAATGCAGATCAAAGCATACTCTTTTCTCTCCTTTTTTGTTTTTTTTTCTTGTGGTTTTTCCCTTTTGTTCTGATTTTTCTTTCACAGCATGTCTAATATGAAAATATGTGTAATATAATTGTACATGTATAGCCTATAACAGATTGCATGCCAACCGTGGGGTAGGTGGGAATTGAATGATTTTATAATCTTATAAGTCTTATAAAAGTGAACGTTGAAAAAAATGGAAAAAAAGAATTACTAGGATGGTTAAGGTCGTAACAATCTGTCTTTCAAAAATTACAAAGCAAGATAGGAAGCCTGGATGCAGAGCAGTTACCAGATGACAAGCAAAGTGTTAATTTTCTACTTTGCCTCCATTTTTTTTTACTATTAGGGAAGTTAATCTTCTAAATGAACACAATAGAACAAAAACACTTAAAATAGAAATTAAATCTCAAGATAAGCAAGACTATTGTGTGAGATCAATTGGAGCACTGAAAGATTTTACAGATATGAGTGATCAAGAGCTGGGAGTAGCCTTTGAGAAATTCTCATAAACCAGAAGAGGTGATGCTGGACTAGAGGCAAAACAATGTCTTCTCTTTTTCTAAAGGATGGAGAACAGATAGTTAAAACTATAGACTGATGAGCTGAACACCAAGATCTACAATGGATGCAGTTCTAAAATGAACTTTTAAATGTGTGGTCTGAGAGAACTTAGAGAAACTTTGATGAATATGGGCCAACATTGGCTTGTTACAACCAAGAAATGCAAGAATAACCATTTCCTTTTTGGCCAGACTACTCTCTATTTTTCATCCGCAGCTCTGATTGCTTGAACAAGGCCCATTATACCCTGTGCAGGCTGCCTCCTGGAGAGGCAACCTCTCACCCTTTTCCAGTTTCCAGTGTTGCCTTCTCTCATTAGATCATACGTTTCTTGAAGGCAGGAACTTTCTCTTCTTTTTCTTATTTGAATCCCCAGAACTTAGTACAGTGCCTGGCACATATTGGATTAAATTTTTATTGACTGGTAGATTGGGGAAATAAGATGGACTTAGTATCCTGAATTTCAGCAAGTCATTTGAAGAAGTCTCTCAAAGCATGATTATGGGATAGGGATAGGGCCTGGACTCATTTATCCGGGCAACTCCCAAGTGAGGAAATTTTCCACCAGTGTAGGTAGAAACAGAGGCCACTAAATCATACATAAGTATCTCTAAGCACAAATTAACTTACAAAACCACGTATCAATATTATCTATCATGTTTTATTGTATTTTGATTTATTTTATTACATATTACCTTATTACATTTTAATCTGGTTCAGACCGCACTAGGGATGGTCGAAATACTTAATGTTTGAAAACTCTGGGCTAGAGCACTCAGAAGTTAAGTGATTGCCCAGGGTCTCAAACCATATGCAAAACTTGAATCCGCATCTTCCTGGCCTCAAGGTCAGTTCTATATCACACTGACTCTCATGGACAAAATTCGGAAAGATTCCATTTAATTGAACAGGCAATTGTTGAATTTAATTGAGGAATTTGGACTGATAAGCGTTTTGTGGTATGGAACTGGTTGAATGAGAAGTCCTAAGAGTATTAATTAATGGAATAATGTCAGACTTCATGAAAGGATAGATTCTATCTTCATCATCTTTGCATCCTTCCCATATTTAACATGGTGTTGTACACACAGTAGGTGCTTAGTAAATGGGCAAAATCAGGTTATAGTAAACATCAATGGCAACCAAAGAGATACATATATAAGAGAGAAGAGGTAAAATCCCCCTCTTAGTTTCCTTGTTGACAATTTGGGTGTTTGGAGCTGTCGGTATTGGAGACAAGTATATAATAAACTTTCGGGTTTGCTTGTTTAACAAGAACTGTATCACTCCTCTTTCCCTGTCTCCCTATGCCACTTTCCAGATACAAGCCAAAAATTTTTTGATGTTTGTTTACTTTCAATTGTGTCTGACTCTTCATCATCCCTTTGGATATTTTATAGCAAAGATACTAGAGTATTTGCCATTTCCTTCTCCAGCTTATTTTACAGATGAGAAACTAAGGCAAACAGGGTCAAGTGACTTGCCCAGAGTCACACAGCTAGTAAGTGTCTGAAGTCAGATTTAAACTCAGGAAGATGAGTCTTCCTGAACCCAGGCCTGGCACTCTATCCACTGCACCACCTAGCTGCCCAAGTCAAATATAGGCAACACATGCCGATAAGGCCCAGGGGGCTGATGGGGAAGGGATTGTTCTGATTTACAACATGCTAAAGACCCTCAGTTTTCAGAAAGTTCTTAAAATGTCAGATATTTCTCTTACCCACTTCCTTTGAACACTGAAATATAGTTGTCTTCCCCTTCCCATGGCTTAAAGTCAATGCAGGTTTTTAAACGGTACCGTTCAAGTGCGTTCAGGATAACTCCTTTAGCATTGATTTCTGAAGAGAAAGAGGAGACAAAAACAGTGCCTGTTAAGCACCAGTAGGATCCTGGATTTAGAGCTAGACTTTCTCCCCTGAGCCAAAACCCTTTCTCTCTTGTTCACAGAAACAGTCACAGTGTGTGATGACTGATTTTGATAGACTTACCCCTTCTCAGCAATGCAAGGACCTAAAACACTCCAAAGGATTCGTAATGGAAAATGCCATCCACATCCACAGAAAGAACCATGGAGACATGACTAATGTGAAAATGTGTTTAATAAGAATGTACGTGTAGAGTCTATATTGGATTGTATGCCGTTTTGAAGAAGAGGCGGGAGAGAGGAGGAGAAAATTTAAAATTTACGGAAGTGAATGCTGAGAAATAAAAATAAATTGAAAAAGAAAATTAAACCTGTCTCTCGAAGGCCACCAATGATCAAAAGCAAAAGTCCTTTGTCAGGTCTCATCTTTGGACTCTCTACAGCTTTTGACACTATAAATGGCTCCCCTTCACACTTTCTCTTTCTTGTTTTCAGATTTACCATGTCCTCCTACCTCCAACCTTTCCTTCTCTGTCTTCTTCACTTGCTCTCTACCCTCATCCTAATCCTTTAACATGAGTCTTCCTCAATGGTCTGTCCTCAGACCTCTTCTCCTTCTCTCTTTCACAATTCTTTCAGTTCCTTAACTTCAGCTTCTGCACAGATGAGTCCTAAATATCATCATCATCATCATCATCATCATCATCATCATCATCATCATCATCATCATCATTTTATGCTGTGCTTCCTATATGCCAAGCACTGTGCTAAGCATTTTCACTGTTATCTCGTTTGATTCTCACAACATCCTTGACAGTTAGCTGCTGTTCTGATTCTCATTTTGCAGTTAAGGAAACTGAGGCAAACAGAGGTTAAGTGAGTTACCCAAGATCACACAGATAGTTTTTGGGGTTAGATTTGAATTCAAGTCTTGAAACCCACTGCTCTATTCACTGAGCCAGAAACTGTTTTAAACCCTTCTTCTTAGTTAAAGACTCATATCTCTGTCTACAGATGTCTCTGTTTGGATGTTTCACCTGCACCTCAGATTCAACATGTTCAAAAATGAGCTTGTCATCTTCGCTCAAAACCTGTTCCTCCTTCTTACATCATTATATCTATCAGCAGTACCATCCTCCACTCGTTTCCCCATTTTATAACCTTGAGGTTATCCTTGACTCTATGTCTTCACCTCTCAACTCATCATTTTTTTCAGTTATTTCTGACTCTTTGCAACCCAACTTTGGGTTTTCTTGGTAAAGATACTGGAGTGGTTTTCCATTTCCTTCTCCAGCTCATTTTTCAGACGAGGAAAGTGAAGTAAATGCAGATAAGTGACTTGTTCAGGGTCAGGTTCGAACTCAGGGAGATGAGTCTTCCTGACTCCAGGCCCAACACTCTATCCCCTGTACCACCTAGCTACCCTACTCTCAACTATGATCAATAGTGTCTAGAGAGCTGGCCTCAAAGTCAGGAATACCTGTATTTAAGTCCCACTTCACACATGTATTATCTGAGGATCCCTGAGCAAGTCACGTAGCCTCTCAGTGGTCTAATCAACTCTCTAAGGCTACAAATTGCACCCAAAAAAAATGAATCAGCCTGCATTGATAGTGAGATCTTCATAATTTGGAAATTCTCCGTACTTATGAAATCACAGATGCAGTTCATATCCCTATCCCTATGATGTCAATTTCATTCTTGAAACCTGTCTCAAATCTGTTTACTCTTCTCTCTTACCACTATTACCTCCATAAAAAGGAGGAAAAAATATGTATGAAAGTCTCTGATATGTGTCAGACACTAGGGTAAGGGCTTTTCCAAATATCTCATTTGATCCTCAAAAGAACCCTGGGAGGTGGGTACTATCATTATTCCCATCTTACAGTTGAGGAAACTGAGCCAGGCGGTGGTTAAATGCCTTGCCCAGGGTCACAAAGCCAGTGTATGTCTGAGGTCAAATTTGAACTGAGGTATTCCTGACTCTAGACCCAGCACTCTATCCACCAGACCTATGTACCAAGTTACTCTGCAAAAATTCTGGTTAGTATGCTATGTATGACAAGTGACTTCTAACAGTTCTTACACTCTCCACTCGCTGCTCTTTCCAACTCATCCTTCCGTCAGACCAATATTTCTTCTCAGTTTAGTTATAAATATTGCTTTGTCACTCCATTATTTTCCTACTTTAGGTTAATAGACAAGGAGATCTTCCGGTGGATTATAAACACAGTGAGGCCCAGAAACACTTAAATAATGGTGTAGCAGGAAGCAAATTCAGATTGGACCCAGATGTGTGACACTTAAATTTTCAGGGGATAAGTTTCCTCACCTACAAAATTAGAATGATAACATCGCCACTACTTAAACTGTTGTTATGAGGATTAGATGGGATAATGTATATAAATAAATGGCTTAGAGACTATAATTAGCAACATAAATCCAGTTATTAGTGCAATAGCCTGTTGGTTGGTCTATCTGCCTCAGTTTCTCCCTATTCCTATCCATCATCTACATAGCTGCCCAAGTGATTTTCCTACAGCACAGAAGTAACCAGGTTACCTCCAGTGTCTCTCTTCAAAACCTGACCTTTCCTACCTCCCCAGTTTTCTCATACTTTACCACCATCTACATTTTCTAAAATTCAACCACACTGTCCTTCTTGCACTCATCTCCTTTTCTCTGTTTCTCCCACACTTTCCCCCTCATCCCTAAACTGAACATAGATTGCTCTCCTTATTCATTTCCATTTCCCAGCTGCGCTGGCTTCCCTAAAGACTCAGTTTTCAAATCCAACATTTCCAAGAGTCCTTTCTAAATTCCCCATCCCATCCCAATCCATCCAGGACTAGTGCTTTCCCTCTGAGATTGGTTTCCATTTATACTAAAAAATATCTTACATGTAGATTTCATCTGGATATTGTGACTCTTCCCATTGAAATATGAACTCCTTCTTTGTATCCTCAAAGAATAACACTGTATCCATCTCCTTAATTCTAGTGCCCTACCTCTACTTTAGTAAATTAGTTCAAATTTATGTTACATAGAGCTTAATTGTGCATAGTTCAATTCTTCCCCATCCTACTTTAAGTTCCCTGAGAACAAGAATGACCATTTTTACCTTCCCTCAGTGTTTGAAACAATGCCTTGTATATAGTAAGGGCTTAATAAATTTTTATCAACTTACTGGCACATACTTAGTGTTTAATAAGTACTTATTGACTTATACTTATTATTAAATTCTTCTTCTCCATTACCTCATTGAACACAATAGGTGCTGTATAAATATCTTTTCTCAATTAAACAGTCCTGAATTCTGAGTGATTGCATAACTATTGTGGATATATATTATAGCTAACCTATTCTATATAACTTTATAGACTCATAATAGTTCTTCTATTTATTATATCTATTCTATTCCATATAGAAAATAGGTGATAAAATGCATTGCTCTCCTCTTTGTAGAGGGGAAGCATGGCAGATGTAGAATGTTGCATAAACTGTTAGACGAGGTCTATGTGTTATTTTGTATAATCAGCTTTTCTTTGAGGGTGGTGCTTATTGTGAATTGTGAGGGAGAAAATCACAGAAAATGACAATGATATAAAAAAGGTATCAATAAAATTTTAAAGGATTTTAATTCCAATGCAATGCCTTGAATAATAAAAGATTAAAGCACTTTTAGAAGCTTATGATTTGGTCTTCATAAATGAATATAATTCAATCCATTAAGATCACATAGGGTTAAAGATGCCATGAGTACTGTTCTGCTTAAAGTATCACTTTAGCCTTATAGAATCCTAATAAGCTCAATTTGCCTCAGTTTCCTCATCTATAAAAATGGAAATTTTTACCTCCCAAGATTACTGTGAGGATAAATGAGGTATTATTTGGAAAACACTTGGCAAACCTTAAAGCATTTTATAAATGTTAACCATTATTGTTGTCGAAATTAAGAAGAATGAAGATCTGAATGACTAAAAATATGCTGAGAAAAAGAACTCTTCAAGTTAAATTCTCATCTCTAGGCTACAGAAAAAGATGCAGCAAATGCCTCTTCATGACACGGAAGTGGTCTTGAGTTTTTGAAAGATGCAATAATGGAAAATGATGAATAATGGAATACAAGTCCGATCTGGCAAGCTAGAAAAATATTTACTATAGTAATGGAAACAAAATGTATTTATCTATGGACCAGACTGGCTGGATATAGATAGTTCATCACGAACAAGTTAGTAACTGGATATGGCACCTCATAAACAAAGAAAAATACAAAGTGGTTATTCATCCTAGTCCAAACTTTTACCTTTCTCTATTAATGGTGACACAAGGGCATAAAAAGAAGGCAAAGGGTGAAAATAATCAAAGCTTCTAGATGATCCACAAACAGTTTGGGTCTAAATTATTAGAAGGCTAAAGAGGAAACTTTGTCAATGAGCAGTGAGGTGATAGACTACTAGATGAACTGAATATTACTGTGAATGAAAATAAAAAATATAAAGAAGTCACAGCAAAATGGAAGGACTGCTCACAGATTCTCCAGAAGCTACCTAGCAAACAGTGATCTCTTTGCTGAGCAAAAAGATCTAGTAACAAGGGTAAAAACATTTTTGACTCTAAGTTCATTTGCAATATACAATGAAACAAAATAGGACAAAATTTAGAGCACAGTGAAAACAAGTGGAAAGGAAAACAAACCCAAAGAAAGTTTGGCATGGGATTCAACTGAACCCCAAGATTAATTTGGAGGGAGGACAATAAGTAGATGCCACATGATACAGATTCGACAATATTTCTATAATAACGTATTTCATAATCAAAGATGGCAGAATCACCACATTTGGACTTTAACATCTGGGGACCCAATGTGACACACAGAGAATAACACTTAAGAAAATGAAGCCATAAAGAGTGTCTAAACCAGACAAAACATATATAGAAGAAATTCATGCTGAATACAACACAATTTTGAAAGTACCAACAAACCAATATTCAATATATCTCAGATAGGAGAGAATGCAAAAAGAAAAAATACAAATCAATAATATTATTACCAGCCTCACCTTTCTACCTTCTCACCCCCACCAGAGACAACCAAGAAGGTATTAGCAACAGTTGACCTGTATGTTTGCTTTCTCCTTTCAATAAAATCTTTATTAAAATAAGCTATGCACCTTGATGGCATCATTGTTGGAAATATGAAACGGGAGCAGGCAGACTTTCATAGATTATTTTCTACAGGAGATCACACCTTCTCAGTCTCATAATAGCTGGAAAAGTAAAGAGATCATATGATCTGGCTTTGTTTATTGATTACCAAAAAAAAAAAATGGTTCTACCCACATTTGGTAATGCAAAATACAACCTGAAAGACTCTCGTCTAACAAAGTATCTCACATTCAAAAGTTAAGATAAAAAAATTCCTTGACATATGGATTCAGTGAGATCCATAGCTACTCCAAAAAGAAAAGTTATTGATTTTTACACAAGAAAAATTACATATTACTCAGATTATGACATGTAGCTAAATTTAAAGCCTAGTGGAAAGGGGAAGTGAGATGGGTCTACAACTGAGGAGAAAAAAATAGCAAACCAGATTGGATTTGGGAGATTATGAAGTACTTACAATTATCCTAAGCTTTTCCCTGACTAAAATTAATATTCTGACACCACGTTTTTGCAGCATCTGAGTGTTGCTATATGGCTAATAAACATGATGGTTCAAGGTCTCCGACGAATCAAAATTGTGAGTGACCTACGCTTCAACAGAGAGATGAAAAGTGGTGTATGTAGGCTGCAATATATTACCAATAATAACTCATGGAAAATATTTTTCTCAAGATATTATCATCCAGAAAATGTCCAACTAGAAAAAGAGATGACTTATTAGGTGTCAAAAGGAAGAGAAACCATATGAACAGCTCAAGGGTTGCACTTACATCTATACAATGTTACAAGAGTTAGAGGAAGGCATCTAGTCTCCAGAGGACAGTTTCTTTGGAACCAATGAGAGGCCATGGGCAACAATCCCACCGAATGGGAAGGAATAGTTAGGTTAGTACTCACAATAGTGAACTCATGGAATCCAAACTATGTTAGTTCAATCAAAAATGGTATAAATGTACTATCCCTGGATGGATCAAACTTCAAAATAAATTCTCCAGAAAAATAAGTTTTTTATTCCTTTGCTTTCTGTTAGCTTCTCTAATTTCCACCATTATGAGATAATATTTGTAAATCAGTTTGAAAACCTAAATGTAACATATAAATTCTAACAACTATAATTATTGTTGCCCACAGTAAGACTAGCAGCAAAAAGAGAGGTCAAGATTTGAACTTACGTCCTTGAATTCCTGTGAATTCAGTGCTCTTTCCACTGTATATCCTGACTCCCTAGGAAGGGGAAAATTATTGCAAACTGCTCCAATTTTAGAAAGTTCCATCAATAAGAGTAACAGATGGGATTCTAATAGGCTTTTCGGGTAGTTGTTTTGAAAGAGTAACAAAAAAATTTTTGTTAATTTTAAAGAGAAATACATTCGTAGCTGTGCTTCTAGGTATTTATATCCAATGTACCTGACCCAGTCATCCTGATGGATATCTGATCACTGGATTCAGATGGCTCTGGAGGAGAAGTGAGGCTAGTGACCCGCACACCCCTCCCTCTCTTAAAACAAAGTCAAGTGCAAGTCACGTCATCATTTCTCAGATGGCATGGTCTTCTTCAGCAATGAAGGATGAGCACAATCTGACCCAGTCATATAAATCTTCCACTTAATTGACTCTAAAGAGGGGCCATGTATCTATAGGGTTTAGAGATCTTAGGACTAGGAGAGACTTTGGCAATCATAGCTTCCTTTTATAAAACTGGATAATAGAGTTAGATCGATCTTTTGTGTGCCTGCCTCCATTTCTCTCTCCAGCCTACTTCCATTCTGAGGTGAAAAAAATAAAAGTATTTCTGTCTTCAATTAAAGAGGGTCAACACTCAACAGCTCCTGTCACCTACAGCCTGGAATTCGAATGAGACCAGAGTCTGGGATAGAGGGTGAAAGGACAAGAATTCTATCCAAAATGATATACCTACCTAGACTGTCTTCAAGGACATAAGGGATGATGTGAGGCCATCTATATCGATCACCAATAATGGAATTTCTTTCTCTCTGAAAATTAAAATAAACACAGAATGTGCTTATCCTGAGATTAAGCAGCAACTTGGGAAAGGATAGATGTTAGTTCCAGGAAAAAAGGTAATTTAGGAATCTCTCAAACACCAAAGGAAACAAATCATCTGTGCATGTATGAGTGTTGATTTCCAGCAATTGAGTAAGATGTCAGGAGGAGAATAGGGCATCTGTAGCACTGATTTTGGGTAGGACAGTTTGGAAAAGAGGAATGCAAAGCTTATCTAGCAATGATTATGGGAAAAATCCAATCACCATTGGAAAAAAAGCTATAATGAAGTTTATTGCACCCGGTATAGCTAAATAATTATATGCAAGTAGCAAAAGCACATTCATCTAAGCTACCCTATTTCAGAATTCATGATACTTCAGACATATTCTGGGTTAAAGTCTATCACTGCACTGTGAAAATGGAGTGCGCTAAATAAATGCGAAAATATTTAAAAGAGAGGGAGCTATGTGTTAACAGTGGTTAAGTAAATAAATTACTTTGAAGTATTCTTAAAACCCTACTATAATTATTCTTGTTTTCATTAAACAGTATGCCAATCACTGATTGGCTGACTATCATACTATTACTCATGCCTATTCACTGTGGGATCTGGTAGGATCTCTATGAAGCAACATTTTAAAATCCGTGAGGGCAGAGACATTTTCATTTTTGTTTCTGTATCCCTAATCCCTAGCACAATGAGCTACATATATGGAGACTTAACAAATCATTGTTAATTGACAGACATTATTGAAGTTAATGAACTATGCCCTTTAAAAGTATTTTCATATTTAGATTTTTTTTTAAAAACTAATTTGAACTGACCTTTCTTTAATTCATCTGAAGTTTTATTGTATAAGTAAAACCTTCTAGGTTGAAAATCTGATATAAATATATCAAGCTTATATATAATTATTATGACCAAGAAGCTTGGTCCTGAATGAGAGTTGAGAAAATGTTCTTCTCTCTCCATTTCTTGCACAGGTGGAGCACTATCACATGGCATAAAACTATCGATTACTTTTGTTGAATTGTTTTTTCCTCCTTTTTTATTCTTTGCTACAAAAGATGGTTCAATGGGCTAGGGAGAAGGAAAGGTGTATTTTGGGAAATAAAAGCAATGTAAAAATACAAGCTATCAATAAAAAAAAATAAGCCTATCAAGTCTAGATCAATACAGTCCAACTACATATGGCTAATGATGATGCCCTTGGAAATAATGTGTAGCCAATCACAATAAGGGAAAGATGTTTCCATTAATATGAATCAAGTCATTTTTCCCAGAACAATTTGTTTATGAAGTCTTGTGCAAATGCACTACTAAATGAGTCCCTTTTATTCTGTGCCACCTCCAATGATTAGGGTTAACATATCCTTGCACTGGTAGATTAGCTTCAGAGAAGTAGTATTTTAGCTTGCATTGGTCAAAAGAATTATTAATATAATTGCATTATGCCAACTCACCCCCTCAAGATTGATGTCTCCCTCAAAAAGTTTCAGTCCCAAAGCTGAGTGTCAAAACAATAACTGACATTAGCAAATGGGTAGAACCCTACACAAGCATGTGGGATTTTCAAAGGAAATAAATCGACAAACCTTCATTGATGTCAAATATGTCCTTGTCCTTGCCACCATCTACATCTATTACTAAAAAGACCAAAAAACAAAAGAGCAAATGTTAACTTTGGCTTGTGTGTTTAGGGGGAGAGAAAAACTTTAGGTCACCTCATCACAAAACTGTAGTTTTGGCCCCTACTAGGGCCACATCATGTACTCTGTTTTTCTGTTTCCCTTGAGCATTGACTAACTTTAGGAATAAATCAATATAGTTGATAACAAATGGATCCCTCTGGGCAAGATTGAAGCCAGATTTGGAAGAGGTTCCATTGACACAGACAGGCTACCTTGAATTGAAACCAAGTTGGAACCAAGTACTGTAGGCTGATTCAGTCAGCCTTGACTTGTCCATATGTGAACACTTCAATACAGACTGGGGTTTTTAGAAAATGATAGAGAGCAAAGCTTCCAGGATAAGCCTGAATTGCCTTCTAAATTAAAAGAGGGGATAACAATTTTTCTGATGACTCTATATGAATACAGCTGAATAGAAGTGGAATGTTATATTTGGTCTATCTTATCTGACAGAGCCCTTCTTTCCAGCTTCTTTTTTTTTTTTTGGTAGAGGGGTGAGGTTTGAGTGATAAACAGACCACCAAACTCACATACTATTTAATATACAAGAAAATATACTATCGTGATTTACAAGATTTGCCCATGATTTCAAGGGGGGCAGCATGGTATGTAGTAGATGAAGCACACGGCTTGAAATTGGACAGTCCTACATTTAAATCCAATCTCAGACACTTGACCTAGTCAAGTTCTTTAAACTAAGCCACAATTTTCTTTGTAAAAATGGGATAATAATAGCATTTACCTAACAAATAGGACAGCTATGTCGCACAATGAGTCAGGAAGACTGATCTTCCTGAGTTCAAATCTGGCCTCAAACACTTACTAACTTTGTGGCCCTGGACCAGTCACTTAACCCTGTTTGCCTCTGTTTCTCATCTATAAAATGAGTTGGAGAAGGAAATAGCAAACCACTTCAGTATCTTTGCCAAGAAAACATCTAATGGGGTCATGAAAAGTCAGACAGTACTTTACCAACTGTATCATCCAGCATCCACACCTTGCATGAAATCATGCGTCATTGGAAGTGCTAAACAAGAACGTGAGTTAACAGATGACTCACCCAAGGTTTCTGAGGTTGGCTAAGGAACAAAAAAGAGAAGAGAACGCATTATCATGATATACAAGATTTATCAGTGTTTTTTTTGGTTGTACTGTTGTTCTATATATAGTAATAAAAGCATTCATTTAGTATTGATTCTTTGCCCTTTGATAACTAATCTTCATGAAATTTGAGAATCTGAACTGTTTTTACTTGGATGATTTTCATTTTTTTTAAAAAAATGTTAATCCATGGGGCACATTAATGCATCATTGGTGGAGTAATCACTTGATCCAGCCATTCAGGAAAGTAATTTGGAATAATGTGAAGAAAGTCATGAAAATGTCCATACCCTTTGACCCAGAGATCTCACTGCTAGGCATAACCCAAGGAGATGAATGAAAGAAGAAAGGCATATATATTATATATACATGCACATGCATGTATACATATGTGTATTCATGCACATATACATATGCATGTGTGTACATGTATGTATATATGCATCAAAATATGTGTAGCAGCATTTTTGTAATGTCAAAAAATAAAAATATCAATAACCATATATTGGAAAATGGTTAACCAAGTCATAGTATAGTAATGGAATGGAATATTACTAAGCTCTAAAAATTTTTTTAATATGATGACTACAGACATATATAGGAAAATTTCTATAAACCGAGACAAAGTAAGTGGAATCAGAAAAACAATATTCATAACGTTTGTGTAATAATATAAGATCATAACAGCAAAAGCATTTGAAACTGAGTGCTGTGAAATCATAATGAGCAACCTTGCCCTCAAAGAAATGATATAAGAAGATATAACCCCTCTTTCTTCGTAAAGGTGAGATTACAGATGTGGAAAACTTCATACGACATCATAATTTTTTGACGTGTTGTTTGGGGTTAACAAATTTTTCTTTTTTCTATTCTCATCTTTAGCTTTTTGTTATAGGTGATGTCTCCCACAGGGAGAAATGCAAAATATATAAAAAGATATAGCAATAAAATATATTTATTAGGGAAGTAAAGAAATCAAAATTAACATTGTAAATTAAAGAGTCTCATTAGGTAGGAATGAGTGGACAACAAAGGGGTGATGGCTCCATTTTCTTCTGCTCTTGGACACCATTTAAAGTCCAGTTTGAGGCACGCATTTTAGGAAGAACATTGACAGCATAGAGAGACTCTAGAAAACAGTGACCAGAATGGTGAAAGGTCTGGAAATGACTTTATTACAGGATTGATTGAAAGAAATGGAAATGATTAATATGATGGGTATTTGAGGGGATATGAAAGAAAGCTTGCCCTGAAGTATTTGAAGGGTTACAATATGAAATTAAACTTGGAGGGGAAGACCCTCAGTGTTCTGGGTAAAAGAGAAACAATTACTATTTAGTAATTACGATCAGTCTATGCTAGGTGGGTGGGATGACATGGTCCTCTTTGAGAATGAGAATCACAGCAACCATATGAAATTAGCAGGAACATGAGCATTAGGGGAAAACCTCAAAGAGGCATCTTTCAGTTCAATTTAAGGATAAACTTTCAAAAATCAGAGCTATCCAAAAGCAAAATAAATAAATATATTAAGTAGATATGTACATAATATACAAAAATATACTAAATCAATAAATCAAATACTGCTTGAAGAAATGGTAACTTCATACTAGGAGGTCTTTTTTAATAGGTTCATGTAAGGCTATATAATCCAAGAGGTTCATTCCTGAAACTGAAATATAGTGAAAAAGAACATTAAATGTAAAGTCAGAAGACTTGGTACTCTGCCACTTACGACCTGCGAGACCTTGGGGATGTCACTTACCTTCTCTGAAGCTCAGTTTTCTGTGAAAATGGCTAATAATACTAGATCTACCTATTGACACAAGATCTTTACAGGGCTCAAACAAAATAAGATATGTGAAAGAGTTTTGTAATCAGTAATGTACTATATGCACATATCAAAGATATTCATTCCTCTCCTTTTTAAAAAAAAATATCCTATGCATAAAAGTAATGATTGTCTCAAAACCCACTACTCAACATATTTTGCAGTCATGTTTTCCTCAGGTCTTTCATTTCTTTAGATAAACAAACCAATTTTTTTATCAATTAATATGCTTCAGAGTAACAGAAATTTCTGAAAACAGGCTCAAAATGCCAAGTAAAGACCAGACTCATTTCAGAACAGACAAAAATCACATGAACTGGGAAGATGCTTTGAGCATTATTTCACCCATCAATCAAGTTTTTAAACATAAGAGCTAGATTGAGGATTGAACTACCTTTCTGAAGCAAAGCAGACAAATGTTCATGATGCCAGATTATGGGACAAATGAACATGGGAGGGAAGGAGTGGGGCTTACTTTAATAATAAACTTTTTATTTTCCTACTTGACAACATGCATCCTTCCAACAGAACATAAACTCCCTGAGAGAAGGAACTGTTCAACTTTTGTCTCTGTGTCTCCACTGGCTAATGCAGTGTATTGTACATCCTGGAAGTTTAATAAACATTTGTTGACTTGTATCGATTTTATAGGCACAGAGGTTTTCAGGGGTGGGACAGTAATGATAGCTCTTTTAGCCTCACCTAGTCTATCCTATTTGTCCATATACTTTTCCCTCTTTCACACTGCCTTCTTTCTCACACTCCATTTTTCTTCCATTTTCGGCTTCAAATTTCCTCCCTCTCCTTTCCCTGAGCCTAGCATCATTCAAAGAAAAAGCCTTGTGGCTCATTCTCCAGGTAGTCCAAGACAATGTAAAGAGCAGTGATTTCACCTGATTGCTATGATAAGTAAAAGAGAAACAATTCTTGAATTAGTGGAAGTGGCAGCAGTTGAACTAGCCTTGAAGGAAGACAAAATCACTGACATCAAAAGCATCAATGATAAAAAGCAGTCTAAATCCATTGATGAGGGAGAAATGAGGGGTAGGGACATAAGGAAGATCTGAATGGAATCAAGCATGACTGCTGTTGAGATCTCCCATTCAATTTCAGGTGTCAAGAAGGATACATCACCCAGATACTTGCCAAGAAATTTTAGGAAGCCTAACCCTGAGAACAAATTGAAACTAAATCAGAGTACTTTTTAGAGTACTGTGTCACAATTAGCTTGACCGTGTATTAATTCAAGTTGTTGAGATGTCCCAAAACATCTCAACATAAGCAAATTGCTTATACCTCAGTCTATTTCTTTGGTTCATATGACCATGATATGAAATACAGAACCATAGTCAACCTATGGCTTCTTCTGAGCAAAAGAAAAGAGTTGGCAGTTTGTGTTAATGTTATAAAATGACTGTCCATTGCACACAAAATATCATATTTGACACTAACATGTTTCACTCATTAACATATGTGTATGTAGAAATACACAACCACACAAATACACATGTGCAATACATGTTGGATTTAGGTTTTAAGGCAGTCATTCCTTTAGATATAATATTTCTTTTAAAAGAGAGGATAATTTATGTTTCTATCATGCTTTACCTTGATACAAGCAATTACACTGGAATGCCAATCCATTCCATTTTATAAATGGCTACAGTATTTTCATTTCTGCTTATGGTCATAAAAAGACCCTCTCTTCTCAATGCTAGAATGACAGATTTTAGACTGTGAATTCCATTTGTCAATTTGGTTGCTATTTTAAATTTGTACTTAAGAAGAACTACAGGCTTCTTTCCAAGCCTTTGAAATATAATTGAGTGCTTTGGCTTTGTCTGTCCATATTTAGCTGATACAGGGTGCCTCTCCACCAGCACAAAGTTGGACTGAAGCTAGTGAGGGGGTAGAAAAGAATTCTCACTCTGCTGGGCCTTCACAGTCTGCAATTCATGCACTCAGTTTGAGATTATTACTCAAGTAATGGTAAAAAAAAAAAAATCTATGTCATCATTCAATACCAAAATTTGAGATAAAACAAATTTCCCCTTTTTTTCTATATTAATAAAAGCTAGTTTTGAAACAGTGAAGCAAAAACAAAACTAGCCAACCACACCAAAGTCTCTTAGCCCCATCCGCTTAGATCCCTTCCTGTTCCTCACTCCCCTGTAACCAGCCAATCTATCCCAAATTTTCCCTACTTGCCCTGAAAAAGTGCTCATTTCATTAACCCTGCCTGATTTGCATGAAAGAAAACCAATGATTGAACAACTTTAAATAGTACCACTGCCCCACCTGCCCACCAATATGTTTGCTAGTTTTGCTTTACTTTCCATATATCTTGCAGTCTATGCCTTTTGATCGCTTACCAGGCCAGAAAGCACAAAGAGAACCTCACCCAGCAGAAGCCAAGGCAAACACCCTGAATCCATGTTGCATTCCTAGCAGAGAGCTGCAAGAAATTCCAAATGGATTTTAGTTATAAAGAGACAAGCATCATAAATTGTAGCCTTTGACCTGTGCAAGGCATGCTATAGATTAAAGTCCATCAAACTTAGCACTGTTCTGAAGTTGCACAGTTAATCCCATTTGTTTTCAAGAGACTAGTCTTTGGGTGGTGCCAGCATGGGAAGTTAAATAAATACGTAATCTTTATTTCCTGGTAAATGACAGTAAATCATATGTGATAAAAAAAGTCAGTAATTAATTTTAAACTACGTATCTATTCTTTGATTCAAGAAGTCATAATAATATGTTGATAAGTAGAGTATCTAATAAATATGTGTTGACTGACTGATTAATGATTATGTTACAGGGGAAGTGAGCCCATGAGGGACTTTTTTACTTCTTATAGAGGTTATACGGTCCACTAGCGATGAATTACTTCTCTCAGGATGTTGTGGGGTTCAGCCACGCATTGATTTTCTAGACTTCCTTTGCACTGGACTTATAAAGAAGCCTATTCATTGAATGGGTGTATCTCACTCAAAGTGAGAATGTGATAAGATCTTAGCCTGAAAGGGCCAGGGTCTCCCACTGCATCCTGGGCCATCTCCATTCATCCTGATGAATATCAAGCCACTAGACCCAGATGACTCAGGAGAAAAAAAGTGAGGATGGTGACCTTGCACAGTCCTCCCTCAGTCAAATCAAAGTCAACTTCAAGTCATGTCATCATCTTGATGGCATGGCCCTCTTCAAGAACAAAAGACAAGCACAAAAATTTAAAAAAAAAAAAAGAAATCAGTTGAAAAATTGGTCTTTCTTTTTCAGGGATATCCAGAGGGAGAGAGAAATGAAAACAAAGACATAAGAAGACATAAAGTTAGAGTGGAAGAAAACTTAGGGGCCAGTCCTAATGTCTCATTTTACAAGTTTGGAAAGTAAAGTTCAGAGAGATTAAGTGACACAAATAGTAAGTCACACAAATAGTAATTAGCAGAGCTGGGAATCAACCCCAAGTCTACTGACTCCAAATTCTGAAAGGGTATTTAGGTCTCTAGATAAAAGCATAGCTGTGGGAAAAGAGGAGAGAAATAAGATAGAGAAGAAAGGTAAGGAATGACTGGGTGATTAGAAAACTCACGTGTTGCATCTAGATGAGTCTTGTGCTACCTGTTACTCTATGGGAATTTTCAGAAATGAAACATGCTATTTTTTGCTACCTCACATTCTTAAGTTCTAGAGACCCCTGTGCCATTGTGTCAAATCATTGCTGAATTTTATCACTCAGTAAGCAATGAACATAATTCAAAATATGAAAGCTGCATGATGTTGTGCACAGAATAGGTGCTGATAGAGGGGGCTGATCAGAAAGCTCCATGATCAATTTGATGGTGTTATAAGTGGAACTTCTGTTTGAGACTTTGATCTGATATCTGATAGAGGATGCATGGATTGATTCAGGATGAATTGGTCAGCATGAGCTGTGGTGGGCCAGAGTCATCTCTTTGCCCTGGAACTGTGAAAAGTAGGATAGGGTGCTATTTGCCTTTCTTTCCCTGTTGGGGAAGATTCCCCAGAGGAAGTGGGACTAGACCTGAGAATAGACTTAGTGTGAAGGGGACTAAGGGGCCTACTATCCATCTCCTCCTCCTTTAATTCCAGAGACAGCTGCAGATGGGAGCAATGGTAGAATGTATGTTATCATACATGTCTACTGTCTGCACCTAGCTGTGGAGAGGTAGCAAGTGAGATCTATTGCAGTTGCGTATATACTCAACCACATTTCCCAGGATAGGGAAACCAATTGGCCAAAGAGTTAGAGTCCCTGAACTCTAACCTCTTAGATAAAGGGGGAAGGATGTTCCCTGCCAATATCAACTTCTTGAGATATTCAGGACCCATCCTCCTGCTTAGAAGAGGAGGAGCTCCTGGACAGCACCAGCCCCCTAACCTGCAAAGCTAGAGTCATGACAGCATAGATATACAACTACAATTTATCTTTACCACTGCCAATATCCATGGTTGGATCCAGGAATTGATCATTTGTAGATGGCGGAGTAAAAGGACACACGTTTACGAGCTCTGAAACCAAAGCCCATAGAATCAATGTAAAAAGAGACCCCCATAACTTCTGGGTCAATACAAGGTGTGCAGAAAAGGAATTGATCATTCGTTGCCCCCAAATGCTACTATCTTTTGGGCCAAAAGGCTGCCATCTCTAGAACTGAGGGAGTAGGGTAAGAATTAGTCTGCATTGCCCCTGGTGAACAAATATAGTAATGTTAGCTAGCATTTATACATTGCTTTACGATTTACAAAGCCCTTCACTTATGTTAACTCATTTGATACCCACAACAGCCCTGTAAGGTAAACACAATTATTCCAGTTTTATAGTTGAGGAAACTAAGGCACAAAAGGTGTTAAGTGACTTGCCCAGGATCGCATAGCTAGGAAGTGTCTGAGGCAAGAGTTAAACTCAGGTCTTGCTGACTCTGCATCCCACACTCTATCCATTGTGACCCCTAGCTGCCTCTATGCCACTATGTGGGCATCTCCCCATAAACCCACTGTCCCTTCAGATCTCTCCAAAGAGGAAAATGTCTGACTGCAGTTGGTCCTCCTCCTCTCTTTTAATAAACTCTGGCTCACAAAAGCTTGCCCTTTTTGTAAGCTTAAACTCACAAAAACTCACACCAGTCAATTCACCATAAATGCATGCACACAGACTCCACAGGAATAATCAATTAAAATCCCAAACAGAGGCCCACCTCCTTGTAACCTCATCAAGTTGAACTGGGAACTCCCAGAACAATCCCTTCTATAAGCACCTACTGTGTGCATAATACCATGAAGCTTTGATATTTCCAATTATGCTCATTACTTACTCACTGAGTTATAAAATTCAATAATTCACAATGAGTCTCTAGAGCTTGAGAATATGGGGTAGCAAATAGCAGCATATTTCACTTCTGAACATTCCCTTTGCAGACTGCTACAGACACAAAGGCATCAATGCAGGGCAACCAGTGAGTTTTCTAAATACCTCACAATTCTTTACCTTTCTTCTTTACCTCAACTTTTTTCCTTTTTGCTTATTACTACCCAACCTTTAATTCAGGTGTTCTAATGTGTTTGGCTGTCTAATAAAGCCCCTGGATTCCTACTCAAAATAATATTTTTAATGGATGAAATAAGATAGATATGGTTACAAAGGGAATCAATTCTCTTGAAACACAGTGGTTGTTTTTTTTAAGTTAACAGATCTCCCAGGTTAATGCATCTACGATCACATCTATCTTAATTTTACTGACCCCATTTTCTGAGTTGAAGAAATCTAATTATATTCTTGACCTGGAACAGTGGTAAGAGGCATTAGGGAGCACAGAAGGAAGACATTCCTGGGACACCTTCAATCACTAAAAAGAATTAATGACAATAAATATGAACTTCGAGTTTGTTTTACTTTATATACTATGCAATATCCTGGAGAGGGTATAGACCAAAACTCATTCTTAAACAAATTCAAAAATAAAAATGTTGCTGAAAGACCTAAGATGGTAGCTGGTAGGAGGCTAATGAAAGAGCTGGATGGACTATGGCTAAAAACCAAACCACAATCATTTTACAGTGTAATGACTGAAGGGTTTTCTCTAGGTTCATTACATTTAGAGTAGATAGGAAAGCAATTTATTACTAGAGGAAAATCTCAGTCCTCCAGAAGCCATATCCACTTCACCCAAAAGCTCTCTTTACATGTATCCTGATACTTAAACGCACTTAGGGACTGCTAAAAACCTTTGTCTATGGACCACTATGCTTCCACAGCATCTGTGATAAGATATCAAACAATCTTTCCTATGATTGACTGCCAAGTTATAAAGCCACCTCTGATCTTAATACCCAATGCAACAAGGTTGGCCACAAGTACGGACAGAGAGGCAAACTCCTTGGCAAGCCCAACACGCCAAGTTCTAACCCTCAAAAAGGCCAGTCACTCTGGAAACAGCCCAGGCTGCCAGGGAAAGAACAGTTGTTCTAAGCATGCCTATAGATTTTGGCTCAAATAAGCATTGATATTTTATGCAAAAATGATGTCTGACTTGCAAATGAGTTTCAGTCAAGCAACCCAATAAAAAGGGATAGGGACTGGACCTGTGATTTCACTTATTTAGGAAACCCAAAGATGACTTCTACTGAGGCAGGTTGAAACCTTCTCTGGGATTCTAGGGTGTAGAGCAGAGTTGTCAAACATGCTGCACTGGAAACAGTTCCAAATACAAAACTGACCAGCACCAGATTGAAATGTAACTGAGAAATATTTAACAAAATACATAAAAATATAATAGAACATAGATAATGTTGACATGTTGTTTTCTAAGTCAATATGCAGCCCAAAGGTATCTTTACATATGATTCAATAGCCCCCATTTCTGTTTGAGTTTAACACCAGTGCCCTGGGGCATTGAGAGATTAAATGATCTGCCCAGAATCCTATAGTCATTACGTCAGAAAAAAAAGACTTGAAAGCAGCCCATGCTAGCTTCATATCCACTGTGTTTTTCTGCCTCTCTGACATCATAAAGACTTCAAGAAAGAGGTCAAAGGACTTCCCAACCTTCTCTCAAGTTCATTGCCATCCATTCCTTATTTTTACCCACCTCACATAGAAAAAAATTTTTTGATTCTTGAATTTCTGTATTTTGAGCTTCCTAAAATAAATTACCTTTTAGGAAGAATTCCGCTTCTTGGAGATGCCTCATAAATTGAACTGAAAGAAAACAAAATCAATCCAGGACAAAGAAAGGAGCCAGGATCAGAAGCAGGCATTTCTATTTATTTCACAAGATTTTGGCCTTCTTAAATCAACCACCATGAGGGCCAGATCAAGGTCAGATCTGCTAAACAACCCACTAGAAGAAAGGAGAGAGAAATTTTGGAGTCTAACTATGGGAGTCATTCTAGGCTAGGAGAAGAGGGTTATACCCAATGGGGCAGGTTTCTCAGCCATGGGTTTTAAATAATTTAACCAGGCCCTTCCCCAGACCAGTATCAGCTGAAAGTCTTAGTCACCTACTTAAAGCACAGCTCCCTCAGCTCTCTCCCTAAGTTCCAATACCTACCATTCATCATCAAAACTTGCCTTCATCTCCTAGAATATAATTGTTTCCGAAACTTGTTTCTCTCCTCTTTTTCTAGGCAATGCAGGTTTGTCTGTTTAAGTAACTAATCCCTGGGCTCCTAAGAACTGTTCATAAATAAAGCCAAGGCAACTCCACCCCCAAAAACCTGGTGTCAACATGAGTGCTATTCAATAAGAGGGCCATCCCATCTCAGGCCTAGGAAAAATGACTGCATGGAAGTGCCCCACTATGGAAAAATGACTGCATGGAAGTGCCCCACTATTGCATATAATAAGCATTAAAAATTAGTTGCCTGGATTCTGTATACACCATGTGTGCTCAGGTTATAGGATCACACACCAAAAATTAGGAAAAAAAAAAACTTCATAAAGTCATATGGTCTGTCAGGAATTTTTTTATTTCTTTTTATTAATTTTTTTTTTTTTTATTCAGGGATCAGGATCATTCCTCCTACAACTTTTAGTTAACTAAAAGGCTGTCTTTTGTTAAAGTTAACCTCACCTAACCAATAATAATGTTAAGGGAAGGTCAGAGATTTGTCGTAGATGAAAAATTGTTGAGATAACTGAAACCTCTCCCATGGAATGTGATATTTTATTTGAGGCCCTAAACATTCCTTAGATAAGAAGCCAGAAGAAAATTCTCAGTTGTCCCCAACTCTTTGGCAAAAGGAAAATCCCTTCTCCCTCTTTTAGCCTATTTATGAACCCTATAAATGTAGTTTAATCTGTAATCTGACTTAGTTTACCTATAAAGTCTATTTAACTATGTTTCTTTCATTGAAGAATGTATGAGATTATGACTTTGCTTAACTAAGTTTGTCCAGTTTTTATGACATTGTAGGAAGCATGGGATTATGAATCTTTCCTTTCTTTAACTTTGATGGACTAAGAAGAATGTACAAGATTAGAATATTTGTAAAAGAATTATTTCTCTCACTCTAACATAATTTTGTCTATAACAGGTCTAATTAGAATCTTAATTGGGGCTCAGGTTTTTTGTGTTGTATATTTTCTTGGTTTTTTGTCTAAGATCTGGATCTATGTTTAAGCATAAGAAAACGTAGGTTTTTCTTACCTCTATAATTTCTGCATTTTGGTAGATTTATTTTGGCAGCAGTTACCTACCACATGAACTCAAGGAGGAGATATTTCTCCTATAATAGGTCAACACTTCCCATGAGCAAACTAAGGCCCAGGGAAGTTAAATGACCAAGGTCAAAGAGGTAATAAGCATTAGAGATAAGATTTGAACCCAGGCCCTTTGACTCCAGAGCCAATCCTCCTTGCACTGTACCACATTGATGCTTCCCTCAATCTTCATTTACTAGGTAAAATGATGAAAGTAAAAGCAAGGCGTGTTTATCAGGGTTAGGCACATATTAAATGAATCGAATACAATTTTTTTTCAATCAGACTTCGGTCTTAGGTGGCCAAAGGAGTGCCTTAAGAGCACCTCTTGTTAATGGGAGTATACATCTTAAAATGCTCCCTAAAGAAGAGAATTATGGAAGATTTCTTAAGCTATGACAGCTCTGGACACTAATTCCCTCTTTAGGATAAGCATATACTACTGACTTAAGCACTTACTTTTGGTGTTTATGGATAAGTGTAGGAGGAAGGTTAGAACAGACTGGTTGAGGGGAACCTATACTCCAAAAGGTGAAGAAATTCCTTAGACAAAAGTTCGCAAAAATGATGTAAAACTTGCAAAAATTATACAAAAGCTCAAGAGCCCTTATTCAGGCCTACAGAATAGTGGTACGATAATGGAGCCTTCACTGATGAGATCTGAGGTTCTATACCTGTCCTGTAGTATTCCAGACGTGTCTCAATGTTTAGCACTCTCATCCTCCAGGTTCAAGTCTATAGTACTGTCATGTGAGTGGCAGGGCTTGACAGGCTTCCATGAAGGACAACCTGGTGTTCTTCTCGTGAATGAGGCTTCTTCCATCTGTCATGAGTGAAATTCCACAAAAACTAAGACATGTTTCTCCAAGCAAGATAGCATTTTATTTACAGGGTACAAACCCGGGAATAAGATGAATCAGTTACTTGCCTCCATTGATGCCAAACACCCCAAGCCAAAAGAGAGTTACCCTTTAATGGGTTTGGGGGAGTACAGAACAAAGAAGAGAACAGGATAAAGGGCATGATGAGATTGAAAGTAGCATGACTGGTTAATAGGAGAGGCATGAGGAACAATATCATTGGTTGGGAGTTAGGAATGGGGGCTAGCAATAACGCCCCTCCTCCTCTCCTGGGACTAAGAAGTGTTCATTATTTTAGACTACCCACAAGACAATGGTCCAGATTTCTTTGGATAGCAAACCAGATATCCCTGAAGGATAGGTTGGTAGTGTAAAGTTATTAGACCAGACTCCTTTATGTCAACAGGAATCTCTCAAAGTTAGCAAAATTCCTTGAGGCATGGATAGAAGAATAATTCGGCAGGAGAGCTAGATTTCTGAACTTAATCCATTACAAGCCAGTTGAATTCTGAACTAAGTTCAGTTACATGAACTTAAGCAGTTACAAGACAAAAATCAATTAATTGTAAATAGGATCAAGAAAAAAGATACAGAATCAATTTTAGTCTTCTCACAACCCTGAATATATTACTTCCATAGCAAGAGCAGGGATGGGATAGATAGCTTCAAAAGTCTGGGGAATTGGAAACCAAAGTCTAGAACTGTGGCCTCAAGGTCACATGCTGCTTTCTGAGTCCTTGGGTGCAGCCTTTTGACTGAGTCTAAGTTCCACAGGACAATCCTTTCATCAAGGGGATTTGTTTTGTGAAGTTTGGATTCAGTCAAAGGGCTACATTTTGTTCTAGAAAGTTGAAATGATGTGGTCAAGATCACACAAGCATTAAACGACAGCACTGAGATTTACCCACCCCCCACCTTCTCTGTTTCCAATTTCTTTTGTTTGAAACAGGCTGACTCTTGTCTAGTTAACTAGAGGCAATAAAGTATTCTCTGGAGTCATAAAGAATGAAAAACCAGGGGTGGAGCCAAGATGGCAGAGTAGAAAGACTCACGTATGCTAGCTCCGAACCCACAGTCCATATATTTCCTGCAAGAAGAACTCCCCACAAATTCTGGAGCACTGCAAGGCATGCAGAAAGACAGTGGAAAAGATCTCCATTCCAGAGAGCCCTGGAGAGCCGTCCTCAGGGGTCCATCACACTCCAGACAGTGGAGTACACCCCTGTGCTGCCCTGGCTGCACAGCCCCAGAGGAGTGTATCCGAGCAGGCTTCAGGGACAGAATCTCCGGCGGCCGGGAAGGTCCCTCCACCCACAGACGCTACAGGTCACTGAGAGAGACGTCTGGACTGGCCGAGAGGGGAGTGGGGTGTCTCCGTGGCTCGGGGCCCCTCAGGAGGAAGTAGCAGAGGGAGGGGCATAGGCAGTGGTAGAGGCAGTGGTGGTGCCCGGAATTTCCGGAGCAGCAGGCAGAAGTTCAGGGCCATTACCAAAGGTCTCTACATAAACCCCCTGAGGGAACTGAGCCTGGGAGGTGGCCCTGCCCTCACCCAAGCACCAGAACTTAAGCTCACATTGAATAGGAGCCGCTCCGACCACAGAAAGCCCATTTGAATCTCAGACCCCAAGCACTAGCTGGGCGGATCTAGGCAGGGGTGGACAGGAATCTCAGAAGTCAAGTAACTGGCTGGGAAAATGCCCAGAAAAGGAAAGAAAAATAAGACTATAGAAAGCTACTTTGATGGGGTACAGATGTTCCCACCTTTGAATTCTGATGACAAGGAACTATTCTTACCATCAGGGAAAGAGTGGAGGTCGGGGCCTCTGTATCCCAGACATCCAAGGTGGATGTCCAGTGGGCTCAGGCCATGGAAGAGCTCAAAAAGGATTTTGAAAATCAAGTGAGAGAGGTGGAGGAAAAACTGGGAAGAGAAATGAGAGAGATGCAAGAAAAGTATGAAAAACGGGTCAATACCTTGGTAAAGGAGACCCAAAAAAATGCTGAAGAAAATAACACCTTGAAAAATAGGCTCACTCAATTGGCAAAAGAGGTTCAAAAAGCCAATGAGGAGAAGAATGCTTTCAAAAGTAGAATTAGCCAAATGGAAAAAAGAGGTTCAAAAGCTCACTAAAGAAAATAGTTCTCTCAAAATTAGAATGGAACAGATGGAGGCTAATGACTTTATGAGAAACCAAGAAATCACAAAACAAAACCAAAAGAATGAAAAAATGGAAGAGAATGTGAAATATCTCATGGGAAAAACAACTGACCTGGAAAATAGATCCAGGAGAGACAATTTAAAAATTATGGGACTACCTGAAAGCCATGATCAAAAAAAGAGCCTAGACATCATCTTCCATGAAATTATCAAGGAAAACTGCCCTGATATTCTACAACCAGAGGGCAAAATAAGTATTGAAAGAATCTGTTGATCACTGCCTGAAAGAGTTCCAAAAAGAGAAACTCCTAGGAACATTGTGGCCAAATTCTAGAGTTCCAGGTCAAGGAGAAAATATTGCAAGCAGCTAGAAAGAAACTATTCCAGTACTGTGGAAATAAAATCAGGATAGCACAAGATCTAGCAGCATCTATATTAAGGGATCCAAGGGCGTGGAATAGGATATTCCCGAAGTCAAAGGAACTAGGACTCAAACCAAGAATCACCTACCCAGCAAAACTGAGTATACTACTTCAGGGGAAAATATGTCTTTCAATGAAACAGAGGACTTTCAAGCATTCTTGATGAAAAACCAGAGCCGAAAAGAAAATTTGACTTTCAAACACAAGAAAGAGAAGAAGCATGAAAAAGTAAACAGCAAGAGAAGTCATGAGGGACTTACCAAAGATGAACTGTTTACATTCCTACATGGAAAGACAATATTTGTAACTCTTGAAACTTTTCAGTATCTGGGTAGTTGATGGGATTACACACACACACACACACACACACACACACACACACACATGCACATGCACACAAACACAGAGAGAGCACAGAGTGAATTGAATAGGATGGGATCATATCCTAAAAAAATGAAGTTAAGCAGCGGGAGAGAAATGTATTGGGAGGAGAGAGGGAGAAATGGAATGGGGCACACTACCTTTCATAGAAGAGGGAGGCAGGAAACTTTTTAGTGGAGGTAAAAAGAGGGGAGCTGAGAGAAAAACATGAAGTTTACTCCCATCACATTCAACTAAAGGAAGGAATAAAATGCACACTCATTTTGGTATGAAAACCTATCTTACAATACAGGAAATTGACAGAGAAGGGGATAAGCAGGGTGGGGGGAATGATGGAAGGGAGGGCAATGGGAGGAGGGAGCAATTTGAAATCAACACTCTTGGGAAGGGGCAGGATCAAAAGAGAGAATAGAAGCAATGGGGGACAGGATAGGATGGAGGGAAATACAGTTAGTCTTACACAACATGACTATTATGGAAGTCATTTGCAAAACTACACAGATATGGCCTATATTGAATTGCCTGCCTTCCCAAAAGGAATTGGTGGGGAGGGAGTGATGGGGAGAATTTGGAACTCAAAATTTTAGGAACAACTGTTGAGTATTGTTCTTGCTACTAGGAAATAAGAAATACAGGCAATGGGGAATAGAAAGTTATCTGGCCCTACGGGGCAAAAGAGAAGATGGGGACAAGGGAAGGGAGGGATGATAGAAGAGAGGGAAGATTGGTGATAGGGGAAAGTAGACTGCTCAGTGTATTGGGGTGGGAGAAGGGGACACATGGGGAGAAAATTTGGAACCCAAAATTTTGTGAAAATGAATGTAAAAAGTTAAATAAATAAATTTATTCTAAAAAAAAGAGCCTAGATATTATCTTCCATGAAATTATCAAGGAAAACTGCCCTGATATTCTAGAACCAGAGGAAAAGATAAATATTGAAAGAATCTGCCAATCACCTCCTGAAAGAGACCCAAAAAGAGAAACTCCTAGGAATATTGTGGCCAAATTTCAGAGTTCCTAGGTCAAGGAGAAAATATTGCAAGTAGCTAGAAAGAAACAATTCAAGTATTGTGGAAATACAATCAGGATGGCACAGGATCTGGCAGCTTCAACATTAAGGGATCAAAGGGCTTGGAACAGGATACTTCAGAAGTCAAAGGAACTGGGATTAAAACCAAGAATCACCTACCTACCAAAACTGAGTTTAATACGTAAAGGAAATAAATGCTCGTTCAATGACATAGAGGATTTTCAAGCATTCATGATGAAAAGACCGGAATTGAAGAGAAAATCTGACTTTCAAACACAAGAATCAAGAGAATTGTGAAAAGGTAAACAGGAAAGAGAAATCATAAAAGACTTTGTAAAGCTGAATGGTTTACTTACATGGAAAGATATTTGTAACTCTTGAGATTGTCAGTATTTGGGTAGATGGAGGGATTATACACACACACATAAACATATATATATAGACAGAGAGTACAGGTTGAGTTGAATCAGAAGAGATGATATCTATCAAAAAATAAAATTAAAATCAAGGGGTGAGGGAGGAAAATACTGGAAGGAGAAAGGGAAAAATGGAATGGGGCAGGCTATAATTCATAAAAGAGATAAGAAAAAATTTGTTCAATGGAAAAGAAAAGGGAGAAAATGAGAGGGGAAAAGTGAAGCTTACTCTATTCACATATGACTTAAGGAGGAAATAACATGCTCACTAAATTTGGTATGAAAATCTATCTTACACTATAGGAAAGCAGGGGAGGAGGCAATAAGTGGGTTGAGAGGGATGGGAGGGCAAATGGAAGAAGGGAGTAACTAGAAGTAAACACTTTGGGAAGGGACAAGGTCAAATAAGAGAATAAAAAAAGGTGGGACAAGGTAGGACAGATTGGCAATATAGTTAGTATTACACAACATGATTATTATGGAAGTCTTTTGCAAAATGACACATATATAGCCTGTATTGAATCGCTTGCCTTCTCAGTGGGGATGGGCAGGGAGGGAAGGAGGGAGAGAAGTTGGAATTCAAAGTATTAGAAACCAATGTTGAGAATTATTATTTCATATAACTGGGAAATAAGAAACACAGGTAATGGGGTATAGAAATTTATACCCTACAAGAAAAGAAAGAAGATAGGGATAAGGGAAGGGTGGGGTGTGAGAGAAGGGAGGGTACATTGAGGGAAGGAGTAATCAGAATGCAAGGTATTATGGGGTGGGGGAGGGGAGAAATGGGGAGAAAAATTGGAACTCAAAATTTTGTGGAAATGAATGTTGAAATCTAAAAATAAATAAATACAATAAAAAAAAATAAACTAATCCAAATGGCAAAAGAAGTCCAAAAAGCAATGAGGAGAAGAATGCTTTAAAAAGCAGAATGGGCCAAATGGAAAAGGATGTTCAAAAGCTCACTGAAAAAAATAGTTTTTAAAAGTTAGAATGGAGCAGATGGAAGCTAATGTCTTTATGAGAAACCAAGAAATTACAAAACAAAACCAAAAGAATGAAAAAATAGAAGACAATGTGAAACATCTCATTAGAAAAACAACCTCACTTGGAAAATAGATCCAGGAGAGACAATTTAAAAATTATAGGACTACCTGAAAGCCATGATCAAAAAAAGAGCCTAGACATTATCTTCCATGAAATTATCAAGGAAAACTGCCCTGATATTCTAGAACCAGAAGGTAAAATAGAAATTGAAAGAATTCACTGATCACCTCCTGAAATAGATCCCAAAAATAAAACTCATAGGAATATTGTAGCCAAATTCCATAGTTCCAAGATCAAGGAGAAAATACCACAAGCAACCAGAAAGAAATAACTCAAGTATGGTGGAAATACAATCAGGATAACACAGAATTTAGCAGCTTCTACACTAAGGGATCAAAGGGCTTGGACTATGTTATTCCAGAGATTGAAGGAAACAGGATTAAAACCAAGAATCACCTACCCAACAAAACTAAGTATAATACTTCAGGGGAAAAATGGAATTTCAATGAAATAGAGGACTTCCAAGCATTCTTGTTGAAAAGACCAGAGCTGAATAGAAAATTTGGTTTCAAATACAAGAATCTAGAGAAACATAAAAAGAGAAACAGGAAAGAGAAACCTTAAGGAACTCATTAAACTTGAAATGTTTACATTCCTACATGGAAAGATACTATTTATAAGTCATGAGACCTTTTTCAGTGTTAGGATAGTTAGAGGGAATATATATATATATGTGTGTGTGTGTGTGTGTGTGTGTGTAGGTGGGTATGGGTGTGTATATATGTGTAAATTACATATATGTAGGTATGTATATGTACATGGGTGTATGTGTGTTTATATATACATATGTGTGTGAAGGGAAAATACTGAAAATGAATTTATGAAAATACTGAATATTGTATTTTTTTATTTATTTTTTGTGTATATATGAAGGGAAAATACCTAAAAAAATAAAATAAAATTTACTGTTGAATTGAATATGCTAGGAGTAAGAGAAAGAGAGAGGTAGAATGTAGCAAATCATCTCACATAAAAGAGTAAAGGAAGAGCTTTTGCAACAGAGGGGAAGAGGGGAGAGATGAAAGGAAATAATTGAACCTTACTCTCATAGGATTTGGTTTACGGAGGGAATAACACACACTCAATTAGATATAGACAGGAAGGCAAGGGGGAAGGGGATAGGTGAGGGAAGATAATAGCAGGGACAGTAAATTGGGGAAAGGAATAATCAGAAGCAAACACTATTGTGGGAGGACGGGTCAAGGGAAAGAATGGAATAAATGAAGGGCAGGATAGGACAGAGGGAAATGTTGTTATTCTTTTACAACATAACTATTATGGAAGTGCTTTGCATTGTTACACATGTATGACCTATATTAAATTGCTTGTTTTCTCAATGAAGGTGGGTGGGAAGGGAGGGAGAAAATATGGAACTCAAAGCTTTAAGAATTAATGTTAAAAATTGTTTTAGTATGCAACTAGAAAATAGCCTATACAGGCAATGGAATATAGAAATCTATCCTGTGCTACAGGAAAATAGAGGGGAAGGAGGATGGAAGATGTGTGGGTAGTAGAAGGAAGAATAGACAGAAGAATAGAAGGAAGGGGTACATGGGGTACGTGCTGTTCTGGGGTGGGGGTTGGGAGAGAAAGGGAGAAATTTTTGAATTCAATCTTTTGTGGAAGCAAATGTTAACAACTGAAAATAAATAAATTATACATTTTAAAAAAACAAATGTCTTGTGGCATGGATAATCCCTGTTCTTATTACAGCTAACCCATTTCATGCATGTGGAAATTGAGACTCAGAGAATTTAGGTTACTTTCCCAGAGTCAAATAGCTGAAAAACATCACAGCTGAAATTCAAGCTCTGTTCTTCTGATTTCAAGTCCATGGTCCTTTACACTGATGATATCAAATTCATATAGAAACTAAAGTCACTAAACCTTATAAAAGAATCCCTTTGGGCTACATACTGACATATTAACATCTATGTTCTGTTGCATTTTTATTTAGTTCGCTATATACTTATCAATTATATTTCAGTCTGGTTCAGTTTGGACACAGGAGTATTGTATTTCCATGTTTGATAACTCTATACCAGATCTGCACAACCTGTGGCCTGCCATACCAAAGGATTTTGGGCAGCCCCCAAAAAATGTAGAGAATCCCTCTATATTTTTCGAGGGCTGCCTAAAATCCTTTGGTGGGCCACAAGTTGTGCATGCCTGCTCTACACTATAACCATGGTGCTTATAAAGAAATAATGAAAGAGAATAAAAATACACAGTTTATTCCATTCAAGGTAACTACTTATGCCAGTAAACATATTTCAAAAAAAAACCCAATATGTAAGGTTAGTCACTTGTAGTTGAAAAATTGTGACTGAGTTAACACAAAGACTTTTGATGAAAAACAGTAGAGTATTTGATTATTATTCCCATATTGAATTCCTGTATGTAAGCAGAACTACATAGGATGGGGCCAACGATTGCATTTTGCACTAAAAATAAAAGAGCAGGTGGTGGCACAATGGATAGGATGCTGGGCCTGCAGTCAGGAAGGCTTATCTTCCTGAATTCAAATCCAACCTCACATACTTATTAGCTGTGACCCTGGGCAAGCCACTCAACCCTGTTTGCTTCAGTTCCTCAACTATAAAATGAGTTGGAGAAGGAAACTGAAAAACACTTGAGGAGTTTTGCCAAGAAAACCCCAAACAGGATCTGAAGAGTCAGACACAACTGAAAAAAATAACAGCACACAGAGCCCAATGTTTTGGTAGGAGATCTTCTGTTTTCTGAGAAATTGCCATAGTTTAAGGGAATAAGCACCATTTTCAGAGTCAGAAAACCTGAGTCCTGGCTCCTGATACTGTATTTGTAACCTTGAACAAGTAAGTCTTTTAGGTTCTTTGAGCCTCAGTTTTCTCATTTATAAATGGGGATAGTATACACTAAGTCACAGGATTTTCTTAAGGAAAACCATTTATAAACCTTGAAGAGCTATATAGATGTGTGCTATTAATATCCTAGCTCCTGAGGAAGTACCCTGAACCCTGGGCTATGAAATATACATTGGTCTTAAGTGAAGGGTGTGTCTCTGGCAAACTAGAGTCTTAGTCAGCATTCCCTAGATTTCATAGACTGTGGCTATGTTGATTTTAAAAAATTTAAAGCAGGTGTACTAAATGATAGGGCCAGATCTTGGGAACTTTACAACCTGTGTCAATACCAAGTTGTCCCCCACTGAGGGGTCATTTAACAGTGCTGACTCAAGTGCTTTGCCAGGTGCTGTTGTGGGTGATGTGGCCTCAAGCTGTTGTCCTTGCTCTATGATGCAAGAAAGACAAGGAACTCATTCAACAAAATCTTGTTTCATGTCTACTACGTGCCAGGCCCTCTGTAGTCATCACAGAGTCCAAACTTCTCATTTTACAGATAACGAGGCACAAGGAAGATAAGTTTCTTCCCCAGAATATTGAGCCAGAGTGCTAAGGATCTAACGTGGGATTAGGTCTTCCTAAATCTGAGTCCTTCTATCTAAACCATTACACTACAGTGTTCACAAGTTGTCCATGAAGCTATTGCTGGGATTACAGTAGAATAAATATTTTCTTTACTCCTGTTATAAAGCCTCTTATGACTAATGAGTGTTTGTCTCACTTGGTTGGTGGGAAGACCTCATCCATAAGCGCTAACCTCAAAGAATTAGGTGACCTACTTCCTTTCCTAAACTAACCCCTCCACTATGTACTTAATTCTCTTCTGTTTCTTACAGGATCATATTTTTCCTGACACCCTCCTCTTGATGACATGTTGTTCACTAGGTTCACTCCTGCCTTCTGCCACTCATCAAAGCCTATGTTCAAATCTACCTTGTCACTTACTTAGATGAGAACTGACAAATTATTTCATACTAAAGTGTAAAAAGTAGGACCAAAATCCTATTCCAATGCCTCATTGTGATGTGGAGCTAAGACTGGATACTTGAAGGCTATGCCCATAAAACACAGGCTGTAGAAGTTTCTGCCCAGCCAGAAGGGCTTAGCATACAGTCCCAGTCTAAGACGCAACCTCTCCAAATGCAGACAGGCCCCTCGCCAGCCGTCTGTCTACAGAGTGGCCAGGGCAATCAGTGAAGCAAAGCAAAAAACAAAGTGGTCCTCCTTTTGTTTCACTACTCTCTGCATTTCTGGTGGTAGAGTAACTGAAATGGTGCAGAAAGTGCTAAAAATCAGAGCTTTTAGAACCAAGTGTAAGTGTTAATTTAATGTGCTAAAGAAACTACTGATGATGTCAATTACATAGTAAGGTGTGGTAGGAATGACAGCTATTAAAAAGAATGACTTGTAACAGAGGAATCTTGTATGAAGGTCACTGACCCTATATATTACTGTATTTTATATAGTAATTCATCATGTTCTCAAAACTATCCTAAGCTGTAAGTTACATGAGAGAAGGATCTTAAATTTTCTTTTCCCAGTGCCTAGCATGTTGCTTTTTCTACAAGACATTTTTAATACATGGTTCACACCCTAGAAGTCATCCTTAATTCTTCTCTCTCTGTCTGTCTCTGTCTCTCTCTATCTGTCTCTCTCGCACACACACACACACACACACACGTACACACACACACACATACACACACACACACACACACACACACACATACATTATATCCAATCTGTTGCTAAGAACTGTCAATTTCACCTCTGCAACAACTCCAAGATGCCCCCCTCTCTCCTCTGACACTGCCTCTCATCACTTCATGCTTGGACTAGCGTAATGGTCAGTTGGAGAGGCTACCCACCTCATTTCTCTCCCCTGCCTCCAATTCATCCTTCATTCAGCCACTAAAGTGACTTTCCTAAAGTATAGATAGGATCATGTCACTTCCTTATTCAGTACACTGGCTCCCTATTGTCTCTAAGGAGCAAATACAAAAGGCTATTTTGGGCATTTAAAGGTCTTTATAAAGTAGACCCCTCCTATCTTTTCAATATTCACACACCTTATTCTTTCATATGCACTCCTCAATACAGGAATATTGACCTTCTGACTGTTCATAAATAAAACATTCAATCTCAGGGCAGCTAGGTGGTACATGTGCCTTGGAGTCAGGAGGATCTGAGTTTAACATCCAGCATCAGACACTTGACACTTCCTAACTATGTGACCTTGGCAAGTCACTTAACCCCAACTGCCTTGCCTTCCCCTCTTCCCAAAACAAAACATTACAACTCTAGACTCTATCTAGGCATCTTTCCTGATTGTCCCTCATGCCTGGAAGACTCTACCTAATCTTCACCTATTGGGTTTCCTGATTTCTTTTAAGTCCCAACTAAAATTCCATTTTCTACAGGAAGCTTCTCTCAATTCTTCTCAGTTGAGAACATCAACTACTAGTCCAAATACCTACTTTTACATCTATACAAAATTTTTATGAGATCAATCTATATACGTATCAGGGGCAGTCTCAATATTAGTATCAAGGGCATTCAAGGATATTAGTAAGGAAAAAACGAATTTATACAAGTAATATTCCACAGTGGACCATATTTTTAACATTTCACAATTGACTAAAAGATATAGAATATACTCAAAACAAAAGGCAACACATAACAAGCAAACCAAAATACCTCCATTACCTCAACCACCACCTCCCCTAAGACCTGGATAAAGATAGCTCAGGACTCCGAACTCAGGATCCTTGAAATAACAGTGGCTCCCAGACCCCCGACCATGCTGCTGTGCCAGACTCTTCATCTTCCATCATCACATTATACGTGTAGTCTTCCCCTTGGAACATGAGCTCCTTGACAACAGTCTGTTTTACTTTTCCTATTTGTACAACTTAGTAGAGAATGTAGCCCCATACTTTATAAGTGGCATGTGTTTAGTAAATCCTTTTTCTTTCATTCATTCCTTCATTCATTCCAGATTCAATTTGTGTTTATTATTTGTTAACTTTTTTAAAGCATTTGAATGAGTATAGCAAAATATTCATTCTCTTCCAATAAAATGTTTCCCATGGACACATCAAAATATTCAAGATTCCTTGAAAAATATAACACGAGGCCAAGATGGAGGAGTGAGAGCAACAACTCACCTAAGCTCTCAGACAAACTCCTCCAGGTACCTCTGAAAGGAGAATCTGACCAAATTTTGGAGGTGCGGAATCAAGTGGGAGACAGACGGTGACGGATTCGGAGCTCAGGTTGGACTGGAAGGTCCACGGGAAGGATCTGTTCCGCGGGGGTGAGCCCACAGCGCACAGCGCAGCACGGCCAGCGCAGTGGAGCAGAAGAGACCTGAGAAACCTGAGTGGTGGGCGGAACCAGAGGAGCGGCACCCAGGGCAGAAGACAAGCCCAACCGAGTCAGTGAGAGCCACCGAGCACCAAAAATCAGCACAGCAGCTCCTGAGACTTCAGCCCAAAGATCAAACTTCGGTAAGTCACCTACTTGAAATTCCGGGAGCCAGGATGGCGGAGTGATCAGTAAATGCTCTCTCCTTCCCCCTTGATGACCGTGAAAGAGCCATAAAATATCTCCCCAGAAAAATTCCAGATCAGTAGAAATAGAAGGAGGCCAATAGTCTCGTAACACCTGAGACCAGGAAAATAGCTAAGGGGGATTCCTCCCACGGTGGCAGAGGCAAACCGGAAGGACAGAGGACCCAGTGCAGGGAAAACTCACACTAGGACCCAGGCAAGCCTCAGCACCAGGAGAGGAGCCCCAGGAGGGGTGGGAACACGCATTAGCATCTAGGCATGACTCAGCTGTCCAGGGCAAGCAGAAAGACAATAGGGCAGCTGGGATTACCACCCCCTGAGCTTGCCTTTTCCTCAGTTCAGCTGAGGAGATCTCCTGTGACCAGACCACTCCTTCTCCACACTTAACAACCTAAACCCAGGGCTGATCAGGGAAACACCAAACAAAAACCTGCTTTTAGCTTTTTCACACATCAGCTCAGCAAAAAGTTCTCTAGCTTCTGACTGAAAGAACCAGAAGCCACAATACTCAATCAAAACCATGAACATAAAAAAGCAGGGGGCCGAAAGAACCATAGAATCTTTCTATGGGGATAAGGTCCAAAACACAAAACCCAAAGAGGTCACAGCTGAGACTGTACTTCCACCTGAAACTTCAGAAGGGACTATGAACTGTTCACAAGCACAAGCAGCTCTCCTGGAACAGCTGAAGAAGGAAATAGAAGATAAACTGGCCAATGATTTTAAAATCATTAAGAAAGAATTCACTGATGAGAACATCTCCTTGAAAAGGAAAATTGAACAAATGGAAAAAGAAGTTCAAAAATTAACTGGAGAAAATAAATTCCTGAAAGGCCAAATGGAAAAGGAAGTACAAAAATTAACTGGAGAAAATAGCTTCTTAAAAGGAAAAATTGGGCAGATGGAAAAGGAGATACAAAAGTTAATGGAAGAAAACAATTTGATGAAGATTAGAATTGGGCAAGTAGAAACTAACAACTCAATGAGACAGCAAGAATCAGTCAAACAAAATCTAAAGAATGAAAAGATAGAAGAAAATGCAAAATATCTAATTGGAAAAATAACTGACCTGGAAAATAGATCCAGAAGAGAAAACTTAAGAATTATTGGCCTGCCAGAAACCCAGGATGGAGAAAAGAGCCTGGACAATATCTTCCAGGAAATCATCAAGGAAAACTGCCCAGAAATACTAGATTCAGAGGGCAAAATAGTCATCAAAAGAATCCACTTTTCTCCTCCTGAAAGGGATCCCAAACTCAAAAGCCCAAGAAATATAGTTGCCAAATTCCAGAGCTATCAAGTGAAGGAGAAAATATTATAAGCAGCCAGAAAGAAACAATTTAAATATCAAGGAGATACAATCAGGATTACACAGGACCTTGCAGCTTCTACATTAAAAGATCGAAAGAATTGGAACCCCATATTCTGTAAGGCAAAGGAGTTGGGACTACACAAGGATCAACTATCCAGCAAAGTTCAGCATAACATTTCAGGCAAGGAGAAAGTCATCCAACGAAGTAAGGGATTTCCAGAGTTTCCTGACCAAAACGCCAGAACTTAATTGACAATTCGATCTTCAAATGCAGGTCTCAAGAGAATCATAAAAAGGTAAACAGTGGTGGGGGAGCAACTTGCTACTCAATTAGGGCAAATTGTTTACCTCCCTATAAGGGAAGATGATATCTGTTTATCTTGAGAACTGTACGTCTATTAAGAAATATAAAAGGGATAAGCATAGGGGGAACGGGTATAAAGTAAATGATATCATGATAAAAAATGTGATTTAAGTATGAGAAGGGAGTGTAATAGGAGGTGTGAAAAGGAGGAAGCAGAAAATGGCAAATTACATCACAAGAAGAAGTACAAAATCATAGTAGAGGGAAAGAGGGGAGGGAGATGAGCATTGTGTGAGAGGTACTGTCATCGGATTTGTTTAAAGGACTGAACAATAAACTTAAGTAGAAAATCCTAACTAGCTCTATAAGCAGTGGGAGGGGAAGGGAGAAGAAAGGGGAGGGAGGCAAAAGGGAGGGAAGAAGCAATAAGAGTAAAGGGGAGTTAAAGGGAGGGGGGCTAAAAGAAAGAGGGGAGGGCGGCAAGAGAAGGTGGTGAAAAGTGAATACTAGTGAGAAGGGGAAGGGAGACAGCAGAGCTAAAAGCACAAATGGTGGGAAAGAAGATGGAGGGAAATACACAGATTGTAATCATAACTGTGAATGTGAATGGAATGAATTCTCCCATAAAACGGAGACGGATAGCAGAATGGATTAAAAGCCATAATCCAACAATATGCTGCTTACAAGAAACACATTTGAAGAGGGGGGATACACATAGGATAAAGGTCAAAGGATGGAGCAGAATATATTGTGCTTCAGCTGATGTAAGAAAGGCAGGAGTAGCAATCCTAATCTCAGACAAAGCAAAAGCAGAAATAGATCTAATCAAAAGGGATAAGGATGGAAACTATATCCTGCTAAAAGGCACCATAGACAATGAAGCAATATCATTACTAAACATGTATGCTCCAAGTGGTATAGCATCCAGATTCTTAGAGGAGAGGTTGAGGGAGCTGAAGAAGAAATTGACAGAAAAACTATACTAGTGGGGGACCTCAACCTCCCTCTTTCTGAACTTGATAAATCTAACCTCAAAATAAACAAGAAAGAGGTTAAGGAGGTAAATAAAACTCTAGATAAGGTAGATATGATAGATCTTTGGAGAAAACTGAATGGGAATAGAAAGGAATATACCTTTTTCTCAGCAGTACATGGAACATTTACAAAAATTCACCATGTACTAGGACATAAAAATCTCAAAATCCAGTGCAGAAAGGCAGAGATAACCAATGCATCCTTCCCAGATCATAATGCAATAAAAATTATATGTAATAAAAGGCCATGGAAAGATAAATCAAAAATCAGTTGGAAACTAAATAATCTAATCCTAAAGAAGGAATGGGTTAAAGAAGAAATCATACAAACAATCAACAACTTCATTCAAGAGAATGACAATAATGAGACAACCTACCAAATCTTATGGGATACTGCAAAAGCAGTTCTTAGGGGAAGTTTTATATCTTTGAATGCCTACATAAATAAAATAGAGAAAGAGGAGATCAATGACTTGGGTATGCAGCTGAAAAAGCTAGAAAAAGAACAAAGTGAAAATCCCCAAGAAAATACCAAATTAGAAATACTGAAAACCAAAGGAGAGATTAATAAAATTGAAATTAAGAAAACTGTTGAATTAATAAATAAAACCAATAGTTGGTTTTATGAAAAAACTAATAAAATTGATAAAGCTTTGGTCAATTTGATTTAAAAAAAGAAAGAAGAAAATCATATTACTAATATTAAAAATGAAAGGGGTGAACTCACCTCCAATGAGGACGAAATTAAAACAATAATTGGAAATTATTTTGCCCAACTTTATGCCCACAAATTCGATAATCTAAATGAGATGGATGAATATTTTACAAATTGCCCAGATTAACAGAAGAGGAAATTGAATACTTAAACAACCCCATCTCAGAAAAAGAAGTTGAACGAGCCATCAATGAACTCCCTAGGAAAAAATCTCCAGGACCAGATGGATTCACAAGTGAATTCTATCAAACCTTTAAAGAACAGTTAATTCCAATACTATACAGACTATTTTTGAAAATTGGGGAAAAAGGAGTCCTCCCAAATTCTTTCTATGATACAAATATGGTTTTGATACCCAAACCAGGAAGAGACAAAACAGAAAAAGAAAATTATAGACCAATTTCTCTAATGAATATAGATGCAAAAATTTTCAACAAGATTTTAGCAAAACGAATACAGCATCTTATCCCGAGAATAATACATTATGATCAGGTAGGTTTCATACCAGGAATGCAGGGCTGGTTCAATATTAGGAAAACTATTAGCATTATTAATCATATCAACAACAAAACCAACAAAAACCACATGATTATCTCAATAGATGCAGAAAAAGCTTTCGACAAAATACAACACCTATTCCTATTAAAAACACTGGAGAACATAGGAATAAAGGGAACTTTCCATAAAATAATAAGCAGTATCTACCTAAAACCTTCAGCAAGCATTATATGCAATGGAGATAAGCTAGAGGCACTTCCAATAAGGTCAGGGGTGAAACAAGGATGCCCATTATCACCATTATTATTCAATATGGTACTAGAAATGTTAGCGGTAGCAATTAGACAAGATAAAGAAATGGAAGGAATAAAAATAGCCAAAGAAGAAACTAAGTTATCACTCTTTGCAGATAATATGATGATATACTTAGAGAATCCCAGAGATTCAAGTAAAAAACTACTTGAAATAATAAACAACTTTGGCAAAGTTGCAGGTTACAAAATAAACCCACACAAATCTTCTGCATTCCTATATATTAGCAACAAAGTCCAACAGCAAGAGATAGAAAGAGAAATCCCATTTAAAGCTAGAGTAGACACTATAAAATACTTAGGAGTTTACCTGCCAAAACAAACCCAGGGATTATATGAACACAATTACAAGACACTTTTTGCACAAATAAAGTCAGATTTAAGTAAGTGGAAAAACATCAGTTGTTCATGGGTAGGCCGAGCTAATGTAATAAAAATGACAGTTCTACCTAAATTAATCTACTTATTTAGTGCCATACCAATTAAACTATCAGATAATTATTTTCTAGAGCTGGATAAAATAATATCAAAATTCATTTGGAAAAACAAAAGGTCCAGAATATCAAAGGAACTAATGAAAAGAAATGCTTGGGAAGGTGGCCTAGCGCTACCAGACCTCAAATTGTATTATAAAGCAGCAATTATCAAAACCACTTGGTATTGGCTAAGAAACAGAGGGGTAGACAAATGGAATAGACTTGGCACTCAAGACACAGTAGGCAAGGAATATAGCAACCTCCTGTTTGATAAACCCAAAGATCCCAGCTTCTGGGATAAGAACTCACTGTTCGACAAAAATTGCTGGGAAAACTGGTGGAAATTAGGCATAGACCCATGCCTGACACTGTACACAAGAATAAAGTCCAAATGGGTACATGATTTAGGTATAAAGATTGATACCATGAATAAACTGGAGAAGCAAGGAATAGTGTATTTATCAGACTTATGGAGAGGGGAAGAATTTTTTTCTAAAGAAACGATAGAAAGCATTATGAAATGCAAGATGGATAATTTTGATTACTTTAAACTGAAAAGTTTTTGCACAACCAAACCCAATGCAACTAAAATTCAGAGGGATGTAGTAAATTGGGGAAAAAATTTTACAACTAAGCTCGGGGATAAAGGCCTCATTTCTAGAACATATAGAGAACTGACTCAAATATATAACCATACAAGTCATTCCCCAATTGATAAATGGTCAAAGGATATGAACAAGCAATTTTCAGGGGAAGAAATCAAAGATATCTATAATTATATGAAAAAGTGCTCTAAATCACTATTGATTAGAGAGATGCAAATCAAAACAACTCTGAGGTACCACATCACACCTGTAAGATTGGCAAACATGACAGAACAAGAAAATGATAAATGCTGGAGAGGATGTGGGAGAGTTGGAACACTAATTCATTGTTGGTGGAGCTGTGAAATCATCCAACCCTTCTGGAGAATGGTTTGGAACTATGCCCAAAGGGCTACAAAAATGTGCATACCCTTTGACCCAGAAATATCGCTACTAGGACTGTATCTCCAAGAGATTATAAAAACGGAAAAGGGTCCCACGTGTACAAAAATATTTATAGCAGCACTCTTTGTGGTAGCCAAAAACTGGAAGTCAAGGGGATGCCCATCAATTGGGAAATGGCTGAATAAATTGTGGTATATGAATGTAATGGAGTACTATTGCACCATAAGAAATGATGAACAAGAAGACTTCAGGGAGGCCTGGAAGGACTTATATGATCTGATGCTGAGCCAAAGGAGCAGAACCAGGAGAACTTTGTGCACAGCAACGACCACAGTGTGTGAGAGTTTTTTCTGGTAGACTTGGAACTTTGTAATAACAAAAGAATTTACTGAGAAAAAAAAAAAAATCCTAATGTCGGTTTTCTAAGGCAAAATGCCCTCCACACTCAGAGAAAGAAATATGGAAGTCATTCGCAGAATGTAGCAGATCATGTTTGTGTGTGGGTGGGTTTTAGTGTATTATGTTTTGATTTGTTATATTATTTCTTCCATTTATTTTAGTTTGACTACATAGCATGACTATAGTGAAAATGTGCTCAATAGGAAAGTACATGTAGAACCTATACAGAATTGTATGCTGTCACGGGGAGGGAGGGGGGTATTGCGAGAAGGGTGGGGGGAATAAAATCTTAACTTTAAGGAAATGATTGTAAAACATTAAAAAAAATTAAAATTAAAAAAAAAAAGATAACGTAAAATCTTTGAGGGCAAGGTCTGGGGTTTTTTTCCTTTGTTTCCTCAGCACCTATCACAGGACTTTTCATATGGAATTAGCTTAATCAATATTTATTGAACTGAATTTCCAAATTAAGGAAGAATTAGATAATTTGTGAATTATGCTTCAGATGGTATTTCTATTTCCAAAAATATTTGTTCATATAGAAGTTCCAGTTTTGGTTAAAGCACTAGAAAATAAAAATATCTAGAACTCACATTAGGAAACTAATCACAGCAAATTATGTCATATCGTTAGCTCTGATCAAAGTTTTCAGGCTTTATTTAAATAAATGAAAAGACAATAAAATATAAACAAAAGGAAAAAAGGAAAAATATAACACGAAAAAATTTGGCAATTTTCTATTTATAACAGGTGAGATATAGAATAGTAAAGCAAATATACTCACCAAAATGTTTGCCACTGACATGGAAGAGTTCCATCACAGAATCTTCTATATGTTCTTATTTCCATTAAGCTCCAGAATTTTGCAGAGCTTCATGGGAAAGATCAATGTCCATTCAAAGAAAAATAACCTAATTATTCATACAGGGGAAAAAAGACAGAGAGAAGAATCCTAATTGTCTAGAATTTAATATGGAGTTACATGGACAGTCTATATACATCATTCATCTAGAAAGCTATCTAGGACAAATACCACAAATAGACAATGGATTCATCGGTTCCTGAATTAAGCAGGAGGATAATAGTTCCTCTACTGATGGCAAACTTCCAGGTACAAAGGCCCATATTTTTAAAATAAATATTATACTAGAAATGCTATACAACTGTAAGTCATGGAACACTAGAGTCTTCAAAGAATTTAAAATGTGCATCAATCAGAAGCGATGGAAAGTTATATAGCAAATATTAGTAGGCTGCGATAAAAAAGTAACCATAACAACAAAAAAGCAATACACTCAATCAATCAGCAATCATTTATTAAGTACCAGCAGCATGTCAGGCACTTTCCTAGGCACTAAGTACACAAATGTACAGCATAAAAAGTCCGTATTCTTAAGGAGGTTACACTCTAAATGGAGAGAAAAGTACATATATAAATATGTACAAATAGAAAGAGAATAAATATAAATAGAACAAATATGTAAAATAGGATAAATACAAGTAAGCACGAAATGGAAAGGGGAGGGTATTAGCTGTTGGGAAGATCAGGAAAGACTATGAGAAGTTAAAAAAACTCTAAGGAGTTTTAGTTGACTTTAATTAAGATATAGTAGCCAAGAGCCCTAATACAATTAAAGATTCCATTAAGAAAAGTATAGTGCTCAACATTACAGAGGTGACAATCTCACTGTTCTCAGCCCTGATCAGATCAAGTCTGCTGTATTATGTGTAGTTCGAGGAATCATATTTAAGTATAACACATGGCTCAAATCTTATTTCCATGAGGTAGAGATTGATCGTTCAGTAATCTGTCACTACATGAGTGACTCTGAAAAATGTCCTCTTGGGTGAAATCAGAGATTCTCATTCTTTTAATTGAGCTGCAATAATCTTGCTCCCAATGGGAGAGTTCAGTCATCCTGTGGTATTGTCTAGCATACATTCTCATATGGATACTTTTTCTAATTTCTGTTTGCTATCAGTTGGTATAGTTTTGTTTTGTTTGCTATTTGTGTTTGCTGCTATGTGTGTGTTTGTTGCGGACCTGGCGTTTGGTGGGGAGAGAATCAAGCCTTGGATGCTTTGGGGCACTCTGTCCGCATTAAAGGACAGCAATCGAGAGCTCAATTTGAACCTAAAAATCATTTTCCCTAGACTAACTGTATTTAAAAGAGCAGATAGATATAATTCTCTTGGAAGGGAGCAGAGTAGTCAGCTTTTGGCCCCAACTTCTTGCCAGGAATCAAAGTTTTCCTCAGGAAAGGAGGATATATCTAGTCATGCCTCTCTGAAAACCACGTCTAAACAGACCTGTGTGGACACACATAACTTAAAAGGCACAAACACAGCACGTGATGATGACATTTACAAGCTGGAGAAACTCTAAAGAAGCATGACATGTTCTTGAGATCATGCTGGGTGGAGAAAGATTAAGGGAAGTAGGGATGTTCTTCCTAGAGATTGTTGTTGTTTTCAAGTATATGAAAAACTGCACATGCGAAAATTAGATTTGATCTGCTTGAACAGAAAGTGTGTGTTTGCTCTTCGTTGCCAAAGAAGACCATGCCATCAGAGAAATGATGACATGACTTGCACTTGACTTTGTTTTGAGTGAGAGAGGGCTGTGCAGGTCACCAGCCTCACTTCTCCTCCAGAGCCATCTGGATCCAGTGACCAGATATTCATCAGGATGACTGGAGATGACCCAGGATGAGGCAATTGAGGTTAAGTGCCTTGCCCAACGTCACATAGCTAGTGAGTGTCAAGTGTCTGAGGTGAGATTTGAACTCAGGTCCTCCTGACTCCTGCACTGGTGCTCTAGCCACTGCATCACCTACCTGCCCCTTGAACAGAAAGCAGAATTTGGAGCAATGGGTAAAAGCTGCAAAGAAGCAAGCATAGGTTTGAGAGAATAAATGAAAACCTCCTAACAATGAGGTCTGTCCAAAAGTGGAGTAGTATGTCTCAGAATATAGTAGATTCTCTCCCTCACTAGAGGTCTTCAAGCCAAAGCCAGATGACCACTTTGGGGAAAAGGGTGGGGGGAGGGTGAAGAGAGAATTCTCATTCAGGGATGCTTTTGATTAGATGGTCTCTGAAGTCCCTTTTATTTCTGAAACTTTGTGAAATGTCCAGTGGGTAACTGAAGATGAGCTATGGTAAGAAGACAAACCTGAAGGTCACGATTTGAGAGACATCAGCATAAAGGTGACAGATGAAATGTGAGAATAAATTAATTTTCTAAAAGAAAAAGTAAAATAAGAACAGACCATTTTAGGAAATGGTCAGAGTAAGAAGACAAGAAAAAGAAGAAAAAGAAAACAGAATGAGCTTAATATTTTCTCTTTTTTTCTTTTATTTATTTATTTATTTAACTTTTTACATTCATTTTCACAAAATTTTGGGTTCCAAATTTTCTCCCCTTTTATCCCCTCCCCCCACCCCAATACCCCAAGCAATCTAATTTTCCCTATCTCCAATCTGCCCTCTCTTCTGTCATCCCTCCCTTCTCTTGTCTCCATCTTCTCTTTTCTCCTGTAGGGCCAGATGACTTTCTATTCCTCCTTAACTGTATGTCTTCTTTCCTAGTAGCAACAGCAATACTAGACAGTTGTTCCTAAAGCTTTGAGTTCCAAATTCTCCCCATCCCTCCCTCCCCACCCATTCCCTTTGGGAAGGCAGGCAACTCAATATAGGCCATATCTGTGTAATTTTGCAAATGTCTTCCCTGATAGTCGTGTTGTATAAGACTAACAGAATTACCCTCCATCCTACCCTGCCCCTCATTGTTTCTCTTCTGTCTTTTGATCCTGTCCCTCCCCAAGTGTTGACTTCAAATTGCTCCCTCCTCCCTTTGCCCTTCCTTCCATCATCCCCCCCCTTGCTTATCTCCTTCCCCCCACTTTCCTATACTGTAAAATAGGTTTTCATACCAAAATGAATGTGCATTTTATTCCTTCCTTTAGTCAAATGTGATGAGGGTAAACTTCTTGTTGTTTTTTTTTTTCCTCAGCTCTCCTCTTTATCCCTCCACTAAAAAGTCTCCTACTTGCCTCTTAAATGACATATAGTTACCCCATTCCATTTCACCCTCTTTCCTCCCACTACATTTCTCTCTCACCATTTACCTTAATTTCTTTTAAGATATGGTCCCATCCTATTCAATTCACTCTGTGCTCTCTGTCTCTGTATGTGTGTGCATGTGTGTATGTGTGTGCGCATGCATGCGTGTACATTTGTGTGTGTGGTCCCACCCACTACCCAGATACTGAAAAGTTTTAAGAGTTACAAATATTGTCTTTCCATGTAGAAATGTAAACAGTTCACTTCTGGTAACTCCCTTAAGACTTCTCTTTGCTGTTTCCTTTTTCATGCTTCTTCTCATTCTTGTGTTTGGAAGTCAAATTTTCTTTTCAGCTCTGGTCTTTTCATCAAGAATGCTTGAAAGTCCTCTGTTTCATTGAAAGACATATTTTCCCCTGAAGTATTATATTCAGTTTAGCTGGGTAGGTGATTCTTGGTTTGAGTCCTAGTTCCTTTGCCTTCTGGAATATCCTATTCCACGCCCTTTGATCCCTTAATGTAGAAGCTACTAGATCTTGAGTTATCCTGATTGTATTTCCACAATACTGAAATTGTTTCTTTCTAGCTGCTTGAAATATTTTCTCCTTGACCTGAGAGTTCTGGAATTTGGCCACAATGTTCCTAGGAGTTTCTCTTTTTGGATCTCTTTCAGGTGGTGATCGATGGATTCTTTCAATACTTATTTTGCCCTCTGGTTCTAGAATGTCAGGGCAGTTTTCCTTGATAATTTCATGGAAGATGATGTCTAGGCTCTTTTTTTGATCATGACTTTCAGGTAGTCCCATAATTTTTAAATTGTCTCTCCTGGATCTATTTTCCAGGTCAGTTGTTTTTCCCATGAGATATTTCACATTCTCTTCCATTTTTTCATTCTTTTGGTTTTGTTTGGTGATTTCTTGGTTTCTCAGAAAGTCATTAGACTCCATCTGTTCCATTCTAATTTTGAGAGAACTATTAAATTCAGTGAGCTTTTGAACCTCTTTTTCCATTTGGCTTATTCTGCTTTTGAAAGCATTTTTCTCCTCATTGGCTTTTTGAACCTCTTTTGCCAATTGAGTGAGCCTAGTCTTCAAGGTGTTATTTTCTTCAGCATTTTTTTGGGTCTCCTTAACCAAGGTATTGACCCGTTTTTCATACTTTTCTTGCATGTCTCTCATTTCTCTTCCCAGCTTTTCCTCCACCTGTCTAACTTGCCTTTCAAAATCCTTTTTTAGCTCTTCCAAGGCCTGAGCCCACCTGACATCCCCCTGGGGTGTCTGGGGTACTGAGGCCCCGCCCTCCACATCTTTCCCGATGGCGAGAATACGTCCTCGTCCTCGTCATCAGATCCGAATGTTGGGATCATTTGCATTTGTTGGAAAAAACTCTCTATAGTCTTATTTTTCTTCCCTTTTCTAGGCATTTTCCCAGCCAGTTACTTGACTTCTGAGATTCCTGTCCACTCCCGCCTAGATCCGCCCAGTTAGTGCTTGGGGTCTGAGGTTCAAGTGGGCTTTCTGCAGCAAGCTTTAGTTCTGGTGCTGGGGTGGGGGCAGGGCCGCCTCCCAGGCTCGGCCTCCTCAGGGGCTTTATGCAGAGTCCTTCAGGAACGGAGCGGGTGGGGGGGGCTGCCTCCCCGACTCAGCTCCCTCAGGGGCTTTATGCAGAGGCCTTGAGTAATAGAGAGGAGTGGGGCAGGGCCATCTGGCAGGCTCAGCTCCCTCAGGTTGTTTATGCAGAGACTTTCAGTGATGAAGATCCTGCCTGCTTCTGGGGGAGTCCGGGCAGCCGCCGCTGCTGCCTCCGCTGCCGCCCATGCCTCTGCCTCTGCTGCTTCCTGCCCCCATCTCTGCCGCCGCCACTTCCTCCCGAGGGGGCCCAAGTCACGGAGAGACTCCGCTCCCCTCCTCCAGCCCAGCCTCTCTGACTGACCTGTAGCTTCTGTGGGCAGAGGGACCTTCCCGGCCACCAGAGCTTCCGTCCCTGAAGCCTGCTCAGTTCAGCTTCTCTGGGGCCCCAGCCAGGGCAGCGCTGGGGGTGGGGTCCGCTTTCCGGGGCACGATGGACCCTGGGGACGGGTCTCCAGGGCTCTCTGGCATGGAAATCTCTTCCACTCCGTTTCTGTACCCCTTTCAGTGGTCCAGAAGTTATGTGGATCTTTTTTTACATTAATTCTATATGCTGTGGGTTGGAGCTCGTAAACTTGCGTCCTTCTACTCCGCCATCTTGGCTCCGCCCCCTTAATATTTTCTATGTCATGGATATGCAATAGAAGTTTTATGAATGAATGAATGGTCAGAGAGATAGAAGTAGAATTTCTGTACTATATGGTGTCATTCATACTTACCACCCTGGAGTCACATTTGATTCTGTCCCACCATGTCGAATTAGTTTTCAAGCTTTATCAATTAAATCTCTGTAATTCCTAATGTCAACTATATCATTTTCATGCTGAAAAATGTCCAAAGGCTCTCCATTGTCCAATTTATAAAAATCCAAACATTTAAGGCTGTCCTCAGTTTAGCAACTAATCTTTCTAGACTCATCTCACACCACTACTCATTGATTCAACATTATGACTAAGCTGAAAGAACCTACCCATCCTCTGAACACGTCACACATTCACCCATTCCTTTACTCACTATATTCTCTAAATGAAAAATATTCTTCACCACAGCTGCTCTCCTACACCTGCTCTCCTCTTAGCTGTCCCTTCAAGGCACAGCCCAAATGCCACATCTTTCTGTTTTGTTTTTTGGAGGGAGGAGGCCAGGAAATGATAGTTAAGTGACTTGCCCAAGGTCACACAACTTGTAATCAAATGCTACCTTTTTCATGCTGCAGCCTCCCTAGATCCTGAATTGATCATCCCTCATCTGGGTTCTCAAAATGTCATTCTTTTTATTTACTTCTTATACACTAATTTGTATTACATTTATTTGTGTACCTTAGTAATAACCCCCTACTAGATTATAAATTCCTTAAATGTTTCTGAATGTTTCCCCCTTGTCCATATTTGCTGCTTTTACATCACAGGTTTCTTTATGCTTCTGTTTTTTCCCCCATTTTCCCATTTCTTTGGTTCTTTGGCTCTCTGGTTATATTTGTTTCTTGTAATGATACTGTCTTGGATAGATCTATGCCATGAGTTCTGCAAGTCACATTCTCTTTCTCTCTCACACACTCAGATAACCCCAACATCACATCATCACATCAGATCACTTTCTAAACAGTAAACTTCAGGCATTGTCTTCAAAGTCATACCACAGTTCTAATGTGCCACCTTGTGGCTATTTTTTACAGATAACAGCAGTATAGGTTTGAATTGCTTTGATGTAAAAACACTTCTTTATCAGTCAAGTAAATAAACATTTATTTAACTTAGAGTGCTGACCTTGTTGAGGAAAACATTTTGTAAGCCTTAGCACACTATATAAATATGAATTCTGCTCGTTAACCCAGATGAACCAGCTCATTGAACCTTCCATCCAACTGCTTATCATATCGGGGGAAAAAAATCATCTTTTACCTACTTGTTTTTTCCTGTGAAGATTAATAAGTCAAATTTTTTTCAGTGGCTCTAGATCTCATTTAGAAGGCTCAGTAGTATCTTGAACTTCATGAAATCAACACAGTGTCACATGAAAACAGGAAAATCCATGGGACTTTACTATCTATATTCAATCCCTCCTCAATTGTGACTCAGTACTGGATATCTTTCATTACAATGGAAAACACTTTTGTTAAATACACCTATTTTGTTCCTCTCAACACTATCAAAGGATTAGCAAAGTTATATTTGTTGTTACATCTACTTTTGAATTTTGTATGATGTTAACATAAGCATAAGAGACATTTTTAAATTTTTTATGTTTTATTTATTTTTAATTTATGGAACAAAACAAGTATTTCCATAGCACTGTAGAAAGAAAAAGATGATTGCACATGAAACTGCAAATCTACTATGTACAATTGGCTCTCACTTTTATATATCTAATAAAGCTATCAAGTAATTTTCTTTTTTTTCCTTTTTTTCCCTCCCATCCTAAAGATGGCTACCATTATACACAAGTTGTGGGTCTTTGTGTACATGTGTGTGTAAAACCATTGTATACATATTTCTATTTATCACTTCTTTCTCTGAATAAAGATAGTGTCTTTATTCATATGTCCTTTGTAGTTAACGTAGGTATTTATAATAGTCAAAATGATTTATTTGCTTAAAGTTGTTCTCAAAACAATATTGCTGTTACTGTATACAATGTTCTCCTGGTTCTACTCATTTCACTCTTTATTACTTCATGCAAGTCTGTCCAGGTTTTTCTGAGATCATCAAGCTCATCATTTCTTAGAGCACAGTAGTATTCCATCACAATCATATGCCACAACTTGTTCAGACATTCCCCAACTGATGAGTATCCCTGCAATTTCTAGTTCTTTGCTACCATAGTTGCTATAAATATTTTAGAACATGTAGGTTTTTTTCCCTTTTTCCCTAATCATTTTTGGAGATAGACCTAGTAGTGGTATTGTTGGATCAATGGGAATAGGCAATTTGATAACTCTTTCAGCGTACTTCCAGATTGCTCTCCAAAAGGGTTGGATCAGTTCACAGTTCCACCAGCAGTTTTTCCACATCCCTTCCAACACACTTTCCCCTTTCATCATTTTAGCTTTCTTCTTTAAGGAGAACCTCTAAGGTTGTATATATTACTCTGCCCCATCAAAGGCTTTTAAATAATCCATATGTAAAAAGGACAGAGGGATCCTGTATTCTCTATATCTTTCATATCTTTCAAGATAATGATACAACTGTAGACATGTTCTATTATAGAAAGTTATTTGCAAAAGTTTGCCTGTTATATTCTCATGCTTTTATTGAGGATATTCTTCATAAGTAAAAAAATTTCCTCATATATTCTACAAAAATGAGAAAGTAGATAGATGGTTCAGTGGTCACTGATGTTCTCCTGATCATTTTTTGTTGGTAGTAATAGCACTTGTGATTTACACACACACACACACACACACACACACACACACACACACACACATAATCCATTTGATTACTTCCGTAATAGTTTCACAATTAATTCTTCAATGTTCTTAAAATTGTATTGCCTCCAGCATAGATGTTCTCTATGTATACTTGGTCCGATCTAGCTGCTCTAAATTTTGTGAGTTCATTGAAAAGATGAAGAAGATAATTGATGAAGAAAATAACTGGTTATAGAAATGTTGAATTATCTTTTCATTTTTCAGTTGTCCTTCCAGTTTCATCTCTAAATACTTAAGAAAATCTTATTTAATTTGATCTCATGGTCAGACTTTCTGATAACTCATTTTTCCTTCCAGGACTTCTGACAATTTTTTTAAATGTACTTATTTATTTTGGTCAACTGTATCCAGCTTATTAAAGATACTTTTCATAAACAATCATGGTAATTCAGGAAGGACATGAGCTACAATCAACAGTATACAACAACTTTCAAATTCTCCTCCTCCTTGGACTGCCCACAAACCAAACTACTATAAAATGCAATAAAGGGTGTTCATTTCATACTTGAAATGGAAACTATACAGTGAAGGTAGACACTTGCACACAAACTGTGTGTTAACAAATTTTCGCAAGTCTGTGCTGACTTTGAGGAAACAAAATGAAAACTACAATATTCTTAACTAAAAAGAAAATCCCCAATATGAAAGAACTCCAGTCACCTTCACCCCAAGAAGAGATATCATAGCAGGAAGGGATTCTTTTTTAAAATTTAACATTTGATTTTTATTGGTATTTGTTTTTTATATCACTCACTTCTGAATAAACCTGTCTTTCTTCCCCTGCCAGGATTGTTTGTTCTTTGTTCTTGAAGAGGACCATGACATCATGATGCCATGGTTTGCAAAGATTTAAATGAGGGAGGATTGTGCCTGGGCACCAGCCTCATTTCTCCTGTAGAGCCATTTGGGTTTAGTGGCAAGATACAGATTAAGATGACTGGAGATGGCCCCTGTCAGGGGGCTATCCCTTGTAACAAAGGTTTAGCAAGTGTAATGCTGCTTTCCCTGTCCCCTCTACCTGAAGACCAAGAATGTTATATCTCACCCCTTCTCCAAGGGTCTCCACTGTGTTTCAGTGGGACTGGATATTTAGGCACTCCGAAAATGATCCCTCAATTTTTAGTGGGTAATTCCCCTACACCCCAGTTCTACTGAGCCACTAACAGTAATACTGATTTTAACAAAGAAATATTTACCTCAAATGGTTAATCATAGTGCACTCATCATCATTCTCATCTCCAACCTCCATTATGTAAAAAAAGTACTAGCTTCCACTCTATGAGGAACATACCCTTCATATTCAAGTGAATTTGAATTCCTATAGGTCATCATCCACACCCCAGTTCCTAACCATTGGCTCCTAATTTCTTATTTCCATCCCCCTCAACCCTCCTACCCTAAAGTTTTTATTTAACTCCATTCAGCCCTTCCACTGTACCCTCTGGAACACCTGAGCAATAAATTTCCTTTCATATTAAATCTTTTCCTCTCCCACTCCTACCTACAAGCTCTTACTGAAACCAGGCTCCTCTATGATTACACAGACTCCCTGGTTGCCCTTTCAAGTACTGGCTACACCTTCACTCATTTCTTCTCAACTCACTGTTTGAGAAGGGGGAGTTGGAATACTCCTTACTCTCCATTGCCACTTCCAGATTTTCCTTCTTCCTTCATCACTCAGTAACCTCTCTTCCTTTAGAGTACATGCTATTCATATCTACCACCAAACAGAATCCTGGTAACTGTTATCTATAAACCCCCCAGCTACCCCATTCCTTTCCTCAATGAATTCAGTACCTAATCCACAATTTTTCTCTCTTCCTCAACTCTTGCCCTTATATTAAGGGACTTCAATATACATATTGGCTCTCCTTCAATTACCCTAACCACTGAATTCCTCAGTCTGCTTACTTCCTATGAGCTACTACTCCTCCCCACCTCAGTCACACTCAACAATGGCCATAGCTTTGATCTTGCCACCACTCACAAATGTATCATATTTATGTTCAAGAATTCTGAAATTCCCTTATCTAACCAGATATTTATTGGCTTTTGACCTCTCCTTTGCCTTCCCTTATAAAACCCTACTCTTCTTCCACACAATGACCTCAGTGCCTTGACCCCCTCAGTTCTCTCCCAAACCATCCCCCCTACACTAGCCACTCTCTCCTCTTCTCCCCATCTTGACCCCTTGGTGAACTAACTCAACTCTACACTCTCTTGAATCCCCATTCCCCTCATTATATTGCTGATTGTGCCCAGCCATGCCTCAACCTTGGATCACTCCCACAATTCACTGCCTTTGCTCCTATACACATGCTACTGAACAAAGATGTAGAAAATCATGCAGCCATGTTGACCGGGTCCACTACAAATTCACGTTACTCAGCCTCAACTCGACCCTCATTACTGCTAAGCAATCTTACTATATACACCTCCCTTATCAACTCACTATGACACTCCCCACTATGGCTCTTCTAAACACTTTCATCCCTCCTTAGATTTCCAATGATTCCCCCTTTTCCCATTCTCTGCTCAGCTCATAACTTTGGCTCATATTTTTTCAAGGCAAAAATGAAACCCCATTTACCATGGGCCCTTTCTTCTTCCCTCTTCCTCACTTCCTATTATCTTCTGCTACTATCTCCTTTGTCTCCCCAGTCTCACATGAAGTGACTCTCATTACTGAGGCTAACCTCTCTACTTGTTCAAACAATCCCATTCCATTCTATGTCCTCCAACAGATTGCCTTTCTGTCATCCCAGCTCTTTCATTTATTTTCAAACTCTTCCTTTATACTGATCTATTTCCTACTGCCTACAAATATGCCTATGTCTTCCGTATTCTGAAAAACCCTCATTTGATCCTTTCATTCCTACTTGCTATTGTGCTAGCTCTGTTCTGCTGTCTTTTGTAGATAATTCCTTGAAAAGGCCATCTATAATGTGTCGCCACTTACTCTCCTCTCACTCTCTTCTTAACCCCTATAATCCAGAATCCAATTACTTAGCTGCCAAGTTCAGTGATCTTTTGTCAGTCCTCATTCTCCTGGACCCCTATGTAGCCTTTGACACTACTGATCACTCTCCTCCTTGATACCTCTCTCTAGTTTGTTTGGTTTTTTTTCCTGCAATACCATTATCTCCTGCTTCTCTGCTTACCTATATCTACCTTACCCTCCTCCATTTTCTTTACTGGATCCTTATCCAGATCATGCCCTCTTAGCTATAAATGTCTTTTAGAGTTCTGTCTGAAATGGACGGAGTAAGTATTGCACAGGCAAGAGTCAACTGGGAATTTCGAGAGCATCTTTATTAGCCAGGCTGGCGACTGCCTCATGGGAAAACCCAGAGGAGACAGCCCCGAACTAAGGTGGGTGTGTGCATTTTAAGCATTTCAGTGCTTCTCAGTACAGCCTTGCAGTTTCTACAACAAACATAGTTCTGACAGGGCAGGGGTGAGGGGGAAGGGGCTTGCTGCTAGGCAAGGGACCCCAACAGAAAGTAGGTGCCAGGAAAGGTACCCAGTCAGAGAATGGTTGTCACCCAACAAAAAGTGGTTGTCAGGAAGGGGGGTGCCCAGCAGAAGGTAGTTGCCTGGCAAAGGGGTCTAACATGAACAGTTCTGGCAAGGGGGGCACAGGTTGTTGCCGTGCAAGGGGACTCAACAGAAAATGGCTGTTAGCAACTCAACATATATTTCACAACCCAGGGAAGAATAACGTTTTGACAGGGGTCCAACAAAAGCCTGTTGCTAGGCAGGTTATCCAACCCTGCCCAGAAACCTACCAGATATCTCTCAACCTAGGGGCCCCAGGGAGGAATAATGTCCACTTCACTGTCCTCAGTCTTCCTCTCTTGTCCTTCTGTACTACTTCACTTAGTGATCTCATCAACTCCCACAGATTTAATTATCATCTCTATGCTGATGATTCTCAAGTCTCTTCTGACTTCCATTTGAATCTTCAACTGCTTTTCAAATATCTCAAACTAGATGTGCAAGAGTCATCTTACACTCAGCATGTTCAAAAGCAATTTCATTATCTTTTCTCCTGAACCCCCCTCCCATCCCTATCTTCTTTATTGCTGCAGAAAGCAACCCTATTGTCATATTCCCTCAAGTTCACAAGCTAGGAGTCATCTTGGATTTCTCATTATCTCTCACTCCCACATCCAGTGTGTTGCCAAGACCTGTCATTTTCACCTTTGCAACATCTCCTAAATATGCCCCCTTCTCTCCTCTGATGCTGGAACCACCCTGGAACCACCCTTATAACCTCATGCCTGAACTATTGCAGTAGTCTATTGGTGGATCTGCCCTCCTCAAGTCTCTTTTCCATTTCAATATATCTTCCATTCAGCCACCAATGATTTTTTCCTAAAGTACAGATTCAACCACATTGTACACCTTACTCAATAAACCTCAGTGGCTCCCTATCATTTTCAATATCAAACATAAAATGCTCTGATTGTCATTCCAAGCTCTTCATAACCTAGATCTCTCCTAATTTTCCAGCCTTCTTACTCCCAAACACATACTTTTTGATCCAATGACATTGGCTTCCTGGATGTTCCAAGAACAAGACACTCCATCTCTAGGTCAAGGCATTTTCTCTGGCTGTTCCACATGGCTCAAACTCTATCCCTCTTCACTTCCATCTACTGACTTCCCTGACTTCAAGTTCCAACTAAAATTCCATCTTTTACAGGAAGTCGTTCCTAACTTATCTTAATTCTAGTGCCTTCCTCTGTTAATTATTTGTTATTTATCTGCTATATCACTTGCTTTATATATATTTGATTGCATGGTGCCTCCCTCATCTGATTGTAAACTCCTGGGGAGCAAGGATTGTCTTTTGCCTCTTTTTGTATCTCCAGTGCTTAAACGCAGTGCCTGGCACATAATAGCCACTTAGTAACTGTTGATTGATTGATGCTTCAATTTGTTGTTTTAATCCTTAAATTGTTAACGCACACAATTGATCATAATATTTTAGATGTGGTCTGACCATGACATAGAAGTGTTACCTTCATAGTTCTGGATATAATACAGAGGTACCTTTAATGTAGCCTAAGACTGTATCCATTTTTAAATTGCCATGTCACGCTTTTGATGGATATTGAGTTCACCTTCAAATAAGTGCCCAGGATTTTTCAAGCAAGCTCCTGTGTAAATGTGTGTCCCTCATTCTGTATTTGTCCAGTTGATTTTTTTTTTTAACCTTCATAAAACTTTACATTTATCTCTACTAAATTTGATTTAATTCAATTTGGCTGAAGAATATCAAGATCTTTTTTTAACCCAATTCTATTATCCAATGTGTTAGATAGTCCTTCCAATTTTTTGTCATCTACAAACTTGATAAACATACCTTCTTTGTCCTTATCTAATAAAATAAATATGATTTCCTATCATAGAATCATGGACATGAGCTTAGAATCTTGCTCTTTTTTCATTAGGGAAGGGAATAAGCATTTATATGCCTATTGTGTGGTAGGAATTGTACATTTTTAAACAAATGTCTCATTTGATATTTATAACACCCCTATAAAGTGGGCAACCATTATTATCCCCATGTTACAGTTGATGAAACTGAGGCAAACAGAAGTGACTTTCCCAGCCAGTCATACAGCTAGTAAGTGTCTGAGTTTGATTTCAACTCAGGTCTTCCTGACTTCAGGACAAATGCTGTACCACCAGCTGCCTCTAATACATCAAAAGATCTGTGATTTTCCCTGATTTGGTTTTAATTTACATTGTTATCACTGTGGAGATGATTGGGGCTTCCCTTCTAACATTATGCACCTAGAGAGGTTCTGATATTTTCCTGAGATTTCTGTGAAGAAAATTCTGGAAGGAATTGAGAGTTAAAAGTTGAAGTTTTAATCTTAGTACCAATGTGGACTTTTCAGAGATGAGCACTTTTTTTGGGTCCCAGGATTTGTGGCCATCTGTACTTCTCTACAAAGATTCCGGAAGATTCTACAGATGTTGCTTTGGATGGTGAAGGGGTGTCCCTTTTCAGCTTCTTTTTATACATTATCTTCCCCCATTAGATTGTGAAATCTTTAGCTTTTGGTAGTTAATAAATGTTTGCTGACGGACTGACAAGAGTCACGACAGCAAAAGAGTTAAAGCAGAAAAAAACGATTCCTGCTGCGGTTAACAATGCCCAGTACTAATTGAAATTACCTACAGACTATCTACTTCCCTGCGCCCTCTGTTCTTTCTCTCACTAATATTTATTCCCTTTGTTATATAAAGAAAATAGTTGTTGGGGCAGAGCCAAGGTGGTGGAGTAGAAAGACGTATATACCCTAGTGCTTCCCCCACAGCCCACAAAATACCTGTGAAAAATGACTCAACAAATTTTAGAGCAACAGAAGCCACAGAACAACAGAACAAAAGAGGTTTCTAGACAAAGATAACCTGGAAGGCCGACAAGAAAGGTCTATGTCACACTGAACTGAGTAGAGCCCAGCCCTGGTCACGCAGCACTGGGAGGAACAAGACCTGAATAGACCTCCAGGGCAGAGTTCTCAGCAGGGAGGGTCCCAGATCCCTCAACTCACAAGTGACAAAGAAAACTCCAAAGGTCAGTGTGGGAGGGCTTTCCCAGCTGGGCAAGAGGGGCCTGGGGTTCATCTAGCAATAGCCCTAGGCAACAGCAGCAAAAGCAGCAGCAGACTGCAGGCAGCTACAGTGACGGGGAATGAACCTAGATCCATTGTCCAGGAAGCTCAACTTAAAGCTACTGGTGACAGGGAGCAGCTAATCTAATCCTCAGCTTGAGTGACAGCCCCACTCCCACCCAAAGCCCCAGGAAAATCAAGCAGCTGAGTCGAATCTCAGCCTTGAACATGATACCGGGGAAGGAGGGGAAACAGAACCATTCTCTTAACAAAGGGTTCATCAAGTAACTGGCTGAGAAAATGCCCAAAAAAGGGGGAAAAAATACAACCATAGAAGGTTATTTTCTTGGTGAACAGGTGTCTCCTCCCATCCTTTAAGATGAGGAAGAACAAGGCATACTGTCATAGGAAGTGAAAGCCCCTGACTTCCAGGGCCTCCAAAGGGAATTTAAACTGGGCTCAGGAAATAGAAGAGCTTGAAAAGTGAGTTAGCAGCTTGCTAAAGGAAAACCAAAAAAATGCTGAGGAAAATAATACCTTTAAAAAGCAGCTAACTCAATTGGAAAGAGAGGTCCAAAAAGATAAGAGGAGAAGGAGGCTTTAAAAAGCAGAATTAGCCAAATGGAGGAGAAGGTTCAAAAGCTCACTGAAGAAAACAGTACTTTGAAAGAGAGAATTGAGTTCAGGGAAGCTAATGACTACAAGATAAACCAAGAAGTTAGAAAACAAAACCAAAAGTTTGAAAAAATAGAAGATAATGTGAAACATCTCACTAGAAAAACAACTGACCTGGAAAATAGAACCAGGAGAGACAATTTAAAAATTATGGGACTACCTGAAAGCCACAATCAAAAAAAGAGCCTAGGGGGAGGAGCCAAGATGGCAGAGTAGAAAAACTCACATATACTAGCTCCAGAACCCACAGCCCATAAATTTCCTGTAAAAAGAAATCCCCACAAATTCTGGAGCAGTGGAACCCATGCAGCAACAGAGGGGAGGAGATTTCCGTTCCAGAGAGCCCTGAAAAACCGACCCCAAAGGTCCATCACGCACTGATGGGAGTGGAGCCCCTGTGCTACCCTGGCCGTGCAGCCCCAGAGGAGCAGATCAGAGCAGGCTTCAGGGAAAGAATCTCCCACGGCCGGGAAGGTCCCTCCAAGCACAGGTGCTACAGGTCAGTGAGAGAGGCTAGCCAAGAGGGGAGAGGGGTGTCTCCATAACTCAGGCCCCCTTGGGAGGCAGAGGCAGGGGTGGCCCGGGACTCCCCAAGCAGACAGGAGCTCAGCTCCATTACTGAAGATCTCTGCATAAAGCCCCTGAGGGAACTGAGCCTGGAAGGTGGCCCTGCCCCCACCCAAGCACCAGAACTTAAGCTCACATTGAATAGCATCTGCTCCTGCTGTGGAAAGCCCTGAGGCTGGGGAGCAGCATTTGAATCTCAGACCCCAAGCACTAGCTGAGTGGATCTAGGAGGGGGTGGAGAGGAATCTCAGAAGTCAAGTAACTGGCTGGGAAAATGCCCAGAAAAGGGAAGAAAAATAAGACCATAGAAAGCTACTTTCTTGGGGAACAGATGCTCCTGTCTTTCAATTCTGATGATGAGGAACAATGCTTATCATCAGGGAAAGATGTGGAGGTCGGGGTATCTGTATCCCAGACATCCAAGGTGGATGTCCAGTGGGCTCAGGCCATGGAAGAGCTCAAAAAGGATTTGGAAAAGCAAGTTAGACAGGTGGAGGAAAAACTGGGAGGAGAAACGAGAGAGATGCAAGAAAAGCATCAATACCTTGCTAAAGGACACCCAAAAAAATGCTGAAGAAAATAACACCTTGAAAAATAGGCTCACTCAATTGGCAAAAGAGGTTCAAAAAGCCAATGAGGAGAAGAATGCTTTCAAAAGCAGAATTAGCCAAATGGAAAACGAGGTTCAAAAGCTCACTGAAGAGAATAGTTCTCTCAAAATTAGAATGGAACAGATGGAGTCTAATGACTTTCTGAGAAACCAAGAAATCACAAAACAAAACCAAAACAATTAAAAAATGGAAGAGAATGTGAAATATCTCATGGGAAAAACAACTGACCTGGAAAATAGATCCAGGAGAGACAATTTAAACATTATGGGACTACCTGAAAACCATGATCAAGAAAAGAGCCTAGACATCATCTTTCATGAAATTATCAAAGAAAACTGCCCTGAGATTCTAGAACCATAAGGCAAAATAAGTATTAAAGGAATCCATCGATCATCGCCTGAAAGAGATCCAAAAAGAGAAACTCCTAGGAACATTGTGGCCAAATTCCAGAATTCCCAGGTCAAGGAGAAAATATTGCAAGCAGCTAGAAAGAAACTATTCCAGCATTGTGGAAATACAATCAGGATAACACAAGATCTAGCAGCTTCTACATTAAGGGATCGAAGGGCATGGAATAGGATATTCCAGAAGTCAAAGGAACTAGGACTCAAACCAAGAATCACCTACGCAGCTAAACTGAGTATAAGACTTCAGGGGAAAATATGGTCTTTCAATGAAATAGAGGACTTTCAAGCATTCTTGATGAAAAGACCAGAGCTGAAAAGAAAATTTGACTTTCAAACACAAGAATGAGAAGAAGCATGAAAAAGTAAACAGCAAAGAGAAGTCCTAAGGGACTTACCAAAGGTGAACTGTTTACATTCCTACATGGAAAGACAATATTTGTAACTCTTAAAACTTTTCAGTATCTGGGTAGTTGGTGGGACCACACACACACATACACACACGCACACGCACACATGTACACACGTGCGCACACACATACACACATGCATGCACATACAGAGACAGAGAGCACAGAGTGAATTGAATAGGATGGGACCATATCTTAAAAGAAATTAAGGTAAATGGTGACAGAGAAATGTACTGGTAGGAGAGAAGATGAAATGGAATGGGGTAAATTATATCTCATAGAAGAGGCAAGCAGGAGACTTTTTAGTGGAGGGAAAAAGAGGAGAGCTGAGAAAAAAAACATGAAGTTTACCCTCATCACATTCGACTAAAGGAAGGAATAAAATGCACACTCATTTTGGTATGACAACCTATCTTACAATACAGGAAAGTGGGGGAGAAGGAGATAAGCAGGGTGGGGGGATGATGGAAGGGAGGGCAATGGGAGGAGGGAGCAATTTGAAGTCAACACTCAGGGAGGGACAGGATCAAAAGACAGAATAGAAACAATGGGGGGCAGGATAGATGGAGGAAAATACAGTTAGTCTTACACAACACGACTGTTATCGAAGTCATTTGCAAAACTACACAGATAGGGCCTATATTGAATTGCCTGCCTTCCCAAAGGGAACGGGTGGGGAGGGAGGGATGGGGAGAATTTGGAACTCAAAGTTTTAGGAACAACTGTTGAGTATTTTTCTTGCTACTAGGAAATAAGAAATACGTTAATGGGGAATAGAAAGTCATCTGGCCTTACAGGACAAAAGAGAAGATGGGGACAAGAGAAGGGAGGGATGATAGATGAGAGGGCAGATTGGTGATAGGGAAAATTAGAATGCTTGGTGTATTTGGGTGGGGGGAGAGGATAAATGAGGAGAAAATTTGGAACCCAAAATTTTGTGAAAATGAATGTAAAAAGTTAAATAAATAAATTTATATTAAAAGAATAATGACAAAAAAAAAAACAGCCTAGACATCATCTTCCATGAAATTACCAAGGAAAACTGCCCTGATATTCTAGAACCAGAGGGCAAAATAAATATTGAAAGAATCCACCAATTACCTCCTGAAAAAGACCCAAAAAGAAAAACTCCTAGGAATATGGTGGCCAAATTTCAGGGTTCCCAGGTCAAGGAGAAAATACTGCAAGCAGCTAGAAAGAAACAATTCCAGTATTGTGGAAATACAATCAGGATAACACAAGATCTAGCAGCTTCTACATTAAGGGATCAAAGGTCTTGGAACAGGATATTCCAGAGGTCAAAGGAACTGGGATTAAAACCAAGAATCACCTACCTAGAAAAACTGAGTATGATACTTCAAGGGAATAAATGGTCATTCAATGATATAGAGGATTTTCAAGCCTTCATGATGAAAAGACCAGAACTGAAGAGAAAATCTGACTTTCAAACACAAGAACCAAGAGAAGCATGAAAAGGTAAACAGGAAAGAGAAATCATAAAAGACTTATTAAAGCTGAACTGTTTACATTCCTGCATGGAAAGAAAATATTTGTAACTCTTAAGACTTTTCTCAGTATTTGGGTAGGTGAAGGGATGGTACACACACACACACACACACACACACGCACGCATGCACACACACACACACACACACGCACGCACACACGCACACACATCTATATAGACAGAGAGTCCAGGTCGTATTGAATCAGAAGAGATGATATCCACAAAAAATAAATAAATAAAAATTAAGGGATGAGGGAGGAAAATACTGGAAGGAGAAAGGGAGAAATTGAATGGGGCAGGCTATAACTCATAAAAAAGATAAGAAAAATCTTGTTCAATGGAGGAGAAAAGGGAGAAGGGGAAAGGGGAAAATTGAAGCTACTTTCTCCATATATGACTTAAGGAGGGAATAACATGCTCACTAAATTTGGCATGAAAATCTTACACTACAGGAAAGTAGGGGAGGGGGCAACAAGTGGAGTGAGGGGGATGATAGAAGAAGGGCAAATGGAAGAAGGGAGTAACTAGAAATAAACACTTTTGGGAAGGGACAAGGTCAAATGAGAAAAAAAAACCAAGGTGGGATAGAGTAGAATAGAGGGTAATATAGTTAGTATTACACCACATGACTATTAGGGAAGTCTTTTGCAAAACGACACATATATAGCTTCTATTGAATTGCTTGCCTTCTCAGTGGGGATGGGTAGGTAGGGAAGGAGGAAGAGAAACTGGAATTCAAAATATTAGAAATGAATGTTGAGAATTATTATTGCATATAACTGGGAAATAAGAAACACAGGTAATGGGGTATAGAAATTTATCTTGCCCTACAAGAAAAAAGAGAAGATGGGGATAAGGGAAGGGTGGGGTATGATAGAAGGGAGGGTACATTGAGGGAAGGGGTAATCAGAATGCAAGCTATTAGGGGGTGGGGGAGGGGAGAGAAATGAGATGGGGAGAAAAATTGGACATGTTACAGAGTGATTAAAAGCAATTAGTATTAAAAACAATTGACTCAATTAATTACTGAGACTAAATCAGAGACATCTTTAGTTTGGGGAAAAGAATTTTAGTCTAAGTTTCCTAGAGGCAGGTAACCTCGGGTAAAGTTTAGTATTGATGGAAAAGTTAAGGTTTTAATGGTAATGATTTTATGATTTTTATTTAATCAGGAACTAGAACATACATAGAAAGGCATATAAGTCACTTAAGATGTGCCTCAAAAGATGTTCCTTAGCCAATGTGAAATTATAGTCATATTTGAAACCTGGTTATTGGAACTTGCTATTTTAAGATTCTATGGGACTATTAAGTGACTGTTCTTCTGAGCCTAATTTCAGCTATGGATAGCAAGAAAGGCAGTCTGAGCCTCTAATCCATGATGCCAGTAAGCTTGTGAGATGCTGGTATGAACTGCAAAAGGTGATCTCATGAGAAGGATGGGAGAGTGGCTGTTCAGCCCGGGCTGAGGTAGGATTCTCCCGATTCAATTTCCCCATTGACACCTGGCAGACTTTAAGCCTGATCAAACGCAAGTTGACAATCTACTCCTGCCTGAAACTGACATGAAGTTGGGGAGATATTGGTTCCCTGCTCTTAGTGGCAATTTCCTATAGTCAAAAGGTTTGTAACCTTAATACCAGATCCATTAAATTATAGATTGTTGGTAGGGGAACATCTGAGGTTAAGTCTAAAATTAAGCTATTAGGCTTAGGACTTTAGACAACAATCAGTCAGGGTCCTTTAATTCTTAGCAATAGTGTGGAGACAATCAGGTCAATGGCTTGTGAAGTTAGCATACATAGTTATTATTTGTGTCTCAGCTGGTTAATGTTAAAAAAAAATTCATTTATGGTCTATATTGTAAATGCTTTCAGAGAAGTATCACCTGACCAAAAGTTAGAATTGTTTTATGTGATATGAACTGTGTTAAAAATTAAAAATTTTAAAATTTAAAAAAAAAGAAAATAGTTGTTGCTCACCTTTGTTGTATATTTGATGTTAGCCAAAGCAATGGATATTTGGGAAGAATGGGAAATTCAAAAGTGGGAGACACATCCATCCTCTAGTATAAAACATGAATGGTAGAGTGTCAATTGCCCATTCAGGAAACCTTACAGTCATCCTGAAATCATACTGCTTAGTCAATTCTAAGTTAATTTACAGAAGACAGGATAAGCCAAGAAAGATACTGGTAACTTGAAGTGAATAAAAAGTCTCTCTAGACATAACAGAAGATCTTTTGCAAGCCAGCCTTGGCCTGGTGGGGAAGAAAGGTATTTTATGTGTGCGCTATATGAAACTCCATCTGGCTTTTTGTGTCAGTGTATGTGTTGTCATCCCCTACACCTACTGCTATCCCTCAGTAAGATACTAGTGGATGAGAATTTACAGAATGAAAGACTCTCTTCATTTATTCCCCTCCCTGAGGGTCAGCTCCCCCATGCTCATTTTTCACTTATGTTCATTCTTAATTCTTGTACATGGATATTCCTTCCACTAATGCTGGCCACAGCCTTTCTATGCCTTAGTGGAAAGTCTTCATAACTTTTTATGGCCAAAAAAAAAAAAATTAATCCCCTGATTAACAGTCAATTCTGGTGAAAAGCCTCTCTGAATGTACTTATTAGTCTAACTCACTAGAATAAATTAAAACCTTACCAGTACTCAGGCTCCAATTACATGTCTTCAGATGAGGCATCTGAATAGGATTTGAATGAAGAAAAAGTTTTATCTCTCATAGTTTAATAAAGTTTCCTCATTTTTTAAAAGTACCAAAATGTTTAGAAGTCATTGAATAGTTAGGATTTAAAACGGAAGGGATACCTGAGATAATCTAATCCAATTTCACAATGAATAAACTGAGGTTTACAGAGGCAAAATTTCCAGGACCCTATAACAGCAACAGTGGCTTGGATTTGGACAATCCCATTATAACAAAGACAGTTAAAATGAAGTGCACAATATAAGTGTCTGTTATTTGTCACACTCTCTAATTCTACTCAATTCAACAAATCTTTATAAGCATCTACTAGGTACAAGGCATGCCTCATCATGCTGAGGTGACTTTAGGTGCTGGAGTTGAAATCGATAGATTACAAACTCTAACAAGTCCAACTAATAAGGAAGCTTTAAGTAAAGCCTCTTGCAATAGACCCAAGTGTCTGTCATCCAACAACCATCCTAGGTTAAGGTCAGAAAGGCTCATCAACACTAAGACAGATGCTAGTTTATTACTTTTCCAACCAGAGCAGAGCAGAACTTATTAAGACTATCTCCTAAAGTGTAGATGGGTCAAAGGGAATACTCGTGCTGAAGAAACAGTAAACTCTTAAAATATTGAATAGTAGACACTAATGGTAGTCCCACTGAAAACTCTATGGCAACTCATCCATTATAATAAAGACTTCCTTTGGTATCTATCCATGTTCCAGTGTCTCTAAGGAAGAGGTTTGTTCACAAGACAAATTCCTGATGTTGTGCATCATATGATACTTAAGTTGGCTATATCTGTTGATCTTATGTAGCAGCAGAGGCCCCTCTCTTAGACATACGATTCCCAGGCAAACTTTCATTAACTTGAACACCACTTCAATACAATTTGTTGACTGAAAACATTTTTCATAAACTTCAAAAAGTTGATGATGAATTTCTGCTAGGGGAACACTTTTTGCTTTTCAAAAATCAAATCCAGTATGTGCTTCAATCTGGAGACCATATGTCTAGGAAAACAATTCTTTGTAACTCAGGTCACACTAAGTAACAGTCTTAGCCAATCTACTTTATTGTGTTGCGCAACATGCCTGATAAATTCATTGCCTTCTTCCTCTTTATTGGTCCCATGCTGGGACTTAAAAAGGGAATTGTGAAAGAAAATTAGATGAGCCAGTCAGTATTGAAAGCAATACATCCTTTTATTTGGTATAATTAAGGAAAAGCCCTGTTTGAGTAATTGGAGTCACTGAAGACTGGGAGCACAGAAGTGGAAGGCAGAGACAAGTCACTAGGGCAGTACCTGTTCCCTAACCCAGGTGGCAAGTAAATACCATCAAAACTAGACCAAAATGTGCCACGTTAGTGCCATTGCACAGTGTTTCTCAACTATGGTGGCAAATAATTTCTCCAAAATGAGAAGGGGATAGACAGGGAAGTTATACAGCCACTAATGACCCCAGAACTTTGAGAATGAGGAGATAGGGAATTTGATTATCAACACTTCTCTTGGATCTAGTAGACAGGCTAGCTGGGTGAATCATCATTCCATACACCAGAGCAGCTCAGAAACCCTGAAGAGGTAGTTTTAGAGATAACATAGTCTTTTAGAGAGGTAGTGTCTTGCTCAATTTCATTAGTTTCCCACCTTTGAGTTATGGACATGATAAATGGAAATTTCTAATATGGCATCTATTGTAAAGCTAAACCTAATTTAGGAAAGGCCTACAATTGTAGGTTCCAGGAAAATTCAAAAAGGAAATGCCAGGTAGGAAAAGAGGTCATGGGTTAGAACCTGGACATCAGAAAAACAAGGAAGCAGGTGATATGAGAAAGAACCAGATGTTGCCCCAATTAACCTTCTTATTCTTCCAAATGATCTTTTTTCGTTTGTGCTAAGAAAAGAACTGAGCTGTCCACTACATTTTTGTTTCAATTTCAGTTTCCTTCCTTTTCTTCTCAAAGTCCCCAAAATCCCCGATCAGAGGCCCCTTTTAAACTCCCAGGGCCCTCAACAAAGCAAAAGGCAAAAAATTTAAAAAACAAATTTTTTAAATCCAAGAAGCTGGGCATAGGAAAGCCACTATGTTTATTGCATCTTCCTTCTTTTATCTTTATTAAATTGATTCATTCTATAATGGTTATATATTAAGCTTTAGTTTATCTGTAGATCCTGTAGATTGAGAATGTGATGTCTAGGGGTGTGTCTAATCATATTAAAATCCTACTATAATCAATGAACACTTATTAAGATCCCATAACAAGCCAGGTACTTACTGGACCAAGCACTGGAGACAAAAATAGAAATAAAAGTCATTGCCCTCAAGGAACGTACATGGGAATGTAATGTAATACATGGAAAAGATATAATGGACATATATATCATCATCATCATCATAACTAGCTCAGTGTTTGGGAGGCACTGAAGAAAAGTTTGGGAGAAAAGAGGTATTAGACTGACTACCAAATTATGGTCTACAGAGCCATTGTGCTGACCTCATTGTTGTATGCCTGTGAAACATAGACAGTCTACCAGCACCATGCTAGGAAATTGATTCACTTCCATTTGAACTGTCTTAGAAGGATTCTGAAGATCACCTGGCAGGATAAGGTACCAGACACTGAGGTCCATACTTGAATTAAAATGCCAAGCATTCAAACTATGCTTCAGAGAGTGCAACTCTGATGGGCTGGTCATGTTGTTTGAATGCAAAATGTACACTTGCCAAAAAGACTATTTTATGGAGACATGGGACAGGTGATCACATGGTGGTCAGAAGAAAAGATACAAAGACATTCTCAAGGTCTCTCTCAAGAACTTTGCAATTGATTGTGTGACATGAGAGACACTGGCAAAGGACCAGTCAGCATAGTGTACCCACATCACAGAAGGTGCTGTGCTCTCTGAGCAAAGCAGAATTGAAACAGCTCACAGAAAATGCAGGATGCGCAGATTTAGAGTATCCACCCCAAAAATTTACATGGACTATTTGTGCCCAATCTGTGGAAGAGCATTGAGCTTGTCTTGGTCTGATCGGCCACAGCCGGACACACTGAAACTTTACTTTATCAGTGACGTCATTTTGGTCCTCTTTGAGAATGAAGAACAGTAACCAACCAACTAATACCTATATGTACAAAAGAAAAGTTATTTTGGAAGGCAGTGCATTAGTCCAAAATTGAACTCAACACCTTTGCCTCTAAACATATGCATCTTCTCGACTTCCTTATTTCTATTAAGAGCTGTAAGATCCTTCCATAATACAGGAGGTTTGGAACTTCAGAGCCATCGTTTACTCTTCTCTCTTCTTTACCTGCACAATTAGTTGCCATGTCTTAATGATTTTATTTCCGTAACATCAGCCCCCTCTCCACTCATACTCTGCTTAATGCTTTCATTATCTCTTTGCTGGACTATTATTTAGTCTCCCTGCTTCCACTCTACTGTTTCCTCAATCATCTCTACCTTCCACCCAGCTACCCAAAATAATATTCCTAAAGTATGTGTGGCCATGTCAATCCCTTGCTCAAAAGTCCTCTGTAATGTCCTATCTTTGCTAAAATGAAATACATATTCCTCAGGCTTCCATTTATGATTTTACACAATCTGACTCCAGCCACATATAACAATAATCACCCCGGCATACACATGAGGGCCTGTTGTGTAGGTTCTAAGATCTGCTTTTCTAAAAGGAAAGCAACTTTTGAGGGGTCAATAATCACTTTAAACAAGCACATATATCATTGACTTAGTTCAGAGGCAAAGTCAGCAAAGTCTCTGAACTTCAGAGAAAATATAGAAAAATAAAAATTGACAGGGCTTCCAACTACCTGACCATAAACAACATACACATCACAGATCAACAGACAGATCCAACTGTCTGACCATTACATAGTTATCAGAGAGAAAAGCACCAACATCTGGGTTTTCAAAGCCGGAGGGCTCCTTAGTGGCTACCCAGAGTCTCATCTGGCCAAATAGACACTTCAAATGAGTAAACCCCAAAGTAAAACCTCACCTCAAAGTATTTATACACTTTTCAGAGCTGGAGGACAGGATCCTCTGACCCAGAGCCTCAACAGCAATTAACAAAAGATATTGAGGCCTATTAATGGGAGGGGAAGATCTTTAACTCTTCCCCCCAACCACCATTAACCTTAAGTTACCATTACACATTTACAGACTTATTTTATATCACTCCACTCATAAATTCGAAGTTCTAGCCAAACTCAACTATCTAGATATTCTCTAATTCAACTCCTACCTGAGAATTTGCATAAGCATCCTCAACTTAACCCTATGGCAGGGATGCACTCACTAACTCCCAGAATGCTTATTGTCTTCTCTCAAGGTTCAACTCAGTTATCACCTCTTCCATGAGACCCCTCCTGGTCTTAGCAGTTCTTAATGTTCTCTTCCTGCTCACATTATCTCATATTTTCTTATCTATGCACAAATTGCATGCATCCATCCTTCAGTAAAAAAATGTAGACTCTTGGATTTATAGCCTTGAGGGAAACAATTACTTTATTTTTGGCCCAAGTCATGCACACCGTAGAAAGAATGTTTACTCAGGGGAGGGAGGAGCCAAGATGGCGGAGTAGAAAGACTCACATAAGCTAGCTCTGAATCCACAGCCCATAAATTTCCTGTAAAAGGAACTCCCCACAAATTCTGGAGCAGTGGAACCCACGCAGAAACACACTGGAAGAGATTTCCATTCCAGAGAGCCCTGGAAAGTCGACCCCAAAGGTCCGTCGCTCTCCGGACAGCAGAGTACACCCCTGTGCTGCCCTGAGCAGATCCGAGCAGGCTTCAGGGATGGAATCTCCGGTGGCCTCGAAGGTCCCTCCACCCACAGGCACTACAGGTCAGTGAGAGAGACTTCCAGGCTGGCCGAGAGGGGAGCAGGGTGTCTCCGTGACTCGGGCCCCCTTGGGAGGCAGCAGCAGAGGGAGCAGCAGAGGCAGCAGCGGCCTGGGACTCCCCAAGCAGACACAAGCTCAGCTGCATTACTGAAGGTCTCTGCATAAAGCCCCTGAGGGAACTGAGCCTGGGAGGTGGCCCTGCCCCCACCCAAGCACCAGAACTTAAGCTCACATTGAATAGCAGCCGCTCCCGCCTTGGAAAGTCCTGAGTCTGGGAAACAGCATTTGAATCTCAGACCCCAAGAACTAACTGGGTGGATCTAGGAGGGGGTGGAGAGGAATCTCAGAAGTCAAGTAACTGGCTGGGAAAATGCCCAGAAAAAGGAAGCAAAGTAAGACCATAGAAAGCTACTTTCTTGGGGAAGAGACGTTCCTTCCTCCCATCATTTCTGATAAGGAAGTACAATGCTTGTCATCAGAGAAAGACGTGGAGGTCAGGGCCTCTCTATCCCAGACATCTGAGGTGGATGTCTGGTGGGCTCAGGCCATGGAAGAGATCAAAAAGGATTTTGAAAATCAAGTTAGACAGGTGGAGGAAAAACTGGGAAGAGAAATGAGAGAGATGCAAGAAAAGCATGAAAAATGGGTCAATACCTTGCTAAAGGACACCCAAAAAAATGCTGAAGAAAATAACACCTTGAAAAATAGGCTCACTCAATTGGCAAAAGAGGTTCAAAAAGCCAATGAGGAGAAGAATGCTTTCAAAAGCAAAATTAGCCAAATGGAAAAAGAGGTTCAAAAGCTCACTAAAGAAAATAGTTCTCTCAAAATTAGAATGGAACAGGTGGAGGCTAATGACTTTCTGAGAAACCAAGAAATCACAAAACAAAACCAAAACAATTAAAAAATGGAAGATAATGTGAAATATCTCATGGGAAAAACAACTGACCTGGAAAATAGATCCAGGAGAGACAATTTAAAAATTATGGGACTATCTGAAAGCCATGATCAAAAAAGGAGCCTAGACATCATCTTTCATGAAATTATCAAGGAAAACTGCCCTGAGATTCTAGAAACAGAGGGCAAAATAAGTATTGAAGGAATCCATCGATCACCGCCTGAAAAAGATCCAAAAAGAGAAACTCCTAGGAACATTGTGGCCAAATTCCAGAATTCCCAGGTCAAGGAGAAAATATTGCAAGCAGCTAGAAAGAAACTATTCCAGTATTGTGGAAATACAATCAGGATAACACAGGATCTAGCAGCTTCTACATTAAGGGATCGAAGGGCATGGTTAATAGGATATTCCAGAAGTCAAAGGAACTAGGACTAAAACCAAGAATCACCTACCCAGCAAAACTGAGTATAATACTTCAGGGGAAAATATGGTCTTTCAATGAAATAGAGGACTTTCAAGCATTCTTGATGAAAAGATCAGAGCTGAAAAGAAAATCTGACTTTCAAACACAAGAATGAGAAGAAGCATGAAAAAGTAAACAGCAAAGAGAAGTCATAAGGGACTTACCAAAGGTGAACTGTTTACATTCCTACATGGAAAGACAATTATTTGTAACTCTTAAAAAGTTTCAGTAACTGGGTAGTTGGTGGGACCACACACAGACGTACACACACACACACACACACACACACACACACACACACACACATACACACTTACACACATGCATGCACACACAGAGACAGAGAGCACAGAGTGAATTGAATAGGATGGGACCATATCTTAAAAGAAATTAAGGTAAATGGTGACAGAGAAATGTACTGGTAGGAGAGAGGGTGAAATGGAATGGGGTAAATTATATCTCATAGAAGAGGCAAGCAGGAGACTTTTTAGTGGAGGGAAAAAGAGGAGAGCTGAGAAAAAAACATGAAGTTTACCCTCATCACATTTGACTAAAGGAAGGAACAAAATGTATACTCATTTTGGTGTGAAAACCTATCTTACAGTACAGGAAAGTGGGGGAGAAGGAGATAAGCAGGGAGGGAGGGATGATGGGAGGGCAATGGGAGAAGGGAGCAATTTGAAGTCAACACTCTTGGGGAGGGACAGGATCAAAAGACAGAATATAAACAATGGGGGGCAGGATAGATGGAGGGAAATAGTTAGTCTTACACAACACGACTGTTATCGAAGTAATTTGCAAAACTACACAGATAGGGCCTATATTGAATTGCCTGCCTTCCCAAAGGGGACGAGTGGGGAGGGAGGGATGGGGAGAATTTGGAACTCAAAGTTTTAGGAACAACTGTTGAGTATTGTTCTTGCTACTAGGAAATAAGAAATACAGTTAATGAGGAATAGAAAGTCGTCTGGCCCTACAGGACAAAAGAGAAGATGGGGATAAGAGAAGGGAGGGATGATAAAAGAGAGGGAAGATTGGTGATAGGGAAAATTAGAATGCTTGGTGTATTGGGGTGGGGGGAGGGGATAAATGGGGAGAAAATTTGAAACCCAAAATTTTGTGAAAATGAATGTAAAAAGTTAAATAAATAAATTTATATTTAAAAAAAAATGTTTACTCAACTGAATTGAAGAATTTCTGAGTCTGTGAAACCAAGTGACCAAGCTTAAGGGGACAGCTTGAGTAGCATCTGTTTGGCACCAAAGTAGATTTCCTGGCCCAGTCCAGCAGCATTCAAGTCCATTATAGGAGCCAGTATGACCACTGAGTGATTCACTTGCCTAAATCATCCAGTATAACGGCTTTCTATCCACAACTTGTAAGTAGACCACATAACTGATCAATGTAGCAAACCTGTCCATTACCAAAACCACACCTCACAACAGTATGAGTTGAATATGAATGGGTTTCTGAACAAATAAAGGGATGAGAGGAATATATTGGAAGGATTGAGAGATAGAATGGGGTAAATTACCTCACACAAAAGAGGCAAGAAAAAGCTTTTACAATGGAGGGGAAAATGGGGGAGACGAGAGGGAATGAGTGAACTTTACTCTCATCAGATTTGGGTTAAGGAGACAGTAACACACACACCCAATTGGGTATCTTACAGAAAAGAGGGAAAAAGTGGAACAGGGGGTAGGGGGGTGAGGGAGGGCAGACTGGACAAGCAGATAGAAGCAAACACTTGAAAATGGACAGGGTCAAGAAAATAGAATAATCAGGGGCAGGATAGGATGGAGGGAAATAGCTTTCACAACATGACTATTACGGAAGTCTTTTGCCATAACTACACATATATAACCGATACTGCATGGCTTGCCTTCTCGATGGTGGGAGTGGGGAGAAGGGAGAAGATTTGGAACTCCAAGTTTATAAAACCAATGTTAAAAAAAACTGTTTTAACAACTGGGAAATAAGACAGGTAATGAGGTACAGAAATCTATCTTGCCCTACAAGAAAGTAAGGGTGGAGTGGTTAAGAGTGGTGGGTAATAGAAGGAAGGTCAGACTGGGTAAAGGGATAATCAGAATGCATGCCATTTCAGCGTTGGGGGAGGGGAAAGATGGGGAGAAAATTTGGAACTGAAAATCTTGTGGAAATGAATGCTGAACACTAAAATTTTGTTTAAACTAAAAAAAAAAAAATTTTCATATCATTTGACCATATTTTCAGGTCTAGGCCCTGGTACTACATCTTTGAGACAATTTCCTGTGCACTTTGGACTTTTATCATTGATAACTAATGTACTTTTCCCATTTTATCATTTCTCTTGTCCTGATTTTGATGAACAATTTACACACAGTAAATAGTCTATTTTGTAATCTCCTCTATCCTTCATTATCTCAACTTTCTTAAAATCCTTATTAGTTCCACCTGAATTTTAAAAGTGAACATTTTTAGGACATGATCAACCGAAGCAAACTCAGAGAGAAGATGGGACTTGCCCACAACCATGAAAGTAGTAAATAATATCACTTGGGGTTTTAACCCAAGGTCTTTTGATTATAAATCTAAGACAATGTCAACTATACCAAGCAACATCTCAATTCAATTCAATTTCAATCAATATGCATGAACTAGGCATAAGGGTTACAAAACCAAATATGAAGTTAACTTGATTTCTAGTCCTTTTTCAAGAGACTTAAGGATCCTAAGAGAAAAAAAGAGTCCCTCTTTTTCTTATGGAAATGCAAATGCAAACCACATTTGAGACCTAAGCAGTTGAGGAAGAACAGTCTTTTATCTGTTAAGGTCTTCAAATATGAGCCCAGACATGAAGGAAAAATAGGTGTCCCCTGAAAGTATCGAGTCAAGTCACACAGACTCCTTAGGACAATCTTGCTGAAAACTCATTACAACGTACATACATATTTCCATGCTTATGGAACAGGGAAAATTAGAATAATTTTAAGTTGTGGCAGGAAGACTTCAGAAATTCTGCATACAAGGCCCAAGGATAAGATCAGAGGCTGATTTGCATACTGTTTACAACTAGCCTTAAGGATTTCTCCCAAAGAAATTAAGGACAGTATTCTCAGAGGAAGAAATTAAAGCTATCTGTAGTCACATGAAAAAATGCTCTAAATCACTATTGATTAGAGATGCAAATCAAAACTCTTGGGATATCACATCTATCAGATTGACTAACATGACAAAACAGGAAGATGATAATGTTGGAGATGTGGGAGAGTTGGAACACTAATTCATTGCTGGTGGAGCTGTGAGCTGATCCAACCATTCTGGAGAGCAATTTGGAACTATACCCAAAGGGGCTACAAAAATGAACATGCCCTTTGACCCACAATACCGTTTCTAGGACTGTATCACCAAGAGATCATAAAAATGGGAAAGGCTCCCGTATGTACAAAAATATTTATAGCAGCTCTCTTGTGGTGGCCAAAAACTGGAAATCAAGGGGATGCTCATGAATTGGAGAATGGCTGAATAAATTGTGCTGCATGAATATAAAGGAATACTACTGTGCTATAAGAAATGACGAGACTTCAGAGAGGCCTGGATATGAACTGATGCCAAGTGAAAGAACAACCAGAACTTTGTACACACAACTACCACAGCGTCCGAGGAATCTTTCTGGTAGACTTGTAACTTCATTGCAATCAAGGACTTAAAATAATTCCCAATCATCTCTTAAGGCAAAATGCCTTCCACATCCAAGGAAAGAACTATGGAACTCTATCGCAGAATGAAGCAGATCATTTTCTTTTGTATTATGTTTTGGTTTCTTTTATTTCTCCCATTCATTTTAATTCTTCCACACAACATGACTAAGGTAAAAATATATTTAATAGGAATGTATGTGTAGAACCTATATAAAATTGTATGCTGTCTCAGGGAGGGAGTGGGGAAGTAGGGGGGAAGAGGGGAGGGAAGGGAAAAATCTAATATATGGAAGTGACTGTAGAACGCTGAAAACAAGATAATAATTAAAAAGGGCAGTTAATCAAGAAATATTCATTGAGCTTCCAATGTGAGAATCACGTTGTGTTAGGCAAAATACTCTCCTCATGCCCTGACATCTTGCTTAAGGATAATTTCTTCATTTAAAAGTGGCTGATTTTCCAACTCTGCTAGAGATAGATAGATAGAGTGAGAGAGTGAGAGAGAGAGAGAGAGAGAGAGAGAGAGAGAGAGAGAGAGAGAGAGAAAGAGAATGAGTCCTTTGAGTTCGGTTTTTTAATTAAATCCAATATCATGGAGGCATTATGGTTATCAATTTCTCTTAAGGAAAAAAAGAAATTTATCTTTTTGACTTCTTTTAAGGATGGTTACAGAAGCTGTTGCTTTGCCATTTTTGTCTCTAGACAAGTTTCAATGAACACCAGAATAGAAGGGGAAAAAGCTTTTAATTGAAAAATAAATCATACATCTCAAATAAGACAGTTGTGTTTTACAACATACAATGTAACTAGTTGAAAAGATGGTTTTCCTAAGTGGTATGGTGAAATTTAAACATGTGTCCCCCCTCCCCCTAACTCAAGTAAAAACTTCCATCCTGAACTTATATTGTAAACCCATTAGCCCCAGTACTTCCTTAATTCATTAACAAATGGAAGACATTCTGAAACTATCATTTCTGATTGCTTCAGTCCCTTTATTCCCAGTCTTAGAATTCTGTTCCATACCCAGGGGTTCTATACCTGAAATAACCTCCTAGGGTAGTGATATTATTAGCTCTGTATTGTCAAATAGAAACATAGAAACATTAACATTTATGTTTATGTAAAAGTCTTATTGATATAAAAAGAGACAAGGTCACCTCAAGCATTACAGATATTTAACTTGGTCACAAACTAAAAGGCTACAGTGCTTCAAAAGGCAATTCTATCAAATAAACTACCAGCCAACTTATACACCACAGCCAAGTTGGCCTTTAAAGTTCTCCAAGTCTCTAATTACTTTGATATATTTAAATTATTCAACTATTAAACTTATTGCTTTAAACTGGAAAAAATTATGTCAGTCTTTTTTAAAAACTATAATTGTAATTCCAAGGGTACATAAGCAAAATGATAATGTTCAAGTATGTAGTTAACTTTCACTCTTTGGAATGACAGAACAGAGGCTACGCTCATTTACGTGTATGGCTTCCTATGTGATTATTGCGGACACCCATTGATTAAGTTACTCTTATTTGACTGAAAAATTTTTTTTTACAAAATACCACTTCCAAAATTAACATCTTTATTAAATCAGTTAAGAAATGTTCACTGTAGAAAAGTTAACATTGAGGGTTTTAACAAAATCAAAATAGACTTTTTTTACACAATATGTATATTAGCAGCAAACTACTTTTGAGGTTTCCATTTTCTGCTGTTCTTAAGATAGCGTAAACAGTATACATATTAGCATGGAATGTCAGAGTCCACTCTTTATCCTAATTCTGTGATTTAGGCCTTCCAGTGCAAGATAATTTATTATGCATGTGCTAGCACTCACTCCCAACAAGTGAAAATGAACAAAAAAAATGCAAAAAGTAATTCTGTCAATACAAAGTCCTGAGACAGACTTTCTGGCTTAATTTAGTTGCTTTAGTCTCACTTCCTCCTTATGACATAAACTATGAGTGCTACACATGCATGTGACCTCACCCCCTCCTCCCTGTTTCCCACAAGAAAGTATTAGCAGCCAACTGGACAACCTGGCATTTGGTTTCTGAGTGGGTTTTTGGAAATTTTGGTGACTATACAATATTTAACTAATTCAATAAAAACCCTTTGACCTCCATATTGCTTTTTCATTTTTTTCATATTTAGCAGATAACGGTGCATGTATATCACCTGCAAAAGTGCCAAAAATATATAGCATACACCTTAGCCTTTATGAATAAAAGAAAATTTCTTATATACATAGAAGAGGATCTACCTCATTTAAATACCTGTTTATCAGCATGTAATACCACCAACTCAAAAAAAGTTCCATTAAACTCACTGCTGTCTTAAACTACTTAGAATCACTACTACTAAAATTCTGGGACCAAGGGCTGCTCAAGTAACTTTCTTCAGTGTTAATGGTCAATGACAGTTAAATATTAGGGCATCCCACTTTTAACTGTCTTCCACAGAAATAAAACTTAATTTTCCTTTGATAATAGCATATAATTTCTTCCCAATGACAAAAAGGAAGTCACACAGCTATGCAATACTCCACATTTTTAACATAAGGAAACAGATTGGCAACATTCACCTTCCTTTCTTTAAGTGTTAATATTACTAAAGAAATCTCACTACTCTTCAAAATACTAAAATCTATAAATATAATTTTAAGATTAATTTTTCAGCTACAAATCACACAAAAAGATGACTTTCCATTTAATTCTCAAAATTTCCATTTTGATAGTAGTAATAATAACTGGCTCAGATTTATAAGGGTTTAATCCATTTAAAAAAATTGTTACTATTATTTACTGCACAATGAAAAGTGGAAAAACTGCATCAAATTAAAAACTGAGAAATGACAAATTCAAGAAAGCTTAACATAGAAAAGAATAAGGTACAACATTTACATCAGCAGACTCCATTTTTCACCGTCACCACATGGAAGTTCCTTTCTATGCTTTTTAAGTAATACTATAACCTCCATTTTTCAAAGATGAAAAGACAATGTTTCTCAAAGTCTATCCTTGTTTTACAATAAAAACAAAAGAGTAGACTGAATTCCTTTTTATTAATATACACATCAGGTTACTGAAACGTGAGTTCACGTAGCTTTTCCCTCAAAGATGGCACTTGCAGATAGAAGGTGCAGATGACTACAAACTTCAGAAGTTTACTTGATAAGATTCTTCAACAGCAGTCTGATACTGTGTTTCCTCATCTAACTGAAGATTCTAAAGAAAAAAAAAGAAAAACTGGAGCTTAAAATAAGGAAAGCATTGTTTAGGCATAATTCAACTGTATCAATTCAAACTATATAAGGATTTTTAATGCTAGTCAAAGTCAGCTAAATAAATACACTAGTACTTAGCTTTGATGGAAGAGGGTATCTTTCACAAATAAAATTACATTTAGTTCATTATTCCAGTCTTTACTTTCTATTCTTTATCAATGAATTTTAATCATTATCTTCTACAAAATTATCAAATTATACCAGTAACATCACACCTATAAGATTGGCAAACATGACAGAACAAGAAAATGATAAATGCTGGAGAGGATGTGGGAGAGTTGGAACACTCATTCATTGTTAGTGGAGCTGTGAGATCATCCAACCCTTCTGGAGAACGGTTTGGAACTATGCCCAAAGGGCTACAAAAATGTGCATACCCTTTGACCCAGAAATATCGCTACTAGGACTGTATCCCCAAGAGATTATAAAAACAGGAAAGGGTCCCATGTGTACAAAAATATTTATAGCAGCACTCTTTGTGGTAGCCAAAAACTGGAAGTCAAGGGGATGCCCATCAATTGGGGAATGGCTGAATAAATTATGGTATATGAATGTAATGGAGTACTATTGTGCCATAAGAAATGATGAACAAGAAGACTTCAGGGAGGCCTGGAAGGACTTATATGACCTGATGCTGAGTGAAAGGAGCAGAACCAGGAGAACTTTGTGCACAGCAACGACCACAGTGTGTGAGAGTTTTTTCTGGCAGACTTGGAACTTTGTAATAACACAAGAACTTACTGAGAAAAAAAAAATCCTAATGTCGGTCTTTTAAGGCAAAATGCCTTCCACATTCAGAGAAAGAAATATGGAAGTCATTCGCAGAATGTGTAGCAGATCATGTTTGTGTGTGGGTGGGTTTCAGTGTATTACGTTTTGATTTGTTATATGATTTCTTCCATTTATTTTAGTTCGACTACATAACGTGACTATAGTGAAAATGTGCTCAATAGGAAAGCATATGTAGAACCTATACAGAATTGTATGCTGTCAGGGGGAGGGAGGGGGGTACTGGGGGAAGGGTGGGGGGGATAAAATCTTAATTTTAAGGAAATGATTGTAAAACATTAAAAAAAATTTAAAATTAAAATTAAAAAAAAAATTATACCAGTAAAATATCCAGTATTTGCAAGATTGAAATTTACACTTTTTTTAAGAGTTTTAATTTTTAAAAAATCATTTCTAGTGTAAAAAGAAATTATTTAACTTCAACTAGTTTATCACATAGAAATAAGAATGTTATTGATGGAGCCTAAATGAAAATCAAAGGATACTTTTTCAATTTTAATTTTCTTGAGGTTTTTTGATCTGTTTTGTTTTACAACATGGCTAATGTGAAAATGTTTTGTCTGCATGACTGTACATGTCTAAGCAGTATCTAATTACTAGTTGTCTCAGGGAGAAGGAGAGACAGGATGGGAAAATGTGGAACACAAAATGTTAAAAAAAAATTAAAAATTATTTTACATGTAACATAATTTGAAAACATGGAACAAAAATATAAATGTAAACCATAAAAATTTTCTATTAAAAAAAGAAAGCATTGTTTATTTTTGAAGCTAATAAAGTTTGAATTTTTTTTAACTTTCATAACTAAACAGTAAACAGACTTGATTATAAAATTTCACTATTCTATTTTGTCAGATAGGTAAAAACAAATATATTCTAGTTTTGCCACATGTAGCTTTAAATGTTTCAGCCATCAGAGTCATATATACTATTACTATTTCTATTATCTGGAAAGGCAACATTTTGAAATATAATAAAAAATTAATAGTCAACTAATATTTAAGTGCCTACTATGTATGAGGCACTGTTAATCCCTGGAGATACAAAGAAAGGCAGAAAATAAAAAATAAAACTTGCTCAAGTAGCTCACAGTCTGGAAATAACTACTGGGGAAATATCTTTAACGAAATTGCTTACTTTGAAGTGCTCATTTATCAAATAGCTTCACAATCATATCAGCTTAAGATTTGAATTTACATATGTGGAACACTTCTCTGTTACTCTTTAATTATTTTTAAATTATACTAAACACCAGTTTTACCAAATGGGCAGAGTTTAATTGTTCAATAATTCAAGAGAAAAGATAAAGAGATGGTGGCCTTGAAAACTACATATTTAGTATTTATTAAGCATTTGTAACAGCTTTTTATACTTTTAGATATTGAAAATTTATTTAATAGTTGACAGTAGCTAAAAAAGTAACATCTGATAAAAAGATTTAGTTACACCTACAAAACCATCTAAGAGCAATGGCATTTTGAATGGGTTTTTTTTGTTGTTTTTTTTTTTTAAATTTTACTGACTCATTTATTTCTAGTTTTCAACATTCACTTTAAAGATTTTGAATCCTAAATCTTGTCCTTCACTCTCCTCCCCGACCCATGACGGCATGTAATATGATATAGGCTGTATATGTACAATCCTATTACACAATAGTCACGTTGTAAAGAAGAATCAGAAGGGAAAAAACACAAGAAAGAAAAAACAAACAAAAAAGAGAAAGTAGTATGCTTCAGTCTGCATTCAGACTCTACAGTTCTTTCCCTGAATGTAGATGGCATTTTCCATCTTTAATCTTCTGAAACTGTCTTAGATCACTGCATCAATTAGAAGAACTAAGTCCATCAAAGCCAGTCATCCCATAATGCTGCTGGTACTGTGTACAAATGTTCTCCTGGTTCTGCTCAATTCACTTATCATCAGTTCACGTAAATCCAAGTTTTTCTGAAATCTAACTGCTCAGCATTTCTTATAAAATAATACTATTCCATTCCATTCATATATAACACAACTTATTCTTAAAAGGCTATGGTGGAGTGAAGAAAGCTCTGATTTTCAAGTTGGAATTCCAGTTATATTTCTAACTCTACCATCTGTATGGCTTTAGCAAGTCCCTTTACCTTTTCCAGGGTCTCAGTTTCTTCATGTATAAAAGTGAGAAGGCTGGATAAAGAATTCCCTAAGGGCCCTCCCTTCTAGCTACAATTTTATGATCCTATGAATTACTCAATTTTAAATGGCAAATATATTCTTACTCTAAAGATACTACTAGTTAACCAGATAACATTTTGGAAACTATATGATCTCCTTTCTTTAAAAAGTCTTCCTCTGACCTTGCCATCTTTTCAAGTTTCTATTTCAAATTCCCAGTATAGTGGAAAGTACATCAGCTTCTGAACATGAGTTCAGAAGACTTGAGTTCAAGTAAGACCTCTTACAGTTACTACAACCCATGTGACAGCCAACAAGTCAAACCTCTAGACTTTGGCTTCCTCATTTATAGATGAAGGGGATGAACAAGGTGATGTCCTGAGGTCCTTTCCCACTACAAACCTATCTATCATTCTTTGATCCTTTCATTGCCCTTCTCTCAATGTCTCCCACCACTTCAGTGACACCTATGCACACTTGTCAAACCCCCTGCGATCTGGTTTGTGACTCACCCATTCTACTCAAAATTACTATTCTCTTAGTAATATAAACTGCTAAAAATATGCCCCTTTCCTCAGTCCTCATTCTTCTTGATCACTGCAACTTCAGGCAATCCTAGGCTACCTCTTTCCTCCTAAATATCATCCCTCACTGGCTTCCACAATATATACAATAAATAAAGCTGGTTTTCCTGCTGCCTAGCCACTCCTTTCCTAAACTCTTCAGTTTCATTTGCTGTTTCATTATTCATCCATTTCCCACACATTAAGTATAAGTATCCAAAACAAGAAAATTTTCAGGGCCTTGTGATCCCTTCATTCTATCCTCAAGCAATTTCATCAGTTCTCATGGTTTTAATTATTTTTAAACCAGATGACTCTCAAATCTACATATTCAGCCCCTACTCTTGCAAAAAGAACTCAAGCCTCACACTGTCAACTGCCTGCTGGACACCTCCACGTGGGCATTAACAATGGCAGCTCAACTCACCCCTCCTCAAACCCCTATCAAGGACTAACTTCTTAGTCACCAAGTTCAGAACTTTGAAGTCACAGGTATACAAAAAATGGGAAAGTACCTTAAAGATCACCTAAATCATCATCATGGAGATAAGGAAAGTAAGATCCAGAAAGGAAAACTCACTTGCCCAAGGTTACACTAGTAACTAGCAGCGTAAGTAGCAGAATCATGAGCCTAAGTCTTCAGATACCATACCAGTGATTTTTTACTTAACCTTGACTCTTTCCTTTCTCTTGCAGCCCCATATCCAATCAGCTGTCAAGTCCTACCAATTCGCCTGCAAACATCTCTCACATTCATTTTGTTTAAGTTAATATCATAAGAACAGCTTCACCTTTCACCTGGACTCATGTACCAGGTAGGTGTTTGGTCTTTCTGCTCCTAGTCTCTCTCCTCTTTGATCAAACCTTCACATAGGTGCAAAAATAATCTGAGGCAGGTCTTCATGTCATTACATAGATCAAAAAAAAAAACCAGTATAAACAAAAGCAACACAATCAAAATTAGAAGGAAAAGCAGAAAGTGGGGAAATTTTTTTACAAAAATGTCTCAAATAAAGGCCTCATTTCTCAAATATATAGAGAATTCAATCAAATTTATAAAAATACAAGTCATTCTCCAATTGATAAGTGGTCAAAGAATATGAATGGGCAATTTTCAGATGAAGTCAAAACTATCTACAGTCAGACAAAAATGCTCTAAATTACTACCCTCAGTAGAGAAATGCAAATTAAAACAACTGAGGTACCATCTGACACCTATCAGATTGGTTGATATAACAGAAAAGGAAAATGATAAATGCTAGAGGGGATGTGGGAAAACTGGGACACTAACGTACTGATGGTGGAGTTGTGAACTGATCCAACAATTCCAGATAGCAATTTGGAATTATGCTCAAAAGACAATCAAACTGTGCATATCCTTTGATTCAACAATACTACTAGGCCTACAGACTAAAGGGATCAAAAAAAAAGAAAAAAGGGAGAGGAATGTACCAAAATATTTATAGCAGCTCTTTTTTTTGGATACTGAGAGGATGTCCATCAAATGGGGAAGGGCTGAACAAGTTGTGCTTTATGGTTGTGATGGAACACTATTGTGCTATAAGAAATGATGACCAGGATGTTCTCAGAAAAACCTGGAATTACAAAATGATGCAAAATGAAGTACGCAGAATCAGGAGAATGCTGTAAACAGTAACAATACTGTACAATGATCAACTGTGAATGACTTAGCTATTCTCAGCAATCTGACAATCCAAGATAATCACAAATGACTCATTATGAAAAACACTATCCATCTCCAAAGAAAGAACTTATGGAGTTTGAATGCAGATAAAAGTTTACTATTTTTCACTTTATTTATTTTCGTAAATTGGGGGTTTTTGGTCAGTGTTTTCTTTCACATGACTAATATGGAAATGTGTTTTGCATGACTGAACCATTATCAAACTGCTAGCCATCTCAGGGAGAGTGGAGAGAGGGAGGAAGAGAATTTGGAATTCAAAATTTTTTAAAAAACAATGTCAAAAACTACTTTTACATGTAATGGGGGGAGGAAGAGCAAGAGAAATATTCAAAAACAAGAACAACTTTGTGTGGTTCCTTATTGCCTGGAGGGTAAAAGATAAATTCCTCAGTCTGGAATTTAAGGTTCTCCACAATCTAGCTCCCAATTTATCTTTCCAACCATATTTCATATTACTGCACTACACCACCACCACCATCACCACCCATATACACTAAGAGTTGTTCCCTGAATTCAACATTTCTTCTTCTATCTTCTTGCATTTTTACCAAGTCACTATCTTCTTCCTCTCCTCCTAATATATTATGTATCTTTCTTCCAAGATCAGTTGTCACCTCCCCCATGAAGTCTTCCCCAAATCTCCCCTACTATCAGTTCTTAACATCATCCTCAAAGAACTCTTTATTTGTTTGTGTAATGTGCTCTAACCATAATAGTAGATTAGAAGTTCCTTGAGGACCAGACCACAGACTGTTTAATTTTAGCTTAATACTCCAAGTGTCTCGAATATTATCTGTTTCTTACTGAACAAATGTGGAGGGTGAATAATATGTTTGATGAATGGATATGAATTAATTTTGATAGGTGTCTTTTATTAAGGATTACAATTTCCATTTACTGTTCATATGAATAAGTGAAAACTGCACTGCTTCAACTTCTACAGGATTTTGAACTGCAAGTGACCTATATGAAAATTTTTTTCAAATCCATTTTATAAATAAGAAAACTGTGAGAGGGTTCCATGATTTGCTCATGAAAGTAAAGAACAGAGGAAAAATTCAAACCTAAGTCTTCTCACTGTAAATCCACTACAATAAAAAAGTGTTGATCAAGTTATCTTGATCAAATCAAGATGACTACCTTATAGTTCTATTTTTAACTCCACTACTCCATGAAATTTTACTGATTTTATTTTTAAAAGGAAGAAAAAAATTTGTTATTCTAAAGCTCTACTGTACACTTCAAAAGGAATCTTTTTTTATATTCACATACAATTAAGGAATTAATCATCAACTACCAATCCTTTGTAAGCTAGCAGAGATACCAGCTAAGACTGTGACCATTTTAAAGGCAGCTAAATTGGAAAACCTTTTGAATTTAGCAGAATAAATGCAACCTAATTTCTTAAAAATATTCCTTTGTACATTTTAATTTTGGATCTCAAATTTAAATTTGGAGAATAATTATTACTACTAACTGCATTAACAAGAGGAGTAAAATTTTACTCAAGATACAGATCTTCTCTTCTATACCACCTGAGTATCTCAATCCTCACCAAAACTAAAGCTAAGTCTCCCTTCAGAGACATTTGTCTTAGACACACAGGGTAAGCTTTGTCACTTTAGAAAGGTACTACTTATGTGGGATTACTAGATTTGAAAAAAGAATTATCTACAGAATTTGCCATCAGTTGCATATTTAAATCCTGAAGGCCTTGAGATCTTTCTTGATAAAAAAGAACAATATTTCATCAATTTGTAGGTGATTTTTATATCTAACACAATATAATCACCACCTGCAAATATAGATGAAACTGGGCCTCTGTCACTTTCTATATAAGGTTTACTTTTAAAAGTCAAAATAAGGGCTCCATAGCATCACTGTCACAAGTTTACCCAAAACATATAATTCAGATAGAAAATATTCATCTAATTTTCGTAAGAGTGAATTTTATTACTTTTGAAGAAAAAACTTACCACAAATTCTCCATAATCAAACTGATGTCTTTGATTTAGATGGCTAACAAAATTTCTAGTAATCTGGCTAGGATCTCCCCATGGAAGAGACACACAAATAGGACACGTCTAAAAGAGAAACATATAACAGAAATAAATCCAATCATGAAAATGAATAGTCACATACTGTTAACAATGATGTTACACTGTCCTCTTACCTGACACCCGAATAACAATGCTAAAACAGAGTTAATACTTTTTACATCCAAATTCCACTGGCTCACTTCCCAACCATCCATTTTATACTTCTACTTTAGTGCAATCATAGAATCTGAGTTGAAAAAGATGTAAGGAATCATCACCTATCCTACCAGTTACTGTTCCAGTATCCCCACAAAAAGAATTATCCTATAGTATCCCCACAAAAAGAATTATCCTATAGTAGATCACATGTCCAGTGAGTAAGCACTAACCAATAAATCAAACAACGAATCAATCAACATTAAGCGCCTACTATGTGCCAGAGACAATGCTGAGTCATTTTACTGTTTATGTGCCAGGAATCAAAGTTTAAAAAAAAATTTTTTTAAAAGAACAATCCCTACTTACTCACAAAAAACGTACATCTTACTGGGGAAGATATACGTACATATCAAAAGATACAGTGTCCCAAAAGTTTCAAGCTGCTAAAGCTTGAAACTGCACCAAACACTTTTGGCACACTCAGTAACATATCATTAAGAAATACAAAGCAAGACTTGGCAACTAACTGGATTTGTGGAGTGAGAAATGTTGAAGTCAAGGTAATGCCAAAGTTACAAACACTGGAGACTAACACTTAGGACAGTGTCTGATACATAGGGCCTTAATAAATTGCTTCTTTCCTTCTGTCTTACTAGAAAGATGATAGTGACTTTGACAGAAATAATAACTATTATTTACATAGCTCTTTAAGATTTGCAAAGAGCTGTAAATAGTAGCTCATAATCTACACAACAATCTTGTAAGGTACAGGCTATTATTATTCCCATTTTATAGAACTGAAGCAGACCAAAGTGACTTGCCCAGGGTCATAATAGCTAGAGTCTGAGAAGACATGGCAAGCCTCAAGAACGTTTTAGCCAAAATCCAGAGTGCTTTCCTGTCAAAGCAAGAAAACTTCAAGTCACCAGAAATAAAAAGTATCAAAGAATCACAGTCAAGCTATTCCACAAGACCAAGCAGCTTCTATAAACAAGAGGCAATATTGGAATACAATATATCAGGAAGCAAAACAGGTTTACTTAACTACAACCACAAAGAAATGTGTTCCACAAAAATAAATATGTTAAAAAAAAGGGGGGAGGGGGAGTGGATGATAGACCTTTAAGAGAACACACAACTTTCAAGCATTCCTAATTAAAAGACAAGAGCTAAATAGAAATTTGAACCTAGAAAGATAAATAAATGTATTTGAACTGAAAGAGGATATAGAATGATTAAATGCTAACATTCTTATAAAGAGGGAAAAACAAATGTCCCTTCAGAATTGTAATATCTTCAAAAATAAGACAATGAGAAGATCTATGGGTGAACTCGCTCTAGGGAAAAGGGTGAAGATTAAAATGATACATCCATGTAGGAAGAAGGAAGAAGTGGGTAGAACACATTTCTCATTACCTGGACTGGGAAAGAAGACTGCAAACATAGAAGAAGGGAGAGGGGTAACCTCACTCATGTAAATTTGATAAGCCGAATACATACAGAGTGAGAATCTAATGAAGAAACACAATAAACTCAACAAGGAAATAGGCAAAGCTCTTTAGGAAAGTAAATGGGATGATAATACTGAGGAAGGAATAACTTTAAGCTAAAGCAAACTGCAGCTTTCAGAGGGTAGATGTTGAAGAGCAAATTGAACAAATTGAAAGGGGGAAAAATTGCAAGAGAAGGGGACAATCATAAAGAAGAAAACTGCTCCAGGTATGAATTACTAGTATTGATCAATTCCTTCCTTTTCACCCCTTTTTAATTTTTTTTTTCAATTACATGTAAAAATAATGGATGTTTTTTAAAAGTTTGAGTTCCCTCCCTCCCCTCCATCCTCCCTGGGAAGACAAGCAACTTGATATAGATTATACAGTTGCAGTCACACAAAACGTATTTCTAAATTAGCCATGTTATGAAAGCAGACAAAAAAACAAGAAAAAAAAAGTTTAAAAAGGATGCTTCAATCTACATTTAGACTTTCATCACTTCCTTCTCTAGAGGTGTACAGCACTCTTCATCCTAAGTCCTTTGGAATTGTCTTGGAGCATTATTGGTGAGAATTTTAAGTCATTCACAGTTGATCATCATACAATATTCTTGTTACTGTGTACAATGTTCTCCTGGTTCTGCTCAAGTCACTTTGCATCTGTTCATGCAAATCTTGACAGGTTTTTCTTAAGAGCATCCTGGTCATAATTTCCTATGGCACAACAGTATTCCAACATAATCACAGAGCAAAACTTGTTCAGCCACTCCCCATTTGATAGATATCCCCTCAAATTCCAATTCTTTGCCATCACAAAAAGAGCTGCTATAAATATGTTTACACATATATGTCCTTTTCCCTCTTTTTAATCTCTTAGGTAATAGACATAGTAATGACACTGCTGGGTTCAGGGGTACTGGAGTACTTACTGCTAAGTGGGGAAAAATGCTAAGAGAGAAAATACTAACTAGGAAATATCTTTGCAACAGGTTCTTCTGATAAAGATTTGATATTCAAAATGTCTAGGGAATGGATTCAAAATATTTTAAAACAAGAGCCATTCTTCAACAGAGAAACTGTCAAAGGATATGAGCAGGCAGCTCTCAAATTATGACAGAGCTACCAACAGCCATATGAAAAAGTGCTCCAAGTCACTAATAATAACTCTAGGTGCTAACTCACTCTCCAACACTGGCAAATGAAATACTGGTGACATTATGAATTGGTTCAACCATTTTGTAAGGCAATCTATAGAATGAGACATATTTTTTGAAAATGGCCAATGTGGGAATTTATTTTGCTTGAGTAAAGCATATTTATTACGAAGTGTTTCATAATTCAAAAAACAAAACTGCGAAGTAAAAGAAAACCCTCAAACCTCTACCACTCCAACACTGACTCCAATATTCATTCGACATATATTTACTATTTGTAATTCAGTGGTCCTAGGCAAAATACTAACAAATAAGACATCTTCAATTATAGTATAGTAGGGATGATCATAAAATATCTATAAAATTATATATAATAAAAAGAGCAAGTACATTTGAAGAATATAAAATTCTATGAGATCATAAAAAATTTAAAAACTGAGTAGGAACAGAAGCAAGGATTAGAGAAAATTTAGAATTCATATACACCTCTACATTAAAAGGGATCATTTTACTTCAACTGCTGATTGTAATAAAACAAGTACACACCAAACACAATATAAATTCATTTTATGCATCATTATTACTAGCCTGGTTTACTTTGCAAGCATGGTACTAGAACTAGATTTAGGCATGGAAAGAGTGCTGGATTGGAGTCAGTGCATTCAAATCCAGAATGGTTCTATTCCTTTATTCACGGTCAAGGTCACAAATGTGTTTCTAGTCACGCAGATCTGCAACCTCAGTCTTAATTCCCTACTCAGTAATGTCACACATTTCCAAATCTTGACACCTCTATCTCCACTTTTCTCCTATACATTTCCTTCTTTCCATTAACACAGCCACTACTCCAGTTGAGGTTTTCATTGCCTCCTAGCTGCAAATACTGCAACAGCATTCTATTTGTTCTGCTGTCTCCTCATGTCTCTACTCACCTCAATCCAGCCACCAAAGTAATTTTACTGAAGCGCAGCTATGATCAAGTCACATGGCTACTGAATAAAATTCAGTGACTCTGTATTACCAATAGCATCAAATACTCTGTTGGGCATTTAAACCCAGCCCCTACCTTTCTAATATTCTTACCCATTACTACCCTCCATGGGTTATTCTAGTTACATTGGGATATTTGTTGTTCTCACATATAAATACTTCATCTTGTCCCCTTGCCTTTATAAAGATGCTATCCCCATGATTGGGATGCTTTCCCTCCTTACCTTTACCTCTACACCTCTTAGAATCACCGGATTATTTCAAGACTAAACTCAAGGGACAACTAGCTATCAGTGACTGCTTTAAGGCTACTCTGTAACTATCTTGAATATACACAAATTTTCTCCACTGTCAAGAGTTTAAATCCCTGGAGGGCAGAGATTATTAACCTTATGTTTTACAGAATTAACAAATGCTTGTTGGAGTGGTAAAAAGATCTAGATACATAGGTAGGTTGGAGTTCAACCATAAAAACCCTTAAATGTCAGATTAAGGGGTTTTGTTTTCAAGACAATTGGGAACCATGGAGGTACCTGAACAATTGAGGGATCAGTGAATTAGGAAGATGGATTTGGCAGCTGTGGGGAAAATGGATTGGAGGACCGAAATGGTAGAAATAGGGAGGCCTGGTTAGGTGTAAAGTGAATTAGCCTACCCAAAATGTGATAACAGCATTAACTAGGGTGAGGACATAGAGAATGCTAAGGAGAGGATAGATATATCTGTTGTTTCTGCCTTTTCCTTCCACCACCCTATCCAACTGTATCTCCAAAATAGTCCCTATTTTATAATAGGAATGAATGACGCTTGATATGCCATTAAAAACTCTTGAGGCAGGAATACTGTTTTACCTAATTTTAAAAAAACCTCAATTGTAAGTATAGTTTTAAGAAAAACATAAAAATAAAACAATATTTTGAAAAACTTTATGGTACTATACCTAAATGTTATGGTAGAAAGAAATGTGTATGTGTATAAAAGATAGAATCAACAATGATGTAGACAAGTGAAGTAAATGGCACTTCATTATTCTTTTTTCAAACTTTAAGAATTAATTAAGACTCAAACTGCCTCAAACATACTTACCACAGGGACTATCTGAAAGAGGTGACTATTATTACAATGATCCAGTAAACGTTGTCTTGTAAAGTTTGCTTCTTGACACAAGGGACACTTAAATGTGGGATGCCTAGTAGAACTGTAAGACAATAATGTTAAGAAACTAAACAACATGTAATGATAATAACCAAGAAATTTAGTTCTAGAGAAGAGTTAAGAAAATATACTTACCTTCATTTTATATAGAGGCAGAGGACAATTAATATGAAATATTGTATTCAATGCCATACTAAGTTGATATGTAAACTAAGTCTGACATGTTGGTTGTGTTTTATTTATTTTATTCCAAGAAATCAAGAAAGTGAGTCAAGAAGTAAGAAGGTATGTATTTGGAATGGCAATGTACAAACAAAAGATACCAATATTTATCTTTTAAAAGACAACAGTGTTAGATTAAATAGATTCATTCTAAACACCAAGAAATAAATTATTGGATCCTTCCATTTTATATTGTAATACCTTGGCTATAGTTAGCCATTTTGCCATAGTTACATGACTTCTCTGATGTTTAAATTTAGTATGTTCTGATTAAAAGCTTTCCTTCATGCTCAAAACTAAACAAAAAGTTACTAGGGACATTAATTTCCTCAAGAAACAGTTCACTGCTAGAAACTATAATAAACTCCTATGCTCTCTGAATTAGTTAGCATGGATACTAAATTGTCCGAGGGATGAAAAAAACTTATTTTAAAAGGTTAACATATTGGTAGCTGTCATCAACCACACTGTCAAAAGTCAATTCTCCTGCAATCTTATACTGTCACCTCCCTCTCACTGGCAATTTATACAACCTATTTACTAATATATGGTTCAAATTAAGTATTCCTATACATATTGATATACAGGGATCAAAAACCTTAAAAGTTAAATTATCAATGTAAAATAATTACTCTAAATATTTCAGGTAAATGTCATTGTTTAGTAAAAACAGATACCACTTAAGAAAAAATATCAATTTTTAAAAAATATTACCTTGCATCTCCTTGATAAGTCTCTGTATTATCAGACGTAGATGTCTCACTCCTATTACTTAAGAAAAGCATGGAAGAAAATTAAGTATAATAATTGCTTTAAGTGGTCAAATTAAAATCCCAAAGTACAGGAAAACCTCATTATTTTGACTTACTGAGTAGAAGAGCCTGAATGAGAATGGAAACTTTGGACTTCAAAACATTTATGAAAAAAATAGTTGAGTAACTTGAACCAACAAAACAAACAGCAAAGGTCTTTAGCCACTTGCTTTAATAAAAATTTATCACTGGAGTGGGAAGAATGGCTCACTGATGCTTATAGGTAAAAAATACAAAAATAATGAAATCAGATACTTGATGTTTTAAAATCAGGTGCCCATTCGCACTACTCAAGAGTAAAATAAAAGATAATGACTTCTTTTCCTCTGAAAGTTGAAAAAATAAAACTTTGTGAATGTCAACATTAGCAACCTGAAGGTTAAGATTTAAAGTATTTTTATGGCAATACATACTTTTTCTTCTTATCTCATTCAAAATGTGTTTTTAAGTCCTCACTCCTCTCCATTCTCATTGCCATTAGCTTCATTACCTCATGCCTGGACCAAAATAACTGTTTAACTAGGCTTCCTTATAAATGTCTTCCATACCACTGCCAAAATAATCTTCCAAAAACACAGCTTTCTTCAGGTCATTCCTTCTACTCAAAAACTCACAATGGTAGCTTACATGTTGATAAACTTTTACTGTTTTCCAAATGATCTCTTTATAACAACCTTATGAGTTAGGTAAAGCAAGTATTATTATCCATATTTTACAGGAGGAAAATAACGCTAAGAGGTTAAGTGACTTGTCCAGTCACATGGCTCATAAAATTCTAGAGCCAAAATTTGAACACATATCTTCTGACTTCCAACTAATGTATAAACTTTTGCTCTTTGCTATTCAAAGACTCTCTTCTCCATAATATGGCCTCCCTTTCCTACACTTACCTCCAACAACTCCCCAACATAGTTTCTGCTTTGGCTGAGTCAGCGTCCTGCTGTCCCTCAAACACTCCATGTTCATTTCCTACCCTTCAAGACCCATCTCAAGTTCCACTTCTTTCATGAAGCTTTCCAAGATTAGGGTGACCAACAATGATTAAGATAATCATATGAACTTCCGAACATGAGATTCCCTTCCTCAGACCACATGAGGTCTCCCCTCGAACCTTTTCTGTACAAAAGTATACAATGTACTTTTTGGGGGAAGACTTAATGTGTGATTGCTGTGAGGAAAGCATTTTAAAAACTATAATATACCTCTAAGTTCTATTTTATGCTATAATTATTTGCAAATGTAATATTTTCCTACTAGATTATAAACTAAAGGGAGGGCAGGGATTAGATCTCATGGAATCTCTGCATCTACCAGACAGATAAGGTTGAACTGAATCTTTCCCCTGCTTGACTATTTACAATTCAAGGTGGCTGCTACATGCTGGGCTCTTCGTAATATTTAATTCATCAACAAAGTTTATTAAATACAAGATATTGTACTGGGTATTGGGGATATAACGGAAAACACACTGCCATAATATATATTTCTCTAATTATTTTATCCATGAAATTCATCTCCCTAATAAGATTAAGTTCTCAAGAGGGTAGGGACTGGACTACATCTTATACTTCTCTTGTAACTCCCACCCAAATGATATGCACTCAATATTCTTTTTAAATCTAATTATTTTTCCCTTATAAAATGTTATTTGAATTGAGTTAAAAAGGCACTTCTTCCCATCCCAATTTCCTTTAAACCCAAATGCATGAAGAGAAATAATATAAAAGGGGAGTGCATAAAATGTTGATTTTCTTGGCAAGCTATAATTCAAGTTCTCCTTTTTCTGTGTGAACTAGAGTTGAATGTTCTACAGAGTTGAGATTCTAAGCCTGAAGATTTTCAATAGTAATAAAATTAATATTTTTCAAAGTCAGCTTTTGTCTTTTAGACTTCAGACAAAACCAATTAAAGTGGGCATGGTCAATTTGTCCAAGGTAAACAAAAATTACTTTTCAATATGAATTATGCCCCCCCCTTTCTAAAATCAGTTGTGTTAAGTCTGGTTGGTGACAGTAATGTTCATCAGTGCTGTTGTTTTTAAGGGCAGCAATAAAAATATTTAAAAAAAACAAAAGTTAACTCACTTACCCAAGGTTACACATCAAGTTATTGGCAGAACCCAGGCCACAACTCAGGTGTGCTAACTCTAAGGCCAGTGCTCCTTCCACTTAGATATGGGTTGTCTATCTACCTCACAGTGTTGTTGTGAGTAAAGTGCTTTGAAAACCTAAAAGCACTATATAAATCTGAGTTGTAATTATAATTATTATTAGGGAAAATTCTGAACAAACATATTAAATGTACATAATCTGACTCTACTAAGGCCTTGGATTACTTGAAAAGTCTCTTCCCTGTTTTCTTTATGTAAATTTTAAGTTTTCTGATACAGGGTGGCAGAGTAGCTATGGAACCACAAGATGTGAGAGTTCAAATTCTAACTGCATGGCATGGGCAAATTACTTAACCTGGGAATATTTAAGCATTTATAGCAAGCAAGTATCACCACAGGGGCTATTTCATAACTCTTATAGCACAATATAATTGTGAGGTAGTATTAAATTATCATCCTGAGTTCCTGCTTACAAAATGAAATTTACTTAATAACTTCTTTCTTTGGAAATTCTATAAATTTCAGACTAGTCCCTTCCCAGACACAGAAAATTCCAAATCTGCTTCAACTTTTCTTTCATGGTCTAAATTTAAAAAAAAAGTAACTAAATAATTTTAAAACAAAAAGCTGACAGGTACTAAAATGAAAAATTAAACTTTTATACTAATATTCTTAAGAGTGCTGCAGTATTTGAAAGCAAATTTTCCAAAATCTGAAAACAAACCTCCAAAAATAAACCCACCAAAAGATAGGTTGTCAAAGGTATGCGGTTTTCCCAAAACTGTAATTTATATAAATGGAAAAACATGCTCAAAATCATTACAAGAAAATGGAAATTAAAAGAACCCTAAAGTTTCATACATCATAAAATGCAAATTTGTAAAGATTACAAAAAACTAAACCTGATGTTGGAGAGGCTACTGGAAGCCAACCACACTAAAGCACTATTAGTAGAGTTTTGAAGAGGCTCAATTGTTCCAAATTGCAATTTGTAATTATGCAAAAAGCAACTGCATAATCCATATACCTTTTGACCTATTTAATGATCTCACTTATCCCATGCATTTGTGTTTGTTGTTCATTTTTTTTTCAGCCATGTCTGACTCTTCATGATCCCTATGTGGGGTTTTCTAGGAGATACAAAGTGTTTGCCATTTCCTTCTCCAACTCATTTTACAAATGAGGAAATCGAGGCAAACACAGTGAAGTGACACGCCCAGGGTCACACAGCTACGTTTTTGAGGTCAAATTTTAATTCAGGAAGAAAAGTTTTTCTGATTCCAGATCTGGTACTCTCTCCATTGTGCCATCTAACTGCCCATTCTTTGTGGTAGCAAGTAAAAATAAAGTCTTATAATATGGAAAATGTTTGACACATATATATATGTATATAAATATACTGGAATATTATTATGAAGCAAGAAATGTTAAAGAGCAAATCAGAGAAACATGGGAAGACTTATGTGAACTAATGCAGAACTAAATGGGCAAAACAAACAAAATCATATACACAAAGAATATAACAATGTAAACTAAAAAAAACACAAAAAGAAAGATGAATTCTCAAGAACTGAAAAAACAAGGAACCCAGACAGCAAAATGTCTATTATGTGAGACTGGATCTACTTGTTTTGCTTATTTTTCTTTGTCAAAAAGAAAAAGGGAGGAAAGGTGGGGAAGAGTATTGAAATGACTTACGTAAGGAGGTAAAGCATCAAATAACATTTACTTTAAAATCAGGGCAGGGAGTTAGTGGGTTTTTTAAAATAGTAAACTTAAAATTATGCATGAAAGATCACTAAGTTGTTCATGTGCTCTTTTGATCCTGCTATCTCACTGCTGGGTTTCTATCCCAAGGAATTTAAATAAAATCAAGGAAAGATCCTAAGCACAAAAATATTCATAGCAGTATTATTTATGATTCAAAAAGACTAGGAATATCTAAACTGTAAAATATGAAAACACTATAAACTTGTGCCTTAAAGAATGACCTCTATTAAAGATTCTGGGAACTATGGAATACATTTCTTCTGAGGTGGTGTGGAACGAGGAAATGCACAGTAAGAACCACCAAATACCTCATGACTACAACAATGTAAAAAAAAACCAAAACACAACAAAGAAAGTCAACAAGATTTAGATTGTATACTACGATGTTAGTACCATACTAAGAAAGCTACAGCTACTATTTCTCAAACTATGAAAAAAATAATACTGGAGATAGATCTTACTTTGCTACTGCTTGTACTAGGAAAGCTTCCAGTGTTTCTTTGTTGCAAACAAAGCTGGGAAAGCTTCCAGTGTTTCTTTGTTGCAAACAAAGCTAAGTCTTCATTTTGAACGTATGCTTTTCAACATATAAAAAGATCTCTTCCACACCTGCACTTTTTAGAATTTTCAATATAAACGAGTGATATGTTTTGTCAGAGGTTGTTTCCACACCTAGTGAAATAATGTTGTGATCATTTATATGATTAGTTATGCTAATTTTCCCTAAAACTTTCCCTAAAATCTTAGTACTAATCCAACTTGATCATAGGAAGTTACTTTCTGAATATGTTGCTGTGATCTCCTGTGATTTCATTTATATTTCTGCATCAACAAGCTTTAGTGACACAGTTATGTAGTTATCTTTCTGTACTTTATCTCTCTCTCTCTCCTTGGTTTTGTATCAGGACCATGTATCTGTTTTATAAGAGAGATTTAGTACAGTGTCTCTATTTCCCAAGAATAATTTTTGTGGCTTAAGTATAAATTACTCTTTAAATGCTTGACAGAATTCACCAAAAATTCAAACGGCCTACGGGTTTTTCTTAATTCATTTATGTCTGCTTCGATTTTTTTTTCTCAAATCTGTTAACATGGCAACAGATTTATATATTTTGTAAAGTCATCAACATCCTCTGAGCTCCCAGTTTTGTTGAAGTTTATTTTATTCATTCCTTCTGTTACAAATTTTAATGATTTATTTTATATGACGATCATATTATTATTTTTCTTTCACTTGATCAGGTCAGATAAGGATTTATTTATTTTGCTAATCTTTTCAAAGAATCAGCTGTTTATCAATTCTATGGGTTTTTCAAGGTTGTTTTTTACTTACCTGTAACACCCAAAATGTCTTTTTTATACTTGTTTTCAGATTTGATAATATATTTTTTAGTCATTTTTACTGCATGCTCATTTCATTTAGATTTTTTTCTATTTTCAGACATACAACTTCCATTAATTGTCTCCTTTAAGTTTTGATATGTTGCCTCATTATCATGATTTAAGTTAATTTTCATCTCTACAATTTAATCTGCAATTCACTCATCATTCATAATGTGTTTACTTATTTTTCATTCATGTGTACTATTCTTTTGATCATATTTCCTTTATATATTAATGTTTTTATTGCACCTCTAATGGCTGTATTTTATCATTTCTGACTTTTGATATGTTTATGATGTTTAACCAAATGATCAATTTTTGTAAAGGTATCATGGGATGTTCAGAAATACATACTGAACTTGACATTCCAACAAATCTTCTACCCAGATCATTCTCACTATTTATCTGCCACCTCTCAAAGTGTTCTTACCTGTGTTATCCAGTACCCTTCTCCATATCAGACCTTAGACTCTCAACCTGAGAATGTAAGAACTCCCCACACCTCATGAAATTAGTCCACTCAACTTTGGAGCTCCCACCTAACCCCTAGGGCCAACCATGGTTCCTTGGTGATTCAGTAGCCCACTTAGATTACGACACCTACTTGCCAGACCAGCTTTCAGTTTCCATCCAGCCATCCAACCATCCAACCATCTGCCTGCTGCCTCTGCCAAGCTTCTCCTCCCCTTCTGAACCAGCATCATTTTCCACACTAGACCTGAAACCTAGACCTCTGTATAGGTTTTAGTAGATTAAAAAACATCTACTAAAGCATTAATAAAAAAAAAAAAAGCATCACTAGTTACATCAAATATAACCCAAAAAGTTTGAGACCAAAATCAGCACTTTTTTACAGGCAGAATGATACAGTAAAAACAATACAGAATTTGTAATGCTGATTTCAAAATCACTGGACCAAGGTTCTAACCTTAGCTCTGCCACTCCTACTTCCTAAGTGAGCTTAGAAACATCACTTAACCTCTCTGAGCCACAATTTCATCATATGTGAGATGAATGAAGTTAAGCAGAATGAACTTTAAAACTCTTCCAGTGCTATGATCCTAGTACTCGTGCTAAAAAGTCATTCATCCTCTCTGAGCTTTAGTTTCCTAATGTATCAAATGAGAGAATGAGACTATCTGAACTATGTCCTTTCCAATTCTCTATTATAAAACTCAATTTTTTTCTAAAATTTTTTCAATGTATACCTAGTACTCAAAATTGGCACTGTGTAAAAAGACTGAGCTCCAGACTCATAAACATTAATCCCAATTATAGAAATAAAATATGGGGTCTTAATAATGTAATAATTAAGAATTTTCACCAAGTCAAAGTCTACATGAAATTTTCTAACACTGGAAGAATATTTATATCACCAATATGTTAATTAGCTTATATGTAAAATTTAATCAATATACAACTCATTGGTTTCATTCCTTTAATAAGGAATTTTATAAAAGAAAGATGATATTAGATTCCAATTTGACAAATAGAAAAGGCATTTTATTTTACCATATGTCACAAAGCAAATCAGTTGTAATGCCAGGAATTCAGAAATAAGTCTAACTACTTCCTGAGCAAAAGCTCTAAGTTAAAAAGTCTACAGACTTTTTAAAATCAACTATGCTCCAGATGCATGCTATAATATTGAGGGTCATAATTTAATCTACATATATATGCCAAATATAATTCTAAAGTCATCTCCCTAGTCAATTTATAGCAATTTATTTAAAACAATTTACATACTATCGCTTTAAAAATCTGAGTTTCATTTTACTTCTACTTTCATCTAAGTAGTTATCAAATTATAATACATTAACTACTTTTAAATAAACAAAAATTATTTACCTATTCCCTACTGAATCTTGAGAGATCTGAAAGTTTGGAATTATGGAGGACACACCATACTCATCCTGATACTTCTTACAAGATTTGTAATGATGTCTCATGCGATAAAATTTTATCTGTAAATGAAATCCAAAACAATTTTGCATTTGAAACAAATCTCCCACAAGAAAAAACTGTTCTGGGCATAATAATTAAGCAAAAGGTGAAGATAAACATAAACACTCCGATCAAATTAAAAGAATTCTTCCCCTGTTGAAATTTAACTGTTAAAAATGGTTCCTTCTTTTCAACCGCTGAACATACTAATAAGCATGAGTAAAATATCACACATATTATAAACAATGCCAAATGCTAGCATTACAATTACCAAAACATTTTACTAATAATTTTAAATGCATTGTGTTGCCATTACTCTATCTTAACTATTAATATAGTAGCTTCAAGAATTATTAGTTGCATATTACCTACATTACTACTTAACATGATCCAGTTTTTTCTTAAATCTTCTACTATCAATGTAGAGACTGAAAAATGAAAGCTGTCAAGATTAACAGCATACACATTTTTCATTTCAGCAAATGAAATGGAACCAGCATCTTTCAGGTGTACCTAGATTCACTCTATGTCTCCATCAGTTATACAACTCTCTCAGAAAGGTGGAATGGTATATCTGACTTGGATAAAGGCATGAAATAGAATCTGGTTCTGTTCATGAAATTCATCAACTAAAATAAAGCAATGTTTTGTAATGGGTCCAGAGATCCATTATCATAATTCTCTATTATTTCATTCTCCATATGACTGAAACTTTAGGGTTTTCTATGATGAGCAAGTAAGCAATAAATAATAAAGCTAGTCGTCAATGTTGTCAAATATTTTGTCACTGCTGTAAGTGAGCAATTCGAATTTCTTCTCATACTATGATTCCTTAACTCCACATATAACTTGTCAAGATCTGGTTCAAGTCAAAACTTCTCCAATCTTCAGTTTGCTCATGTATAAAACGAGATGGGGAGGGGTGGGGGTGTACTACATGGCCTCTGAGGTCCCTTCCAACTCTTGAGACTCTGATATTAACCTATAAAATTGCAACAATATTACCATAATAAAAACAAACTATCAATAGTGTCAAATTATATCTCAGAAAATAAATGAGTTCAAATGAAAATTCTCTATCATCCAGGGTCGAAAACTTGATTTTCAAATATAACTTATTTTACTCTACCTGTTTTGCACAGCACCTGCAGCTACCAGAAAATTTCCTCATGACATTTTCAATGTCTAAGGCCCGCTCAGGACATGCTCGCTCTCTTCTAGTTACATTTCCACGACAGAGGGGACAGTGTATTCCACTTTCTCTCATAGCAGTCAGGAAACATTTTCTACAAAAACTAAATCAAAAGTTAAGTAGTAAATCATCTAGTGAATGGATAAAATGTCATCATCCTGTTAAAGATATGAAGTTAAATATATTTTTATGACATTTAATTTTACCATTTATTATATTCTAATTCACTTTTAAAAACTAGAATGAGTTTATTTATGTAAAAGTGTTCAACAGATTCATTCAAGTTTAACCAGTACCACCAGATTCATCACTGCAACACGGATATATCCCAATTAATAACAGTTGAAATTTATGTCACTTCAAGGAGTTGTAAAGCACTTTCCCTACACATTATCTCATTTGAAGAACATGGTAATACCATGGGGGATAGGTATTACAGGCATTAAAATTTTTTCACGAACTGATGAGCTGAAACTTGGAAAGATTAAGTGATTTGCTGATGGTCATACATCTAATTTGTTTCTGTGGCAGGATTCAAACCCAAGTTTTACTGTCTCCCAGTCCAACATGCTGTTATACCACTGTCTGTCTCTTCATTTGAGAAGAAAGCAACAAGTAGGCAAGTTCAACAAAATAAACTCATTCCAGGGATATAAGGTGGTTGGATTTTCTTTTAATCAACTTTTACACATGTGCCTTAGGAGTTATAATACATTTATTCTTATCCCATACTCTAAACTTTGTTTGAAAAAGAAATCCCTTAAGGGATACTGCAAGGTCCTCTTAAGGTTGAAATACAGTTTATTTACTTGAAATTAATCAAAACATCTATTATTTGAGCATTCTGGCCAATTAAAGCTTCCTTATAATTAAAAAAGCATTTCAGGAGTAACAAGATATATATGTAGATGACCTAGGGAAGAAGTCATTTTTCCATGGGGGATCTGTCAGTTTTCCTCACTGGTAAAACAGTGAGACTGAACTGTATTATCTCTAAAATACCTTCCAAATGTATGGAGATAATTCACAGATCTGTACAACCAGCCTTAGATATCTCAAAAGCAACATATCAAAACAGAACTTGGTAATTTCCCAAGCCACGTCCCCATGCCTCCCTACCAGTGAACTTCTTTATTCTATGGAAGGAAGCACCACAATTCTGGACTTGCAAGTTCTTATACTCACAGCTTTCTGTACGATTAATTCCTCTATCTCCTAACTTCAATTAACCTATCAACTGCCAAAACCCATTCATTTCATATGCTACCTTACTTCTGTCTACTTACAGTCTCCCCACTCCAATTCATCCTCTACAATTATCCTTAAGAGAAATTCTGACTACATGGACTTGGGCACTCACTAAAACTCCAGTGACTTCCTTCTACCCCCACCAAAAAAATATAAAAGTTCCTTTGTTTTTTAAGCAGACCTACACACACACACACACACATACACACACACACACACATATATATGTTACAGACTTCATTCTTCCCTTAAAGAAAAATTAAAAAGGTCAGAGATAGGATGGTAGGAAGCTGAGAATAACTAACCACCAAAATTTCCTTCCTCTTCCATCATCTAATTTCTATTTTAAAATTACTACAGAGATCACTGCCAACATACTTATGCTTAAGATGAGATGACGTGGAAGTGCATTTCAGACAAGGAAACCAGCCTTTGCAAAAGTACAGAGACAAGATGGAGTGTGATGTGTGAAAAGCAGCAAGAAAGTCTGGCTGGATCACAATGTCCAGGAAAAGAGTAATATGATAAAATTAGAAAGGTAGGTTGAAGTCAGCTTGTACAAGGTTCTAAAAAGTAAACTAGGACAATGAGAAGCCACTGTAGTTTATTGTGTAGAGGTGTGACATGGTAAAACATGCACTTTAGGAAAATAACTTTGGCAGCTACGGAGGATGAATTAGAAAAAGTTCGGAGTTGAGACAGGGTCAAATGAGGCTATTTTAACACTCCAGGCTGAAAAGTGATGAGAATTAGGCTGGTGGCTCCAGGAGAAGGACAACATCAAGAAACAATAAAGGGAGACAAGATTTGGCAACTGATTGAAGATGTAGGTGAAAGAAAAGGGTCAAGGATAATAATCAGTTTGAGAACCTGGAAAAGGATAACATTGCCCATAACTGAAACAGGAAAAGTGTCAGGAAGGGGAAAGAATTCAGTTTTGCACATGCTGAACATGAAATGTCTATGCAACGACAGGTTTGAACTACTACTACTACGAAAGGCAGATGACTACAGGAACTCAACTAGAATTGGGTATATGAAGGATATATGAATTTGGGAGGCATCCCTTTAAAGGTGAAATCCAGGGAAACTTAGACTATGGAATAATCAAGCTCATTTTTTGCTGTTAAATAAAACAGCATAAAATGATTACCAAAACAATACCAATTAATCCCAGAAGGGAAATTAGACATTCAAAGTCAAGAAAAATTTAGTTAAAAATGCATAAATTATTTTCCCAGACCCTGGTTAAAGAAATATTCATCAATTTGAGATCAATATGACCCCAGTAAGAATTTGATTCATTATCATTCCTTCATAATATTTACTGTCTGTACTACCTACAAACTGTCAAACTAGCATAATGATTTAAACACAAGTTACCCAAATATAAAATGAATCCCTAAAATTTGATCTCTGTGAGAGTAAACACACAAATATAAGTAAACATTTCACAGATACATATGAAAGGGTGTAAAACTTTCAGGTGAATGAAAGTTTCATGTCTTTTTTTTATTAATTAAATACTAACTGATAATTCACTACATTCAGTAATTTTCATTTCTACATAGAAAGGAACATGGGAAGGATAAAGACATTGAGATCAAAGAAATCACACTCAGGTTTTATATAAAGACAAAGAAGGGAGACAAAACAATGTATATTCAAAGCTGTGGTATAATGGAATAGTTAAGAGAGCAATGTGGTATAACAGATTCAGAAGATCTTTCATGTCTCCACCACTTTTTAGCCAAGTACCAAAGGATAATGACAGCCTCTCTGAACCTGGTTCCTCATCTGTTAAAAAAAAAAAAAAAAAAAATTGATGGTGCTTCTAACTACCTACCACTCCAACATAGTTTTAAGCAAACTTCTGTGAGCTTAACTGAGAAGAGTAATGTGTACAATTTTAATGTCACCACTATTATTTCACATATTCAGACACAGTGAATGTTTTTTTCTTTAAAATGTTATAAGAGACGCTACCAAGAACTTATTTTATAGAGCTAGAAAAAATAACAAAATTCATCTGGAAGAACAAAAAGTCCAGAATATCAAGGGAACTGATGGAAAAAAATGATAGGGAAAGTGGCCTAGCCATACTAGATCTTAAATTGTACTATAAAAACAGCAACCTTCAAAACTACTTGGTACTGCTTAAGAAATGGAGTGGTGAATCGGTGGAATACATTGGGTCTTGGTACAAGACACATTAGTCAATGACTATAATTTACTGTTTGATAAACCCAAAAACCTTAGCTTCTGGGATAAGAACTCATTATTTGACAAAAACTGCTGGGAAAACAGTATGGCAGAAACTAAGCATCCATCAACATCTTACACCATATGCCAAAATAAAGTCAAAATGGGTAAACAATGTTGATATAAAGGCTGATACTATAAGCAAACTGGGAGAACCAAGAACAATTTACCTGTCAGATTTATGAAGAATGGAAAATTTTGATTACATTACATTGAAAAGTTTTTGCACAAAGCCAATGCAATCAGGATAAGGAGCGAAGCAGAAAACGAAATTTTTATAACCAGTATCTCTGATAAAGGCCTCATTTCTGAAATACATAGAGAACTGAGTCAAATTTATTAAGAATACAAGTCATTACCCAATTGATAAATGGTCAAAGGATATAAATAAACAGTTTTCAGAGGAAGAAATTAAAGCTATCTAGTCATATGAAAAAAAAGCGCTAAAAATCACTATTGATTAGAGAAATGTAAATTAAAACAACTCTGAGGTATTACATCACACCCATCAGATTGGCTAACATGACAAAACAGGAAGATGATCAATGCTGGAGATGATGTGGGAGAGTTGGAACACTAATTCATTGGTGGTGGAGCTGTAAGCTGATCCAACCACTCTAGAGCAATTTGGAACTACACCCAAAGGGCTATAAAAATGTGCATATCCTTTGACCCAGCAATATTGCTTCTAGGGCTCTAACCCAAAGAGATCATAAAAATGGGAAAGGGACTTACATGAACAAAAACATTTATAGCAGCTCTTTTCTGTGGTGGCTAAGAACTGAAAATCAAGGGAATGCCCATTAACTGGAGAATAGATGAACAAGTTGTGGTACATGAATGTAATGGAATACTACTGTGCTATAAGAAATGACAGAAAGGGGGCGGAGCCAAGATGGCGGAGTAGAAGGACGCACGTTTACAAGCTCCGAAACCAAAGCCCATAAAATTAATGTAAAAAGAGACCCCCATAACTTCTGGGTCAATACAAGGTGTGCAGAAACGGAGTGGAAGAGATTTCCGTTCCAGGGAGCCCTGGAGACCCGTCCCCAGGGTCCGTCGCACCCCGGAAAGTGGACCCCACCCCCAGCGCTGCCCTGGCCGCGGCCCCAGAGAAGCTGATCCGAGCAGGCTTCAGAGACGGAAGCTCCGGCAGCCGGGAAAGTCCCTCCGCCCACAGAAGCTACAGGTCAGTGAGAGAGAAGGCCGGGCTGGAGGAGAGGGGAAGCAGGGCGTCTCCGTGACTCAGGCCCCCTCAGGAGGAAGCGGTGGCAGCAGAGACGGGGGCAGGAAGCAGCGGAGGCAGAGGTGTGGGCGGAGGCAGAGGTGTGGGTGGCAGCTGAGGCAGCAGTGGCCCGGGACTCAGGAATCCCCCAGCAGCAGGCAGGATCTTCATTACGGAAGGTTCCTGCATAAAACCTGAGGGAGCTGAGCCTGGGAGACGGCCCTGCCCCCACCCACTCCATTCCTGAAAGTCTCTACATAAAGCCCCTGAGGGAACTGAGCCTGGGAGGCAGCCCTGCCCCCACCCCAGCACCTGAACTAAAGCTCACTGATTGACAGCTGGCAGGAGGAAAGCCCATTTAAATCTCAGAGGCCAAGCACTAGCTGGGCGGATCCAGGCGGGGGTGGAAAGGAATCTCAGAAGTCAAGTAACTGGCTAGGAAAATGCCTAGAAAGGGGAAGAAAAATAAGACTATAGAGAGTTTTTTCCAACAAATGCAAATGATCCCGACCTTCGGATCTGATGACGAGGACGTATCCTTGCCATCAGGGAAAGACGTGGAGGGTGGGGCCTCAGTACCCCAGACACCCCAGGGGGCGGGTGGGCTCAGGCCCTGGAAGAGCTCAAAAAGGATTTGGAAAAGCAAGTTAGACAGGTGGAGGAAAAACTGGGAAGAGAAATGACAGATATGCAAGAAAAGTATGAAAAACGGGTCAATACCTTGGTAAAGGAGACCCACAAAAATGCTCAGGAAATTAACACCTTGAAAAATAGGCTCACTCAATTGGCAAAGGAGGTTCAAAAAGCCAATGAGGAGAAGAATGCTTTCAAAAGCAGAATGAGCCAAATGGAAAAAGAGGCTCAAAAGCTCACTGAATTTAATAGTTCTCTCAAAATTAGAATGGAACAGATGGAGTCTAATGACTTTATGAGAAACCAAGAAATCACCAAACAAAACCAAAAGAACGAAAAAATGGAAGAGAATGTGAAATATCTCATGGGAAAAACAACTGACCTGGAAAATAGATCCAGGAGAGACAATTTAAAAATTATGGGACTACCTGAAACTCATGATCAAAAAAAGAGCCTAGACATCATCTTCCATGAAATTATCAAGGAAAACTGCCCTGACATTCTACAACCAGAGGGCAAAATAAGTATTGAAAGAATCCATCGATCACCACCTGAAAGAGATCCAAAAAGAGAAACTCCTAGGAACATTGTGGCCAAATTCCAGAACTCCCAGCTCAAGGAAAAAATCTTGCAAGCAGCTAGAAAGAAACAATTCCAGTACTGTGGAAATACAATCAGGATAACCCAAGATCTAGCAGCTTCTACATTAAGGGATCGAAGGGCGTGGAATAGGATATTCCAGAAGGCAAAGGAACTAGGACTCAAACCAAGAATCACCTACCCAGCTAAACTGAGTATAATACTTCAAGGGAAAATATGGTCTTTCAATGAAACAGAGGACTTTCAATCATTCTTGATGAAAAGACCAGAGCTGAAAAGAAAATTTGACTTTCAAACACAAGAATGAGAAGAAGCATGAAAAAGGAAACAGCAAAGAGAAGTCTTAAGGGACTTACCAGAAGTGAACTGTTTACATTCATACAGGGAAATACAATATTTCTAACTCTTAAAACTTTTCAGTATCTGGGTAGTTGGTGGGACCACACATACACATGTACACGCATGCACACACATACAGAGACAGAGAGCACAGATTGAACTGAATAGGATGGGACCACACCTTAAAAGAAATTAAGGTAAATGGTGAGAGAGAAATGTAGTGGGAGGAAAGAGGGGGAAATGGAAGGGGGTAACTATATGTCATTTAAGAGGCAGGTAGGAGTTTTTCTTAGTGGAGGGAAAAAGAGGAGAGCTGAGAAAAAAAAAAAAAACAAGAAGTTTACCCTCATCACATTTGACTAAACAAAGGAGTGAAATGCACACTTACTTTGGTATGAAAACCTATCTTACAGTATAAGAAAGTGGGGGAGAAGGAGATATTGCAAGGGGGGGGGATGAAGGAAGGGAGGGCAAAGAGAGGAGGGAGCAATTTGAAGTCAACACTTGGGGAGGGACAGGATCAAAAGACAGAAGAGAAACAATGAGGGGCAGGTTAGGAGGGATGGTTATCCAGTTAGTCTTATACAACACGACTATCAGGGAGGTCATTTGCAAAACTACACAGATATGGCCTATATTGAATTGCCTGCCGTCCCAAAAAGGAATGGGTGGGGAGGGAGGGATGGGGAGAATTTGGAACTCAAAGTTTTAGGGACAACTGTTTAGTATTGTTGTTGCAACTAGGAAAGAAGACATACAGTTAATGAGGAATAGAAAGTCATCTGGCCCTACAGGAAAAAAGAGAAGATGGAGATAAGAGAAGGGAGGGATGACAGAAGAGAGGGCAGAATGCAGATAGGGAAAATTAGATTGCTTGGGGTATTGGGGTGGGGGGAGGGGATAAAAGGGGGGAAAATTTGGAACGCAAAAATTTGTGAAAATGAATGTAAAAAATTAAATAAATAAATAAAATTTAAAAAAAGAAATGACAGATAAGAGTTCAGAAAAACCTGGAAAGACAAATGAACTGATACTGAGTGAAATGAGCAAAATCAGGAGAACACTACACAATAACAGCCAGTGTTATCAGTCTTATCAGACTGTTTCTGATAAGACTCAGTCCTTCACAGCAATGCAAAGACCTAAAACATTCCAAAGAACTCTTGATGCAAAATGCCATCCATATCCAAACTATGGAATTATAACACAGAATGAAGCACAGTATTTTCTCTTGGGTTAAGTTTTGTTTTGGTTTGTTTCTTCTCATGGTTTCTCTCATTCGTTTTGATTCTTCTATGCAACATGACTAATGTGAAAATATATTTAGTAAGAATGTATGTGTAGAACCCAAATAAGATTGCATGCCATCTTGGGGAGAGGGGGAGAAAATCTAAGACTTACGGAAATGATTGCAGAAAACTGAAAACAAATTCTTTTAAAAAAATAAACTTCAAAACCTCAAAAAAAAGACCCTGAAAACAAACTAATAATTCTGAAAAAAGGAAAAGGACCCATATGTACAAAAATATTTATAGCAGCTCTTTTCAAGGTGGCAAAGAATTGGAAATTGAGTAAATGCCCATCAATTAGAGAATGGCTGAACAAGTTGTGGCATATGAATGTAATGGAATGCTACTGCACTATAAGAAATGATGAGCAGGCAGATTTCAGAAAAACCTGGAAAGACTTTTAAATGAAATGATGTTGAGTGAAATGAGCAGAATCAGAACACTGTACATAAGTAACTTTACAGGACCCTTGTACAATGACCAACTTTGATAGACTTAGCTCTTCTCAGCAACACAATAGTCTAAAATAATTCCCAAACACTCATGATGGAAAATACTATCCACATCCAGAGAAAGAACGATGGAGTAGGAACGCATACTACTTTTGCTTTTTCTTGTGGTTTTTCCCTTTTGTTCTGATTCTTCTTTCACAACATGACTAATATGGAAACATGTTTAACATGACTATACAAGTATAAGCTATTATCAGATTGCTAGCTTTCTTAGGGAAGGGAAAAGGAGAGGGGAGAAACTCAAAATCTTACAAAAATGAATGTGAAAGCCTAAAAATGATAAAAGTTCTCAAAAAAAGATTTGTATGGCTGAAGGAGAAAAGCTAAATTGTGGAGTAAAAAGATAAGAATTGCTAAAAAGGGAGAGAGAGGGACATCACCATCATCTTTCCTGGTGATTGCATCAGCTCCTATGGAATTACCTGACATCTCTAGGCAAACAGCTTCTAGCCCTCACCTCTCTTCCCAAACTCCAGAGTTCCACAGCTCTAATAATCTTTACCTGGGAGGCAGTTCCTATGAAAGGGGTCCTACCATTTTCACCAAACAACTATAGGGCAGGCAGATAGCCTGGCTGAAGCAGCAAGACAATACTGAAGGGGATACAGGAGACATCATGTGCCCAGCAAGTCAAACTACCACCATCAATAGCTTGTTCATCATCTCCCCTCAGGCCACGATGGAAACAGTCCAAAACCCTGAACCCCAAAATCTTGGGAACAGAACTGCTTCCAGGACAGTATCTATAGCCATCATTCTGGGAAACAAACCCTGTGGAGATGCCAAGCCTGGTACTAAATGCTCCTGGAAATGCTCCAGCCCCTAATTTGAAAACTACAAAAAATAAATTAATTTTCACTGTCAAATGATTTAACAACACAAATTGATACAGGTTTTACTAGTGACAATGACATTCAAAAGGAGACAACTGAAACTTTCCATGGGTTGTCTTCCCCATTAGAACATGAGTTCTTTGAGACAGGGACCATATTACTTGTCTATTTGTATTGCCAGTGCTTAGCACAAGAGCTTTACATATAGTAAGTACTTAATAAAGGCTGCATTCATTGCAACTGCTGGCTTGACAACTTTCACAGGTGTCCTATATGCATCTCAAAATCAACACAACCAAACACATACCAGAGTATTTTTTATTTATCATGTAGTTACACCTCTTTGAACATGATTTATCCCCTTAGTAGAATATAAGTTTCTCAAGTGTAAGGATCTCTTAATTTTTATATTTCCATTCCTAGTACCTAGCCCATAATAAATGCATGCTGACTAATGATGATTAATTAAAAACTGAAAAAGCCCTGGGGGTTCCACATCACACTAATCCGACTGACAAAGCTGACAAAAAAGGAAAATGGCAAATAAAAATGGAGAAGCTGTGGGAAAAGTTATGGTGAGGTACTATTGGTAGAGCTGTGGACTGGGTCCAGCCATTCTCAAAAGCAATTTGGCATCATGCCCCAAAAGCTATTAAACTGTATATACTCTGACCCAGAGGCACCCCTGCTGGGTTTATGTCCTGAGGAGAACAAACAAAGAGGAAAAGGACTCATGTATACAGAAATATTTATAGCAGCTCTATTTGAGGAGGCAAAAAATGGGAAAATATAAGGGCAACCATGAATTGGGAAACAGCTGAACAACTTGTGGTACATGAATGTGATAGAATACTGTTGAGCTGATAGAAATCAAAGGATGCTTTCAGGGAGCACTGATAGGATTTATGTGAACTGATGAAGAAGCAGAGCACAAAGAACAATTTATACAATAACAATATTTTCATAAAGACAATTTTGAACGTCTTAGGAATTCTGACCAACACAATGACCAAGCATAATTCCAGAGGAGATACCAAAGGACTCATGATGAACTAACCTACTTGTCCCCTTTCTAATAAATGCAATTAAAAATTAGAAAGAGAGATAATTTTTAGGAATAATGTGAACATTTGTTCTGCCTGACTATTACCTGCTTCTAACTGGGAATTTTCTTTCTCAATTCAGGGGTAGAGAGGTAGAAGGAGATGGATTAGAAAGAAGGATCATCATTTGAAAAAGTAAATTTAATTCTTTAAAACTAAAAAAATAAATGAATGAATAAAGAGCATGTTGATTGGCCAACGAGGAAAGGCCTTAAATGCTACAAATGGATTGAGGGAATCTCAACTAAGGGAATCAATCAACCTCAAATTAACATTGATTTTTAATAGTTCAATAGGTTCTCAAGGAAGAATGCCTGGCAAAGTGTTAGAATAATGGTGGTAGCACTGGCACTAATGACGGTGTCAAAAGTTACTTGTTTGGAAGAGAAAACAATGAGTTTGCATATTCGACAAAATTAAAGAAGACATCCAATGGAAATTTCCAAACATGAAAGTCTGGATCTAAGCATAGAATGTGCACTAGGAAAAAATTGAGGACAATTCGCCAACTCTATCTTCACATAGGTAAACAATACTCACTTTTCTTACTTTCTCTGTTCCCTTTCATTGTTTCTAGAAATTATCTTCCCAAGTAAAGGAGACTTGAGAATTATTCCTTGTGTTGCCAAAGGACATACCACTTTAAAATCTTTAAAGAGTAGGGACCAAGATTATTTTTCCCACTAAGTTATTTGGAATATAACCTGTCTATACTCCTATACAGCAACAGAACAAGAAAGCACTGACCACAACTCTGTCTCTTATTCATCAAGCCCTTTACAACCTGGCTCCAATCTATTTTCCAGGCTGGTTATACATTACCATTCCCTCTATGCTATAGTCAAATTTGGCCTTCTTGACATTTCCAGTACACACTATATTCCACACACAGTCCCCTATGGTTGAAATCCTTTCCCAAAGGGTTAGTTAGCTCAATTACTATCTCCTACAAAATGTCTTCCCTAATCTTCCACACCAACACTTCCTACAAACCTCTCTTTGCATATAGTGGCACATAATGATTGATTGCAGAGTGAGTAAAATTATTGTTACAGAGGTGATTCATGTGTCAGGTTTATATGAGATGGACTTCTAATCTCCCCTCCAAATTCTAAGGGAGAATCAATCCCTCCTCTCTCCCAAAATACCTTGTATTTATTTGGTATATATTTATGGGTGTAAAAATGTAGGCTCCCTATCACAGACATTTTATTTTTCTCTTTTATCTCCAGGAACCAGAACATATTAAGTAATTACGCTTGGTTATTGATTGACTTTAAAGAGAAATTGTGTGGTCAAAGATAATGGAAAAGGTAAACAGCAAAGAGCAGTCATAAGGGACTTACTAAAGTTGAACTGTTTACATTTCTACATGGAAAGACCATATTTGTAACTCTTGAAACTTTTCAGTATCTGGGTAGTTGGTGGGATTATACACACATACACACACACACACACACACACAAGCATACACAGAGACAGAGAGCACAAAGTGAATTGAATAGGATGGGATCATATCCTAAAAAAATGAAGTTAAGCAGTGAGAGAGAAATGTATTGGGAGGAGAGAGGGAGAAATGGCATGGGGCAAATTATCTCTCCTAGAAGAGGCAGGCAGGAGACTTTTTAGTGGAGGGAAAAAGAGGGGAGCTGAGAGAAAAACAAGAAGTTTACTCTCATCACGTTTGACTAAAGGAAGGAATAAAATGCACACTCATTTTGGTATGAAAACCTATCTTACAATACAGGAAAGTGGGGGAGAAGGGGATAAGCAGGGTGGGGGGGATGATGGAAGGGAGGGCAATGGGAGGAGGGAGCAATTTGAAATCAACACTCTTGGGGAGGGACAGGATCAAGACAGAATAGAAGCAATGGGGGGCAGGATAGGAGGGAGGGAAATATAGTTAGTCTTGCACAACATGACTATTATCGAAGTCATTTGCAAAATTACACAGATATGACCTATACTGAACTGCCTGACTTCCCAAAGGAAATAGGTGGGGAGAGAGGGATGGGGAGAAGTTGGAACTCAAAGTTTTAGGAACAACTGTTGAGTATTGTCCTTGCTACTAGGAAATAAGAAATACAGGTTACGAGGAATAGAAAGTTATCTGGCCCTACAGGGCAAAAGAGAAGATGGGGACAAGGGAAGGGAGAGATGTTAGAAGAGAAGGCAGATTGGTGATAGAGGAAATTAGAATGCTCGGTATATTGGGGTGGGGGTAGGGGACAAATGGGTAGAAAATTTGGAACCCAAAATTGTGGAAATGAATGTAAAAAGTTAAATAAATAAATTTATTTAAAAAAAAAAAGATAATGGAGGCTGGTTGTCTTTTAAAGTCCCTCCATAACCAGTGACATTGGCCTCCAAGCTGTTCCCACACACTAGACACTCCACCACCACCCCCACCCCACCCCCGATTTCTGGATTTTCACTTGTCCCTATGCCTAAAACTCTCCTCCCTCTTTCATGTCCCAGCTTCCCTGGCTTCTTTCAAACCTCACTAAAACATCACCTTCTGAAAGAACCCTTTCCCTGCTCTCCTTAATCTAGTCTAGTTGCCTTCCCTCACTTTGATTATCTCCAGTTCATCCTGTAAAATATCGTTTGTGCACTAAGTGGTCTGTAAGACTGAAAACCTGAGAGCGACGGCTATCTTTTTATCTCTCTGCATTCCCCAGCACTTAGCGCAGTGCCTAGCAGATTGTAGACACTTAATAAATGTCAGCTGACCAACAAAAAAATGGGCTTTTTCTTCCATTAGCATAGAGAAAATGACTGGTCAGCGTGCATTTTCACCCATCTTAAAGTCAGAGGTATGTACAGCCAAAAGATTAAGATATACTAGGAACAGAAACATTTCATATCATACCAATTAGATGCTACTGGGACTCCTATTATCTGCCTGAAAGCTTTCGGTTATTGGTTCTGCAGGATACCAGAAAACAGTCAGTTCCTGACTATATCACAGCAACAGCTACATCTAAACATCCATCATTTCCTGCCCATTTCCCTCTCAGGCAGACAGAGCATCCTAAAACTAACATCCCCCACTGTTAGAGAAGCCTTAGCATTTTAAGGCTGGAAGGAAGATTAAAGGTTCAACTCCTCCAACTCTTACCTGACTGGTATTTCAGTTAGCTTAAATTCATTCATGAATCTCTTTATCAATCATTCAGTTATTTTATAACCATTCATCATACACTACTACATGCAAAACCTACACTTGTATACCTCCAGTGACAAGGGAAAACTCATTACTACCATTTTTTATAGCTTTGTTAGGTAATTCATTCTTCCTTATCTTAACTAATCACAAATATGCCTCCCTGTAACTTCTACCTATGGATCCTAGTTCTAGCCTACAGAGTAAAACATCAAGTCTAACCATTTCCCCATTATGACAGTCCTTCCAATACAATCAGACCTTTTTTCATATGAACTGCTATCTAATCATATCTTCTCAATTCTTTTACCTAGGTTGTACAAAGAAACTACATAATTACATTTCTTTATGATTCGGTTTGACCCACCATCACAACCTGTCAATCTTTTTTTAATCCAATTGTCATTCCAAGCTTTATAACACCCACAAATTTGCTAAGGATGTCATGTATATCTTCATTCAAGGGAATGAAAATTTTAATTTTCTACTAAAGAGAAATAAAGCCAAGCAAAAATTCTGAAGTATTCCAGTAGAGATCTCCCTCAAAGTTGACATTCAATTAACATTCTTTTTTAATAGTTGTTCAACCTATTCTGAAATTATCTAAAATTTATTTTTGTTTCTTCATCTCCATAAAGTTGCTGTGACCAATTCAAATACCTTGCTAATATATTCAAGTATGATAGGTTTATAATATTTCCCTAATCCCAGTCTTAGCAATCCTATCAAAAAAATAAGGTTAGTTTGCCACAATATGTTTTTAAAGAACACACTGTTGGTCGTCTATGATCAAAGTCTCCCTCTCTCCTTGTGCTTATGAACTATTTTATAACCCATCTTAAAAATTTTCCCTCCATTAAAATTCTACTCAGATGCCTCCTCCTAGTTTGGAAATAGCTTAAGTACACCCCTCCAAAACTGCAAAGCTCTGCCAGGTCTTTCCAGTTAAAAATGTTTTAAGTATGAACTTGGCAATGTTTTATTATCTATCAGCCAAGGACCAGATTAGCTAAACTGGGAAAGAAATAATCATCACACTAGCTATGGGGTGATGAATTATTCAGAAATAACTCTAAAGACAATGTCCCAGGTAGTAAAAAGGTTGTACTGTCCTGTCAGTGGGGGTAGTACCCAAATAGATGGAGTATTGAAATTATGAATTTTTCCAGGAATTAACATCAAGTTCACTAGTCTATAGGTGAAAAAATTCATGTTGTTTTCCCTTTTCAAAATTGGGACATATGCCTCTCTCTAGTCCCATAAAGCCTCTCCTACAATCATTACTAGTAGTTAAGAAATCATACATGAAATACCTTTCACTACCTAAAAATTCATGTTTACTAGGTGACATATTATCCAACTACTATCCCCCAAACCTTGCTAGGAAGTTATTCAAAGTATGTGTCCATGAAGGAGCACATACAAAACCAGAAAGAAAAGCATGTTAGTTTATTTCCCTCTGAGGGAATGCTTCTGGCACCAAATTAGTTTTGCCTTCCGTGCCTCCAAAAGAACAAGGTGATCCTATGGGTCTGTATCAATTCAATTCAATAAACATTATAAAGCATCTACTATGTAAAAGTGTAACAGACACAAAATAATTTCAATTTAAGAAGCAAGCTAAGGCTTATTACAGGGATAAAACAGACAAACAAGTATTAGAAAACTTGAAGAGAGACAAAAAAGATTGATAACTCAGATACATTGGGAACTAGTTGAACAAAAGAGTAGTCATTAAAGGTTCTCTGACAACTTGGAAGAGACAGAATAGTTATCAAATTTACAGAAGACACAAAGTTGGGAAGAACAGTTAACACACACTAGGACAGATTCATAACTCAAACAGATGTTGATGAGTTGGATGTTGAGGCAGCTAGGTGAAACAGAAGACATCTCTACTAGACCTGGAGTCAGGAAGACCCAAGTTCAAATTAAGTCTCTGACATTTACTAGATGTGTAACTCTCAGTAAATCAAAAAAACTTGTCTCCCTCAATTTCCTCATCTCTAAAATGGGGATAATAAGCACCTATCTCCTAGAGTTATTGTGAAGATCAAATAAGTAATTTGTAAAGTGCTTTGCAAACCATTAAGCACTAAGTACTGGTTACCACCATCATCATCACTGGGCTGAATCTATTAAAATCTCATTTATCTATTAAATTTAGAAATATTTGGGCTTTTAAAAAATCAACTTCAAAAGAAAGGGATGTCTAGAGAGTCTAGTTCAGCTAAAAAAAAAAAAGTTGGGAGTTTTAGTGGATTGCACTCTAATGACAATCAACAACACAATACGGCAGCCAAGAAAGTTAATGCAATCTTAGATTATATCGAGATGTATTAGAATCCAAGGTAGAGAGGTGATGATCACATAGAACTTTGCCCTGGCCAGATTACATTTTTATTATATTATTGTCCAGTTCTAGGTGTCACATTTTAGAAAGGACATTGATTAGGAAAAAAAAAATCATCTAGGATTTGTAAAAGTTCATGCCTTGGAAACATCTGTTGAATAGGGTACGTTTATAGGAGATGCGAGGCCTTATTTCCCTTGTGTATGAACTATACACGACTACTCTGTAAAATTTTTTGAGCTCCTGGAATGGTTATCTATAGCCAGATTACGGAAGCACTAGATCTTTGCCTAGAGTCCCAGTTTTTCTGATTGGTTGATAATGTCAATGACAACAACAATAATAAGGAATTCCAATTTTTGGAGAGTTAAAAAAAGGTAAAATTCTCCCAAGCTACTGATATGAATGACATTTTTCCAAGCCTTCACTCCTCTTGGTCATGAATGAGCCCATAACAGAGGATACAGGTACTACTACATACAAGCTACAACACTGTTGTTGTCAGTTATTGACTGACACCTAACCCTCCAGAGTACATCTCAAAATACCAAGAAACTTTTAAGTGTTTCTGCTCTCCTCTTACAGTTTTCTCTCCAATTTAGGAAATATGCTTTAGGCCCTTTCTCAAAAGACCTATCATTATCCAGGAAAGAAAGTGTAGCCTGGGGAAAAAATCTGCAATTCCTTAATGCCTAGCCAGTGGACAAGGGACTACTATTATTACTGTCACCAAAACTGATGTGGGATATATAGCAAGTAAGATTATTACTCTAAGGCTGGTCAATCTGCCTGGACTGGCAAGTCTAAATGACCTTGGACTAATCTAGTGAGTGGTAAATGAAAGCATGTCATTAAGGTTCAACCTATCTCTAATACCGATTTTTGAATTGTTCAGTCGTTTCAGTCACATCCAATTTTCTCCAAGACTCCATTTTGGGTTTTCTTGGCAAAGATAATGGAGTGGTTTGCCATTTCCTTTTCCAGCTTATTTAAAGATGAGAAAACTGAGTCAAAAAGGATTAAGTGATTTGCCCAAGGTCATACAGCTAATAAGAGTCAAAGGCCAGATTTGAATTCTTAAAGATGAGTCTTTCTGAATCCAGGACTGGTACTCTTATCTACTGTGCCACCTAGCAGACCTGGAATTCTGAGTTACCAAAAGTTACCAAAAAAGACATAACATCTCATACGACAGCCAAACCCATATCAATTATGTTATGCTAACCTTAAAAATGCATGACAGGGAGAACAAAAACATCTAGGTCTGGTATAGCTTTAAGACATTGTTTAATCCTAGAGATTACTCCTATAGTTAACTGTCCCAAAGTAATTTCAATCATTTTAACTAATTAACCCACTCAATAAAGTTTGGCATTAAATTAAAATTTTAAAAGCCTCTAATTCTTATTTCACATTTTGTTTTTATTTTATTTAGATTCAATTCAAGCACTTGAGTAAAGGCTACTAAGACAGAGATTATCCTCAAGGAATTTATAATCTAATAGAGGAGATAAGGCACCAACGCAAATAACTAGATAGTTGCAGCACTGCATTTTAGCATTCAAGTTCATTTCTAATAAGGATCATGTCATTCTTCATCCTTTTATCTCCTTGGGTCTAGCACAAGGCCTACCACATAGTGGCTTAAATACTTGATAACTGATTGAAATAACTGATTGATCCTAAACTAGGATCTTTACCTCCAGAATTTCCCTCCCTACCTACCCCTTCTACACGTAAGTGCTTGAATATAGTAACTAGTATAGAAAACCACCCCCCATTTACCCTTGAGCCTTACTTGGTAACTGAAGTTGTCCAGAGGATTCCCATCAGGTCACTGAAGTCACAGATGAAACTCAAATTGGTACTTTGCTGGTTGTTAAATAATCAAGTAGAATAAGCCACTCACATAAGCACAAAGTAAATCTTTGCAGAAAAGTCTCCACCATTAGTTGGAACAGCATCTTACCTTTATTTGGCTGCCACTAATAAAATACCTTAATCTTCCAAAGACACATGCCTCAAACAAGCCAAAAATCAATGAAATATTTATTGAGCTATTCCTATGTACAAGACACTGTGCTATGCTAACTAGAGCTATAAACATCTCAAAATACCAGAAGTTAAATTTCTTTGTACTAAGACAGCTAAATTAGAGAGATATTCCTCATATTTACAGTGAACAGCAACTAAATTTCCACATTATTTGACCTCTGATAGTTATTCCCACTTCCCCTTTCAAAATTTTTTTTCCTCAAGTTCAGAACTGTATCACACACACTCCTTTCACTGTTGAAGAAAATTATTGACTTTTACAAAAAAAAAGTGGGAGAGGGGTAGTGAGAGCAGAAATAAAGACTTAACTAAACCCTATTTTCATGCTTTCTAAGTAGAGATGAGAGAAATGCACAGTCATCTAAACAAGCTGAAGGACCTTCAACTTCTATTTTCAATACTAAGATCCTGACAGGATCTAGAGACTGAAGTGATGTCATTTTGAAGGCAAGAAAACCAATGTCCACAGAGAAAGTGACTTAGCTACCACCATTATTAACTAGAAGGGATTTTAGATTACCTAGTCCACATCTCTCCTTTCTAAAATAGGGTAGCCCTGAGAAGTGTCTTGACCAAGATCATATAAGTAATTCAGAAGAAGCATGGATTAGGAAACAGTCTGAGCTCAAATCTCAACTCCACTAATTACTTAATCTGCAAGATCTTCTCAACTGTCAATTGAGGGAACTGTAATTATTGACTGCTTAAATTCCAGCTCTAAGTCTACGATCCTAAGTAGCAGGTCCAGGCATATATAACTCATGTCCTCTCACTTCAAATCCAGTACTTTGTATCCTATGTGCCACACACTCTCCAATGAGATGGATCAGCAATGGAGATGAACAAGCCAGGAGCATCCAAGCATACAAAGGGACAGGTCAAAGACATGTAAAACCTGCAAGCCAGTCCAGTTGCAGCATGAGCAGAGAAAGCACAAGGATGATAACTCACAAGAGGGAATGGCAGCTAGCAAAAATAATCAGGGAGCCCAAGGTCCCTAAGCACTGTTTTGAGATGCCAAAGAGGCCCTGAAGAACATGCACCTGAATCTGAAACCAACAGAATGGTCTAACCCCAGGAAGTACAAGTTAACAAAGATACTAGGGTACACAGAGCAAGATCAAATCAAGTTGAGCACCTCTTTCAAAATGAAAAAAAGGATTTTGGTAAGAACACGTTAAAAAAACAGGCACAAAGGTCCAATTCAAGAAATAAGATTGGAGAAAGAAATAAAACAGGAATCAATCAGCATACATTTAGGGATCTCTATTTTATCAAAGATCTAGAGATTTCTAAAATGTAGGTAGTTTTAAGCCCATAACAATTGCAAACAGAGACTCAAAGGGAATGATAAATTTTCTACAAAGATTAAAATTAACGAAGAGATAAAAGATGAAATAAAAGTTATGAAGGAAAGAATTGGAAGGAGATTAAGTAACTTAAAAAGAAAATGGCAAATTTTACCCAAGTAAGCACTGTCTCAATACTAAAATACAGCAAAACAAATCAATTGACACCAAGAGGAAGAAAATTTACTAAACCAAAATATTGAAAATATAGGTGGTAAAAGGGTCAAGGAGAGATACCTAATTTAGTAATTAGACCTCCCTAAAAACCATGATTTAAAAAAAACCTAGACATCATATTTCAAGATAGCATAAATGAAGTGTCCAGATCTATTAAATCAGCAGGGAAAATAAAGATAAAAGGAACCCACCAATCACCTCACAGAAAAATTCTTAAAAAGTGTCAAGATATTAAGAGACACCTTGTTTTCCAGAGCTAAGGCCCAGAAAGCAAGCCATGCCCTGGACTTGGCACAACAACAATCCTCTGCACTCACCCTATGGATGATCTCACTCGGGGACAAAACATGTATTGCTTTGACCAGCACCAGGTGTGTTCACTGAGGGATTTGATTTTCATATTAGTCAATAACTATTTAGATTTCTTGGTGTTCCCCTATTTCCCAGGAAATTCTGGCCTGAAAGCTGGAGTTACAGCCAATACACTGCAGCAGAAAGTGATCAATCACATCTCCAGACACTGAACAATTCTTGTGCTTGTAACCACTAATTGAACAGAACCAGGTGCTGCACTAGGTTCCTGCCACCCTAACTCTGGTTCTTTACCCACTGAAAGTATACAAGGCTCAATGACCCTAAAGACTTAAAAGAATCACAAGGTTCGAAGATTCTAATAAGTTAGAGCCTATTTCCACAGAATCCCAAAATGGCCACAACGTGGGTCTGCCATGAGAACTGTTTACTCAAGACCTAAGAATGACTATGTTGGATCCCACCATTTTGTGGTTTCATGCATAAAAACCCTACCCCTATCACAAGCTAAAAGCCCTCCTTTCAAGGAGAACTTCGATTTGCAAACCTGTTTTCCATACTGCAATTAAACTTTTATTTGATTCTTGACTCTCCTATCTCTACCCTGCTTTGTTCAGCTCTGGCCACTCATTGGTTAGAGACTGGTTCTGATCTGGTTAACGAAAGAAAAGTCCCAGGAATGTCATAAGCAAAATGCAGAAATCTTCCTGCAAAGTAAAAATACTGCGAGGAACTAGGTGAAAGTATTAAGGAACCGCAACCAGGATCACACAAAATCTGACAACTTCTATGATACATTAATCAAGCAACCTTGGTATAGAAAATTCTAAAAGGCAAGATATAAAGTTAAACAACCAAAAATGATTTACCCTGCAAAGTGGAATACAGTGAAGTTCTGCTATAATATTCACTTTGAAAATGTGAATTTGTTCTCCAATATGATATGAGGGAATAAAAGCATAATGTAAATTTTTTCTATGAGAAAACAGCTGATCAGAAATCTGCAGTAACTGAAGAGAATCCCATGTGTATCCTGTTCAAAAAAAAGAAGAAAAAGAGCTATCCCTACTCATATCTGAAATTACAACTTTTTTATCTGATTATAGATAATCCCCCTTCCACCACTTCATAATAACGCACAAATTGCAACCCTTCCAAGGCCAACTTTCTACAAGAAAACTTCAGGTTTTTTCAAGGCAAAGTACCAGAGGGAGAATCTCAGAGTCACTGAGGCTAACCCCCTCTACCATGTAGACATCAATTTTGCCAACCCAGTCCAACTGGTAGGAGCACAGGCACAGCCAGAGCAGAGTCCAAGGCCACAGACTTCACTACTATTTATTTCAGTGTCATATATTTCTGAAATGTTTAATAAGTTTTAAAGTGTGCTGTTTTTTTATTAGGTTACTATCTCTTTTTGGGCATCACTGATGAGTTTTCCCCCCAGAATCCCTATGGATTTATTATGAGGTGATTTTTAGTTACAAATGCACTCTACCAAAATCGAAAGTACAATGGACTTTTAAAGGCATAGAGGACTTGCATTTCTGACAAAAAAACAAAAAACAAAAAGTTCAGTAGGAACTTTAAATAGAAGCAAAAATCAAAAGAAACCTAGAATAGTAAATTTATTTGAGCAACTGAAAAGACATGTATGATGATGCAGTGCCAACATTCTAACAAGGAGGAGAAACAAGTATCCCTTCAGAACACTGCTGTCTTCAAAGAATATTAAGAATAAGGGAGGATCTGGGGCTGGTTTTGCTTTTGTTCTGAGAGTTTGAAGAGGAAAAAGGGAAGAGAGAGTAAAAGAAATGCATAAAAGGAAAAAGTGGAGACTATTTCTCAATATTGGGACGCATGAAAGAAACATGCACAAAAACATGGAAGAAGAAACGTAAGATGAACCTCACTCTTCAAAGGGGAATCAAAAACAGACAATTTCCCATGAGGGATCCATCAGACTCAACAAAGAAACAAGGTGGATGGATAGGATAGGGACTGGGGGGCAGGGGAGTCAAGAGGATCAATAATGCTAGAGAAGGAATAACTGCAACAAAAACCAATTTCTTGATCCAGAGAATGTCTTAAAAGGGCAGGGTAGGGGAAGGGAGGAGAGGATAGGGGAGGAAGGGAAGGGGAAATTATATCACAAATTGGGGAATGGCTGAACAAATTGTGGCATATGAATGTAATTAAAAGACAATTTTGTAGAGTCTTTGGTAGTATGAAAGGATGATGGGTGAAAGTGACCAGAATCAGAACACAATTTATTTAAGGATTACACCATCATGAAAAACAACTTTTAAAAGACTTAAAAAAACTCTAATAAATGCCAAAGACCAAATATATTTCCAGAGGACCTTTGATGAATAATGTTACATACACCTCCTGGCAGAGGTGAGACAGTCCTAAGTATATAAAGAAACATGCATTTTCTAATATGTTTTGCTGGGGACTGTGCTCATTTGTTACAAGGACTATTGTACTGTTGTTCCCTTTTACTCTCAGTGTTTACTTCAGAAGGAGGGGCTTTCAAGATAGCAACACTGAAGCAAAAAAAAAAAAAGATGGTCACTGAAATTTTTTTTAAATAATGCTCTGAATAGAAGGAAGCACAGACAGAAGATGGTTTTGAAAGTAAAGTTAAATTGATTGTATAGTTTTCTAAAAAAGCAATATGAAATGAAGATTTGAATCATCATATACAATCCTTTTTTTTGGTTCTGCCGTAGATATAGAAATTGCTTTTTTTAACTATTTTAAAGTTCAGAATGAAAAAATAAAACTATAAAGGCAGATCTAAAACTCTGGGGAAACACCATTTATTAATAAACTGAGACAATTTTTAAAATGACAATTTTTACTTAATTTACGTATTCAATGCCTTTGCCAAAATAATAAAGGATTATTTTATAGTACTAGGAAAAAAATAACTTCATCTGGAGAAACAAAAAGTCAAGTAACTCAAGAGAAAAAAAGTGAGGCAGAGCAATGCCCACTTCTCAAACCACACTACAAAGCAATGTATCATTAAAACTGGTTGAAAAATGGAGGTCTAAAAAACATTGAACATCACATATAAAACCAAATGAACACAGTAGCTTAGTGTACATTAAACCCAAAGGTCCCAACTACTGAGATAAGGATTGACAATTTGACAAAAACTGCTGGGGAAACTGGAAAGCAGTTTGGCAAAATCTGATATAGACCAAGACACCCTTTTGTGTCATGGACCCCTTTCTCAGTCTGGTAAGAGCTACAGACTCCTCAGAATGTTTTTAAATATATTAAATATATAAAAATAGTTATCAAAATAGTCAAAAAAAAACACATGAGCACCAGGTTAAGAACCCTGGTAGACTTAAAACATCTCACACCAAAATAATCTCCAAATGAATATATGACAAGGTCATACCACAAATAAATTGCAGAAGCAATTCAAATAACCTTTCCCTCCTCCCCCATTAGATTGTGAGTTTCATGACAAGGACTGTCTTTGCAACCCCAGACCTTAGCACAGTCCCTGGCACATAGTAAGCAATTAATAAATGCTTGCTGACTATGGATACAGAAATGAAAGGTTCATGTTGAAATATGGGATAGAGATGACTACAAAAGAAAAAGTGGAGAATTCTGATTACATTAAAATCAAAGACTTTGCAACAGAGACCTGAGTAGAATGTTAATGAAAAACTCATGGGCTTCCAGAGACTGCCGGAACAAATGGGAAGATTAAATTTGGGTAAACAAGGCCAGATTAAGTAGGAAGATTCAAGGGGAACTCAAGGAGGCTCCCAAAGTCTGAATGAACCCCATCAATACCTCTGGTATAAGGAGTTCCAAAGACCAAAATGAACTGAGATGAGTAACTTTTAGGAGACCAAACCCTTCCCTTGATGACCCTGAGTGGCTTGCCTCCCTCCAGCTTGGACTCAAATGGCACTGCAATTCTGCACTCCACACTGATCACCCCCCATCAACCTCACCCCTGTTCAGCAGGAAGCAGCTACTGAAGACAATGACCTTCGCTTCTTTTCCCCCAAAAGAATTCTCCTACCTAGTGGCTGAGTGGGGAAATGATATGAATACAATATTAAGGATTGACTTTTTGAAGTCCCTGGTTTATTTTCTAATCAGAAGGTGCCCTAGTCTCCCCTTACCACAAAACTTCTCATCATACAATTCCCTGTCCCCAGTCCTCATCCTGGGGAATGGGATTTCCTTATCTTGTGTCATTCATAGTCCTCACTCGGTGCCTTTATCTTGCAAGATTTACCCTAGGTCTCCAACCCCTACACGGAAACCCTAAATTCATCCTATATTGAGTCTAGTCCTTTTCCTGTATCACTGCCTTTGTTTAGCTCCTGGCTAAATCTCAGGCCCACTGCTTTTGCATCAATAAAGCTCCCAATGGCTATAAAAACAAATAAATAAATAAAGTCAAGGATTTTGCACAAACAAAACTAATGCAGTTAAAATCAGCAGAGAAACAGGTAACTGGGAGAAAAAAATCTTTGTAGGAAGTTTCAATGACTTACCTAAGAAACTGATTCAAATTTCTAAGAACAAGAGCTATTCCTCAATACATAGTCAAGAAATTCAAGCTGTCAACAACTACAAGAAAAACGTGCTCTATATTACTAATATAGAAATGCAAATTAAAACTCAGAAGTTCCTCCTCATTTCCATCAGATGACAGAAAAGAAAAATGGCAATTATCAGAAAGCCTGAGGAAAAGTAAGCAAAAGTAATACACTGTGGAATTATGGGAAAAAAATGGAAGTTTGGCCAAAAAGTCACTGAACAATATACCTATTCTTTGACCCAGGGATGCTACAATTGGGCCCATATCTCAAAAATATCGAAGAAAGATAAAAAGAATCCATATGTGAAAAATACTTATAATAGCCCTTTTTGTGGTGGTAAATAACTGAAAACTAAAGGGGAATCCATCAGTTTGGGAATGGATGAATGTATTTTGGTATACGAATGTAATGGAATATTATTGCTCCAAATACGTGGAAAGGAATTGTTTCAGAGACACCTGGGAAGATTTACAGGAACTGATGCTAAATAAAGTAGGAAAAACAAGAATAATGTGTACAATAATAACATTTAAAGACAAATAACTTTGAAAGACTTGAACAATCATCAAATACAATGACAGAATTTCCAGAGGACAGTCAGAAAAAGCTTGCTATCCAGTGACACAGTGGTAAAGGACTCAAATACAGAACAAAGCATACATTTTCAGATATGGCCATGGGGAATTTTGTTTTGCTTAACTATTCACATTTGTTGCGAAATGTTTTTTCATTTTCTTTCATTTTCTTTAAGAGGGAGGATATGAGGCTAGAGATAGGGATTTCCCTTCCCCCTCAAAGAGAAAAGAATCATGAACAAGTAAGACAGCTTTGAAAGTTACATGTTGAATATATTATATCCTTGAAAAAAGAAGTCTTATATGATAGATTCATAGTTTTGTGTACAATCCTTTCTGTTCTACTATGCACATGTTCAATTTGTTGGGTGCTTAAGTTCTGAATAAAAAAAAATCTAAAAATCTGAAATTTATTTTTAAAATTTTTGTATTTTGTTATATATTTATATTTAAATATAAAATGATTTTATATTTAAACATAAAATATGATTCTATATTTAAAAAATAAGAAATAAATCTTGTATTTTTTTATCTTCCTGTATCCTATGACTGGATATTATGTGTTGAAAGCAAATTATAACACCACACTTCTTCAGACAAGCCAACAGAAAAGTTAAAGAAGTTCAGTATATAGGGGTTATACTTCTCAGAAGATGAGTGATCGTAAGGATATTGACTTCTGAAGCTATGAAAATTTAAAGGTTTCAGTAATCTCAGTAGGGTAAATAAGCAACCATTAAAAAATCTTGTATTGAGAAGTGTATACAAATGAAATCCTATTTAAAATCTGTTGTGCTTGAACATCAACACTGTTATGTCACAGGCAAATTCATACCCCATAAAATTGTAAACTTAATCTCCTTCCCCGCCTCATTGCAGAGGTGGAAGAGACTATGGGGCAAAGTGTATATACTGTCAAACATTCAATATATTGTAGTTAGTTCTACTGAATTTGCTTTTTTTCCTTTCTTCTCAACTATTTTGCTAAAGAGACAGCTCACTGGGTAGAAGGGAAAAGAAAAAATGAATGTGATATAAAGATTAGATGAATAAAAAGATGAAGAAATTAAAAATATAAAAAATAAAAGGAAAGCCTACTACTAAAGTATATAAAGCCAGTAGTTGCTTTGTTTTCAAGTCTCTGTAAAATCATGGAGATGGAAATGCCTAAGAGGAGAAAATGGAAAGGCAGTATTAAATAGAATTATTAATATTATGTAATGAGTAATATACTATATAATGATATAATTAACGTAAAAAAATAAAAGTTTCATTTGAAAGCAATAGTAATAGATAAAACTGTACTGCATATATGATTTTTTTCTTTTCAAAAGTACTTATAGAGAGCCTAAAATCAAATATCAATAACCAAGGCATTCCTCTAAAGGGAATCTCATTTCAATGAAACTGAAACAAGGTGGTTTCCTAGCTCTGCATTTTTAATCCTCAAACAAGGCCTAGTTCCTAACCCCTGGTAGCAAAGATGGACAGATCACAGACTTCAATGTGTGGGAAGGAACTTTTTCCAGAGATACAACAAAAACCTATTTACGTCTTGGGGTTGCCACAGGTTGAAAGCTTAAGAGACAAACCCAAAGGCGCTTTTAAGTCTCAAATTATCCAAGGTCTACCAGATTCCAGAACCAACAAGATCCGCTAAGCAAGAAGTTCTTAATTTTTTTTCATCATGGACTCCCTTTGGAAGGTGAAACCCATTCTCAGAATGTCTTTAAATGTATAAAAAAATACTTAAGATCATAAAGAAAATTACACGGAAAGTTTATTTCAAGTTCACAACCCCAGTTCACAACCCTTGAACTAAGGTTGTCTAAGATGAGGTGAATTTTTTTTAAAAGGCCCTGGGATTGTTTCAGGTGATAAAAGAAAGTTACTAAATAAGGTTTATAAATTCCTCTGCCATCCATATTCCTTCCTTTACTATCTCAATAACTTCACCATCCTTACAACTCTAAGACTGAATTACAGATAACTAGGTGCCATACGCGTTTGTTGTAGTACCCTACAAGGGGTATCAGAGATCCTACTTCATTAAGGACTGAGCTAGGATCCTAGCTCTGCAACTGGAAGGAACCTCAGGACATCTAGAGGCACCCTCCTAGCGTGAGCAGCGTGGTTCGTCCGGACCAGAAGCTCCCCGGACCACAAGTCCCCGCCTTCCCGGTGGTCCTATTGTAAACGGGAGGGGGAGGGGCACGTTCTGAGGCCCCTTCCTACTCCCACCCTCAGGTTCCAGAGGCGCTCGGCCCTCACTCAGCGTCGACCTGGGTTTCCGGGTCCTGGCACAGAACGGAAGCCCCAAGAGGGCAGCAGCTGCCTCGCTAGGACGGTCTTCTCCCACCCACCAGCACCCCTGCATTCAAGGAGCTCCAAAGGCAGCTTCCTCCCGGACTTAGACTCCCTACGGTCACATCCCCGAACCCTTTCCGGAACGGCTACCTCCTTTTTTCTCTCCCTCACTTCACAAACAAAACAAAATGGAAACCCAGGGCAAAAACTGCTACCACAACCCCGGCAAACGGAAATACTACCAGTTTTCTTGGTGTGAAGAATGAAAAAGTGACCATGCCCTCAAAAAATGCAATTAAAAAACCATTCCACACCAGCCAGCCACCCAAGGGCGCCTTCTTGAGAACCTACTCCGGGGCACCCACGAAGGTGGCTGGGGGGCCCTGGGACCCCGCCCCCTTCCTGAGAATGGGAGCTCCTGCACCACCGCCCCCAATGGAGATCCAAACCTCGCCGCCCACCGCCCCTCCGAGCACTAGGCAGGAGAAGGAAGCCTGCGGGCCCCGCGCCGCGAGCCTGGGGTCCCAGGGTCCCGCGGGCCTCGGGGAAGGGCCCTGTTCGGAGGGGGAAGGTCGCTCGGTTCCACGCCGCGAGAGCATCCCCGGGTCCGCAGCGGCCCCGGCGCTCGGGCTCGGGCCCGGAGGGGGGGGGGGCAGCTACTCACACGTGCTGACAGGCCGCGGTCCGCACCGGGGTCTTGAATACCTCCTGACAGACCGGGCAGTAGAAGTCGTCTTCGGTGTAGGACGTGGCGGTGGAGAGCGTCTCAGCCATGGTGCGGGGCTGGCGGGAGGCGGCGATGGCGGCCCCGGGCCTGGCTCCCTGCGCGCACCGAGGGGAGGGGGAGGGGAGAGGGAAGCGGCGGCGGCGTCAGGAAGCGGCTCGCGCCAGGAAGGGGGGGACGGGGAAGGGGGGGAAGGAGTAGGAGGAAGAAGAGGTGGGCCCTGGGGAAAGAGCCGTGGGGGAGGGGGCGGGCGCAGCAGTCACCGCCACTTCCCCCATGTCTGTTGCTGGGGCTGGTGATTATGATGAGGACGGGACCTCTCCCCCCTCCCCTCCCCCGCCGGGACCCCTCCCCCATCCCTTATAAACACAACCACCTCCTCGGCCGGCTGGGGGAGGGGCCCAGCCCGGGAATCCACCCCGCCCCACCCCCAGCCGGGTCCGGCCCCGCGGGGAAGAAAAAGAAGGGGAGGGACAGGCCCTCGCGAGCCGGCCTTACCTGGGCTGCTCGGCCGCTAGTTCGGTCCGCGCGGCTCGGCCCGACCCGGCCCGGCCTGGGGAGCGGAAGCAGGAGGAGAACGGAGCGGGAGGAAGGGTTTCACTTTCGCTTTCGCGCGGCCTCCCTCTCTTGGGGCAGGGGGCGCCGGGAAACCGCGGTGTCCGGCTCTTCCGCACAGCCCCCGCCTCCCCGGGCGGAAGCTACCCTCCCCCACGCCGCCCCGGGGCAGAAGGGAGGGGCTCCCTTGGGCTCTTCTGCCCCTCCCTTCTCCTCCTCCTCCCCGCCCCCGGCCTGCCCCTGCCCCTGCCCCCGAGGGCTGCGGGCCACCTCGCCCGGGAGCCTCTCTCGCCCCGCCCGGTACCTGGCTAATTAGCGGGGCCGCCGCTCCTCCTCCTCCGGCTGCGGCTCCTGCTGCTGCTGCTCCTCCCCCATTCTCTCTTCCAGCTCTCTCTTCCCACCCCCTCCCTGCAAAGTCCCCCCTCAGTCTTCATCCCCATTCTCGGGCTCACCATCTTCCTCCCACCCTCCCCCGCCCCCTCTTCCTCTCCATCGCCCCACCTCCATCGTCCTCCCACCCCCCTCCCCCGACGCCCCCCGGCCGCCTCGGCTCTTCCGGGCCTGCAGCCCAAGACACTGACTTAGGAGGCCGGAGGTGGGGGTGGCGGGGCAGGCCGGCGCTCCCTCGCCGTCCCTTCTCTCCGGAGACGCGGCCCGGGCGCGGGCTGCCGCCGAGGCTAGGGAAGAGGCGAAAGCAGGGAGGGCTGCGTCTCCCCGCTCACCGACCCCGCAGGAGGGGCGTCCCCAAGCTCACGATGCGCACGGCTCCCCCCGCCCCCCGCCGGCGGCTCTGCCATGGCACTGCCCCGCGCCTGCTGCTTGCCTTTGGGGCCGCCGTCCGGAGGGCAAGGACGGGGGAGTGAGAGGGGGGACCCCCGGCAAGGCTTCCATAGCAACCCCTTGTTTGGCCGAGGAGCAGGTTGTGACATATAAACACACACTCGGGAGCTCCATCTGAGCCTCCCCTTTGTAGCTCGTAGCAAGCCCGGAGAAGAAGGGCGCGGAGGCTGCCGACACTGAGGGCCCCCGCCGCCTCTGAATCCGAAGGGAAGACCCTCTGTCCGCGCAGCATGCCCGGTCAGAGCTGGAGGAGCGGGGAGGCGCTCTCCCTCGGCCCAGGGGCGCCCCAGGGGGCAGAGCCGGGAGGAGGGCTTCGGAACCCCGAAGCCGAGCTGACGCGCCCGCCTCGGCTCCTGCTACCACGCGAGGCCTCGGAATTCCGATCCGGCACTAACGCTGTGACTGAAGGCACCTCATTTCTGTGCCTCGGCCATGTTGACGGGGGAGGAATAGGGAGAGTAGCATACAGCCAGAGAAAGCTTCCTTCTTCAGATGGGCTGTTATCTGTTAAATCTAAAAGAAAGATTTAGACCGGATGGATCGATGGAGCACCTGCCAAGTGCCAGGCCCTGTTCCAAGCTGGGGATACCAAAGACAATCTTGCCCTAAAGGAGCTTACAGTCTGTGAGGGAGACAACACAAAGTACATACGAAGCGATGTATGTGCAGGATAAACAGGAAATTAGACAAAGCACTAAAATTAGGTGTCCCTAGTGGTGTCAGACTCGGAAGTGGAGATCGCTAATCCATACATAGGGATCCCTGTGGACCACGTTTTGACGTGTTTAAAATGCAGTGTTTTCTATGTGGCATTTTTTTATTTTGTTAAACATTCCCCGATTACATTTTAATCTGATTGAGGCTGCACCTTGGAATATGGCAGGCCCAGAGGCCTCCAGTCTGACACCTCCGCCCTGAAGTATCCCTGTGCTAAACTTCCAAAACTTTGAAGGATGTCATGAAAGTGTGAGGGATACTCCTTGAAAAATGTGGAAACCTGAAAGTGGAAGCGGCTATAAAGAGGATTGAGAGTAGCTTAAACTCCGCCAGTATTCTCCCTTGCTTAGTACAAATGCAATTGAGAATTACGTAAACAGGCTTAACTACCTATCTTTGAGGCCTGTAAATTTCTCCTTTCCTTCCACTCCATTGCAAACCATCTAAATGTAGTTTAATCTATGACTATTTAGTTTACCTATAGAGTCAGTTTCCTTAGGGAATGTGTGACATTATGATTCTGTTTAAGTTCAACTTTTATCGCCTAAGAGGTATATGATGGCTACAGGTCACAACTATTTCTCTAAAATATGGAAAGTAACTGCCTCTATGATCAAATAGAAACCATCTCTAGAAGTGTAGCAGTAACAGAGCAAAGAGTATATAACGTTATCAAAGAGTATATAACTTTATCAAGGAACTTGGAAATCATCTAGCCTGACTCATGTTTTGAATGAGGAACTTGAGGTCCAGAGGTATGGAATAATTTTCCTGACCTAATCTAGTCAGGTAGCAGCAGAGCTAAAATTCAAACCTAGCTCTCCTGAGGGACCATTATTCTTTCCACACTACTGTACCATGTGGGTGGTAGTTGATGGCATGGTGAATGACAGTGGTACATCCACACAGAAATTCTCTGAAAGCAATTAGAGGTGGGGGAGTGGATGCTCAGGAGATCAGGATTGGAGATTTGGCATCTTAAGATCATTGAGTATAAAGCTAAAGGGTCTTTAAAGATCTTCTAATACAGGGAATTCTGATGGAATCCTAATAAAATAAAATGCCCCAATATTTGAACTTCCTTGTGGGTCCCCCTGAATAGCAGGCATGTCCTGATTTAATTACATAATCTGGCTTTAACCACATCACAGGCCCCCAGATTCAATACAGTTGCTGCCCCTAGCTTGCCACTGCTCCCAGATCCAATTCACATATTTGAACAGGTGCATACTTGTACTCAACCACAATCACATCATCCATTTAGCCCAAGACAGGACTACAATGCCTAACTATCCATCTTGACCAGACAGGACCACAATAGGTAGCCAATCAGAGGGCAACATGGCCAGGATATTTGACCACTGAACCATGGAAGGGACCCCTCCCCATTACCTAATTCCTTAACAATCCCTCCTGCCTTCTTAACATTTATAATTTCTATTGCGTTTCCACTATAAACTTGCCAGTGTTGTCTTACTAAATTGCTGGTTCCTCATAGAACCTGGCCCAATTCTAAGTGGCCTCAATCCTTAATTAATGTCTGTACTTGGAATAGAAGTAGTCTAACTCAATTCTTTGAGATGGTGCTGCCACAACAAACCATGAAACCACAATTCTTTTTTGTTATTTAATTTAATTTTATTATTATTTTTTAATACTCTACAATCACTACCTTAAAATTAAGATTTTATCCCCCCCACCGTTCCCCCAATACCCCCCTCCCTCCCCATGACAGCATACAATTCTGCATAGGTTCTACATATACTTTCCTATTGAGTACACTTTCACTATAGTCATGCTATGTAGTCGAATTAAAATAAATGGAAGAAATCATATAACAAATCAAAACATAATACACTATAACACGCACATACACAAACATGATCTGCTACATTCTGAGAATGACTTCCATATTTCTTTCTCTGAGTGTTGAAGGCATTTTGCCTTAGAAAACCACCACTGGGATTTTTTTTTTTAATAAGCTCTTGCATTATTACTAAGTTCCAAGCCTACCAGAAGAAACTCTCGCATACTGTGGTCATTGCTGTGCACAAAGTTCTCCTGGTTCTGCTCCTTTCACTCAGTATCAGATCATATAAGTCCTTCCAGGCCTCCCTGAAGTTTTTTTGTTCATCATTTCTTATGGCGCAATAGTATTCCATTACATTCATATACCATAATTTATTCAGCCATTCCCCAATTGATGGGCATCCCCTTGATTGCCAGTTTTTGACAACTACAAAGAGTGCTACTATAAATATTTTTGTACATGTGGGACCCTTTCCCATTTTTATGATCTCTTGGGGATTCAGTCCTAGAAGCAATATTTCTGGGTCAAAGGGTATGCACATTTTTGTAGCCCTTTGGGCATAGTTCCAAACCATTCTCCAGAATGGTTTGGATGAGCTCACAGCTCCACCAACAATGAATTAGTGTTCCAACTCTACCACATCCTTTCCAGCATTTATCATTTTCTTGTTCTGTCATGTGTTGAGGGCCAGGGTAGAGTGCTATTGACAAGATCAGGAAAGACCTTCAGGGAAACTGATCTTTGAGACTGTGCTCATTATCATCCAGAATGGCTATGCCCCCCAGATGTTGTTGTCTCTGTGAGACAAACAAGGGAATTACAGAAAACAAGGGATTAGTAAAATAGATGCTCCTAGGTTCATGGTCTGATTTAATCAGAAGACTGATTTAATCATCCTGATTGATTTAATCACTGGGACAGACTAGCAGACCTGAACCCGCAGATCAACAAAGGAAACTGGTCTATCATTTCCTACCTGCTGTGACTCTTTTCAAACACATCACCAAGCTGTGTAGGGACACGGGCTGTCCACTACAATCATGTTTGCCAATCTTATAGATGTGATGGGGTACCTCAGAGTTGTTTTGATTAGCATCTCTTTAATCCGTAGTGATTTAGAGCACTTTTTCATATGATTGTAGATATCTTTAATTTCTTCCCCTGAAAATTGTCTGTTCATATCCTTTGACCATTTATCAATTGGGGAATGACTTCTATGGGTGTACATTTGAGTCAGTTCTCTATATATTCTAGAAATAAGGCCTTTATCCCTGAGCTTAGCCGTACAAATTTTTTCCAAATTTACTACATCCCTCCGAATTTTGGTTGCATTGGGTTTGGTTGTGCAAAAACTTTTCAGTTTAATGTAATCAAAATTATCCATCTTGCATTTCATAATGCTATCACTTGTTTAGTAAAAAATTCTTCCCTTCTCCATAAATTTGATAAATACACTATTCCTTGCTCCTCCAGTTTATTCATGGTATCAATCTTTATACCTAAATCATGTACCCATTTGGACTTTATTCTTGTGTACGGTGTCAGGCATGGGTCTATGCCTAATTTCCACCACACTGTTAACCAGTTTTCCCAGCAATTTTTGTCAAACAGTGAGTTTTTATCCCAGAAGGGGATCTTGGATTTATCAAACAGGAGGTTGCTATATTCCTTGCCTACTGTGTCTTCAGTGCCAAGTCTGTTCCACTTGTCTACCCCTCTGTTTCTTAGACAACACCAAGTGGTTTTGATAATTAATGCTTTATAGTAGTACAATTTGAGGTCTGGTGGCACTAGGCCACCTTCACAAGCATTTCTTTTCATCAGTCCCTTTGATATTCTGGACCTTTTGTTCTTCCAAATGAATTTTGATATTATTTTATCCAGCTCTAGAAAATAATTATCTGATAGTTTAGTTGGTATGGCACTAAATAAGTAAATTAATTCAGGTAGAATTGTCATTTTTATTATATTAGCTCAGCCTACCCATGAACAACGGATGTTTTTCCACTTACTTAAATCTGACTTTATTTGTGCAAAAAGTGTCTTGTAATTGTGTTCATATAATCCCTGGGTTTGTTTTGGCAGGTAAACTCCTAAGTATTTTGCTATTGGACTTTGTTGCTGATATATAGGAATGCAGATGATTTGTGTGGGTTTATTTTGTAACCTGCAACTTTGCCAAAGTTTATTATTTCAAGTATTTTTTTACTTGAATCTCTGGGATTCTCTAAGTATATCATCATAATCATCTGCAAAGAGTGATAACTTAGTTTCTTCTTTGGCTATTTTTATTCCTTCCATTTCTTTATCTTGTCTAATTGCTACAGCTAACATTTCAAGTACCATATTGAATAATAGTGGTGCTAATGGCCATCCTTGTTTTACCCCTGATCTTATTGGAAATGCATCTAGCTTATCCCCATTGCATATAATGCTTGCTGAAGGTTTTAGGTAGATACTGCTTATTATTTTATGGAAAGTTCCCTTTATTCCTATGTTCTCCAGTGTTTTTAATAGGAATGGGTATTGTATTTTATCGAAAGCTTTTTCTGCATCTATTGAGATAATCATGTGCTTTTGTTAGTATTGTTGTTGATATGATCAATAGTGCTAATAGTTTTCCTAATACTGAACCAGCCCTGCATTCCTGGTATGAATCCTACCTGATCATAGTATTATTCTTGGGATAAGATGCTGTATTCATTTTGCTAAAATCTTGTTTAAAATTTTTGCATCTATATTCATTAGAGAAAGTGGTCTATAATTTTCTTTCTCTGTTTTGTCTCTTCCTGGTTTGGATATCAAAACCATATTTGTATCATAGAAAGAATTTGGGAGGACTCCTTCTTCCCCAATTTTCAAAAATAGTCTATATAGTATTGGAATTAACTGTTCTTTAAATGTTTGATAGAATTCACTTGTGAATCCATCTGGCCCTGGAGATTTTTTCCTAGGGAGTTCATTGATGGCGTGTTCAATTTCTTTTTCTGAGATGGGGTTGTTTAAGTATTCAATTTCCTCTTCTGTTAATCTGGGCAACTTGTATTTTTTAAAATATTCATCCATCTCATTTAGATTATCAAATTTGTGGGCATAAAGTTGGGCAAAGTAATTTCTAATTATTGTTTTAATTTCCTCATTGGAGGTGAGTTCACCCCTTTCATTTTTAATATTAGTACTTTGATTTTCTTCTTTCTTTTTTTAAATCAAATTGACCAAAGGTTTATCAATTTTATTAGTTTTTTCATAAAACCACCTATTGGTTTTATTTATTAATTCAATAGTTTTCTTAATTTCAATTTTATTAATCTCTTCTTTGGTTTTCAGTATTTCTAATTTGGTATTTTCTTGGGGATTTTCACTTTGTTCTTTTTCTAGCTTTTTCAGCTGCATGCCCAAGTCATTGATCTCCTCTTTCTCTATTTTATTTATATACACATTCAAAGATATAAAATTTCCCCTAAGAACTGCTTTTGCAGTATCCCATAAGATTTGGTAGGTTGTCTCATTATTGTCATTCTCTTGAATGAAGTTATTGATTGTTTCTATGATTTCTTCTTTAACCCATTCCTTCTTTAGGATTAGATTATTTAGTTTCCAATTGATTTTTGGTTTATCTTTCCAATGCCTTTTATTACATATAATTTTTATTGCATTATAATCTGAGAAGGATGCATTGATTATCTCTGCCTTTCTGCACTGGATTGTGAGATTTTTATGTCCTAGTACATGGTCAATTTTTGTAAATGTTCTATGTACTGCTGAGAAAAAGGTATATTCCTTTCTATTCCCATTCAGTTTTCTCCAAAGATCTATCATATCTACCTTATCTAGAGTTTTATTTACCTCCTTAACCTCTTTCTTGTTTATTTTGAGGTTAGATTTATCGAGTTCAGAGAGGTGGAGGTTGAGATCCCCCACTAGTATAGTTTTTCTGTCAATTTCTTCCTTCAGCTCCCCCAACCCCTCTTCTAAGAATCTGGATGCTACCACTTGGAGCATACATGTTTAGTAATGATATTGCTTCATTGTCTATGGTGCCTTTTAGCAGGATATAATTTCCATCCTTATACCTTTTGATTAGATCTATTTCTGCTTTTGCTTTGTCTGAGATTAGGATTGCTACTCCTGCCTTTCTTACATCAGCTGAAGCACAATATATTCTGCTCCAGAAACCACAATTCTGAACCTAGTACTTATTGATTTGTTTTTAAAACAAAAAATATTTTAATAACATTTTTAATGTAATTGGCTTCTTTTTTTGATCTTAAATATTTTGTTTTATGTGTTTAAGAACATTCTGAGAAAGGGTTCAAAGGCTTCACCAAACTAACAAAGGGGTTCATGACACAAAAAAGGGAAAGCATCCCTGCTCTATTCTAGCCCCTCATTTTGTAAATCAAGAAATTGAAATCTGAAAAAGTGAAATCATTGATCCAAAGTCACATAACCTCTAGAAATTACCAACATCACAGGTTAAAGCATGTATGTTCTGTGTGGGAGAGGGAAAGAGAAACCAAGAGCAAAGAAATACATTTAGGTGAAGCAAAGTCTGGGAAAAGACAAAGAAGCAGTTGAAAAAGTACAAGCTGAAGTAATTATGACATATGAATATAATGAAATACTATTGTATCATAAGAAATAATGAAAGGGATGGTTTCAGAGAAGCCTAGAAAGAACAGGATGAACAGTGGAGTAAGCAGAACCAGGACAACAATTTGTAAAGATAAACAACTTTAAAAGTCTTAAGAATTCTGATGAACACAATAACCAATCACAGTTCCACAGGATGAATGATGAAACATGCTACCCACCTCCAGATGAAGGTGACAGATTCAGAATGCAGGTTGAGTCATATTTTTTTGTTTGCACATGGATAATATAAGGATTTTTTTTTTTTTGCTTAACTACACGTTTGTAATGGGTTTTGTTTTTCTTGCTTTCTCAAAGTCGGGGAGAAGAGGTGAGAGGGATAGTACTTGGAGCTGAAAATAAAATTGATTTTTTAAAAAGAACAAGATCAGAAGAAAAAGCTACTCGATTTGGTAAGAAGATCACTGTTCAATAAAGGAATGAATGAATGAAAAAGTATTTATTAAGCATTTACTATGTACCCAGCATTTCCCCCCAGGTAAGAACTTTCTCCTGCTCAGAACACACTCATCACCCAAGATTGGATTTTGATGGAGGGTGATAATCATTTTATATAAAGTTTGGACTATTAATAAGGGCCAGAGCTTGAATTAAGAAGAGCCTGAATTAAGAAGAGCCTGGACATAATAATCTCTTTGTTCTCTGAAATAAACTCAGAGAATACTTATTCCTATGTCAACAAAGCCAGGTGGGACTGACTAAGCATTCCTCAGGAGACATTTAACCCAAAACACTATCTTGAATAATGGGACTTTTTCCATATCTTAATATTTTGTGGATATATACTATGCTATAGCATGTTAATGGTAAAGAAAACATAGATATCCTAGGTCATAATTTCAATTGAAACTTTGTCAACTCTGTTATTTACAACCTATGTAATTAAGAAATTCCTTTCCCATGGTCTAGTTAATCACTCATGGAGACCATAAATCTGAAAGACACAGACCACCTTGGATTGTCCTAAACAGATTTAAGCCTGGTCATTCTTGTATTAGTGAAAAGTTTTCTGGCTCCACATGATCATGTGACCACTAACTTTAAGGGAATGAACTATATGAATTTAGCCTGTTTGCCTCTTCTTAACCAAACTTTCAGGTCAACAAGGACCTTGAACAGGATAATCACTGGCTTTTCTAAGTTGGCATCTCTCTAGCCATGAATGGATTTGCCTTTCCTCAATGGTTAGCATATTCTCATGCCTTTACACTCTCCCCATCCCTGTGATTCTGAACACCCAGTTGCCAGTATACAAAATCCATTCTCCATCCTTTACCAATTCCTTTACTCCCATTTCCCCCAACCCTACCCTTGCAACATCTCAGTCCAAATCTATCTTCTCCTTCCACTGTATTTTCTGGATTTCCTGCTTCATAATTAATAAACATGCTTTTATCTTAAACCTCCTTGTTCTGGAATTCCTTGAGACATGGCTCTCTATTGATGAAACTCCTGGTCTACTCTATCTAGTACAGTTTGAGTATTTCCTCATTTCCCTCACCCCTCACTGGTCATGATAGGAGAATTGGAAAATAGCTCCCAGTTGCCACTTCCAGAACCTCCCTTTACAACCACCATTCAATAACCTCCTTCTTTGAGGTCAGCACTATTCAAATTTATCACCCAATCCAAATCCTGGTTATCATTTATCAGTTCCCGAGACATTCCCTTTCTTCCAGAAAGAGTTAAATGGCTCACAGTCTTTCCTTTCACCACTACTAGGGTACTTCAGCATAATACATTGAAACTATCTCAAATATTCTAACCTAATGTCATGTTAATTAGATCCTTCTAGGGCATTAATAGGCCTCAAGTACCTTTTGTTAATTTCTACTGAGGCACTGGGTCAGAGGTTCCTGCCCTCCAGCTCTGAACAGTGAGGTGAGGTTTTACTTTGGGCCTCATTGGAAGTGTTTGTTTAGCCAGAGGAGTCTAGGCAACCATGAAGGGCCCCCCCCTTCCCCCTTGAAAACCCAAATGTTGGTGCTTCTTTCTCTGGTAACTATGTGTGTATTGATTATGGTCAAACAGAGAAAGCCATATCTGTTGATCTTTATTTCTCTGTATTTTCTCTGAAGTTCAGGGTGCTGGCTTTTTCCCCTGAACTAAGTAAATGATATATGTGCTTGATTAAAGTAGATTGCTGACCCCTCAAAAGTTGCTTTCCTTTTAGAAAAGAAGATCTAAGAACCTGTACAGAAGGCCCTCCTGTGTATGCCAGGGTCCTTGCTATTACACCTAGTTCCTCATTTTCTTCAGTTCTCATGACCAGTTACTCCTCCACTCCACTTCAGCTACACATAGAGATGAACAAAAAAGACATATTTGTAAAGTACTTAGCATGATGTCTGGCACACAGAAAACACTTAATAACTGCTTCTTCCCTTTGCTTCATTCCATCCTTGACCTTACGATCATCTGTAAGTTTTCCACATACATATTCAGGAACTCCAAAATTCCTTTATCTGATAATTATCTTTTATCTTTCAACTTTCCCTGTGCCTTATGACTCCTAACTTTTTTCGTCACCCACACCATGTCATTTTTCTCCCTATTGTTCTTTTATAGACTGTTACCTCTGCTCTGGCTACAATGTCCTCCCCTCTCTTAAACACTTAGTAGTAGTAAATTAATTAAAATCTACACAATCCTCTCAATTCAAATCCTTTTTCTCCTGGTCCTATTGCTAACTATGTTTTTCTAAAAATTTCAACCTTGTATTATACCTGCCTTCTTTTCTCCTATTTTCATGCTGCTGAAATAGGATGGGGAAAAAAAGAAACTGCTGACAGAATCCACTACAAATTTATGTTACATAATCTTAACTGGGCCCTCACTGCAGCAAGGTAATTTTTTCACCTCCCTAATCAAAGACTGTTCCAAACATTCTCATCTCTTCTCAGGCCCCACTCCAATTCTCTCTCCCACTTCCCTCTCACCTAAAGACCTTGCCTTATTTCTCACCAATAAAAAAAAATTGCCATTCACCAAAAGGTCCTTTTCTTGCCCTCTTCCTCTCACGTCAGTCATACATCTTCCCTATTTTCTCCCTCATCTCTGTCTCACAGAAAGAGATGACCCTTCTCCTTGCCAAGCAAACCCCCTCTTATCATACACATTTGATCCCATTCATTCTTGTCTTTTCCAGCAAATTACTCACTCTCCTCATCCCCATTCATATCATCAATCTTCCCTTATCTGCTAGGTCCTATGATGCCTACAAATACCCTCATCTCCTTCATCCTTAAAAAACCCTCACTTGATTTGGCTATTTCTGATAACTTCAACACCATGCCTTTATTATAACCTCACCTCAATGCCTCCCACAGTTCCTGGGACTTTCTCACTATGGAATGTCAATCTACCATGCCAACCCTCTTTTCACATTGGTGAATTCCTCTCCCGGCCTCCATTTTGCAGAGAAGCTCATATGGGCCAACCTTCATTCCCATCTGTGCTTCAAACTTTACAGACTAAAACAGTATGACTTTATCCAGGTACCTTCATGTTCCATTCCCCTCCCCTCCCCACCCCACACCTTTTCAGTTGAAAAGCCAGACAGCTGAGAATGTTCTTCACATTTTTCTAGACTGATTGATTCCTACCTGGACCAGTCCTCTTAAGTGTGATCAGTATCTTCAACCTCAAATAGAAAAGAGAACATTCCTTGGTACTTACCACTTCAGGGACTTTCCCCCCCCTTTCTTTGTATCCCCAGTGCTACATAGTAGGTGCTTAATAAATATTTCTTCACTTCAGAGGGGTAGGGAGGCAATGAATTTAACTACAAAGAGTTAAATTTGGTATTCAACCTTGATCCACTTCCTAGAATTTTAATGCTTTTTCTTGACCTTCTACACACCTTTCTAAAGGGAAAAATCTGAAAGAAGTTTAAGCTGAAAAAAATTATCTGTTTACAATTTTCAGTTGGACTAAAAAGCAAAGTTGTTTTGTTTTTTTTTTAACATATTCTATCTGTAGTTATGTTTTGTCCTTTCTAGTTTTGCAACATTTTTCAAATACATCCCCAGGCTCTCAATGTCTCACACTTGGACAATTTACAAGAACTTTATGGTTGATCTCCTTCCCTTGAGTCTCTTTCTACTCTTGGTGGTGCAGTGGATAGAGCACCAGTGCAAGAATCAGGAGGACCTAAGTTCAAATCTCACCTCAGACACTTGACACTCACTAGCTCTGTGACCTTGGGCAAGTCACTTAACCCCAATTGCCTCATCCTGGGCCATCTCCAGTCATCCTGATGAATATCTGGTCACTGGATTCTGATAGCTCTGGAGGAGAAGTGAGGCTGGTGATCTGCACAGCCCCTCCCTCACTCAAAACAAAGTCAACTGCAAGTCATGTCATTATTTCTCTGATGGCATGGTCTTCTTCAACAATGGAAGTCAAACACACACACACAATATATCTTCCGTTCACCTGCCAAAATGATTTTCCTAAAGTGGAGATATGACCATATAACTCCTCTTCCTTCAATAAACTCCAGTGACTCCTTATTACCTCCAGATCCAAATATAAAAACCCTTGGCACATAAAACCTTTAACAATGTAGCCCCTTTTAACTTTTTCGTTTGTTTTTGTTTTCCTCTGTATATTCCTTGCCTAGAATAGTCTCTAACACATAACAGGTTCTTAATAGAATTACAGAATTACAAAATTGGAGAAAAATTCAACAGTCACTTTATCTAAACCATACTCCAAAAGAAATTCTCAATATAATATATCCAACCAATAAATGTTCATTCAGCTTTTGCTTAAAGAGCACCAATGAAAGGAAACCCACTACATCCTGAAGCAACCCCTTTCACTTTCAGATAGGTCTAATTGTTGAAAAGTTTGTTTGTTTTCCTGACATCAAGCCTAAAATATTATCTTTCCAAATTCTCATTGTTCTTGGCTCTGCTTTCTGGGACCAAATAGAACAAGTGTAACTGCTCTTTGATATGCCAGCATTTAAGACATCTTTCATGTCCTCTTTGAGCCTTCTTTTCTTCAGGGTACAGATGCCCAGTTCCTTCAACAGATCATTAACTGGCATTGTGGCGTAGGATGTGTTCAGGGGGAACTGGTACCTCAGGTGTGATAACTGCCAAGCCCTTTTCAGGGATGCTTTCCACCTCTGGTGTCCACCTGTTCCACCCAACTCTCACTTGTGGCTCCAAGAAGCTGTAGCATGCACAGAGGTCACACCCCAGTAAACTATTTCAGCAGACAGGCTAAACCAGGCTGATGGTAACCAAGGGGTCTCGAACTCACTGGTGAGTTAGAGGGGTATCTACCCCAACCATGTGAAAACTTCCCCTAGTGGAATGGGTGGAGGAGAACAATTTGTTCCAATGTAGCAGATGCTTTGGAGCTCTTAGAGCTTGGTCAGACATAGAAGATGCAAAGGTCATCCATTGCATCTTGAGCCATCACCAGTGGTCTTGATGCTATCCTGCCACTGGACTGTGATGACTTTGGAGGAGAGAGAGAGAGTCTGGAAACTTTGTGAAACTCTGCCTCACTTAAATCCAATTTACTTACAAATCAAAAGACATCACCTACCATTTTACCATTATACCTATCTCAAAGTCCTGTGGCAACAGGCAAGTGACAAATTAGCAGGTGCAGATACACTGGGAGTTGTAGTCACAAACCTGCACACAGGCAGCCCAGTACATAGAGTCGTTTCTCACTGGAATCAGCAGTGGGAGTCAGCAGCCCCCTGAGTATCTGAGAAGCCTTTTAAGCCTCTGCTGTGAGGAAGGGGCTAGAAAAGGTGCCCTAAAAATTGCCTGCTTACCCAATCCTGGCCTGATCACCACTGACAGCCAGGGAATCCTGCTCTGTGGTCAAAACCCTAAAAAATGTACAAAAACGTCTACAAAGATGATTCTACTCGCAATGGGAACATGGAACATGCGCACACTTATAGACAACACAAAATCCAGTAGACCTGAAAGATGAAGAGGTCTTGTTGCAAGAAAGCTCAGTAGAATACCACATCCAAATATCAGCCCTGAGGAAACAAGGCTGGCAAATAAAAGCCAGCTTACTGAAGCTGGAGCTTGACAGACATTTTTCTGGAGTGGCTGCAGTGAAGGTGAAGTTGGTATAGGTTTTGCAATCAAAACTAATCTAGTCAACAAGCTGGTATGCCTGCTAAAAGGAGTAAGCAATAGGCTCATGACAATGTGATTGCCACTCACAGGAAAGCTCCATGCCACCATCATCAGTGCCTATGCTCCCACCATGATGAACCCTGATGAAGTCAAAGAAAAATTTTATGCAGACCTGGAGTCCCTTATCATTAATGTGCCTAAAGAAGACAAGCTTATAATTCTGGGTGACTTTAATGCTAGAATAGGCTCAGACTGCCAGACTTGGCAGGGAGTCCTATGAAGGAATGGCGTTGGAAACAACAACAGCAATGGTCATTTACTACTGAAAACTTGTGCATCTCATGTCCTCATCACCAACACTGTCTTCCATTTACCTAAACACAAGAAAACTTCACAGTCACCCCACAGCAAACAATATTATTTAATAGACTATGTGATTGTAAGGAGAAGAGACAGACAGGATGTAAGAGTGACAAAGGCAATGTGCGATGCAGAGTGCTGGACTGATCATAGACATCATTTCCAAGCTAAACATTTGCATTCAACAAAAGTGCCTCTCCCAAGGCAAAACAACTACCAGAAGAATTAATGTCAAAAAATTAGGGCTCTTCTCTGAGCAGGAATGGTTTGTTGCTAACTTGGAGGAAAAGTTGAGTCAACACACAGTTGGCAACAATGGAGCAGAAAAGGAGTGGGTAGCTTTCAGAGATTTGGTATATAGCAGTGCATTTGTTCATCTGAGTCAGAACATTCACAAACACTAAGACTGGTTTGATGAAAATGATGGGGAAGTTCAGAAGCTGCTAAATGAAAAATGAGAACTCCACAGGATTTACCAGCAGGATAATTCATTCATCTGTAAGAAGGCAGCATTTAATTCCATCAGAAATAAAGTACAAGCAAAGCTTAGAGAGATGCAGGATTCTTTGCTCTGTAAGAAGGCAAATGAAATTCAGTTTTATGCTGATAGTAACAATCCAAAGCACTTTTATAATGCCCTGAAAGCTGTTTATGGGCCAAAGACCTATGGTGCATCTCAACTACTCAGTGCTGATGGAGTCACATTGATTACTGATAAGGATATGATCCTAGAGAGATGGGCTGAACACTTCTATAGTGTTGTCAATAGACCATCATCAATCAATGTTGCAGTCATTGATCGTTTACCTCAGGTTGAAGTCAATCCCTCCCTTGCTGAAGCTCTCACTGAAGAGGTTTTGCCACCAGTCTCCTTTCATGTGGCAAGCACCTGGTGCTGATTCTATTCCAGCTGAGATTTACAAGGTAAGGGGTCCATTGTTCATGCAAAAACTGACTGAAATTTTCCAGGTTATGTGGCAAGTGGAGGTTATCCCCCAAGAATTCAAGAATGCCTCCATTGTCCTCTATAAAGGTAAAGGAAATAGATAAGATTGTCCTGTGACAATTACAGGGTGGGTCTCTCTCTTAGTCATTGCTGGCAAGGTTCTTGCCAGAGTCATCTTTAATAGGCTGATCCTTCATCTGGAAGATGGTCATCTACCTGAGAGCCAGTGCGACTTCAGAAAGGGTGGAGGAACAGTTAATATGGTATTTGCTTCCTGACAACTTCAGGAGATATGCCAGGAGTAGAACAGAGATCTGTATACAGTGTTTGTAGAGCTGACCAGGGCCTTTAATACTGTTAGTCAGGGGGGCTTATGGAAAATTGTATCAAAATTTGGTTGCCTGGAGAAGTTCATCAGCATTGTACATCAGTTTCATGATGGCATGTTTGCCTGGGTTCTAGATAATGGACAATGCTCTCGTGCCTTCCCAGTCACTACTAGAGTGAAACAAGGCTGTGTGCTTGCTCCCATACTTTTTAGCATGATGTTTTTGGTCATTTTTTAAAATAATCTATTTGTTTTCAGTTTTCAACAATCACTTCTATAAGTTTTAAATTTTCTCTCCCTTCCTCTTCACTCCCTCCCCAAGATAGCATGTAATCTTATATGAGTTCTACACACACACACTTATTATACACATTTTCACATTAGTCATGTTGCATAGAAGAATTAAAATGAATGGGAGAAACCATGAGAAGAAACAAACCAAAACATAACAAAAGGGAAAATAGTCTCCTTCATTCTGCATTCTGACTCTACAATTCTTTCTCTGGATGTGGATGACATTTTGCATCATGAGTCCTTTGGAAATGTTTTAGGTCCTTCCAGTGCTGTGAAGGGCTAAGTTTATCGATACAGTCTTCATGCACTGTGGTTGTTACTATGTATAATGTTCTCCTGGTTCTCTGCTCATTTCACTCAGCATCAGTTCATATAACTCTTTCCAGGTTTTTCTGAAGTCCTCCTGTTCATCATTTCTTATAGTACAATAGTATTCCATTGCATCCATATGCCACAACTTGTTCAGCCATTCCCCAATTTATGGGCATTCCCTCAATTTCCAGTTCTTGGCCACCACAAAAATATTTTTGTACATGTGGGTCCTTTCCCCATTTTTATGATCTCTATGGGACACAGAAGCAATATTGCTGGATCAAAGCAATTGCCCTAGAAGCAATATTGCTGGATCAAAGGGTATGCACATTTTTATAACCCTTTGGGTATAGTTCCAAATTGCTCTCCAGAATGGTTGGATCAGTTCATAGCTCCACCAGTGTTCCAATTCTCCCACATCTTCTCTAATATGTATCATTTTCCTGTTTTGTTACATTAACCAGTCTGATAGATATGATGTGGTACCTCAGAGTTGTTTTGCTTTGCATCTCTCTAATAATAGTGAATTAGAGCATTTTTTCATATGACTATGGATAGCTTTAATTTCTTCCTCTGAAAACTGCTATACAAATTCTTTGACAATTTATCAATTGGGGAGTGACTTGTATTCTTGTAAATTTGATTCAGTTCTCTATATATTTTAGAAATGAGGCCTTTATCACAGACATTAGTTGTAAAGATTCTTTCTCAGTTTTATGCTTCCCTCCTAATCTTGATTGCATTGGCTTTGTTTGTGTGTTTTCAGCCATATTGTCAAATGCTTTTAAAAATGAGGATGAACATAGCATTAAGGTCACCTACCATACTAATGGTAAATTCTTCAACTTGAAAAGGCTACAAGCCAAGACCAAAGTGGAGGGAGTATTGGTGCATGATTTTCTGTTTGCAGATGATTGTGCACCTAATGCAGTCTCTGGAGCTGAGATGCAACAAAGTATGAATCAATTCTCTTTGGCTTGTGCAAATTTTGACCTAATAATTAACACCTAGAAAACACAGGTGCTCCATCAGCCACCACCACACCATCCATACATGGAATCATCAGTTACAACAAATGGAGAAGTTTTGAATGCTGTGGATAAGTTCATTTACCTTGGTAGTGTACTTTCCAAGGATGTACACATTGATAGAGTGATGCACGAATTGCCAGAGCTAACTCTGCATTTTCAAGACTCACTCTGAAGGAAAGTATGGGAGAAAAAAGGTATTAGACTGACTACCAAACTGAAGGTCTACAGAGGTGTTGTGCTGATTTGTTGTATACCTATGAAACCTGGACAGTCTACCAGTGCCATGCCAGGAAACTGAGTTGTTTCCATTTGAATTGTCTTAGGAAGATTCTGAAGATCACCTGCTACTAGACACTGAGGTCTGCACTCGAAATAAAATGCCAAGCATTCACACTCTGCTTCAGAGAGCACAACCCTGTAGCGGACAGCCCTCGTTCCTACACAGCTCGGTGATGTGGTTGAAAGAAAAGAGTCATGGAAGGCGGGAAAAGATAGACCAGTTCCATTTATTGATCTGAGGGTTAGGGTTTATATAGACAGAATCTGCAAGTCTACATGACATTCTGCTTGTCTCCTGTCCCAGTGATTTGGCCAGACTTATTGTCTTTAAAGACTATTAGCCTAGAGGACATCTATTTTACATATCCCTTGTTTTCTGTAGTTCCTACGTTTGTCTCACGGAGACAGCAACATCTGGGGGGCATGGAGAGCCATTCCGGATGATAATGAGCACAGTCTCCAAGAACAGTTTCCCTGAAGGTCTTTCCTGATCTTGTCAATAGCACTCCACCCTGGCCCTCAGCACAACTCAAATAAGCTGGCCATGTTGTTCGAGTGCAAAATATGCACTTGCCAGAAAGACTGTTTTATGGAGAACTCACACAGGACAAGTATTCATCTGGTGGTCAGAAGAAGCGATACAAAGACACTCTTAAAGTCTCGCTTAAGAACTTTGAAATTGATTGTGTGATGTGGGAGACACTGGCACAGGACTGCTCAGCATTGCGTGCCCATGTCAGAGGAGGTTCTGTGATCTTTGAGCAAAGCAGAATTGAAACAGCTCAAAGGAAATGCAGGGTGCGCAAATTTAGAGTATCCACCCCAAATGTTCACACAGATTGTTTGTGCCAGACCTGTAGTAGAGCATTCCAAGCTCATATTGGTCTGGTCAACCACAGTTGGAGACACTGAAACTTGACTCTAGCTTAGTGATATCATTTTGGTCCTCTTCAAGAACCAAGGACAACTACCACCAACAACTAGCATAGAGTCAGAGACCATTAGTAATTTATCAATATCCTTTCTTATAAACTATGGTACCCATAACAAATTGAGGTGTAGCATGTATTCAGGGAAGACTAATACCTCTAGTCTGAGGGCTGCCAAACCCTTTTCAGAGCTGCTTTCCACCTTTGGTGTCCATCTGATTCACCCAACAGTCACTTGTAACTCCAAGTAGCTACAGTGACCACATCCTGGGTAAACATTTTAGCAGACAGGATAAACCAGGTTGAGTGTTACCTAGCAATCTCCGACTCTTCTGTGAATTAGTGGGATGTCTACCCAAAGCATGGAAAAACTTCCCCAGTAGAATAGGCAGATGAAAATAATTTGTTCCAACAGCAATGCAGGTGGCTGAAGCAGGTTCTGTGGAGTACTTAGAGCTTGGTTAGACATTAGACACCAAGGTCAGCCACCGTATCCCAAGTCATCACCAGTTGTCTTGACTGTCTTGCTTTTTCTAGACTGATGACTCTGGAAGAGAGAATGAGGTCAATACTGCCTCACTTAAATCCAATTGATACACGAATCAAAAGACATCACCCATACCATTTTATCTTGGATATTCTCAAGTTCTCTCTGGAGAAGCTCGGAATTGATTGCTTGACATAGGAGATGCTGGCAAAGGACTACCCAGAATGGCATGTCTACATCAAAGAAGGCACTGTGCTCTATGAGCAAAGTAGAATTGCAATAACTCAAAAGAAATGTGAGATGTACAAATTTAGAGACATCTCCACTCCAAATGTTTGTGCCTGATCATATTGGTCTGATAAGCCATAGTTGAACACACTATACCTTTACTCCAATATAGTGATGTCATTTTGGTCCTCTTCAAGAACAAAGGACAACAACCAATCAACCAGTCCACAATTAACTATGGTCATCTTGATGTAGTCTGACCAGGGCAGAGTACAGTAGGACTTCACTTTCCAGTGAATAATCTAAATTATAATTTCACTGCCCCAATATTGATAACATGTTTAAAAAATTAGATTGTTGAATGGATTATGAAAAAAGTACAGAATCTAATTCACCTCTGAATTCACCTTTAATTGCTACAATCCTCCCAAGAATGCATAAGGAAAGTTATATAAGTATTAGGAGGCTTATTTTACAGATAAGAAAATGGGAGTTCAGAGAAGATAAGTAAATTACCTGTTAACATAACTAATAAATAATAACACCAGATTTCAAACAAATCTTCTAACTCTGTTGCAAATGTTGCTTACCACATATCTAAAAGTGAAAGAAGAATTTACCAAGGTATTTTTCACTTCCTCAATATTAATCTAAAGTAACACTTCTCATTCTTGCATTTTATATTTAAGACTTTTGATCTTTGGATACAGCACAAATAAAAGATTTCACTAGATCATTTTTTAAATACAAAACTGTCAGCTTTTTAAATTTTTTTTCAAACCTTACCTGGCTTTATAATCACATTTATAGTAAGAGTAACGATTTCATCACAACAGCACCATTTAAAGAATATAATTAAAATAGAAATGACACAACCAGAAAACTGAGATTCCATCTTTGACTTACAGGGATTAGCTGGTAACAGTATCAACTGCACATGTATTTGTGTAAATGTAATAATATATGCAAAATAAATATAACATATTACAATAAAAATATAATTCATGTAAATAAAATAAAACCCTTGTTCCAAAGTCCATTGGTATGGAGCTCTCTCTTTAATGGTGGAGATGAAGTCCCTACCCTATATAAAGATGTAGCACCAACACAATATTCACAGTGCCTACGGTGGCCATGAATATGCCCGCACAATTCCGAATTTCAAAATACAACAGACTCTTTACATGGAAGACAGAACCAAAACATTTATTCAGACACCAGAAAGTCAAATCCATCAGAGTAACAAAGAAATCTCTACACAATAACAATGCAGAGGGAAATACCATCCCCAAACCTTCCCTCTGTTGTTTCCCACAAATCAGCTCCCTTAAATAAATCACAAACAAGTTCTCACTCATGCTAACCAGGGGCCTTTTCCATATCTGATTGCTCTCTGACTAACTTCTCAGCTCTGCTCTAGCTCTACTTCTTCCTGTTCTACCCTTCCTGTTCCACCTGTCTAGCAAGCTTCTCCCACAACATGTGACAACCTTCCATGTGATTTAAGCAGGTCACATGGGCCTATTAATGGATGGGAAAGATCTCCAAATCAAGCAAAAAATTATGTTAACAATCAGCAAAAATGCATTATCAATACAAAAGAATAGGGCAGAGTTGATGAGAAGCAAGAACTTTAGGTCTCAGCCAGTCCCCACTTTGGGGACTCTTCAAGTGGGAGTCCCCCTTTGGCACTCTCTAAAGGAGTCTTCTTCAAATATAGCCTCAAAATGGCTTCCAACTTTGAGAAAGAAAATGGAAGAGGCCAACCCCATTTTCAATTGTTAAAGAAGACACTGAGAAGACATAAGAGGAGCTAGCAGTCCCCATTATGACCCTCTCCAGCTTCCTCCTGGAAAGACTTCAGAGAGATTCCTCCTAGGTGAAATCCAGGACCCTCTTTCTTCATTGAGTTATCTCAATCCCAGTGGGAGAGCTCTCTCATCCTATATTGACTGGTATGTATTCTATATATACCTTCTCTGATTTCTGTTTTGCTATGCTTTGGATAAATGGGCTTCTTTGTTATTTGCTATGTATGTTCATTGTGGAACTAGTATTATGTGAGGAAGGAGTCAAATCTTGGATGTAGAATTTGGGATCCTCCTTCCTCCCAAAATAGCAAAGAGATCAAAAGTTGGATGGAACACAATCATATTTCCTAAGTTAACAATATTTAAGGGACCAGATAGATATACTTCTAACCCAGTACCTCCTCCCTCTCAATAGAGCAGAGTAGTAGCCTCTATCCCTAACTTCTTACCTCCCCTCTTGGCAGCAGGGAGGCAAGGGGGAAGGAGAGGCTAAAGATGTCTATTCTGCCTTTCTTAGAGCTCCTGATAACTCTCTCACTCCTTCCACCAAAAATCAAATTATGACGTTTGTATCTAATTATTTTATATGATTCCCATACTCAAAAGTATTTAGATTTGACTTTTATGTGGTAACAGTCTTTAGTGATAAGTAAATAACTCATTTAAGTCCAAACAAACAGTCCTAATTTGTACTCATTTAAAGTTTTTAAGTAAATATGGAATAAATGTTTATTGATTGATTGGAATGATAATTTTCTACTGTCAAATATTGCCTTTTTATGCCAAGTATTTCTTATAAACTATTTCATTGAAATATCCTTATAGATGAAACTACTGAATCTTTCCTTCCATGAAATATATTTCAAAAAGTTAGCCAAATATTATGATGGATAAAGAAACATTTTCAAATGTTCTACATGTTAGTTTGGAAATATTTTGGGGGAAGTACTAATAGATCCAAGATTATCTTAAAGAAAATGATCTTTGAGATTTCATTCCTATGTATTTTCTTATTTTTTACAATTTACTCTTCCAGTTTAACTATAGAATGGAACTCTTAAATCTCTGATTAGAATAATCTGATGGAATTCATTAAAGATATTACTGAACAAGACTGATTTTTTTAAAAATTAACAAATGCATGTAGATGGAGAGACAGATGGATGGATAGATAGATATAGACAGATAATATGTATGTTTGTACATGTGTGTTTATGTATAAAATGCATGCTCTGACTTTTTCCACCAAAGCCAAGTAAACTCCTTTCAGATTTCCTGAGATAATCCAGAAGGGTTAGGGAATCTCTACTGCCTATAAAATCAAGCTCCCACTGACTTTATTTCCCCATTTGTTAGGGACACAATGACTAGCACTGCAATTTCATTTAACCACTTTACACCAATTGGCTTTTATAAAGGGATTTTTCACTAAAAAGATACATAGTAAGAATATATGTACAAACATCTTTTCTTGAACTTTCAAACATCTTCCCCTCTCCCACCTCTAATACATCCAGAACATACTCTTCTCTATACTGCCTCAATCTTTGGGACAACAGTAGGCTCAAAGCTTAACTCAGTTCCGACATAGCATCATTCCCATCAAATTCATACCCAATAGCAGCACTACTGCTAAATAAGCTCTCATTTCAGCTTTTGGTAGTGTGAGTCTAGAAAGATGCTCCTAAAAACTACTCCGTGCTTGTTAGGACGTTTATACTGGGCTCTCTGTAAGATCCAGCTTAGATACTGACTCCCAGATGATGTGACTCAGTCTCCCACCCAAGGTTCCTCTCCCTTTGTGGTTTGCCCTTCCTTCCTATCGAGAATTTAGATCAGTGAGTTGCATTTAAGTGAGAGAGGGCTGTGCAAAGTCACCAGCCTCACTCTCTCCTCCAGAACCATCTGGGTGGGATAGCAAGATATAAATCAGGATGACTCCCTGCACCTAGAACAGAAAAGAACAGACAAAAGGAATAAGGACAAGAATAAGGCCTATTTCCCTGGGGCCAAATGGCCTCAAAACCGGGAAGAAGGCCCTAAGGCCTTTCTCCTTACCAAATGATCTCTCATCAAATTCCCAAGAAGAGTCTTGGATTTCCCCCAGACTTAAATGAAGCCATGCCAGAGCTGACTCAGGCTCTTTTTTGAAGATGCCAACAGTTCTGAGTAGACAAGCAATGGAAAAAAGCTTCTGATTCTTCTTTCACAACATGACAGTGTGGAAAGATTTAATATGATCAATCATACATGTATAGCCTATATCAAATTACATGCCTTCTTGGGGAGGGGAAAAATAAATGAGTTTTCTTTTTTAAAAGCTCCTTTTAACTACATGATTAACCAACTAGAACCAGTTGTAGAATGTCCAATCATGATCCACTGTCTCTCCAAGACCCTCCCTTTATGTATCATCGTGATTTACCCAGAAGCAGGATCCAGGCCTCTCCATGTGGGGAAGATGCATTAGACATATGGGATCCATAATGCTAGACCCCTATTACATATATACTGATAATGTTTAATATAAAATTTTGGAATAATCTCTTTGTTCTCTCTGAAGCAAACTCAGGGAATGCCTCTTTCTATGTAAACAAAAGCCAGGGCTGACTTAACATTCCTTAAGCAACCTTTAACCTAAGACACTATCTTGAATAATGGGACTTTTTCCATATCTTAATATCTATAGACATATACTATGTTATAGCATATTAATGGTAAAGAAAATACAGACATCTGAGGTCGTAATTTCTATTTGTACTTTGTTTACCCTTTCCTATGTCAGCTATTTTGAATATCTGTTTAGGACAGGAAGCCTACCACTCACTAGTGGTGGGATTTCCTTTCTTGTCGTATGTCACCGAGACATATGTTTACCCAGCCTGGAATCGCAAGGCTCAACTGACATTGCTCTATTAATTGTCTTGTCTTACTGAATTTATGATTTGTTCAGCTAAGAGAGTTCCTTTCTCATGGCAAAATGTATATAAGTTAGAAGATTTCTGTACTGGGTAGCCAGAACATTTCTGGCTCCATAATGCATTATGTTACTGTTGTCTTTAACAGGGAATTGATGAATTAACTAATTACATCATAAAAGGTATGCCTTTTCTTTAACCAAGTTTTCAGGTTAACAATACATATTAATTACTATATCGTGATCTTTGAGAACATCTAACAATACTTTCCCTCATTTTTGACAAGTTAATGCTCAGTCTATTGAACCTTTTTCAAATTAAATTTTAATTTTTTTCCCTAGTTACATGTAAAAACAATTTTTAACATTTGTTTTTAAAACCTCTTGAGCTCCAAGTTTTCTCCTTCCTCAACTCCTCAACTCCCCCCTCATTGAGAAGGCAAGCAGTTCAATATAGGTTATAAATGTGTAGTCATGCAAAACATAGTGTCTCACTAAAATTGAGAATGTGATAAGACTTAGCCTTAGCTGCATCCTGGGCTATCTCCAGTCATCCTGATGAACATCAGCCACTGGACCCAGATGACTCAGGAGAAGAAAGTGAGGCTGGTGACCTTGCACAGCCCTCCCTCACTCAAAGTCAACTGCAAGTCATGTCATCATCTTGATGTCACGGTCATCTTCGAGAATGAAGGGCAAACACAACACATGCAGAGACGTACATCTGTATGTCTCTGCATATGTTGTGAGAAAATGTTACAGAGCTATTAATGCAGAGGACTCCTATGTTATCATTAAAAAAAATTATCCCAAGTTTTCTTCTGTAGGGAATGGGAGGTTGCAGAGAACTAGGGAAAGACTTATAGTAGTGGAAACAGAATTTCTAGACATCTAACAAAGCTTGGAGTAGTGTCCTCAAAAGACTGATTTAGTCTACTAGGAGGGAGACTCACAGATCATTTCACCTTCAGTTCAGTTCCAGTGTGAAGAACAGATGATTCAACAAAAAGAGCAGTATATCTACAGCTCCCCAAACCATCAGTCCTGAGAGACTGCCAGGATAATTGTTCTTCTGGATATCAGTTTTTGCTTTGGGTGCTCTTGTGTTTGAAGGCTTTATAGAAGCCATCGTTATGCAAATGATGATTATAAATGTGAGCTGGGGCTGGCAACACAATATTTATGCAAAACCTCTGGCCTCCAGCCCTAAAAGTAGGAATGGCTCCAGTGGGAGCTGAGCCAAGAGAGTATGCTTCATGGGATTCTTCCAAACACATTCTAGGGCTCTAGTGCCCAAGAAGAACTTTCTCTATGTATACTAAATATATATATACAAAGGATGTTCAGTCAGAGGCTATTCACCCCAAGAACAGGTCAGGAGGAAATAGATTCTTTTCTCTTCAACAGAGATAAGAGAATTTTCTGACCATTTTATTCAGCAAGTATTTATCAAGTGATGTAGGCACTGAGTACTGACATTTGAAAAACAAACATAAAAACAGCTCCTGTCATCTAGGACCTTACATACATTGCGGAGGAGGGGCAAGGGAAACAAATACCAAAGAAATACAAAATACAGACCAAGTAGTTCCGTGGGAGAGAACACTAGCAATGTCAAGGATCAGGTTATCTGGCTTCCTAGGAGATTACATTCGAGCTGACCTTTTAAGGAAGCTAGGAATTCAGGAAGGCCAAGGTGAAGAGGGAGATTCAGAGTCTGTGCAAAGGCATGGAGGTGGGAATGAGAATGCTCCCTTCAGGAAACAGCCAGGAGGGCAGTTAGCTGAAACATCAAGCATGTAAAGAAGATTAATGTGTAATTAAGTGTAAAAAGGTAGATTTGGAGCCAGACTTTCAAAGTGTTTTAAAAGCTAGACAGAGAAGAAAGAAGAGAGGAAAGTCAAGTTGACTGGGAATGCAAATTTTTAATTTTAAATTAACATTATTGCCTTAAATGTTTCTTTTATTTTCCAGATGTCTTCTCCAAAGTAAACAAGAGAACTTCTGAAGTGGAAGCCCCTGTCAAAGCCCACCTCACTTCCTGACAAATACAAGTTTCCCTTACTAACCTAAATTCATCCTAACTGAATATTCACCAGGATATATGGGCAGCTACCAAGCAGTAATAGAAAGAGAGAGAGAGTAAAGGACAAAGTTCTACCAAAGGACCAAATCGACCTAATTTTAAACCAAAATAAAATTTAGCCACTGCTTACCAAGTCCTTGATGATCAAGTCAAAGGGATTACTTATTTGGACAATTAGAACAGCCTGGGCTAATTATAACCTCAGCTGAGTCTTTCGCAGGACTAAGGTCAAGCACAGAACATTAATTTTCTGGACTCTTGGAGTCCAGGCCTGGACTGTGTCCAACCAGAGCCTGGTAAGGGGACTCATCAGGTTCTTCTTGTGTTTGATGTGATTCTGTGTTGGTCATGTCCTTTTCCTGCTCACTCCTAAAATCACAGAGACTTACTCAGCTTCTGTGGTCTCAGTCTTTGATTTAACTCAGGGTACCCACTAGGAAATCCAACTTTTGACACCATATTGTTGTTCCTGAGAACAAACCTCAAAATCTAAACTACTGTTAGAAAGAAATTTATTAGGTTGTTTGGTAGAGAAGAGTAAAATGGGTCCTTTCCCACTTTCTCTTCCCCCTAACATGAACCATACAGCTAAATAATTTTTCTAAGACAGCTTAAAAGCAAGATCGTTTGAGATGGAAATCAGTAAATTGTGGGTTCAGCCAAAATACAAAGGGAATGCAAAGCACAGATCTGAGTAGACTCAAAACAGGAATGTTTTGTTTGGGTGGATTTAAGAACTGGGGGAACCCAAAATTTCTTGTGGCATCTCTGCCATTCCTAAAGAGTTACTGAGGTCAAGACAACATTCTAGGTTCAAACAAGCTCTACATACATTAAACAGTATAATAATAAGTTTTCTGAAGGATACAATAAAAGTATCCACATACATATATGTATATTATACTGATATATGGCAATGGCACATAATATAAGGTATATGTATACATATATATACTAATACTAACATATAGCTACATATTCCTATAAATACACAATGTGATGTGTATATGTAATATTTACATGTAAATATTATATACACACATATTCTAACTACCTTTTTAGGCACTCCTCAGTCTCCTTTGCTAGGTCCTCATTCAGTGATACCCACTAATCTTGGGTTAGACTTCTGTCCTGTCTCTTGTCTTTTCTCCTTCTATACTATTTCACTGGCTCTCATTGATTCAATAATTATCTCTATGCTGAGGATTATCAGATCCACTTGTAAGCCATGATCTCTATACTTACTTCCAATCTCATATCTCCAACTGCCTAGTGGATATCTAGAAATGAATGTCCTCTGGCTAGCTTAAAATCAACATGTCCAAAGTTGAACTCATTCCTGTTATTATTGGGGGTACCACCATCCTCCTAGTCATTCAGATTCATAACCTAGGTGTCATCTTCAACTCCTCCCTCTCTCACTTCCCCATTGCCCCAATTCAATTTATTTCCAAGTCCTGTAGATTCTACCTTTGTAACATCTCTTGTATACACTCAAGACTCTTGCCTTTTCTCTGGTACGATAATTTCAGCTAAGATTATTTTAGACACAGTATAAAAGAAAAATCTGAGCAAAATTAGGCATTTCTTTGCTCACCAATTTGGTGGAGGAAAATCTATTTGAGAATGTTTCATATTAGTTTAATTCTGAGTCGAAGTTGTGGGGTGGACAGATTTTGACCTTTATGCCTCTAAGTAAAATTTTCAGTCAATCCTTCAATAAGCCCACTTTGGACATTCACCTAATGTCTGTCCACTCAAGCAGTAGCTCCTAAGACCTTTCTCTAGTCCATTCCTTCCATCAGACCTTGGCCTCCTAAATCCCATTTCCTTAGGTTCCTAGTCTTCATAACTCTCAAGGAAATTTATTCATGCTAAAGAGTTAATGATTGAAGATGGCTTAATAATTTGTTCTTCTAGGACTATTTTCACTTTGATTGAGGGATCTACTAGAATAAAAATGGATACCCCGAAGAAATAAATATTTAATAAAGACTTTCATGAGTTGGGCAGCTGGAAGAATTAATTGTTTTTGCCAGGGGATCTTTTCAGTAACTTTAAAAGCATATCACCAGTGGCCATCTTCTTCTCCATCTCAGCCACTGCCAGAGATCCAGCAGTGCCCAGACTTGTTAGACTCTTGGAAGTATATCTTCCCCATCCCTGGCTCCCCTTCTCTGAAAGACACCTTTGGAGAAGACTCATCTTCCTGATTTCAAATCTCAGACTTAGTAGCTGTGTGACCTTGGGTATGCCACTTAACCTTGTTTGCCTCAGTTCCTCATCTGTAAAATGAACTGGAGAAGGAAATGGTGAACCATTCCAATATCTTTGCCAAAAAGACCCCAAATGGGATCATGAGGAGTAGAACATGACTGACAACACACTACATACTTTACTGGACATTAAAACCATGCCTTATCTGCTGTGTCATCCAGTAACCCCCCTCTGTTTGAGGAGCCTCCTTTTTCTGGAGTTTACATCCCTCCATCAGGCTGGCCCCCTTCTCCCTTTAAGTATCTCCTGGAGCTTCTATTTTGTGGAGAGGCTGAAGCTAGCCATGCTTCTTTCTGGATTTCAAAACCATGGCACTCTGGAGAGTATGCTCATTCCTGACTCTCTTTTCAACTGGTTTTCATGTTGTTTTTCCTATTAACATGTAAACTCCTTGAGGTTTGCCTTGAGGATTTGCTTCTATCTGTATGCAGAATGCTTACCACAGGGCCTGAAGGAATTAATAAATGCTTATTGCCCTGCCTGACCCCACTGTGTATTTAGCAGCTTTTTCACAACTTAAGCATGGATGGGCAGAGTACAAATGAGCCACTGGTAGGTGTGAAGACTCATCACCTCATTTCATGGAGGTTACTGATACAGTCATTGACCTAATCAAGATCCCAGAACGAACTGTTGAGGTTAGGGAACCATGTGTTGAGGTTTGGAGTGCTTGAGACCCCAAAATACTGACACTCCAAGTCTTGCCTGAATGAATTTGACCCAAGTCTTCTTTCTTTTTCTATTTTCTTTATTTATTTTTAATTTTTTTAAATGTTTATTTAGTTTTAGTTTTCAGCATTCATTTCCACAAGACTTTGAGTTCCAAATTTTCTCCCTATCTCTCCCCTCCCCCACCCCAAAACTCTATGCATTCTGATTACCCCTTCCCCTAATCTGTCCTCCCTTCTAACACCCCTCCCTTCCCTTAACCCCATATATTTTTTTAAGTATTCTTCTCCCCATTGGCTTTTTGGACCTCTTTTGCCAATTGAGTTAGCCTATTTTTAAAGGTGTTATTTTCTTCAGCATTTTTTTGGGTCTCCTTTAGTAAGCTGTTGACTCACTTTTCATGGTTTTCTTGCATGGCTCTCATTTCTCTTCCCAATTTTTCCTCCACCTCTCTTACTTAATTTTCAAAATCCTTTTTGAGTTCTTCCATGGCCTGAGATCATTGCATGTTTATTTTGGAGATTTGGGATGCAGAAGCCCTGACTTTTATGTCTTCCCCTGATGGTAAACATTGTTCTTGCTCATCCAAAAGGATGGGAGAAAATACCTGTTCACCTAGAAAGTAACTTTCTATAGTCTTATTTTTTTGCCCTTTTTGGGGCATTTTCCCAATCAGTTACTTGACTTTTGAGTCCTTTATCAAGAGAGGGGCTAAGTTTTCAGTTCCTCCAAGGTGACACAATCAAGGGAGAGGAGTTTTCTCTTCTCCTGGCCTGTGCTCTGGTCTGGGAACTACCAAAGCTTTTCTGCCCAGGATCCGCACGTAGAATTCCCTTTCCAGAGCCTCCACCAGCTCCACTTCCCCAGCTAGCACTCTTCCTCACCCCTGGACACCACTCAGGTCTAAGACCCAGACCAGCAACTCAATGCCCGCAGGGGCTTTAGGCCGAGGGCTCCAAAAATGGACATTGTTGCTACTGCCACAGTTGCTGCCACTGCTGCCTGGAGCTGGGGCCAGGGGAGGATCCTGCTCCCTTCTCATTCAGGTGAAAAAGCTTTCTCACTGATCTTTGAAGCTGTCTTTGGCATTTGTGGATTGAGGGATCTGAGAACCACAGCTGTTGCTGGGGATTCCACCCCTGAGGCCTGTTCCAGTCCTGTTCCTGCAGGTGCCTTGGCCAAGGCTGGGCTGGGCTCTGTGAGCTGCACTCCACTGCATACTTCATGCAATAGACCTTTCCTGTCAGCTTTCCAGGCTACCTTGGGCTGGAAGTCTCTTTCGCTCTGTCGTTTTGTGGCTTCTGCTACTCTAGAATTTGTTTAGAGTCATTTTTTACAGGTATTTTATGGGCTGTGGGGGAAGGTCTAGAGTATGTGTGTTTTTCTACTCCACTATCTTGGCTCCACCCCTCAACCCCAAGCCCTCTTTCAACCAAAGAAAAACAAAATTTATTAAAGATCTGCCTGCCATATTAGGTAAACTCTTAGGGAGCCTAAGCATTTGTGATGCTTGTACTGACAAGGAGGCCAGATAGAATCTGAGCTAAACTGAATCTGGAGATTCATCCTTTATGGAGACAAGAAGATCTTACATACAGAAAGACTGTGGGGAAGGAACTAGGAGTGTCCAAGTAGTCTGGGGTAACCAGAGGAAGGATTTAGGGAGGGTCTTAATGGGAACAGACAATGGAGGACTAGGCTAGGTTAAAAGTCACAGATTTGGGCATGAAAGTCAAATTAAGTGGGAAGATTCAAGGAGAGTTTAAGTGGGGTTCCTAGAGTCTTTACCCCAGAAATAAAATCTAAATCTCCCATCTTCTAGGACAGTGTCATTAGTATACACTAGCTTACACATATCATTTAGTGATTTGCATTCTTGATGAGGTTTAGGGGTGCTGGGGACCCCAAAATACTGACATGTGGGGTCCTGCTCTAATGAATTCGACTGAGTCAAGCCTTCTTAAAGCCAAAGCAAACAAAGTTTATTAAAGATTCGACATCTTGAATTGGCTCTTAAGGAGCCTATGCATTTGTAACAGTTGTATTTGCAAGCAGGCCAGATAGAATCCCAGCTAGACAGAGTCTGAGCTGTATTGAATCTGAGGGCCTTCATGGAGGCAAGATGGAACTAAGTACAGAAAAGACTATCAGAGGGATCTGGTAGCGTAGGGTGATGGGAGGAGGGGTTTAGGGAGAGTTTTGAGGAGCAAAGGTTGGAAACAGCTGGAGGCAATCAGGAGATATCAGACCATGGAGAGTTTGGATGAGAAGCAGATGGGGCAATCCAAAGGTAGCAGATGATGGCCACAGATTTGAGTAAGAAAGGTGAGATTAAATGGAGAGATTAAAGGAGAATTCGAGTATGAAAAGCCAGGTTAAGTGGGGAGAATCAAGGAGAATTCAAGGAGTTCCCTGAGTATGAACCCCATCATTCCCTCTTTAAGATACTTTTATTTGGCTAGAGAATAATTATGTGCTTTAGAAAAATTATAAAATGAAAGATTTCAGGAAAGGGCACTCCTAGTCCTCCAAGATAGAAACCAAATGAGCATTTTTAGACTATGAAAATGACCACTGCTAAATTCTCCCTTTCTGGGCACCAGGCCCAGTAAAGCTACAAATCAGTGATAGTAATTAGAATGGTTTTATTTTTGCTTTTGCCTCTAAGCCTTGGTGCTTTGCAAGATTTGGGAACAAACCAAAGATTGTTGTTTTGTTTTGTAAGGAAGAAAATGGATATGTTTGCATGCTATAATGGAAAGAATTCTGACTTTAGAATCAGAGGATGCAGGTTCAAGATCTGGCTCAGCTACATATTACTTTTAATTTAGGCAAATCATGCATTCTCTCTGAGCCTCAGTTTCCTCATTTCATCTTTATCAATGAAGTATTTATTTAGCATCTAACATGAGCTTAGTGCTGGGATTAGCAGTTTAAGAAATAAAATTTTAAGAAAAAGAACCTTAGAAAAATCATCTTTGTTGAAAGTTATGTTGACTCAGTTCCCCATGGTTCCCAGCCTTCCTTATTAGTGTTGGTGGAAACTCTGGTGGAGAAGGATACACCAAGTTTGTAGTTTTCTATCATCTGCTCTTTGTCAGTACCCATACCAGCAAACTATTGAAATGTTGAGTACTGAGATTCAAGGGCCCCACCTAATTTGCATTATCTTAACATTATTTTTAAAAGAACTGTCCCTACCATAGCTGACCTGCAGTGAGTAGCCAGTCTATGTTTTGCTACCCTGAGGTACTTATAATAAAATTCCTTTAATTCTCTTAATCCAGAGTTTTGCCTAATCAGGGTGAAAGCCAAATGAAGAATTTTCCCTTCAGCAATCTGGTTCAATCTGGTTTTACAAAGGAGAAAGTTGATGCCCAGGAGGCAAAAACCCAATCCCTGCTCTCAAGGAACTCATATTCTAAAGGGAGAAACAAGTGAAAACAACTTTATAGTGAAAACTAAGGCGAGGCTCTCTTTAGGGAATTTAGATCTCTCTTTCCCCCAAAGGGGAGGAGTACTCCAATACCTGTTCTCCACATCTGAATCCCCTTTTGCCCTAAAGGGAAGAAAACCAGAGGAAGATGATGGCGTTGAAATTAAAGGAGGGTTTTTATTAAGCAGGGAAGAAAAAACAGGAGCATAGGAACTGTCCAGTCTGTGCTGAACAGGATGCTGGGTAATAGAAGAGAGTTTATATACTTTTTAAACAAAGGAATGCAGAGAATTTTAGGGAGAAAGGCAGGAAATCCTAGAAAGGAATGTCAGTAAGCCCCATCCCCAAGGGGAGGGGTAGGAAGATCTAGGAGGAGTTCCAGGTGTCTGAACAGTGACCCTTTGATACAAAAATCAGAATGCCCACAGTTCAAGGCTTGCACACAGATAATAAGATAGGAGGGTGTAAAACAAGATATATCCAAAAGCATCAAAACCAACAATTAGGGGAGTCTCTGTAGATAAAAATGTCTCTTGAATGTTGAGGGCCAGGGTGGAGTGCGGTTGACGAGATCAGGAAAGACCTTCGGGGAAACTGATCTTTGAGACTGTGCTTATTATCTTCCAGAATGGCTCTCCATGCCCCCCAGATGTTGTTGTCTCTGTGAGACAAACAAGAGAATTACAGAAAACAAGGGATATGTAAAGTAGATGCTCCTAGGCTCATGGTCTGATTTAAGCAGAAGACTGATTTAATCATCCTGATCGATTTAATCACTGGAACAGACTAGCAGAATGTCAGGTAGACTTGCAGTACCTTGTATATCTAAACCCTAATCCTCAGATCAATAAATGGAACTGGTCTATCTTTTCCTGCCTCCTGTGACTCTTTCAACTACTTCACCAAGCCATGTAGGGATGTGGACTGTCCGCTACACTTGAAGATTCATAAACTACCAAATGGTTGAGATCTGCTTCAAAGTGGATATGAGGCTCCAGCTGGGTTTACTCTTGGTCAATGCAAAGGATTGATGGTATGTCAAGCTAAGACCTTCTTGGCTACCTGGATAATTAGGAAGCTGAAGAACAAATTCACTTCTACATGAGATACAAGGTTATATAAAGGGAAGGCACCAGCAGTTGAAAGGCTACTGGCTACTTGCTGAAGGTGGGATTTGAGCTGAGCCTTGAAGGAAGTCTGGGAAATCAGGAGGGTATTCCAGGTAAGAGGATTAGCCAGTAAAAAAGAAGAGAAGTGGGACGTGGAATGTCCAGTAAAGAACAACTAGGAGACCTGTGCTGAGGGGAGGGGAGGAAAATGTAAGGTATCCACTCTGGTAACAAATGACCAAAGAGTCAGTGGTTTTGCAGCCACCATTAACTCTAAAAATACCAAAGAACTCACATAAATAAAAAGCTTTCTTTATTCCATTGGGGTAGAGAAGTTAGATACATGTGTCAGGGCCTCTAGTAGGAAACCCAGAGCAGTGGGGCTAAACTTTGATTTATATATTTGTGGCTAGACAAAGAATCAGAGAATTGTGTAGCAACAGTAGTGAGGCATAACAGCCACAGTGAGGCAAGGTTGTCTAGTGACAAAAAGTCATGTGTCTGGGCCTGTTGGTGCTTGCCTGAGCTCAGGGAACCATTAGGTCTGTGATCTAGTTGCAGCAGTGTTCATCCAGTGGGTGAGATCATGCAGAGGGGGAGCGCAAAGAATTATTGTTATGCCAAGCTAAGGGCACAGCTTGCTTGCTGGGCCTTAGCTCTGGAAAAGTTTGTCTCCTAACAGTAAAAAAAAAAGTGGTCTTCGCATGGGCATCCTGACAAAGGAGACCAGAAAGGTGAGAAGGGGATAGATTGCAAAAGTCTTTAAAAGACAAATAGAAGATTTTACATTTGGTACTGGAAGTAATAGGGAGTCAGTCACTGGAGTTTATTGAGAAGGTGACTTGATCAGACCTGCACTTTAAGATTACCTTGGCAACTGAATGAAGTGGAATAAGTGAATTGAGCGAGTAAACTCACTTTTTTTTTTGTGAACTCACTTTCTGAGTAAACTCAGGAAGAATAAAGTTAAAGTCCTGCCTTAGACACTAGCTGTATGAGCAGATAGGCTGGAAATGGAAACTTGAAGTAAGGAGACGAAGGAGAGGTGATTAAGGGCTTGTCCCAGGATATGGCTATAAGAGGAGAGAAGAGGACATATATGAGAGATATTGTGAAGGTAGCAATGACTAGACTTGGTCACAGACTCCATGTGCTGGGAGTGAGCGAGCATTAAAATTGGGGGCCTGCATGATGATGTTATCCTTGATGGTAATAAAAAAAATTAAAAGTAGAAACAATTTTGGGCCAAATGACTGTTCTATTTTGTACATATTGAGTTTGTGTTATCTAGCTATAGGGCATTCACTTTGAGATATCTAACAAGCACTTGTTGATGAGAGACTGGAGGTCAGGAGAGAAATTAGGATTTACAGAATAGATCTAAGAATCATCTATATAAAGACGATAATTGAACCAATCAGAATGTGATAATATAGCAAGAGAAGAGAAAAGGGCCTAGGACAGAACCTTGGGGGCCACCCATAGTTAGTTGGTGTGACCTACTAACTACATATTCCCAAAGGAAGACCTAGCAAAGGAGACTGAAAAAAAAAAAGCATGAAAAAAAAAGCAGTCTTACAGGTAGGAAGAGAACCAGGAATGAGGAGAATTGCAAGAACCTACAGAAAAGCCAGGCATGGTGGCCCCTGCCTGTAGTCCTCATTGCACAGGAGGCTGAGACTGGCAGATCCACTGAATTGTGGAGGTCAGAGTTGCACTAGGACTAAAGTTAATTACATCTGTACCAAGTCCAGTAGCAATATGGTGAGCCCCAGTAAGCAGATGGCCACCAGTTGTCAGGCTGGAGAAAAATAAAGTAGGTTGACACTTACATGAATGGCTAATATACTTCTAGCCTGCAGGGGAGAAGGGGATCTAGTCTCAAAAACAAAACAACAAAAAAAGCAATTTGGAGAGGGGAGAATATGCAGGTGAAGAGGATGAACAACAGGGTCAAAAAAAGGTCAAAAAGGATGAGGAATAAGAAAGGCCACCCTTTTGAGAATTAAGCGATCATTGATAATTTTCAGGAGAATAGTTTCAGGGCAATAGTTTGGAAGCCAGACTAGGAGGGATTAGAAAAATATGAGAGAAGAGGAATTAAAGACCATAACTGTAGATGGTATTTTCAAGGATTGTAATCATAAAAGGAAAGAGAGATATAAAATGATAGCTTAAGGGGATGACTATCAAGTATGGGTTTGTTTTTTTTAATGATAGGAGAAACAGGAATATATTTGTAGGCAGCAAGGAAACATCCACCAGACAGGAAGAGTTTGTTAAAGACTATTTACAGGATGGGGACAATAAAGAGGATAATTGCTTGGAGGGGGATAAAACAGACTTAAAGTTGCATGTAGAGTGATTTGCTTTGGCCAGAAAAAGAACCACTTCTTTATAGGTGAAGGAGGAAATAGTGGCAGAACATACCTGATTTATGTGAGATGAGGAAAAGAAAAAAATAGAGATCTTAGTGAATGGCACACTATTTTCTTTCTCTTTTTTTCTTATGGTTTTCCCCTTTTGTTCTGATTCTTCTTTCACAACATAACTAATGTGGAAATATGTTTAATATGGCTGTACATGTATAAGCTATGTTAGATTGCATGCTGATTTGGGGAGGGGGAGAGGGAAAATTTAGAACTCGAAATCTTATAAAAGTCAATGTTGACTAGTAAAAATAAATTAATTTTAAAAATTATGGCCTAAAAAAGATTGCAGTATGATAAAGAATCCTCACAATTGTTCAGTTTTTCTCTGAAGCTTGAATTTATGCTGTAGCATAAAAGTAAAATTTAGGTTTTTATTACTAGAATTTCTGCATTGTGGTAAGTATATATTTGGCAACAGTTACCAGCCACATGAGCTGAGAGAGGAGATATTTTGCCAATAACAAAAGGATAGACCATCCTCTTTTCTGTTTCCCCCATTTTATTGAGTGGAACCGAGTATTCTGGGATGAGGGTGGGGGAAGAAATGATTTTATTTTACTCTATTTGAGAAAAAGACTTGCCCTTCCAACTTTTAGCAAGTTTAGAAAAGTGATGTAGAATTTTTCCATGAAATTCCTTAACATCATATTGTGTATGTGTATATATGTATAAAAATTAACAAGTATAATACTAAGGCATAGTGTGCAGTTAGGTGATGCAGTAGAGTCCTAAGTTCAAATCTGGCCTCAAGACACTAGCTTAGCTTTGTGACTCTGGGTAAATCACTTAAACTGTTTGCCTCAGTTTCCTCATCTGTAAAATGAACTGGAAAAGGACATAATAAACCACTCCAGTTATCTTTGCCAAGAAAACCCCAAATGGGGTCACAAATTGAACACGATTGAAAACAACAGATGTAGCAAGGCAACAAGCAATTTATTAATAAGCTTTACTATGTTTTAGGCACAGTGCTAAGTGCTATGGATACAAATATAAGGGAAAAGAAAGACAATTTTTTCCCTCAAGCAGTTTTGCATTCTAATGGGGGAAGACAAACACATAAAAGGGAGCTGAAAAGTGGCAGTAGGAAGGTATTTGGAGAGAGGATCGGAACTATATTGAAGTCCAAAAAAATCAAAAGCAGAGTCAGGAAGAAAATGCAGGTTGGAGGTCCTGGACATTTCCCCAAAACAAGGGCCCTAGCAATAGGGTACAGACTCTAGGAACCTCCTAGAACCTTCTCACTTAGCCTAGCCTGACCCTCCATTATCTGTTACCACTGGATGGGTGGTTTGACATTTCCTTTTCTAGCTTAATTTACAAATGAGGAGCAGAAACAAACAGGTTGTATCTGAAGTCAGATTTGAACTCATGAAATTGCATCTTCCGAACTTTCAAGCCCAGTACCCCATCCACTGTACCACCTGGCTGCCTCTTCCTCCCCTCCTCATTTCTCTCCAAGTAGTCAGGGGTAACAGGAGGGGGGAGGGGGTTAAGGAGAGGTCTAGATGAGAACAGACAATGGAAGATTAGTCTAGTTTAAGGGTAACAGATGTGGGCATAGATCTTTTGATTGGATCAAGGGTGGGAAATACCTGGAGGCAACTAGACTAGTGAGAAGGAGAGTTCTAGGGGGTTTCCAGAGCCTGTACTCCATCATTAAGATAAAGTAATTGCCAGGGGGTTATTGATATCAAGAAAAATCTCATGACCAAAAATGTTCACAGTAGTGAGACAAATGAAAAGCCTGAGAGAAAGAGGTTCTGGGTACTTAATGTGTCAGACTATCAAATATCATGGGTCTCTCTTGGTAACCAAAGAGGACCATGGAGCTCATCAAATACTTACCTTTGGGAAAAGTGAGTGTCCTTGACCGGGGAGATCAACCCTGATCTGTGAACAATCAGTGGATGGGCGGTCCTTTTTGGGTGATGGGGTGGACTAAAAGTCTTCAGCTACTTCTGTTGAAATGGTGATTTATCAGGAGACTCAGGCCACCAGCATCTACATCTCTAAGCACCCAAGAAAGAAGAATGCATTTCCAATGCAGTTGGGATTGGGGGTGGGGTTTCAAAGTTGTGAACCTAAAGTTTTTAAGGCTGCAAATTCCCCTAGATTAGATCCTCTTTACACTTTAATTAGAAATAAACTCTCCTAGTTCAGTGCTGTCTTGCCTAAAATTGAGGAGAATGTACCTGGAGAATTAGGGCAATCTCACTATCAGCCCAGTCCTTCAGAGACTGACTGACCCATAAGCACTGGTCCCTGAATGAGGAAAACAGAAAGGAAAAAAAAAACACCTCAATTCTAATTTGGTTATTAGTATAAGAGAAAACTAATTATTTCCCTCAACAGCATTACTTATGATGACAAAAATGTGGAAACTATATACCATACAGTTACAGAATAGATGAACAAATTATGGCATATAAACGTAATAACATATTTCTACTCAGTAAGGAATTATGAATATAAAGAATTCAGAGGAACATGGGAAGATGTATATATTATAATATAGCAGAGACAAGAGAACCCAAAGGGAAATTTACATATTGACTACTACAACAGAAATAAGGAGACAGCAAGATTCAGGTTAAATACAAGATCAATGTTAGTACCATAATGTCAAAGTAAAAGGATCTCTCCGTTCATTTATAAACTCACCGAGTTTTTTTTAAGGACATTTACTTAAGGTATTTGTTGGGAAGTGTTAAAATAAAATGTATCGATAAATTGAAAAGAAAAAAACAAAAGGGTTAGAAAAGGTTATTTCCAAGGTCCTTTTGGTCATGCTAATCTAACCTCAGACACTTGTATGTTATTTGATCAGTTCTTTCAACTTTAAAATGGGAATAAAAACACTCATTTCACAGCATAGTGGGAAAATTAAAGGATCGAATGAGCTAATGTCTGCAGAGTGCACTGCAAGTATCTTAGAGAGGGTATAGTTCTCTTGGGATTGCACAGAACTTGAAGTAATACAGCTCATTGAATGTGGAGTGATTAAACAAATTTTAGTACATGAATATATAGTGGAATATTGTGTGCTATAAGAAGCAATGAATTTGAAGAATTCAGAGAAGCATGAGAAGACATGATCTGATGCACAGTGAAGTAAACAGAGCAAAAAATATGCATACATCATTTTAACAATATAAATTAAGATGAAGTGCTTGGAAACTTGAATGTTATGTAATTATAATTAATTAATGAATGGTGCACCAAGGAGGGAAGAACACATTAACACAGGGCTTGGTACATAGCAGAAACTTAACAAATGCTTAGTTTTCTATGACCATAGGACCTCAAGGTTCTCTTTCCCTAAGTAGTTTTGAGGCTGGTAACAGCAGATGATAACTTGGTCTCTAGACTTCGAGAACGAAGGATAAAACAACATGAAGATATTCTAGTGGAGAAAGGAAAAACACACTCCCCTCCTTTAGGGTACCAAACAGCAGAAAGAAAGACATGAGGTTGGAAGTAACAGCTATGTTATCCCAGATTCTATAGGGGACTCTCTGGGAGGACTACAGAGGTCAGGGGAAAATCTTGATAGCTCTATGTAATAAAGCAACAAATCATCTTAGATAACCAAGTTCATTCTTTACTAACTCCTCATTTCCTTCCCACCCTTTTCCACTGAGCTATTATGTATGCAAGGTCTCCAATTGTGGTCACCTTAAGTTATAGGAATTTATGTTGTAGATGTTTCTGAATGAGAACACAAAAATCAGGATAGGTTTAGGAAGACCATTTATTGAAGGTCAGCATTTATGAATAGACTCTGTAAACAAAAGCAATGGTCCTGCCATTCTTTGTTTCTCATAATAAGACATCTTTACAAAAGAAAATCAATAATTGTTAACTTTTAAATTCTGACAGATTTTGTTGCTGAGGAATGAAACAAGCCTAGGTCTCTTAAGATTTCTTAGCACCTCTATCTTTACGGAAACAAACCACATTGTTATCACCTTTCATTAACATCAGTAACAATAAGCTTACTTGCCTCAGGGATCTATGATGGTAAGCTTCACTTCCATCAGAGCAGTGTGACTGTGGATCTGGTCAAGACCTGGGAAGCTGAAATTCTAGACCTGTCGCTGTCACTCATTCATACTCAACCTATACTATACACTCCAACCCATAATCTGGGTTGTCACAATCAGGCTGACATAAGCTCAGAGAACTTTGATCCCATCCAAAGCTTTTACATAGGGGTGGGATAATTTGATTCTTGAAAGAAACAGATAAGGAGTTTTCTCTTCTTGATTGCACATTGGGCAGCTGGAAGGGTACTGAGTTAACAAGTGGACATTTTTTTGTTAATGTTCTCATCTTTCAAGTCACTTTAATGCTGACTTAAATTATCTGTAGTTAATTTGGTGTGAAACTCTAGAATTTTAGACTCTGCAGAAGGCTCATTGATAAATAGTTCCTAATCTGTGATCATAGAGGAAAAACATTACAAAAAGGGATCTGAGGCAGAATTTAGATGTGGGAGGCTTTAAAATAATATGTTTAAGCTTAAATATATTGCTTATAAGGTTATCTTTTTAAAAAACTTTGTAATTAAAAATTTGGGCTTTAACATTTTGTTAAATCTGAGGATGACCTCACCACTAGTCCAAATTAATGACAGTTTGCATTGGTGTAGTGCTTTATAGTTTATAGCACCTTCACATGCATCCTCTCATTTGATCCTTCCAATGGTTTATGAGGTAGGCAGGGAAGGTATTATTTAATACCTTTTTAACCCCCATTTTTCAGATGTGACAACTTAAAAACTTAGAAAGCAGTCTAGTCAATACTAGAAAATACTGGTCTTTTCTTTCTTAGAGTGGCATAATAGAAACATAAGGAGCTACATAACCTTAGGCAAGTCATGTCACTTTTCTGTATCTATTTCCCCTTGTGTAAAAATTGGGGGTTTAATTGGATCATCTCTAAGTTTTCTCCTAAGCTAATTAGATTTAAAACTAATTATCCAGTTTTGGATGACTCAGAATCCTTTCTTTTCTTTCTACAATCTATCTTAACAATACTTCTACATAAAAGAAAAGACAGAGGTTGTAAAAGTCAACTAGGCTCTTTAGTAAAGAAAAATTAATTTCCCCAAATGAACATTTTGAATTTCCTGGATTTCATTTCTCTACATTCTTGAGTTCCTACACATTCTTCCAATATTTTCAAAAACGTATTAGGTCTAAAAGTGATGGGAAAATAGTAACCAGAACTCTAAAGAAATGATAGTCCTTTCTTCTTCAAGTTTCCATACTATAAATAGCCCTTGTACAGAAGGAATAAACAGAAAGGTCCACTCCCGATTAGAATTACTGAACTAAAACTTAGCCTCAGGAGTTGAGTGGATTGTTTGCATAGTTCCTTATACCATTTTAGTTGAAAAATCAACTCTTAAGAGCTTTGTATCAAGAAGTTCTATGGTCAAACAGGTTATTTTTACATGTAAAATGTCAGGCTGTAATATTTTGGAACTATTTACATTATAGAAATCTCTTAAAAATAAAATTAACTGCCAATATTTGAAAAAATATTCTGCTTGTGGTAGATAATATTTTTTAAATGAAAGCATTAAGAATACATTCCTATTACAGTATTTGTTACAATACTAAGTAACAGCATACAACTTAGTTAAAAGGAAATTATCAACTACCACAATATTTCCTTTCCTCATTTCCATCAAATTATATATTCATAATAGTATTTTATAAGTCAGAATATTAAGCATGGAAACTATTTCCAGGTTCTTCTTAAATATCAACAAGTTGTTGATTCATATTCTCTTTTTATATAAAGCAATCTGATGATTATTACTGTCAATCTTGTAGTTTATTATTAATCGACGGCACTATCCCAGCCCCAAATCCGTCTGATTTCCCAACAAGAACTCATCCCTCAAGCATGCCCTCTACTGCTACACATGCTAAACCTCCTGGCTGATATAATTGTTATTACTAAGTATCAGAAAATCTCAACAGGAGAATATGGTTATAAATCACCAAAGGGATAATGG